>OZ018338.1:62523028-63723028 GCA_963969495.1 Ceratothoa steindachneri | reverse complement strand
AGGAATAAATAGACAACACAGGAATATTGATAAAAGGAAAAGGAAAACAAAGACTCCAATACCACGTCCAAACACAATACTGGAGCAGGGTGGGTATGTAATCCTCAACGAACCACCTTCCGGAAAAGGAAAGAGAAACTGGTGCAATCCAACGTAGGAGCGACCATAAAAAAGGTGTCCCATCAAAGAAGGAAAACCGAACTTTAAATTAAACTAAATATTAATTTAGTGATTTAGTTGTAATAAAAAATGACCAGACAGAGGTCGAATACAAATAGTGAAAAAAAGGACTACCATACAGATGGTTGCTCTTCCCATAGAACACTTTTCTCATTTATTCAACCCACGTAAATATCACCAAGACTGATTTCATCAAACCAAACCTACCTACCCAATACCCAAACCAGTCCCATTTCCACCAAATCCCTCAAATTATCCCTCCCAAGAACCGGCCTCAATCCCTCAAAATAAGCTCATTGGACAGGAGGGATTTATGAGAAGGAGACGTCGTTAATCAACCACACACGGAACTAATTTTTCTTTTTCACTTCTCTGCAACAGACATGGAGAATGTCATCTTCGCATTTGCCCTTCTGGGTCGATTGTTTATCACGGGGGCTTATTACATCACCCTTCAATATGGCCCCGAAATATTCCCCACTGTTATTCGAGGGCGAGGTGTGGCAATGACGGAAACGCTTGGAGGGATTGCTATATTCATATCACCATTAATCGTTTATCTGGTAATAATAATTTAATTTAATTTATGAAGGAATTTTGCGAGGTATTTATTCAGTGTTTTATTAAATTGCTCTTATATAGCACAATTAATCGCGAAAAAGCATCTGTTGGAGGGGGTCAGATAAACCCAAAACTTTGAATTTCAGGGAGAAAAAATGCGCACACTTCCCCTCATCATTTTCAGCATCCTGGCCCTGAGTGGGGGCATTATCACCCTTCTCCTCCCTGAGACCAAAGGAAAGGCGTTGCCTCAGACACTTTCCCAAGCTGAGCTCTTCGCCCAAAACGCAGCGCCGTCATACCCCTGGTAAGCAGTAGTCTTTTTCCTGCCGCTGCGTCTAGTTGTGATGACGGGAAGAACTTCCTGCATCACCCATTCCACCACGTCAACGGGGCTTGATGTAGTTCCATGGTGTGGTCGTCTTTTTTTCGGTATCGTCCTTTTTAATGTCTATTCATATCTCATCTCTTTTTCTCCCTTGAGGGCAAGTCTTTAGCTCCACTTTGATATTCATTGCCCCACGTCATTAGAACTAAACTGAATTACCCTTAAGTGTGGGTATAACCTCAAAATAAGCTCCCACTCCTCCAGGATTGCAGGATTCACACTCGGTCTAAAGCTAGAATCGTACGTACCATTATTATTCCCACATGCTCAATGAATCATCTTTCTATTCGTTCTACGCTGCATCGCGGACATTTCTGCTCAGTGGAGGAGATTAGAGAGGCGTAGTACGCCGCTGTCATAATCAGATTTCGGCTCCTCAGCCCACATTTAGCTCTGAGTGAACCCAGCTCTTTAAATGTAGTAAGTTATCCTTTTCTGGTAGAGTTATGGTTGATCCCGGGTGTCTTCATTACAGCCTGAATGGAAACAAAAACAGGAGTGAATCGACTAACTCGGATAAGGGAATGTCATTATAAGAGCGAACGTCTTCCATTTCATATTTGCATTTCTTCTTTCCGTTGTTGACGCTCTTCCGCTGTGGCTACCGAGATCAAAGGTGGCTATAGTGATGACTTCGAAACCTACACAAACCTACACAATTTTGAGGCGATGTCCATTAGGGCATGTGCCAGCGAACAAGACTTTCACAAGCCTAATTAAGCCCTGAAGGTGATGTGTGGACAAGATATCGACGGGCGAAACACACGGAACGCCAAATTAATCCAATTATATCCATGCTGCTAATTTGACTTAACCAGTTTTGATGCTTACCACGGCATCAAATATTAAATAGAAAGAAACATGTAGGTAAACTGGATAAGTGTAAATTGTAATAATAAGATAAATATTTGAAAACAAATAAATACGAGGGGCAGTCAATAAGTTTTGCGAATCGGTAGGGCAAAACAGAGGAAGGGGGATGGCTGTTTGTGGGGGTGTTAGGACAAGTTATGACAAGTTAGGACCTGCAGCCGTACGCTCCTGCCTCGTCTATTTAAGAAGCAGTAGCTGATCGCAGATCGTCAGTCACAAATTTTTGAACAATGGAGAAGGTTGAGCACACCGCAGTGATCAAACTTTTGAGCAGGAAGGCAAGAATGCAAAAGAGATCCATGAACGCATGGTTGCAGTGTACACCGACACCGCCCCTTCCTATGCAACCATTGCTTGCTGGAAAAGGGAGTTCCACCATGGTCGTGAGTCCCTTGAAGCTGACCCCCGTCCAGGACGCCCGCCAGACGTAACCAACGAGGATAATGTGGCCCGTGTGGAGAGGATGATCCTTGAAAATGGACGGGTGAAGGTCGAAGAAATCGAGCGAGAACTTGGAATATCACATGGAAGTGTATTAACATCATCCACGACAATTTGGCCATGATCAAGGTCTCTGCCCGTTGGGTTCCTAGAAACCTCACGCCCCATGATCGACTTCAACGTCGTCAAAGTCCACAAGGCCAGAGTTGCACAAGCTGCCGTGCGCGAGTGCGGATTCGAGGAGCTCAACCATCCCCCCTACAGTCCAGATGTGGCCCCTAGCGACTACTTTTTATTTCACCAGCTCAAGGCTGCACTGCGTGGACGCCAGTTTGGGGACGATGAAGATGTCCAGCGTGTTGTCCAGGAGTGGGTTGAACAGCAGTCGGGAGATTTCTAGTTGTCGGGAATTCGAAGCCTCAGGGACAAGTGGCGCAAGTGCATTGAAGTCGAGGGTAGTTATATTGAAAAATAATAAAACACTTTTCCTCATATCTCGTTTCCTTATATCCGAATTGCAAAAATTATTGACCGCCCCTCGTATATATAAGAAGAATAATTTAGTGGGGAAATTATCAGCATTCAGATTCAGCAAAAATTGAACCGTGGCGAAATTGAAATCGAAAAATGGACAAAAAAATAATTCGTTCCCTTTAACAAAGCAGGTGTAATATTTAGCTCCCACAGGCAAACAATGAAAATTAAATCGAATGAATGATTGAGCAATTAAGAAAGCAGTTGTAAAACAAACTTTAAAACAATTGTTTGGGTAGTTTTGCCACTGATTACCACACCTGATGCCTATTAAAGTAGGATCGTCATTTTAATATATGTGTCACCGATTGCCCGAGCGTCTACTAGGAATTAGCTACCTTTTGTATTTATAATTAATAAACCATTCAAGCCAAGTTGTCCTTATTTCCTACCAGTAACACCTGCAAAGACAAATGTGGGGACCTGGAGCTGCTAATCTTTGAAAGAAGCTTAAACAGTGTTCAAAAGGGCACCCAAACATCTTTCGCAAGTGACTCAAAGTCAGTCCAATATTTCAAACACTCAAAAATCAAACGAAAGCGACATAATACACGAACGAGTCCCACAAGTATCGGCACTCTCCGCCATACTGTTTCCATACAACATTCTTTCTAATGACAGAAACATTGCACTCGAAATACATAGTATCAGCTCCAAACATAAGAGGCTACAGCTCTAGATTCAAACTCAGGCCGCAACTGGACCTAATGACCGTTCCACTCAAACATACACACACACACACATATACACACTCTCCCTATCTCTCTCTCTCATTTAAATTTATCTCTGTTTCTTTTTCTATATCTTTGGTTTCTCCTTTACTCTATCCTTTGTCATCTCTGGTTCTCTCGCCTCTAACTTCCCCACAATTCCTTAGCCCCTCTCAATATCTAATAATAAAGGGGGAGCTATCGTGTCTCTGTATAGATGTATGCTTCGGTATATCTGTGTATGTATATATGTGTATCACCCTTAATAACAACTCTCATCTATACTTTGCTAGTAACAAATAAGGACCTGGTGGCTACCTCATGCACCAGATGGGAGGCTTTGGAACCTCTATAAATAACACCATTTGACGCTCACAGGTTGTGAGAGACTGGGACGGAGGAGTCTCAGGCCAACAGGGGACGGGATAATGTGATGAGGCTAGTATGCCTTGAAAAGCCCACCACTAACGCATAATGCCTGACTAGCCCCTTTGGTGATTTAGGCTGGGCTGTTACTGGTCACAACTTCCCCGCTTAATTGGCTGCCAAGCTAACTGAAAGGTCTCGGGCTAGGCCACTAGTCATGGCAAGATATCCCTGGTGAGAAACCAGTGAGAAATCACTTGTGGCTGCGATCCGTAAGCTGCGCCACGTTTGGGACCGTCTAGCCTATGGGGAAACCCTTTCGGCTAGTGTGGCAGGTCTGCTAGGGAGGGGCCGGAAAGACCTGCAGGGTAGACGGATGCGGCCGGCGCGAGACCCAGCACTAAACCTTTCCCTCTCATTTTAGTGGTCACAAGCATCGAAGATATTAGCGCGCGCCTAGTCAGCTGACAAAAGCACAAAAGTAAATACATAAAAATGTCTGGTGCCCAACAATTAAAAACAACGTCCTAGGTGCGGAGGCATTCGTTGGTGTATAGATTTTAAAGAGGGAAACTTTAAGAACATCACTCGTCAGAGCGTCTGCAAGTTCTGCGACATAGAATTGGTAATGGAGAAGAAGATGAGGGAAGCGGAAGAACGTCACCACTGCGAACTGGCCGTCGTGAGAAATCAACTTGGTCAATTCACAGAAAACTGCATTTTGGAATTGACTAACCTTAGGAATCAGGTGGGCCAACTTCAAGAGGCAGTTGACAAACTCAGGAGACGTGTCATCTCCAAGTTACCTCCAGGGAGAGGGAACAACACTCGAGAAACTGCCGTGGGGGAGGGTAATGCCGCAGACACGATACAAGAGATCAGTACCACCCAATCCGGACAGGGAGCTCGCAGGAAAGACCCGGGCAGGGCTAAAGGAGGGGGTCGAAGAACAGAAACAAGGTATGCTGACATCGTTAGATCCGCGGCATCCCTCGAGGCGGCGAGAAGTCCTGTGTTGGGCGCAGCTCGAACGAACCCACAGAATATCGAGAACGATAACAACGTGGAGTTGCAGGTACTCCCAATGAAGCTGCTGCAGTAAATCTTCGGACCAATTCGAAGAAAAAGAAACGAAGAAGAAAGAAGATATGGCAGGTAGTAGCTGAGATAGGATCACCAGTGAGAAACGGTGAACCGACAGATACGAGCGCATCAGCACCGGCAGTGGAGAGTTCACTGGAGGTTAGGGGTGCGAGCTCGAACGAAGGAGAGTTTCAGGAAGTAAGAAGTAAAAAGAAAAGTGGTAAGAAGAAGAAGAAGCAGAAGACGACCCCGCCTGCCACAGAGGACCCCTTGAGGACCCTAAATTGCTTTGACGTCCTATCGGACGAGAGCATGCAATGTGTGATGGTGGGAGAGTCACAGCTGCGAAGCCTTCAGTACCACCTGGGTGGGGGAAAGTGCCAGATATTGGAAGTACGATGTCTTCCCGGGAGGGATAACGAGGTGCAACAAGACGAAGTCAGGAATGTACGGAATTTCTCCAGGAGCTCCGTACTTGCCTCAATGGTCAGTGGAAACAACCTTTTGCTTAAAGGAGGTAGAGTCGGGCAAACGGAACATATAGTCAAAGACATCGATGAGGATTTCAGAGGATTTTCTCTCAAAGACAAGCAAGGCTATTGTTGTATAATTGTATTTGTTGTTTTAGAGCGCCAGTCTGATCCTATTAATTATGAAAGACAACAATACTTCAATATTGGCTGAGTGTACTTTTTAATTACCTTATTATTGAGAGAGGGTCACAACGTTTAATTTGTTTTAAGGAGAGCCTATCAAACACGTAAGGATTTAGTGAAACGCCCAGGAATTATCCAAAAAATAAATATATATTTTAAATTTATAAATTAACTACAAAAAAAACAGTAAAAATATTTATATTCACCTAATAAGTTTAACGAAGATAGCCATACTTAAAACCAGGACTATAATGTACAAAGGTAACTTACTGAACCCTATATTATACAATAAACTTCGAGTTCCCTAAGGAGTGTCTCGATAACGTTTGCACCTGACCTTACATTAATGCCTTCATTACTGTCTCAGCTTAGGAGATTCTTATCTACAATTAGGGGGTCACTCGCCCCTTCTTAATTACAATTCTAACGATTTACAATTAACTTGACACTTATTATAATACAATAGTCGGCATGCTTCTTAATCTTCGACAGGATTCCGACTTAACGAGTCGGTCATACAATTATTGGACCCTATTATATAGTGAATGGAGTACTGGTACTCCATCAAGAGTAAACTCCTTCTCAGGAGCCCTCCATTCTTACTCTTATTCTTACTTAAGTCTGACAACAGCTTATGGTCGCATTCCATCTTAAACTCGCGCCCTATTAGATAATATTTGAATTTACCTATGGATCATATTATGGCCAAAGCTTCGATTTCGATCGTGGCGTAGGTTCTTTCTCTACTCGAAAACTTCCTACTGAGATAAGCTATGGGATAGGCTGTTTGGTCATCTTCGTTTTGAAGCAATACTCCACCTAACCCGTTTTGACTCGCGTCAGTGCGAATTCCGAAGATCTTGCTAGGATTTGGTAAACAAAGAATATGCGCAGTTACGAGTTTTCCTTTAAGAACCTCCAACTGAGTTATTGCATGGGGGTTCCACGTGAGAGGGTCTGACGCTGTCTTTTTTAATAAATCATTTCTTGGGGCCGCGATGGAAGCGAAGTGCGGTACGAAATGCCGGTAAAAAGAGGCAGCTCCCATGAAAGATTGGAGTTGTTTCTTTGTTTTCGGCCGGGGCATTTTGACTATGGCGTCCAGTTTTTCTTGCTGGGTAGTCAAGTGTCTTTGCCCTATTTTGAATCCCAGGTAGTCAATGGATTCGTAGGCGAAATAACACTTGGTAGGCTCCGCAGTTAGTTCTTCCTCCTTCAATTTCTCCAGCAATGAACGTAAGGCATGTAAGTGGGACTCCCATGTACGGGTAGCTACGTACACGTTGTCGAAGTAAAACGACACGTCACTTAGGCCCGCGATAATTCTGCTCATCATTCTATTGTAATTGCTACCGGCTGTAAGTAGTCCGAAGGGTAACCTGGTAAACTGTAAAAGCCCTCCCTCGGTCGAAAAAGTCGTGTTTTTTAGACTCGTTAGCGAGAGGTAATTGATAGTACGCCTTACATAAATCCAATTCGGTGATGAATTTAGCGTCTTTAAATAGATGGAGATTTTTATCTATTAGCGGGATGGGCTCGGCGTCGAAAACCGTCACTGAATTCAATTTTCGGAAGTCCACGCACATCCGAAATGATTGATCAGGTTTCTTAACCATTACGATGGGGGAGCAATAATCGGACTCCAATGGCTCTAAAGTTCCGAATTTTAATAAGTTCCGGACTTCATTATTGAAGGCTTCCCGTAGGTATATCGGCAAAGGATATGGTTTGCTTCGCACCAATGAATTAGTTTTTAGTTTTATTTCATAGATGAAATCCTTGGCACATCCGGGGGTTTCTGAAATGACTTCTGGGAATTCCTTGAGCAAGTCAACATTTCCGTTTTCTGTTGAATCACTAAGTGGGGATTTATCTTTAAATCCACCCGAGTGTCTTCCGTGGTGAGTGAGAGCGAGAACAGTTCGTATTCCTCTTGTTCCACACATACTGTGTTTATGACTTGTAGGGGTGTACCCGGGTATGCACGCGCGGTGGTGATATTTTTTCAGCATGATTATGTGATAGATTCTTCGCCCTGTTGGGGTATCTATCAAGTAATCGACTGGTCCCCGTGCCTCGATTACTTCAAACGGTTCCTTCCATTGGGCCCATAACTTATTATTTTCGGTCGGAAGTAATAATAAGACTTCATCCCCTGCCTTTAATTTTCGTGCCTTCGCTTTCATATCGAAGTAGTCCCGGTTTTTGGCTAAATTTTTTTGGGCGTTATCACGAGCAAATCCAGATCAGTATTCTAGGCGCTCGCGCATATCCATCACGTAGGCGTACGACGATTTAATTACTTGGTCGAGATGCGCGTTGGTAAATAATTCTTTAAGAATTCTCATAGGACCTCGCACATTTCTCCCGTATAATAGCTCAAAGAATGAGAATCCCAGCGTCCGATGAGGTATTTCTCGACACAACTTCTTTACTATATTTTTGAGAGTCCCGTTTAATTTCGCGCAGATTCCGTTAGTGGATGGATGAAATGGACTCGTAAAAATTGGCCTGACTAGCAGGAGTTTATTAAAATACTCCATCAATTCGGAGGTGAACTGGCGCCCTCCATCCAATAAAATTTCTTTAGGCAGGCTTACTCGTGCAAATATTGAAATTAATGCTTCCGTGCAGGAAATAGTGTCAATCTTCCGTAGTGCCACGGCATCTGGGAACCGGGTGGCATAATACACTAGAATGAGGATGTAGGAGTGTCCTCCACTTGAAAAGGGGTGAATTGGTCCCACCAAGTCAATAGCCACTCGAAAGAATGGTTCGGTTATAACGGGCACTTTTTGTAATGGCGCGGGAGGTACCCGTCCTCTGAAGGGATCTTTCTGACCCACGTCGCATGATCGGCAATAGGGCACAATTTCCTTGGCCGCCTGGGGCCAATAAAAGTGTCTGAATATCCGCTGCGACGTTTTATTGTGCCCAAAGTGTCCGGCTAATATTCCATCATGTGCGGTATTCAAGATTCTTTGCGTGTATTCTTGGGGTACACACAGTGATTTGTTGCTCTCCTTATTCTCCTTGCTAATAGTACGGTAGAGAGGCGAATCTTCTACAATATATTTGATTGGCTTCTTTTCTTTCACTTGGAGAGTTTCACCCTTAATCGACTTTTCCCATAGGAGTTTAAGAGTGGGGCATTCCTTCTGAGCAATAGCGAAGGAAGTCAATTTTAAACCATTGTCTTCGAGGGTAATCCTTGGGTTCAAATCAGCAGGGTGCTCCTTCTTATTGGCTTCTTGTGCCCGGATGTCTACTTGTTAGGCCGCTTCTTGCTGGGGGATCTGGGGATTTTGTCCGATTAGCACTGCGCAGAACTTAATCGGAGCTACTGCCATGTCTGTCCAACCGGTGAAATATCTGCATTGTATATGACATTTCACGACGGGGAATCGATTGTCGCGTCCTAAAAAGTCGTGGATGATGGCGAATTTATTATGGTTCGAGTTTACTGGGGAAAACAACTTGTCGGATACTACTATGTACGTACATCCGATGTCTCTGACTAAAGTAGATACTCGGCACCCATTAACAGTACCATCTTCGAATTGTAAGCCGCCTGGCACACTTTTGTTAAATAGAAAGTTTACCTGTTGTTGGGGGCCTTCGGATGTTGGCTCGGGGATGGAGGAAGCATCAGATTGTCCGGCCGGGAGCACGGCAGTCAGATTTTGCACCTGTTGTCTCGAGGTCTTCCTCAGTCGGGAGTTCTGTGAGCACTGGAAACTCGGGTGACCTACTATCCCGCAGGTATAACAAGTGACGGGCTCCCTGGGATAAGTACCGGTATTATAAGTGCCAGTTCCTTGGGGAACCCTAACCATTTTTTGAATTTTTGCTCCTCCAAAACATTGGTTTATAAGTTCCTTTGGGGGCTGAGAACTTAAAGGGCTTCTTCTGCAAATGCCTTGGTTGCGGCCCATTTTCCTTTGGAGGGGGAGCTTTCTCTTTCTTGTACTCCCTCGGATATAAACGATGATCTACGGCGTGGAGGTCAGCCTCGTCCAGACACTCGTTAAAAGTAGAAGCTTTTCGGTCCTTAACAAACGCACAGATCTCCTGGGGTAGTGTGCTTAGTAACTGATCTCTAAGAATGAAGTCGACGACCGAGGTGACTTCGTCCTCTACCCCTGCTGACTCCATCCAAAACTGTAGGTTTCGACGAAGGTCAAAGCCAAAATGTTTGTATGTTTGTCCATGTCTTATACGGGCCTGCCTGAACTTCATCTTATATTCTTCCGGGTTGAAGTTTGTTGCTGAGAGAAGTTCGGCTTTGAGAGTGGAATAGTCCACAGTCGCTTCTGAGGGTAGAGATACAAATATCTCTCTCATCCTGCGATTGAGTAGAGGTAACAGTCTGGCGACCCCATCTTCTTCTAGGTCCCAATTATTAACTTCGAATATTTTCTCAAAATGGGACAAATATGAGCATAATTCTTCTTCGTCACTGTACTCCGGGAGTTTCATGCTGGCCGCTGGTGACACTCCTGTTTTGGATGCCACTGACTGTACCTCTAACTGGTGTTTGTTAAGAGCTCTTTCATGGGCTCTTATCTTCTCTCTTTCCTCAGCTTCCAGTTTCATTTTCATCTTACGTTCTTCTGCTTCGCGTTCTTCCGCTTCCGCTTTCATCTTACGTACTTCCCTTCTTTCGTCTCTCTCTTTCTCCTAAATATACGAGCTCCGCTCGGTTCCTTCCAGTCCGATGCTTTGACCTTGCTTCCGATAAAGGTCATACGATGCCATCGCGCTTATGTCAGTCATCTACTTTGTTGCAAATCCAGCCTGACCTACTCCACCACCGAAACTTACCACTTGGCCTAACAATTACCTTTAGATTGTTTCTACCTCTGACTTTACCAATTTTCCTCTCGTCAATTATTCTATTATTCCTGGTATTTCTTTTACGTGTTGGCTCTCCATTAATTAGACGCTTCGGGTTTCTTTCTAATAAAAACTTACAAACCTGACACCACTTTTTGACATGGTATTGTATTTGTTGTTTTAGAGCGCCAGTCTGATCCTAATAATTATGAAAAACAACAATACTTCAATATTGGCTGAGTGTACTTTTTAATTACCTTATTATTGAGAGAGGGTCACAGCGTTTAATCCGTTTTAAGGAGAGCCTGTAAAACACGTAAGGATTTAGTGAAACGCCCTGGAATTATCCAAAAAATAATTATATATTTTAAATTTATCAATTAACTACAAAAAAACAGTAAAAATATTTATATTCACCTAAAAAGTTTAAAGAGGATAGCCATACTTAAAACCGAGACTATTTCAGAAGCTATTCATTCATGTCCAACTTGAAATAGTCTCCAAGTAAACAAACCAATTGCCGATTAGTTTTTTGATAGTGACACTTTTAGATTAACAATAAACTTCAAATTAAATTTCACTTTTCTAACTGTAAATATGACGGGGTTCACTAACAATTGTTTCTACTTCAGTTAATTTGAGTACCGTAATAAACTCATACTAAAGCAATACGAATATAAATGGTCATTCTAACTTACATGAAAGAAAGGATCATGAGTTGCCAGAGGTCACTAGATGGCTTTTTCCTTCGCTTTTTTTTCTACGGCGAGCGGCTGGAGTTTTTTTTTTCTCTCACGAGATAAGGTGGCGAGGGGGGTAACGATGTCAACTTCGTATTGAAACTGTGCCTCCTGTTCCGTTTAAAAGACGGAGAGAGGTGTTGTGGTCTCTAGCTCAAGGAGTGCTTTTCTGGATGCTCTCGAAGCCTCTTTGTATCCTATTCTTGGTCACAATGACACAGCGGCTCGCTCTTAACTACCTAGGTGGCGGGGAGATCAAAAAAGGTAGGCCGTTCCCACGACCCTCCTCATGTGGCTCGATTCTCTTGCTTTCTCCGTAGGGGGGGAGGGACTTTAATGTATACGTCCGCCTGCCTCTTCGGGAGGCCTTATGTTGTAATTCCTCTACAGCCATGCTCGTGGGGTTGCTATTCAGGAAGTTGGCTACAGCGCACGCACATAGCAAACTTTTTGGTATTAACGAACGTCTAGGTCACCTATGTGCCTTGACAGGAGTTAAGTTTGTAGACCCGGTTGACTTGTTCTTCGGGCGAGATGACCTATACACGGAGGATGGGGTCCACCTAAACGACCGATGAGGGAACTTTCTGGCCAATTTAATCGACATGAATGCCTTGACGGGTACTACCAAGAAGAAGACTCAAGACGAGCCGTAAAAGCAAGTCAATGCGGGACATTCTACTGCAAGAAGCCCTGTTACACCGCAATCCAAGAGTAATGAAAGCCCTGCCGGTGACTAAGAACCGGTCCCAGGTAGAGAAGGTCCATGTAACTCGGAGGGCGCTCATGGTAATACGTCCCTTTCTGAAAACAACACTCCATCCGCGTCGTCCGGAAACGTGTTAGCCTAGGAAGCGTGCGGACTAGCCAGCTTTCCCTAAAAGCTTTATTTTTTATCTCGAGGTCGATACGAACCTGTGGGACAAACGTCTGGCTGTATTGGCCTCCAATAACCGAATAGATATCGTGGCGATCGTAGAAACGTGGATCCATACTGACAATCGAGATTTCGAAGCTGAATTTGCGATCCCCGGTGACCGACCTTGTTGAGAGAGTAGCGGAGTTATGGTTTACGTCCGGGACTGTTTCCCAAGAGTCGAATGAAAGGTGAGATCTGGTCACGAGATTTTAGGGCTAGACATAAATCTTACCAGCTCCTCTAATCGAGTAGTGGTGGTTTACATGCCGCAAAGACAGTCAGACTCAAGCCCTGTAAGCTAAGCTCCCCGTGGTACTGACTGAAGGAATTTGTTCGGGATGCGTAAAGCATAAGATTGATTGATTTCGCTCAGGATAACTTCCTGACAGAGTGGGTAGAGGAGCCAACGAGGGGTGGGAACATGTTAGACTTGGTGTTTACCACCGAAGACGACATGGTATCCGGACTCAGCCTGGGAGAGTGTCTGGGCGGGAGCGATCACCTGACAGTCACGTTTTCCGTCCACATTCCATGTGACAGACGCTCTCCCGTCGCTATATTTAAACCCGACTTCCGACGCACGAACTTTGTGGGTCTTCGTGATGCAATAACTCAGTTTGGGCCAACAACAGGAGAAGGAGCATCGGGCAAATAGTTGGCGCTTAAATAAAATTTTATGACCTAACATTCTGAGTTTGTCTCCAGCAGAAGGATGAGAGGCAAGCCTCTCCAACCGAAATGGTTCAATCGAGACATCGCCGCAGCTATAAGGAACAGGAAAACTGACTACAATAACTGGAAAGCCAACCGTAATGAAGAAAGGCATCTTCAATACATGGAAAAGGGTAGGTAACTTAAAGCACTGGTGCGCAGTGCTAAGCACAGCGAGGAAGCTCAGGTGGCCTCCCTCTGCAAAGAGACTCCGAAAAAATTCTTCCTGCATGTCAATAGCCGCAAACCAATTCGTCATAGCATAGGACCGTTGAGAGATGACAATGGCGTGTTACGGAATTCAGAACCAGACATCGCCCACGTGTTGAACGGCTAATTCGCCTCCGTATTTACGAGGGAAGTTGACAGTCCAGTTCCGAGGCCGGGGATTCATCTAGAAGAGGGCATAAACCTATGCGAAATAGTCTTAGAGAGAAATGAAGTAGTAGCCAGATTAGGAAACCTTAACCCGTATAAGTCTCCAGGTCCGGGTGGTTTTCTTCCTAGAGTCCTCGAAGAAGTTAGTGAAGAGGCCGTTCCACAACTCACCTCAATTTTAAACAAATCTTTGGAAACTGGACAGGTGCCGGAATACTGGAGAATAGCAGACGTAACTCCCATCTATAAGAAGGGGGACCGCGAATGTCCGGATAATTACCGGCCTATTAGCCTGACATCCATCGTAGGCAAACTGCTCGGGGGAATAATCGCAGACAGTATAGTGCAGCACTTAGAGTCACACAACATGATCTCAGATTCCCAGCACAGATTTCGCAAGAACCATTCATGTCTCACTAATCTACTAGAACTTTTCCACAGTATTTTGAGTGAGTATGACCGTAGTCAAGCTGTGGATATCTTATACCTGGACTTTCAAAAAGCCTTTGATAAGGTACCCAACCGTAGGTTGATAAATAAAGTCCACGCTCTTGGCATTACTGGCAAGGTAACCGAATGGATACAAAACTTGCTCTCGGGACGGATGCAACGAGTAAAGATCAACGACGTAGCCTCACAATTGGCGCCAGTTAGTAGCGGGATGCTCCAGGGCTCAGTGCTTTGGCCTCTATTGTTCATCGTCTACATCGATGATATAGACGAAGGAGTAATATGCTCGATAGCCAAGTTTGACGTCGATAGAAAGCTAGGAGGTAGTGTAAGCTCACGAGAATGAGTGAAACGCCTGTGAAATAGCCTTCTCACGATAGGCGAGTGGTCAGAGAGATTGCAGATGCCATTTAGCCTTGACAAGTGCAAGGTAATGCACATCGGCCATGCTAACCCTCGGGAAAACTACCCTTTGCTAGGCAAGCAACTAGATATCACTGACCTTGGGAAAGATTTAGGCTGGCTAATCAGCAGTGATCTAAGGTTTTCCAGGCAGTGCCTCCATGTGGAAAAGAGGGCCCAGCGAATGATGGGGTACATAAAGAGGCATTTTCGCTACCGAAACAAGCAGATTGTTCTCGCCTTATACAACTCTATAGTCCGGTCACACCTTGAATATGCCGTACAATTCTGGTCCCAAACCCAGAGGAAGGACATTGAACGGCTAGAAAAGGTACAGGCCAGAGCTACAAAATTTATCCCCTCCCTTAGATATAAAAGTTATCAGCATAGGCTACGTGAACTGCGGATGTTCTCCTTGGAGACGTGCCGGTTAATAGGCCAGCTGATGAAACTTTTAAGATAATACGAGGAGTTGAAAACGTAGATCACGGGAGGCTTTTACGCTGAACGCAAATTCTGCACGTAACCAGGGTTACAAACTGGAATTACCACAATTCCATACTAGCATTTGCGGAAACTTCTTCTCGTACAAAATCTGCCGAACGTGGAACCGTCTACAGCCAGAAGTGGTGAACAGTTCGTTAGTCGTCCAGTTCAAATCTCGACTTGACAAGATAATCCACACCGTGACCTAGATGGTACCACCTTAGTATAGATAAGTTTCAACTTTTCTATAAAAATTCCTATTTGTGTTCTTTTTTCAGCAGATTTTTTTTTTTTTTTTTTTTTATAGAGCCCATCTGGCAACTACCCACTTGGGCATAACTCGCCGAAAAACACGACAGCCTAGAATTAGGCTACTTTAAAGTTAAAATATGAAAACTTAACAATCAATATAAATTGGAAAAACTTAACAATCGAAGCAATCTCCGGCAGCGGGGGGAGGTCCCCCTCACCCCGGTGCCGGAGAGTGCAACCTAAAACAAAACAATAACAAAAAAAGGAACCTTAAATAAAGGGGAGAAAGCCGGCCTCCCCCAAAAAGTCAATAAGTCCACCAGTCATGGTGCACGCACTCGTCCCGAGTACAAGGGACAGGCGGTAGCGACCCCGCCCATCCCGGTACCGAGACAGGTATCGTGCGCGAAGATCACCCAGACTGGGACATTCGACAAGAATATGCCGAACAGTCTGGGGGACGACGCAGTCGTTGCAATAGGGCACATGCGAGCGCTCCACCAAGTAACGATGCGTCACACGAGTGTGTCCGATTCGAAGACGACAGAAAGCAACCTGAAGCCGCCGCGGCATTGGGGGATAGGTCCATGGGAACAGTCGCGGCGCAATGGCACGCAACTTTAAGTTCCCCTCGACCGTCTCCCATCTTCTTTGCCAAGCAGTCCGAAGAGCTGCCCGTATTCCTGCCATGTAGTCGGTGTGAGGAAGATCGAAACGCTGGTCCGGTCGCAGAGTCCTCGCGGACTCTTTGGCGCCCTCATCGGCGCGCTCATTCCCCGCAATTCCTACATGTCCAGGAACCCAGCAGAAGATAATCTCGACATCTGCCCGGCTCGCCAAAACCGTGGCGTCACGGATTTCGCGAACCAGGGGATGCGGAGATTCCAATGCCCCGAGAGCACTCAGGGCGCTTTGTGAGTCGCTATAAATCACAATCCGGTCTCCGAACCGGGCACGTCGCGTAATCTCCCGTACCGAGTGGTGTATTGCCACCAGCTCGGCCGTGAAGACAGACGCAGCGCCTGGTAGAGCCCTGCTGACTTCAAACAGAGGGGATACGGCGTGGAAGCCGACCCCCTCTTGGGACTTGGAGCCATCCGTATACACTGGCACGGTACCAGCGTGACACGATGTGTGCTCCAAAAAGATCGAACGCAATACTCCCGGCGCAGTACAAGCTTTGGGAGCAGAGGCGTGGCGACAAATAGCCAAATGTGGTACCCTCCAGGGTGGCGTCCTGGGCAGAACCAGGGGCGCCACCGGCCCGAGAGCTATATCTAGCTCTCGAAGGAGTTTCCTGGCCCTAAACCCAAAGGGCTTAGGGTATGACTGGCGTCTCTCGGCGGCATAGGCACCATCGAGATCAGCTGCGGATGCAGTGAGAGCTGTTGGCGACTGGGGGAGGCGCCGGGCTCGCGCGTACAGGCGAGTGATGCACTGCACGCGGCGCAGAGCGAGTGGCATCTCCCCAGCATCGACCAACAGGCTCTCAATGGGGGAAGTGCGGAAGGCACCGGTCGCAAGGCGAAGGCCGGTGTGGTGGATCGAATCCACCTTCCGCAATAAACGCTCGGCTGCGGATGCATAAAACTCGCATCCGTAGTCGAGCTTCGAGCGAACAAAGGATCGATAAAAAAGTAAGGCGGTAGCCCTATCAGCGCCCCAAGCGCTGAACGTCACGGAACGGAGAATGTCCATGGCGCGGGTACAAGAGACCCTAAGGCTGCGAATGTGAGCCTCCCAGGTGAGGCGTCGGTCGAATACAAGACCAAGGAAACGGTGCGACTCAACCACATCCAGGCGCACCCCATTAAGAAACAAATCTGGGTCGGGGTGAAGCCGTGGATGGCGGCAGAAGTGCACCACCTTAGTCTTGGCCAAAGAAAACCGAAACCTGTGCGCTTCGGCATAGCGAGAGACGCGGTTCAATGCCTGTTGGAGTCGGCGCTCCAGAGTTGGCATCTGGGCCGCGCCAAAAGAGATCGAAAGGTCGTCCACGTAGAGCGTAGCGAGAACATCTTCCGGCAGCACCGAGGTGATGCCGTTGATGCTCAGGGCAAAGAGTGTGACACTGAGGACACTTCCCTGCGGGACACCCTCTTCCTGCTCCTTTGGGCCGGAGAGGGCTCCCCCCACCCGTACGCGGAATCGACGATCTCGCAAAAATTCAGATATAAACATTGGGAGGCGTCCCCTCGCCCCCATCGTGTGGAGAGTCTCCATGATACCGTATCGCCATGCGGTATCATAGGCTTTCTCCAGATCAAAAAACACCGTGGCGTAGTGCTGTCTACGAAGGAAAGCCTCGCAGACGGCATTTTCCAGTCGGAGCAGAGCATCCGACGTGGAGTGGAACTTACGGAAGCCGCACTGTGCAGAAGACAGATGGCCTCCGCTGTCCAGGAAATAGGCTAATCTAACATTTACCAATTTCTCCATCAACTTGCACACGCAAGAGGTTAGAGAGATTGGGCGGAAACCGGTCGGAGTAGAGTGATCTCTCCCCGGCTTGCGAAAGGCGAGCACAGTAGCGATTCGCCAGGAGTCTGGGAGGAGACCTTCCACCCAGATCCTGTTGAACAAATCTAATAGAAAGGCCATGCCTCGCTCACCCAGGTGTCGAAGCATGGCGTACGGGACATCGTCCGGACCATGGGCGGTGTCCGCGCACGAAGCGAGAGCGGAACGCAACTCACTCACAGTAAACTTGTCGTTGAAGGGTTCTCCGCCTCTGGAGGTAAAGTCCAGCCGGCGGCCTTCCGCGACATCACGACGTGCATTGAATGCTGGCGGAGCAGCATCACGGCTAGAGAATGCGGAAAAAGCGGTCGCTAAGGATTCCGCCACGGACGCGGGGTCCGAGATTGCGGTCCCATTCTCCTGGAGAACGGGAGGGGGGTCCTGCGAGAACTTGCCCCGAATCCTTTTGACTCGCTTCCACACCTCAGCTAAAGGGGTCTTCCCGTTAAGTGAAGACACGTATGCCCGCCAAGAAGAGCGGCGGGCGTGCTTCGAAATATACCGGAACCTAGCCCTAGCCCGACGAAATTCAGCGACGGTGAAATCGTTCGGGCGGCGCTTATAGCGCATGTAGGCATAACGCTTCTGTTTGAGGGCCGTCTCACACTCGGCCGACCACCATGGGAGTGGTCGGCGTGCAAAACGGCCAGACGTCCTAGGAATAGTAGTCAGGCCCACGGCGATGAGGTTGCCGGAGAAGAACTCAACGGCCTCATCTACCGACCTAAACTCCTTGACTGAGATAGAGAATTCAGTCATTTCCTGAAATGCAGGCCACCGCGCCCGCGCCAAGCACCACCGAGGTGGTCTCTCAGGCGGCAGTTGCCCTGAAAATGATATTTGAATGGGAAAGTGATCACTACCATGGAGGTCATCGACCACCCCCCAATCAAAATCAGGCTGTGCATCCGAAGAGCACAAAGATAGGTCAAGGCAAGAAAATGAAGCGGTTCTCGGACAGTGATGCGTAAACTCATCCACGTTTAGGACACCCATCTCAAGCTCTTCGATCAGATCGGCAAGGACTTGTCCCCTGGGATTTATGGTGTAATCTCCCCAGAGAGGATGCCTGCCGTTCAGATCTCCAAGCAAGAGATAGGGCCTCGGCAACCGTGCCACGACGCGGCGAAAGTCCCCCGCGTCGAAGTCAGCTGACGGTGGAATGTACGCAGAAATGATAGTATACCTCCTATCCAGGTGCAGCTGCACAGCCACTGCCTGAAAGGAGGTATCTAAAGAGAAAGGAAGAACGGAGACATCATGCCGGGTGTAAACCGCGCATCCCCCAGCCCGGCCGTCCCGCGGTGGTTGGGTCGCAAGACCCTTATACCCCGGGAGGGCAGGCAGGGGGCACGCGCCTAGCATGGTCTCCTGCAAAAAAATAGCTAACGGGGAACGGGATGAGGCGAGCCTCCGCAGCTCCTCCCAGTTGGCCCGGAGTCCACGGCAATTCCATTGAAGGAATATGCCCTCCAGGCCTAGCTCGGAGGAGACGCGGGGGCCCTCCTCGAATTGAAGACCCTCACGGGAATGGCCGTACGCTTCCCCGGGGCAGAACCCCGGGCGCTGTTGGCCGGACAAAGCGCTGAAGGCGCTGTCGCCTTCGAGGACTTATTGGGGGAGGTTGGGCTCGCCATGCGAGTCTTTTCCTCCCTCCGCCTCGAAACTTTAGGCGGGCGTTGCGGCTTCGGAGGCGGGGGGCCCTCTTTTCGAGGAACCACCGTCTCCGAGCCACTCGCTCCACCTCGGGGCGTGGGCAAAGGGGCCGAAGCTCCTTTGTTGCTGTCCTCCTTTCGGGGAACAGCTTTAGGAACCCCGGAAGATGGCCTAGCGACCATCTTCAGGGGTGTTGCCTCCTGTGAGTCTAACGACTCGGTGGAGGCGCGTGGCCGTTTCGCTTTACGCGAAACGGTCACGCTGGGGGAAGAGGGGGGAGCCCTGGTTTTAGCCGGGGCAGGGTATGAACCCTTTTTGCCGCCAGCTTTACCAGGGGAGCGCCCAGGTTGGGTAGAGCCCACAGAAGGGCTCCGAATGGGCGCGGAAACAACCGTGCTCGTTGGCCTGGATGGGCCAGGAGCAGAGGGTGCCTTTCTAACTATTGAGGCATATGACCTCCCAGGCAGAGCCGGGCGCGCCAGGACCAAGTCCTTTGCCTCGCGGAATGAGAGTCGATCCTGGGCCTGAACGGCCAGGATTTCTTTCTCAAGGAGATATGCACCACATTGCTTCGAAGAAGCAGGGTGCGGCTCTCCGCAATTGACACACTTGGCCACACACGATTTGGACTTATCGTGTGCGACCTTGGAGCAATTTACACAGACTTCGGGTGACCCCGATTTTGCACGTCTACATGATCGATTCGTATGGCCGAAGCGGTGACAGTAATAGCACCGCCGCGGCAGTGGCACGAATGCCTTCACGCGGTAGCGGTACCAACCGGCACGCACCGACTCAGGGAGCTTGTCACAGTCGAACGTGACGAAGAGTGTAGGGGTGGGTCTCGAGGCCCCTCCCTGTTTTCTCATCACACGTTCGACCTTGACCGCCCCATGGTCGGCCAGCTCTAGGGTGATGTCCTCAATGGAGTAGTCAACGAGTTCCCTCGCATAAACTACTCCTTTCACAAAGTTCATGGTAGAGTGCGGCGTCACACTCACCGGGGTGCCATGAAGTGTCCGAAGAGCACTTATCTTGGCCGCCTCGGCGGGATTCGCCGCATTCGCCAGAAGGCTCCCGTCCGAGAAACGGGTTACCTTCGGCTCTCTACCAATTGCACTAGCTAATCCTCTCCTCTGATGGATCATGTTGCCCTTGGACAACATG
Organism: Ceratothoa steindachneri; assembly: GCA_963969495.1. NCBI lineage: Eukaryota > Metazoa > Arthropoda > Malacostraca > Isopoda > Cymothoidae > Ceratothoa > Ceratothoa steindachneri. The sequence goes on along the minus strand of OZ018338.1, from coordinate 63,702,719 downwards.
GTGCCATCAGTGGAGCGAATAACGAGGAAGCGTTTGAAGCCAGCGGGCTCGAAAACGCCAGGTAACCTCTGAATCAGGGGCCCCGATGTCATCGAGGCTCCGCCCTGTGCATTCTTGGTCTTAGTCGTAGTCAGGGGCTCCGCACACGAGGGGGTAGAGGGGCCGGATGTGCCAATCTTGGCTTGGTCGCCTACCAAAGTGGTAGCAGACCTATCCGTCCCCGCAGCCCCCGCGGATGGAGAGGAGCCCCGAGTCTTCTTCGTCTTTTGAGTCTTTTTAGTCTTTTTCTTTTTAGGAGAGGAGGGCGGGGAATGAACCCGCTTTTCACCTCCGCCGGCAGAAGTCCCCAGGCCAGATGGACCAGCCTCAGCCAGGTCCCTCTCCGAAATGGAGAAGGTCCTGGTTGTCGTAGGGGCACCTGTCGGAGGAGATCCCTCCCCTCCTTCTACTGCCTCGGAGCCCTCAGCCATTTGAGGAGGACCTTGCATAGGGGCGGATTCGGGTTCGGTGCTTGGCGCCGAGCCCGAATTCCCCCCCATGGAAGGCCCTACCGTCTGGGGCTGGGTCTCCTCAAGGACCATGTCTATCACAGGAGGGGCCTCCAGTTGGCCATCCCCTCCCAGAACATCGCAGGTCCCCTTGGCAGTATTGTCACTAGTCAGGTGGTGTGGGGAGGCACAGGCCTTTACCCCAGCAAGGTTCAAAATTCTTGCCAGCAGGTCTTTTAAGGGAAGCGACCGAAGGGGCCTGGCTTCCCTCTCCCCCCTAAGGGGATTTGCCCTACCGAGCCGCTTGCACGAGGGGCGGTCGGCAATGGGCTGCCTGCTGGCTTTCTTGGCAGTCCCCTTAGAAAGCAAAGGAGGGACTGCCGCTGGAGATAGGGAGGTGCCCGAAAGCACCTCCAGAGAAGGGGGTGAGGGGGAGTCCCCTACACCCGTAGGCGTAGGAGAGGAGTAAGCCTCCTCTCCGGTTAAAGAATTATGGAGGGTCCCTTGCGCAAGCACAAGGGGGGGGACCTCCATTTTCTCGGTGGAGCTGCCCGAGGGCGGCTCCGTAGATGTTTTTGGGGAAGTTGGGGGTTGGGGTTTTTGTTTTTTTTCATACATGGGCATGGTGACCCTCTTTTGATTACGGGACGCAATAGCTCATCACCTCTCGCAGTTGCCCGCACTGCGAGAGGTGCTTACAAGCCCGGCAGAGCCAGGCGCCGCCATTCGGGACCAACCCTCCCGCCTGGTGGCCTGGCAGTCCTTCGGCATGGCGGCTCCACCTTGGACACGGCGTAAAAAATATAGGTTGTGAAGAGGAGAGGAAAAGGGATGTGAGGAAGATGTGGGTGGGGATGAAGCAGGTTGTTAAAAAAAAACCCATCCCGAACCGGAGCTGAGGGGTTAGGGAACAATGCCCCCCCCCCCCCCTCAGCCCCGATCCGGGGTGGTTGGCTTGAGAAGAAGGTCAGCATTCTACCCTGTGAAATTAGAGGCTGACCAGAGAAAGTTGTGGGAGAGGTTGTATGAAAAGCGACGAGGTAGGGGAGAAATCGGGCTATCTGAAGGAAGGAAGAGAGGCTAAGCTGGGGCCGGACGGAGCGCTGGATCCCGTCAGCACGGCGGCCAGGATGGCAAATCGCCGCGCCCCTTACGGGGGAGAGGTGGATATAGACCTGTACCAAAAACTGTCCGATCTCTTAGATGGATCTAGTATTCGCCACTGAGGATACCCTCATCTCTGACGTGTCAGTAGATGAGTGCCTGGATGGTAGTGACGACAACATGTTTAGGTTTGGTGTACGTGTCCGCCCGCTATACGCAAGGTACGAATGAATGAGCACGTAAGCTGGATCTCGTTCGGACGGCACTTAGCCAGATACAACCATTTAACGAGGACGAGACGAACTCCAAATGGAACGAATTCAAGAATCGTTTCATGGAGCGTCAGTTTGAGTTCGTTCCCACGAAGACTATCAGACAACAGAGCATCCAGCCTAAGTGGTTTACTAAAGAAATCGCCACCACTATTAACGGTAGAAAAACAGCGCACAGGATATGAAAGAGAAGTAGAAATGCAGTGCATAATGAAGCTTACGTGACTTATTGTAGAAGGGTAAAGGCACTAGTGCGCACGGCTTAGCGAAACGAAGAAATTCGCGTGGCCTCTCTCTCCAATGGCAACCCTAAGGAGTTCTTCGCGTACGTGAACAGCCGAAAACCATTGTGCCAACGCATCGTATCTCAGGGACGTGGACGGCGTCTTCCGGGATTCGGACCGGGAAATAGCCAACATACTGAACGACTATTTTCCCTCGGTGTTCACAAGGGAAAGGGACGGGAAGATACTCAGCCCCAGCCCCCTGATAGTGATAGATGTTGGATTAGATGCGCTAGAAGAAATAACTACAACTGTCGAAGAGGTTGTCAGGAGGATCGGTCGGTGAAATGCGTACAAATACCCTGGTCCTGACGGCTTCCTGCCAGGAGTGCTACGTGAGGTGAAAGATCAGACACAAGAGTTATGGAGATAGATTACGGGAATTAGACTTGTTCTCGCTGGAGACCCGGAGACTGCGTGGTCAGCTTATCGAAGTGTTCAAAATACTTAAAGGCTTTGACATTGTAGACTACAGGGATATTTTCCAGCTTAGCCAGAGCAGAACAAGCACTTACGGCTACAAAATTGAAGTGAAGCGTTACCAGCGTGATATGTGTGGGAAATCTTTCACATATAGCATCTGCGGCACTTGGAACGCACTTCCAGTGGAAGTTGTCAACAGCAACTCTGTTGAACAGTTCGGGGCGAGACTAGACAAAGTCTTGAAAAATAGCCGTTTGGAGATTTAAAGCTTGGCGTGAGTGCTCTTCTAGAGCGTCAATCTGACCCTTTAGAGGACTGCGCCTACTCAAGTGTTCACTTAAAGGTACCCTCTTTGAATGGATCGTAAGGTCTACTAGGGTACCTTTTTTCCTTGTTACTCCTTGTTACTCTGTTTTCTTTGAGCCGTTATCCCGTTCGGATGTGTGTGTAGTGTTGCTCCCGCTATTTGATTTATAAAGTGATTGCAATTTATCAATTTTTGTATTGAAAAGTGTTTTTCTAATAGTTAATTAATTATTTTCTTTTATAATTCCCTTTCTTGTGAATATAAGTCGTTTTTAAAGTGATTTCATTCAATTAATTATTTATATAGAATCGTTAACTGTGTAAATTTTGACATATTTTCCCTAAAAGAAAAGGACCATTCAGAGTCCTCCAGAGACAAGTGACGGCAGAATTTTCAGCCAATCACCGATTAGCTTATTTCTACCTCAGTGAACTCAACTAATCAGAGAATAGGTTGGTTATGATTTTAACTATCTGCCCGGGGCCGTTTTTGTCTCAAACGAAGAAAACCGTTAGTGAGTGTTTTACACTTATTCTTATAAAATACTTCTTTAATTAACTATTTTCGCAAAAATTATACATAATTACATATTACATTATTCGTAAATAGATTTGAATTATTTTTAGGTTACTGATACTTAACAGTTAGTTTAACAACGAATAGGCTAAATTCGATCTGAGCCATATCGTTTGACGACCACAAATCTCGAATTAAAAATGCCAGGTGCAGAGAGGTTATAAGCCTTCTGTTCCAAGTCTAAGTCAGTAAAGTGGTGTACGGATGTTTCAGAACAATGCTACCAAAGAATCACAGCGTCAAGTGTTTGTTTATTCTGTAAACTTGCTGAACGACATGATAAATAAAAAATGAACTTATAAACATGATCACTACCCTGGAAAACAGAATTAACGCTTTAGAACAAAAAGAATGTGATTGTAAAATCAACAAGAGCAGAGTAATAAATATTGATAGCAAGGTAGTCAGATTAAAACAGTCTATTGCATTATTAGAGAATAAAGTGGATCAGAAAGACAAAAATGGCAACGATTTTTGCTTGTCAGAAATAAACATCCATTTAGCCCTAAACTTACTGAACCGACTGAAATAAAGACGCATAATAGATTTTTAGCCCTGTCCGAAGCAGAAGATGACACATGCCTAATTGGAGACTCTATAATAAGAAATCAAATTGATCACTTTGGTGCGAAAAACATTAGAAAGCGGAAATTCAGATGTTACCCCGGGGCAGGAATCAAGAAAGTGACTGGAGAGATCGGCAATTTAAACCTGAAGAATAAAAAATCCCCTGTAATGGCTCATGTTAGAACAAACGATGTTTATTTTCTGTGGTAAAAACTTTTCTGTAACAGAAAAATCGATCAATGACTATACCGAAATGGTCTCGAAAATCAAATAAAAAACGGATCATGGAATAATTGTCGGCATATTAACAAGAATAAATGAGAAAAATGAAACAATAAGTAGGGGAGTTGGAATAAACGAATGCCTGCGAAGGATATGTGAACGGGAGAATATTGACTTCATCGACCTTTGGATGAGCTTCATTAACAACAAAGAATGTTTCGCTCATGACGGAACCCATCTTGGCACAAAGGGTAAAAATAAATATGGGGATTTAATTAACTTTAGTTTATATAATACTCTCGAAAAGAAGCGCTCCGATAATACTTCACTTACGACCTCGGGAAACGATTCATCACCAGAAGCACAAGTGAACAGGTAAAATATTTAAAAGCTGCTTTGTTTAATGCCAGGTCTATTAGGAATAAATAAGTAGAGCTTAAAGCGCTTGTAGCACTAGAAACATATGATAGAATAGGCATTACAGAGAGCTGGATTCATTGTAATTCGAGAGATTTCAGTGGTGAATTTCAATTAGAAGGTTATAAAATGTTACATAAAGACAGAGTAGGAACGAAGGGTGGAGGCGTGATTTTACATGTAGGAAATAATCTCTATCCAACAGAGTGTAATTGATGCTCCGACTTCGAACTTATAGGAGTCAAGCTAAATCTTGAAAGAAGTCTGTATGTATATTTAACATACAAAAAACTCATCAAACAGTAGACTTAGATCAAAGATTCTACGACTGTTTAACAAATGAGATAAACAACAAATTATCTTTAATTCTTGGTGATTATAACTGCGGACGAGTAGACTGTTCTACCAAAACCCCTGACGCGGAAGGGTACAGATTAATTCATTTTATTGACGATAACCTACTAACCCAGTGGGTGAACGAAGCCACAAGAAGTCCTGATATCTTAGATATAGTTTTAACTAGCGATGATGATTTGATTTCAAATCTGAGCGTAGAAGATAAGTTTGGTAATAGTGACCACAATGTAATCTATTTTAATATCAACGTACTATGCTTCAAAAGAAAATTAAGCATTACTAAGCTAGACTTCAAAAGAGCTAATCTGGAGGGGTTAAAAGAGAGCTTGCGTCAATACAAACTAAGTTTTGGCCATATAAATGAAATCTAGATAAATTTTAAAGAAAATCTGATGAACAAACTCGCATTTCATTCCATCAAAATCATGGGAAGTTGGTAGTGTCAAACAACCAAAATGGTTAACAAAAGAAATTTTAAAAAGTATTAGAGACAAAGACAGAGCGTATAAGCTACTCAATGAAGAGATTAGAGTGGCCTTAACTGGTAAGACAAACTCCAAAGAATTATTGGCACTAGTAAATAGTAGGAAACAATCAAAAATAGTATAAGATCCATCAAAGAAAAGAATGGGGTTTTGCAATACAAGGATGTAAAAATAGAAAATGTTTTAAACGAATACTTTGCAACGGTATTCACCAAGAATGAATCCAAGGTTATTCTAACACTTAACATCAGATATTCTGGCAATAATCCTCTAAAATCAATTGAGTGTTCAGTTAATGATTTTAAGAGACTCATCGACAAAAGGAATAATTTAAATCGCCTGGTCCGGACATGATCTTACGAAGGCTCATAAAAGAAGTTAAAGATTCCATAGCCGCACATATACATAATACAATTTTTTTAATCTTTCTCTCTAAAAAGGATGTGTTCCAGAAGATTGAAATTACCGCTCTATAAGTTTAACATCGGTGGCGGGAAAAATGCTCGAGCGCCTTATCGCAGAAAAAAATAGTTGAACATATTGAAATGAATGCATTATTACCTGACTCTCAACATGGTTTCAGAAAACAAAGAACGTGTCTGACTAATCTCTTGGAATTTTTTCACCACATAAATTCAATTTATGACACAGAAAGCTCAGTTGACATTTTGTATTTCGATTTTCAGAAAGCTTTTGATAAAGTACCACACACAAAGTAATGAAAAAAATTAGAACATTAAGAATAATCGAAGAAGTTGCAAATTGGATCGAGAAGTGGCTCACAAGTCGTAGGCAGAGAGTTTTAATTAATGATCAAGCATCTGATTGGGCATCTGTTGGTAGTGTAGTTCCACAGGGGGTCAGTGTTGAAACCATTACTCTTCATTATATATGTAAACGATATTGACATCGGAATGGTATCAAAGATTTCAAAATTTGCTGATGACTGTAAATTGAGTAAAGGTATAATTAGTGAAGATGACATCAAAGACTCTCAGGAAGATATTGATCAAATTGCGCGCTGGTCTGTGAAGTATGATTTGCCTTTGAACCTTGCTAAATGCAAAATAATGCACATAGGAAATATAAATCCCAAAGCTGAATACAAGATACTTGATAGAACAATGACATGTACAGAAAAAGAAAAGGATCTAGGCATTTACGTAACCAGTGATCTCAAATTTACTCAACACTGTGAAGAGGAGGAGAAGAAACCTTAAAGATACTTAGTTATATTAAAAGACAATTTAGGTACAAAAAATGAAACAATAATCTTGAATGCGTATAATGTCTTAGTAAGACCCCAACTGGAGTACTGTGCGCAGGTTTGGTCGCCATATTTGAAAAGATACATTGGGAGATTGAAGAGGGTCCAAGCCAGAGCGATAAAATTAATTCCAAATTTAAAAATTACAATTACAAAAAGCGACTGAAAAAGTTAAATCTATTCAGTCTAGAAACAAGACGCATTAAAGGTCAATTAATCGAGGTATACAGAATTTTGAGAGGAATAGAAAAAGTCGACCACTCTGTCTGGTTCGAACTAAATAGAAATTATACTCGTAACAATGGCATGGGGCTCGTTCCCAAACAATTTAGAACAACCCTTTGCGGAAACTTTTTTCATATAGATTAGTTAAAATGTGGAATCAGCTGACGGAAGAAATAGTGTCGACCAAAACTGATGAAACGTTTAAAAAAAGATTAGACAAAGTTATCAGAAACTTAAAGTATTGAAACGCAATATCACAAATATTAATTAATGTTACCATCAAAAAGCTAGCGTAGACGAGAAGCAGCAGAAAATAGTACCGCTAAGTGCAAATAAAACTACTAAATAGATAGGTTTCAGCTTTACTATAAATATTTCTTGACTGTGTTCTTTTTGTCCTCCTAGCTGCTAGCACATCAGGTATCTTTTCAATTTTTCCTTGCCCGAAGTTTCGGATGGGAGAGGTGGATGGGGAGAGCCTTGATCTGTTCTATACTTGCCTCAAAGTTGTATGTTAGGGCTTTTATAAAGTGAGTACCTCCTCGGCATGGACAGAAATGTCTTTTGAGGTACCCTAACTCCTTGTAACACACACACACAGACACATTCTCTCTCTCTCTCTCTCTTTCTCTCTCTCTCTCTCTCTCTCTCTCTTTCTCTCTCTCTCTCTCTCTCTCTCTCTCTCTCTCTCTCTCTCTCTCTCTCTCTCTCTCTCTCTCTCTCTCTCTCTCTTTCGAATAATAATAATAATATATTTTTTAAATCAGCTCGGATTCGAACCAGCGATCTAAGGCGTGAGAAGCGAGAATGAAACTTCAGAAGACCCACGCCATATTTTTACTATTAAAAACAGTACTAATGGTGTTTTTAGGCATAGTAGTGGTCATATATGGTTTCGGCTTGGCGCGAAAAGTACATATTTTTAAGATACTCCACCTTAATGCGGTGAAAATGGAATTAAAATAAGTCCGCCTTGCCTTCTCTGGTGCGTAAAGAAATCCTCATTTCAAACAATGGCAACCTTAATAAATTCGACCTTATTTCAAACATTGGCGACCCTGGTTCCAAACACTTAAAATAACGCTGATTTCAAAATTAACACCTAAACCCATTAGCAACCGTTAATGAATGATGGCAGATATAAAAAGTGAAGAATTGCAACAGTTGTGGGAAAGAGGCGCGGATCGATTATAATGTTAAAAGGTGGAGATGTGACAGTTGTATTTCCGTGAGAAAGAAACAAGAAGGAAAATCCCTCCAATGACCAGCGACGTTTTGTGATAAGATGATAAATGGTTATTGCATTGATGGTTTTCCATGGTTCAAATCACTTACAAGTGCCTTTGAATGGCTAAATGAGGCTTCTGCCACTAGATGGCGCCACCCAGCGCCAAATCCGATGGCAAATTTGAAATTTCCAAGGTGAATAACCCTATGTCCCATGGTCATATGGGTCATTGCATGGCTCTAAATGGGTATAATTGAACTTTATTCTTTTTTTTTTAAAAGCGACGCCTTGACCTGGCGCTTCGCCGCATGTAAAAAAGGCAAAAGTGTGGTAGATCGCAAACTATTTTAAAAAATAAAGATCTCCCCAGCATTAAATAGTTAGTTTTGTTTATTTATCTTTGTATTTGAACCTAATGCTAGTCTTTCGAATTGTTAATACTACTAGGTGATTACAAAATAGCGGGGGCGTGAGGGGTGGAACGACCCACAATCAAAGGGAGGTATGGGAGGCGAAGACCCCCATTTCAAAGTAATTACCTTACGGTTCGAATTCGAGGCGGTTGCCAGACGTATTTAGATGCTCCAATGTTTAATGTTTCTATTCAGTGGAGTCACAGATGTGGGAATGATGTGTTAGGTTAGGTTTCGTTAGATTAGGTTGTATTAAAAAGTAGTACCAATGGTGTTTTTAGGCATTATAGTAATCATTTACGTCTTCGTTTTGACGCGGAAAGCAGTAACTTTAAGATAGTATCACTGCAAATAAAGTCATACTCAGAGTGCTAGTATATTAAAAATAAGTGCTTTCCGCGCCTAACCGAAGCCGTAAATGACGACTACAATGCCTGAAAACACCATTAGTACTTTTTTTTAATACTAAAAACACAGCATAGGTCCTCTGAAGTTGCACCAAAGAGAGAGGCGAAGCACCTGCGCCACGGTAGTTCGTGGGGATTCATGTTATAATATCATTTATGATCTACAGAGGTTGCACATAAGAATCATTATTAATCCAATGGGGAAGAATAACACTTAATCATGTTATGCAAATGTTGAATACTATATCGTTGGCCTACAATATTCTTCACGTATAAATTTTGATTGATTGAAGGGGTTTTGAATTTTGAACAATTTAGGCCAAAGGAAACGCTTCTCACGTGGGATGGAAAATAAATGCAACGAGTTTTTAAAGAAAATAATATATATATTAGAGATTAACAAAACAGATTATAATAAGTTCAATTACGCTAAATTAGGCAAGGTTGAACTTGAGTTGAAAATAACTTTTGTAAATGGATGTTGAATGTGGAATGATTTGATGTAGCGAATGTAATCGTTTTGCTGTAGCGACTACAGTTAGTGAATTGGGGCTTAATATGCCGGCGACGAGAATACTAATGAAAGAGTCCTTTCGCGTTATTTCACAAGTGGTGAAATGCGTGTGTTTGTATCAGTGCGTGAAATGAATTCAGTTTCTCGTCACGGAATTATTAAAGGTTACATAAAATAAATGAATGATTTGAATTTTATACATAATATATATATATATATATATATATATATATATATATATATATATATATATATATATATATATATATATATATATATATATATATATATATATATTATGTATAAAATTCAAATCATTCATTTATTTTATGTAACCTTTAATAATTCCGTGACGAGAAACTGAATACATAATATATATATATATATATATATATATATATATATATATATATATATATATATATTATGTATAAAATTCAAATCATTCATTTATTTTATGTAACCTTTAATAATTCCGTGACGAGAAACTGAATTCATTTCACGCACTGATACAAACACACGCATTTCACCACTTGTGAAATAACGCGAAAGGACTCTTTCATTAGTATTCTCGTCGCCGGCATATTAAGCCCCAATTCACTAACTGTAGTCGCTACAGCAAAACGATTACATTCGCTACATCAAATCATTCCACATTCAACATCCATTTACAAAAGTTATTTTCAACTCAAGTTCAACCTTGCCTAATTTAGCGTAATTGAACTTATTATAATCTGTTTTGTTAATCTCTAATATATATATTATTTTCTTTAAAAATAATCGCTATTTCAGAGACAAATTAGTCTGTTTCTCAATAAAAAATACTCGGCTCTGCCTCCACTACAAATTGTTAATAAATTAAAGATCTTCTTTTCCTTACCATACTTTGGTTACCAATCCTAAAAACTTTAAAAAAAAATTGTTAAAACTGTTGAATTCAGCCTATCCTCAGTTATTACCATCTTTTGTTCTCATTAATGACTTCAGACTGGGATCATTATTTAAGTTCAAAGATCAATCACTCATCAATGTGAAATCTAAAATTATATACGTTTTTCGTTGTACGTGCAGTAGCACTGTATCATATGTGGGGGCAAAAAGGTGTACGCTTTACTCCCACTTCATGCCGCATATGGGTAGATCTGAGAGAACTGGTCTTTACCTTAGAAAACCTGATCCATCCCCAATTCGAAACCACCTGTAACAATGTGGCTTTAGGGCTACACTCGAGAACTTCACGATAATTAATTTGGTAAGAAACATCTCGGACCTTTACCTGCTAGAGTCACTTTATATTACAAAACTTCAACCCAGTCTAAATAATAACTCATTATCTGTCCCATTAAATATGGTCACTCATTAAAGAACATGCTAATTTGTTAAATTTTACATTGTTTTTTTTTGCAAGAATAAAATCCACTATCAATTATTTTCCTTTCTATTTTATATAAATTCCGTCATTGTTTTTTTCCCCCTCCGTATTTCTAATGTAATCAATTCGTCTAAAATTTCATATTCATGTTTCACAATTTTATTGCATGTGTTAACTTCGGCCCTGTCCTGGTCATCCTGTTTATATGTACATATATATACTATCTCTTCAGAGATTCCAAATTCTAAGTCAAATCTCCATTCAAATGAAGATTCAAAATTCAAACTGTAAATTGTGCGACGGAATTCGTAATATGTTAAATTGTTGTTTCAAGTACAATTACTCTTCTAAGCGGATATCAAAAGGAGTTAAACCTGTGCAGTCAGTGCTCTTCCCATCGCCATTTGTCAGCCTTATATCATGCATCCCGATAATTCCAGTACAAGACTTACAAAGTCAGAACTCACAATTCATCCAATTTTCTTCATACCAGTCAAAAATGACGATAATTTGTTACAATTTCAGGGGAAGATTTTGATACGACGAGGATGTCCATCTTTCAATCGGCAGAATGTTCTAGATCAGGGGTGGGCAACCTTTTTAAGTGGATGAGCCAAAATTGACCAAATCTTTGCTACAAAATTTTCTCCCGTGCCAATACTTGACTAAAACACAATGAAAAGATATAAAATTAAAGATGTTCTTTTTATTCATTCCCAACTCTTTATGATGCATAAAGATTACAAGGAAAAGATAGTCATTTTACCTAAAAATATACATATTATCATATTATATTAAACAGAATTGAATCTTTATCAGTTCAAGAAGAAAACAACAAATCCAAACTAGAGAAAGAAAAATTGTGGACCTTTTCATTTATTTACCATCAATGAGACTTCTGCTGCTGCCTCATTGATAACATAATTTATAACAGGTTGTACACAATGCGGTTGCTATATAAAATAAATTGGAGATACATTTATTTAGTTTTCGTAAGTTAACCATTTGGCTTCACGTGCCGGTAGAAGTCGTTGGCGTGCCACGTTTGGCACGCGTGCCAAAGGTTCCCCACCCCTGTTCTAGATCTTTACCGAAACTTGAGACAGATTTCCTCCCTCCTATTTTGACAGTAGTTTAGGAACTTGGTTGTAAGTTTAGAGCTACATATACGCCGCTTAAATGATTTTGCCTCTCAACGATTCTACCACTGCAGGGGGGGTACCCTGTGTGGCCTGTTGCACTTGGTACACAGAGAAGTTGCACATCCTTCCGGCCTGAGTGCAAATTACGGAAGCCCTCTCACTGGGTTGACATGAAGTCTCTGAATTGGGACTGGGAAAATTGCTGGTGCATTTTCCACTCGGTACTTTATCTTTATTTCTCACCTGGAAGGAGTTCGGTTCACTGCACGCCATCCCGGGATCACCGAGCGTTGGGGTATTTTATTATAATGATCTTAGCGCGCGCGCGTGTGTGTGTGTGTGTGTGTCCGTCAGAGATTTTGTTGATGATATCTGACATTGTTGTGAAATCATTTTTTCTTGCACACTAATTTTGGATGTGTTGTGAAAAAAATACTTTTTTTCCCCAATATTTTCTTAATTTTGTGAGCGAAGCGAACAAGCGCCGCAGTCCTGGAAGGATGTGAGTCAATACCCACTCCAATAGGGCGTGGATTACATATTTCCACTACACATATAAGGTGGCTATATCGGCACCATCCTTTACGGTCAAAGCTCGAGGACAATTTCGTTTGAATGGCGAAATTGTCAAATCCCATCTTAGCTGGACCCGTGGATCGAGTAGGTGCAAATGATAACATTCTGGAACTTCTGATTCTATGGAGTTTTTTCTCTTAACCTTCCACAGCATTGGGAGGTCATAGTATCTTTTTTCATTCTTTTTATGAATTATATTCAGGGGTACAATAAATGAGAGTATAGAGAGACCTCCTGCCCAAAATAGTACCTCAGTGACATCCAAGTCCTCTTCCATCTCATATAAGGATCTAGCTGAGGCAGGTCAGTCCGGCAATGGGGCTCCTTCCGGAAATGGAGAGAAGCGAGTTCACTCCCTGTCCTCCTTTCCTAAAACGAGAAAAAACGAGAAGACAAATAGAGCTAAGGGTTTCTCATCCTCCGGGTGAGCTCCGAGGAAAGACAAGTCCACTGCTGCTACGGCGCGCGACCAGGCCAAGATAGGCACGTACGGTCGCGAGGCGCCCTCGGGCAGGAAGTAACTGGCAAATACCAAAGACACAAGTGCACTGAGCGGAGACTCGATTAAGTCGGAGCCCCTCATTTCGGAACTACCTGGTGTTTTCGAGCGTGCTAGCTTTGAGGGATGTGGTCGATGACCTCCTTGGTGGTGATCACTTTCCCATTCAACAGCTATCATTTTCAGGGTTAGTGCCGCCTAATACACACACTCCCCCCCTCCCCCCACACACACATGGCGGTTTTGGGAGCGAGCCCGTTGGTCCGCATTTGAGGAAATGACTATTTATCCATCCCAGTCGAGGAGTTTAGGTCGGTGGATGACGCCATTTAATTTTTGCCCTGCATATAATTGCCATTGGAGTAACTACTAATAATAGAACATCTAATCGTTATGCATGGCGTACGTTTCCTTGGTTGGTGGGCACCCGAGAAATACACGGCTTTCACACTGAAGCGATATGCCTGCATGTGATATAAACGGCGCCAGAAGGACTTCACTGTCAGTGAATTTCGTTGAATTAAGACTAGGTTCTGGTATATTTCGAAGTCCACTCGCCGCTTTTCGTGGCCAGCATACGTGTCTTGACTTAACGGGAAATATCTCTCTTGCAGCGATGTGGAAGTGAATCGAAAGGATTCGGGGCAAGTTCTCGCAGGACGCCTCTCTAGTTCTCCAGGATAACAGGACAGCAATCCCGGACTCCAAGGCTGTAGTGGACTCTTTCGCGATCTCTTTTTTTCACATTATATAGCCGTGATGCTGTCCCTTCAGAATTCAATGCACGTCGTGATGTCGTTGAAAGCCATCGACTGGAAATAGCATCCGGCCCTGGTCCAGACGATCTCCCGCATGTCATAATTTGACACATAGGTGAGCGAGACATGGTATTTCTGCTAGATTTGTTCAACAGGATAGGGACAGAGGGTACACCAAAGACTCTTGGTGAATAGCTACTGTGCTCGATTTGCGCAAACGGGGAGAGATCACTATAACCTCCTGCATGTGTAAGTTGATGGAGAAATTGTTAAATGTTAGATGAGCCTTTTGGGAGGACAGCGGCTTACGCAAGTTCACTCCACGTCAGATGCTCTGCTCTGACTGGAAAATACTTTCTGCGATGCCTTCTTTCGTAGTCAGCACAACGTCAGAGTGTTTTTCGATTGGAAGGAGGCTTTTGATACCGCATGGTAACACGGTACATTAGGGAATCTCCAAATGATGGGAGCTAGGGGATGCTTCACAATATAATTTTTTCTGAATTTTTGCGAGTGTCAAATCCGTGTACGTTTGGGGGCAGCCTTCACCCTACCAGTGGAGCAGGAGGAGGCAGTCTCATAGGAAAGTGTTCTTAGTGTCGCACTGTATGCCTCGAGTATCAACGGTATCACTTCGGTAATGGTGAAAGATATTCTCGCTACGCTCTACATGGACGACCTGTCAATATATTTTGGTGAGGCCCAGATGCCAACCATTGAACGTCGAAAAAATGGCATTAAACCGTATCTAGAGATGTTGAAGCACCAAGAGTTTGGCTTCTTTTCACGCTGAATCTGTGCCAGTGAACATGGATGGTTCCAAGTCCCAGGAGGGGCTCAGCTGGGATCTAACAGGCGTGTGGTTACAGTTCCCATACACATGCCCCCAATGCCACGACGGCTTCAGGTCGCTTTCTGTCGTCTTTGAATTCGGCATACCCGCAGGACGAACCTCCATCTGATGGGGCACTCCAATGCACCTTTTTGCGATGGTTGCGTTGTGCTCCAGACTGTTCGCCACATTTTTGATGAATGCCCCAGTATGGGCGATCTTTGCGCACGCTACCTTTCCCGGTACCGGTACGAGCGGGGTGGCTACCGTTTATCCTTTGTGCTCGGGACGTGTTCCTCCTGCGCCTGGGAGGAAGGGAGGTAGGATCTTGGTTTTTTTATTGTTGTTTTGTATTTTCATATAGCCTAGTATTAGGCTAGTATCTGGCAGTTGCCAGATGAGCGCTATTTAATTAAGAAAAATCAAAGCTCCAACATCTCTGAATCCGTCGATCACTTAGGAAGGCCAATGTGAGTGATACTCCGAATCAAGCCGAGGTCACTACCGCTTGTCCCTTGTATTCGGGACATGTTCATGCACACAGACTTGTTGAGTATCTGACTTTTTGGAGGAGGTTGGCATCCTCCATTTCATTTGACTATCTTTGTTGCAGGTTGCATCTTCATGTGCTTCGGCTTGCTTCCTGCTTCTCCTTTTTTTAATTTTTCTTCTTTTGTTTTTTTGCTTTTTTGTTTGCCTTCGTTTTTGTTTTGTTTTGTATTTTTTTCCATGTTTTTGTCTTTTTTTTCTAGCCTAGTATTAGGCTGTAACGGGATTACGGTGACTTTTGCTCTTGCAGGCAGTCTATAGAGGACTCCTTTAATTACCCCTCCCCCCAAAAAAAACAACAACATTCACATCGCTGCATGCTTATGCCCCCCTAAGCAATGCCACTTGAAAAAAGGGCCATAAACCAGTGGTCAAAAGCGCGGGATATCTTCGAGATGTTTTAAATGTTTTAAAAGATACGGACAAACAGGCAGATAAAAGAGTAGATGGACGAAAAGGGGTTAGAAGTAAGAAAGAAAATCTACCGTTTCGATAGATACTTCTAATATATTGCATGCCCGAGAAGCTTTAAAACAGTACGAAAGGTTTTGAAGCTTAATAGCTAGATCAAATATTTCTTTAATATTTTTCTTAAATTTTTACTAAAAAATATTCATAACTGTGAAAACCGACTTGGGTTTAAGTTCGAAAGGTAATTCGGGAACAATCTTGGATTTTTCTAGCGGCAAGACTGGTGCCCAGTGGCTGTTTTGTGTCGGCGTCTGATTCGCGCCATTCTTGATCCGGAGAATCAATCACGTCGGCATCCCTAAGCGGTCAACGGATTCAAAGATGTTAAAGCTTTGATTTTTTTAATTAAATAACGCTCATCTGGCAACTGCAAGATACTAGACTAATACTAGGTTATATGAAAATACAAAACACTAATGAAAAGAAAAAACAAACCAACAAAACAAGTAAAAAAACAACAAAAAGTGGGCAAAAAAAAGGAAGCACGCTTCGGTGTCATGCGAGCCCCGACTCTCCCAGACGCAGGGGCATGCGACCAACACCAAAGAGAGTTAAATAAAATGGAGGAGGCCACTCCCCTCCAAAATTCAGATAATCCACAAGTCTGTGTGCAGGAGGTCGTCCCGAGTACAAGGGACAAACGGTGGCGATCCCACTCGTCCCGGTAGCGGCACAAGTAACGTGGGTGAAGATCCCAACGAGGATGTGCAAACAAGATTGTGCCAAACAGTCTGCGCTACACCGCATGACGAAGTGAAGTGCAATGGAGTGCTCCACCCAATGGCGGTGCGTCCAGTGAGTCTGCCGAATTCGAAGACAACAGAAAGAGATGCGAGGCCTTCCGACATACGGAGGTAGGTGCAGGAAAACAGTCGTCACGCGTCTGTTAGATCCCCGCTGGCTTCGATCAGAATAGATACGGCGTAGGATCGGACCACTCCTGGGTCTTGGATCCATCCGAAACCACCCGTCGCTATCCGTGTACATGGGCACAGATCCACGGATCCAGCGTGACACAGTGTGATTAAAAAAAAGTCGAACGTAATACTTCCGGCGCTGAAGAAAGTTTGTGAGTAAAGCGTGGCGACAGATATTTAAAAGTAGTACCCCTCCACGGTGGCGTCCTTGGCAGAACCAGAGATAAACCAGCCCAAGAGCTACACCGAGCTCTCGAAAGAGTCTCCTAGCGCTAAACCCAGAGGGCTTTGGGTATGACTGACGTCTCGCGGCCGCATAGGCACCGTTTACTGATGGGGAAAGGCGTCAGGCTCACGCGTACAGGCGCATAATTTACTGTGCACACCGCAGAGCGAGTGGCATTCCCCCAGCATCGACATGTAGGCTCTCAATAGGGGACGTGCAGATGGCACTGTTCATCAGGCGGAGAGCAGTGTGGTGGATCAAGTCCATCTTCCGCAATACACCTTAGGCTGTGGATGCATAAAACTAGCATCGAACGAACAAAGGATAGATAGAAAAGCAAGGTAGTATCCGCATCAGCACCCTAGACCCTGAAGATCACGAAACAAAGACTTATGGTGCGGGTACAAGAAACCCTAATGCTTCGAATATGAGCCCCACAGATGAGGCTGAAACCAAGACCAAGGTGTGACTTCACCACTTACAGGCAAACCACCTTTAGGAGCAGGTCCAAGCTAGGGTGGAGCAGTGGATGGCGACAGAAGTGCACCACCTTACCTTACTCTTGGCCGAGGAAAATCGAAACCTGTGCGCTTCGACATTGCGAGATATGCGGTTCAATTCCTGTTGGAGTCGACGCCCCAGATTTGGCCTCTGAGCAGCAGCAAAGGATATCTAAAGGTCATCCACGTAAAGCGTAGTGAGAACATCTTTCGGCAGCACCAAAGTAATGCCATTGATACTTATGGCAAAGACTGTGATATTGAGGACACTTTCCTGTGAAACCCTCAATTCCTCCTCCATTAGACCAGAGGGTGGGGGGAGAGGCTCCACTCATCCGTACCTGGAATCGACGATCTTGCAAAAACTCAGAAATAAAGATTGGGAGGCGTTCCCTTCCCCGTATCGTGTGTAGAATCTCAATGATACCGTATCGCGATGCGGTATCATAATAGTCTTTCTCTAGATAAAAAAAAACACTGTCGCTTAGTGCTGTCTACGAAGGAAGGCTTCTCAAACAGCATTTTCCAGTTGGAGGAGAGCATCTGACGTGGAGCGGAACTTGTGGAAGCCGCACTGTGCGGAAGAGAGGTGACCTCCGCTGTCCAGGAAAATGGCTAGTCTAATATTTAGCAATTGCTTCATCACTTGCACACGAAGGAAGTTGGATAGATTGAGCGAAAACCGGCCGGGGCAGAATAATCTCACCCCGGTTTTCGAAAAGCGAACACAGTAACCACTCACTAAGAGGATACCCTCTGTCCAGATCCTATTGAACAAATCTAACAGAAATGTCCTGACTTGGTCACCTAGGTGTCGAAGCATGGCGTATAGGACATTATCTGGAACAAGGGTGGTGGCCGCACACGTATCGAATGCAGAACACAACTTACCTAATATAAACCTGTTGTTGAAGAGTCCTCTCCCTCTGGAGGTAAATTCCGGTTCACGGCCTTCAACGATATCACGACGAGCATTGAATGCTGCCGAAGCAGAATTCACTTTAGAGAATACGGATAAAACGGTCGCCAAATACTCAACCCAGACACAGGGGGGGGGGGGGGGGGCAGGAGAACTTGCTCAGAATCTTTTTGACTCGCTTTCACACCTCTGCGAGAGGGGTCTTACTGTTAAGTGAAAACACGTAATGCTTAGCCTCGCAAAATTAACGACGATCCGTGACCTGAACGGCCAAGGTTTCCTTCTCCAGGATATTTACACCTAATTGCTTCAAAGAAGTTGAGTGCGGCTCTTCACAATTGACATACTTGTCGTACACGATGGGGATTTATCTTGTGTGGCCTTCGAGCAACTTACACAGACTTGAGGTAAACTAAAATCTGCTCTCTGTGAAGGCAAAATGAGGAACTAAGTTCTACCGGCCCCAAAATAAGAAATAAATAGGTCTACAGGAAGGTGCTTAGATATCTGCGAGGGTATAATAATACGATGAATGATTATAATGTATTAAATAAATACAGTGCACAAAAGGATCATATTAAATAAAATATAAGCGTATCAAATAAACACAGTGCACAAATAAATGCATTAAATATGTCACAGGATTAAACCACTAACGACAACACGTCGTTCCAAAATATGCACTGCTACACCGGACAATCGGTACAGTAACGGAATATACGTCCTTTATAAATAGCTGTAGGTCTCGAAAACGAGAACCTAAAATGAAAAGAAATATTCAAAATACCTGTCACGGAAGTAGTGAAGCAATACACGGATGGCGGTTGTCCTGGGGAACAAGGAGAGTCGTACGAGTCCAAGCGTATTCCGACTTCCTGGTGAGAGCGAGAGAGACGAGTAAATGGGGAGCTTGCAATCGGTACAGCGGCAGATGCTGGAAGGAGTGTAGATATCAGCAGGTCCTCGCAGTATAAACTCCTGATCGGCTTTACTTATTAGAGGCAGGGAAGACCTATTTATACCCATCACCAATAAGCGCCTACGTGACAAAATTTAACCGGCTTTCAGTTCGTCAACCCACGCTCCACTCGCTATGGTATAAACTAGGTAGTAAGTTATCGAACCGCGCTTTACAGGAGTTACGACATAAGTTACAAATGAAGCACGTGGTAGGTTATCCTTACACTCTTCTACAGGAGCGATTTGAATGGCAGAGGCGTGGGCAGTAGTAGCACCATTCCGGCCGTGGCGCAAATGCCTCCACACGGTATCGATACCAAACGGCACGCAACGACTCGAGGAGCATGTCATGGTGGATTTCTTTTAGGAGCCCACTTGGCGACTCCCTACTTGGGCAAAAGTCTCCGTAAGCAAGCTACAGCTTAACACTAGGCTAGATTAGCAAACAGAAAAACATAAAAAAAACATATATCAAAGATACTAAAAAAGCAAAAGCAAAGAAACGAGCAAAAATAACAAAATAAGCAAAAAAGCAAGAAGAATAAGGAAAAACGCCCCAGGGCAGAGAGTACGCCCGCCTTCCCAACGGCAGTGGAAAAGGTGACTTACAACAAAAAGTCAGATAGTCCGCAAGTCTCTGTAGAGAAGTCCGTCTCGAGTAAAAGGGATAAGCGATACTGACACCGCTCGTCCCGATAAGGAGACAGGTAACGTGGGCAAAGTTCACCCAGACTAGGACATTCTACAAGAATGTGACGAACATTCTGGAGGACAACACAGTAGTCGCAATAAGGTTTGGGAGAGCCTTGATCAAATGGCGGTACGTCCCGCGAGTATATCCAATTCGAAGACGACAGAAAGCGACCGGAAGCCGTCGCGGCTAGGGGGTTTAGGTCAATGGGAACATTCGCGGCACAATGGCGCACAACAATAATCTCTCCTAAGCCTCTCCCATCTTCTTTGCCGAGCAACCAGGAGGGCTGCCCTGATTCCTGCCATATAGTCGGTGTGAGGAAGAGCCAAGCGCTGCTCTGGTCACCCAGTCCTAGCGGAATTTTTGGGCCTCCTCATCGGTGCGCTCATTCACCATAATAATCACAAGTCCAGGAACCAAGCACAAGATAATATCGACATCCACCCGGCTCACAGTGACCGGAGCCCCACCGATACCACGAACTAGGGTGTGTGGAGATTTAAGTGCTCCGAAAGTACTCAAGGGGCTTTGTGAGTAGCTATATATCACAATTCGGTCTCCGAACATGGCACGAAACGTTACCTCCCATAGCGAGCAGCAGTGTATTGAAGCCAGCTCGCCCGTGAAGTCTGATGCAACGCCTAGAAGAGCCCTGCTGACTCAAAAACCGTTCCTTGTCAAGATCGAATGTGACGAAGAGTGTAGAGGTGTGTCTCGAGGCCCCTCCCTGTTTTCTCATCACACGTTTGAACTTGACCGTTCCATGGTCGGACAGCTCTTAGGTCATGTCATATATGGAGAATTCCCCTCACTTAAACCACTGTTTTCACAAAGTTCATGGTAGAGTGGGGCGTCCCATCAGCGGCGAGCCATTAAGTGTCCGAAGGGCACTGATCATGGCCGCCTCAGAGGTATCCAACGCATTCGCCAGAAAACTCCCTTCAGAGAAACGGGGGCACCTTCGGCTTGCTACCAATCAACTTAGCTAATGCTCTCTTCTGATGCATCATGTTGCCTTTGGCCAACATGCTGCCATCAGTGGAGCGAATAACCAGAAAGCGTTTTAAGCCAGCGAGCTCTAAAACGCCGGGTAGTCTGACAATGAAGGGCCCTGATGTAATTGAGGCTCCGCTCAGTGCACTTGTGACTTTGGTCTTGTTCTGATCCCTATCCCCCACCCAAGTGTGCCTAGGGCCGGAGGTACCGATCTTGCCATGGTCCCTACCGAAGCTGCAGTGCACCTGTCCGTACCTGGGGCCCTCACAGAGTGAAAGGAAGCTTAAGTCCTCTTTGTTTTCCTGTTCCTTTTCTCTTTGGGAGAGGAGTGTGGTGAAAGAACTCGCTTCTCTCCGCCACCGGAAGGAGATCTAGAAGAAACGGACTGGCCTCAGCGAGATCCTTATCCTAGATGGAGAAGGTCTTAGCTATCAACATGGCACCAGGAGAGGAGGTCCCTGCTCTCCTTATGAGTCATCGTGTGCCCGAGACGTCTTAGGAGAAGCTTACACAGCGGCAGACTCAAATTCGGTGTTTGGTACCGAACTCAGGTTCGACTCCATGGAAGATCCTGCTTTCTCGAGCTGGGTCATTTCTCGAAACATCTCCCTCTCAGGGATGGGGCTCCCTGCGGTCATCCGCCAAGGCATCATGGATCCCATTCTAGGTATCTTCCTTCGGAGTCAAGTCAGGCAAGCGAACTGACCTCCATCGAGGAAGAGAGGAGAGCAGTCACGCCAACCCCTAGCACTGTCAAAATACAGTATTGTAGGACTGCAAGGGTCACGTTCCGACGTGCCCCGCTTTTCCTTGCCCTCTCTAATGGGATAAGCCCCATTGAGCCGCCCTCACTGTGATTGGTCGATTTTGGACCGCCTGCGGCTCTCCCGTCAGTCCTTTGAAATAGTAAAAGATGTACTGCCGCTGGGAGGGAGATGGATTTGCCCAAGGGCGCCTCCATAGAAGTGGTTGAGGGGGAATCAACCACACCCATAGGCCTACGAGAGGAGTAAGCCTTCTCTCCGTTAGAAGAGGTTGTGGGGCTTCTGAGAAAGCTCAAGGTGTGGGGCACCTCCTTTGTAAAGGTGGAGCTGCCTGAGAGTGGCTCCAAAGATTGCAAAGGGGAAGCCTCTTTGCTCCATTGCGATTGTGAGAAGGGACCCCTCCATCCGTCAAATGAGTGTCTCGAGTTACCTCGTCCTCCCCGATACCTGTGGAGCGGGAGGCCGCGCTTGGAGGAGGATCCCCATGCGCAGTCACACTTTTACTTTCTGTTGTCTCCCAAACCAAAATAAAATGTAAAATGGCCAATGGAAAGTAGCTACTGTGACCTCCCAATGAGTTGAGAGGTTGATAAAAGTCTCCATAGGATCAGAAATTCCAGAATATGATCCTTTGCACATAATCGGCTTTGCCAACCAGGCCCTCCTTTCAGGCGACATCTTCCTGGGGCTTTAACCATCAAGGATGGTGCCGGCGTAGCCACCTTATATGTGTAGGACTGGAGGAAAGTGGGCAGAGTCGGAGGCCCAACGAACCTTGTATCTAACTCTTGCCCGAGCCAGCAGGCTTTCAGCCCTTGTAGCAAGTAGGGACCTCAGCCTTATACAATGCCACTCGACTGATGCTCATAAGAGGACGAAAGTTCGCCGGGCAGTCAGAACCTCTGTGAAAAGGAGAGCAAGTGTGGAAATGGGTAGAAGGGTATGTAATAAAGAGAAGTAGAGATAGACGGATCCGCTAACGAGTTTGGTGGGTGACCACCGATTATTATCATACCCTAGTGTTAAGTGATCCAAGGATGGCCTGCAGTTCACCAAGGCACCGTTAAAAGAAAACTAGATAGAAGTATGTGTAATTAAGAGAGAGAGAGAAATATGTGCCAGGTCATCTGGCTAACTCAGTACTTAGGATTGTTTATGATATATTTTGTGTTAAAGCAGTTGGGTTATTTTTGGATAACTTGCTAATGCACTTTTTCTTCTTTGGATTCTTTCTTTACATTTAAATTAATGTGTTCACTTCGGATCTTTTTTATCTTCATTTATTTAATTATTGAATTTTCTCCACTTCAGATTTTTTATTATATTATAGTTGATTTATTGTAATCTATCCATTTCTTTTTCTTTTTTTAGTTGTCTTAAAATTCGGATATTTTATTATTTTGTAGTTGTTTTATTTTAATATTTCTCCTTCGGATTTTTTTCTTTCTTAAGTTATACATCTCTTTTTTTCTTTTTTAGGTATATATGGGTATAATTTCTCTTTGAGTCTTCGGTAGTCTCATTTGATTTGTTATTTCTTCCGGCATAGTTTGTTAATTTTTTTTCCCATATAGCGATTGCTCGCTTATGAAGAGTCACGTTGATTGGATCTATTTCATATATTGCGTGTAGCAATACCGAGGGAAGACGGTCCAAAAGAGTCACGTTTGAGATAAACCTCAGTGCCATGTTTTGTACTCGCTGTGCTTCCCTCAGCGCTGTATTGCTTAAGTTGTGTATGGGAATGACGGGATACAGGAGCAGTGGTCTCACTAGGAGTAAGTATAATTTTCTCTTATTGGACTGTGACAGTAGCCCAAAGTGGAATAGAGGTCGGAGCGTCTTTCTGGCTACAGCGATCTTCTCTTTGAGGTGTGTTGTATATCCTCTAGTTGTCATCTTTAAACCGAGTACTTTGCCTTGTGTAAAGTAATGGTAATGTTCACGCTCCATCACTACTTCGACTGTTCGATTGCGTAGCATCGGAATTATCTTAAACTTGTCGATGTTTTTCTTTATTTTGTTTCTTTTTTCGTAGGTGTTTATATTTGTGATTTCCCCTCCTGTTCTGTTGACTATATCCCTCTGGTTACGGCAGTCGCTCGTCACGATTTGGGTGATGTCCTCAGCCAGTTGTATATATTGAGCAAAATCTTAGTTAGGGTGAGAGAGGTCGCTGGTATATATTGCATACGTGGGGGTCAAACATCCCCCTGTGGCACCCATGCTTCCAGGTCGAAGAATTTCCCTTCGATACCGTTTATGCTAATCATGGCCTTTGGATTTCCAAGGCAATTGCATAAAATCCTCGTCATGCCATCCTCTATGCCTAGGTCGTATATCTTCCTTTTCAGGTCTAGTACCCAGACCTTGATAAATGTCGAGACCACGTCTCTTAACACTAAGTCTACTCTATTGCCTTTGGCCTTAGCAATATCAATCTTCTCAGTTATGAAGGCCAGTGTGGTTTCCGTGCCGAGTTTCCTTCGAAAACCGTGCTGTTGGTTGTTATATACGTACGCAGTTTCCAAGTAATTCCTAAGTTTGGTGTTCAAGAGTTTTCAAAGAGTTTTCCTATAAGTCCCAACAGGGAGATTGGCCTGTAGCTACTGATTGCTTTCTTTAGTTTTCCAGGCTTTATCAAAAATATCATTTTGGTTTTCTTTAATAACTCGAGGAAGTGGCCAACATTTCTGCATGCATTGAAGGTATTTAAAATGGCTTGATTAACATTCGGGGGATGTTTTTTCGTTATTCCTGTCATTCCCGGTGCCTTTGGTTTAAAGCTTTTCAGTGCGGTTTAGTACTCTGTATGAGTGGATGGCCTTCCTTCCTCACGAGCACGGCGTGTTCTGTTAACCAGATGGTGATAGGTGAGCTCATCACCTAGTTCTCTCAACCTTGTTTCTATTTCCTCCTCTTAATCCCCGTCGAATTCTGCATTATCCGCTTCGCTTATACGAAATCAATTTATCCAGTAATTTCTGAAATGGCGCTCTACATCTCTATCTCTGGTAATTTCATCTCCCTTGACTAATAATCTTATTTTATCCCTTGGAGAGTTTCCTCTCAATCTCTTAAGTTGATTCCAAAATTTTCTTGGGTCACCTTCTGTGTCCATATTGTCAATTATGTTGTCCCAAGCCTGCTTAGTCTTTTCCATAATGAGAAGCTTGATGGTCTATCTCAATTCGCGCAGTTCTCTGTAACGTTGGGTTGTGTTTCCATATAAGTTTATATCGTTTATAAGGACTTCCATGCGTTCCATCCTCTCGGTGATATCTCTATCCCACCTTGGGGCCGGGAGAGTTTTGAACCTCGTCCATGAGATAGCTAGACGTTCAGCCTCTTTAATATTCTCCACTAAATTGTGAAGATATTGATCGATCTCCTCCAGCGAGGCTCCTTCCAGTCGATTTTCTTTTATGGTGCTCAGGTGTTCTTTATATGCGTCTCAATCAGCTCTGTTCAAGCACCTTCGTTTGGGTATTTGGACCTGTATCGGTGAGGTTGATAGCGTTGTCACCAGGCTGATATGGTCAGATGGTATATAAGGGGCCCGGTACTGTAACCTGATTAAGAGCGAAATTTGTGTTAGTTAGTAAAATATCAGGCGTGATCGAGGACCTTTCAGTTAAAAAGATGGCGAAACCTGGTCCTTCCCTCTGCACTATGTTCCGTCGTTTAGCTCGGCTCTCTGCAGCGGGCATTATAGAGGCGTTTCTACGGAATAAACGGATAAAGCTAGGAATTGGCAAATATGAGCGTCTTGGAGGTTGATAACCAACGGCCACCACAACGTCATCATAGCTCATCTTGATTTTTAGCCCCAGGTAAGACTCATCTAATTGAATTTCTTGGAATCTTGTGCCTCTCCTTATTGCAATTGCAACACCATCAAATCTTTTGTTAGAGTGATTTGCCATTAGTACTTCGGAATTGTATATTTTAATGTAATCTGCCCTCATGTCAATGCCGTGCTCAGAAATGAGGATGATATCTGGCTCCAGGTTCCTTATAATTTCGCTGTAAATCCTTTTCTTGTTTGTCCAACCGTTAACATTGAGGGATAAGATTTTTAATTTTCTAATATATCTTATTTGATTATCCATGATTAGTTCTTATGCAACTGCTTCAGTTTCGATCCGCTTTCTCTGGCTGGGAATCTTATCCTCCCGCTTCTCTTCTTTTTAAATATCTCATGTGCGAGGTTAAATCAAGAATCCTGGGAAATATCAATTAAACCTTGTTTTAGAGCCGCTAGCAGGTCATCTTCGTTTATTTCGGCTTCGTAGTTGTATCTGTATTTCCCCTTAATGATTCCTGATATGATATCAGTTGATTTTGAAATCTTCGGTATTGGTGCAGATGGTGAATCGTAAATCCTCATACCTAGTTTTTCTGTTGTTTTACAGGTTTGGGGGGGAACAGCAGTATCCATTGGCTCGGTTTCTTCTTTACTTCCCATTTGCGTGGCTGTAATGGTGACCCCATCTGCAGTCGTGGGGCGTGGTTCTGTTCGGGAGTCACTAGGTACTGACGTTCTTGGTTTATTCAGGCTGGGGTCTTTAGACCTGGAGCAAGATCTTGTTACAGTTTCCTTCATAGCTATTATTTGGGCCTGGAACAGCTCCCCCGATCGAAGATTGTCCGGGAACCACATCGGTTTAAGTCCGTTGTGAACTAGCATCTTATTCATTTCCGTTTCATAGCTTCCTGGTTTAATAATGTTGTCAAAGTGTGCATGAAGGATGCACATCACCAAATCTGGTTGCATTTCCGGGTCTCTGTTGAGCAATGTCATTTTCTGGTTGTCTGCTTTTGCCGCCTGTGCGTACGTCGTGTTAGCCTTTTTTTCCTATTCTCTATTATCTGTTTCTTCTTTTCAGGTATTATGGTCATTTTAAGGCGATAGGCCATAGATAGGGTTCGATGCGGGTTGCTGCAATTTATACATTTCTTCTGCTGGTTTTTACACTCTTTCCACGTATGACCTGTGACGGCGCATTCAGAGCACACCTTATCTTTGAACGAGCATTCTTTTGTAGAGTGCTTCTCCAGGGCATAACAGGAGAAGCACACTTGAGGTGGGATAAATACCTCACGTTCAATGAAGGACGCTGATACTTTGGAGTTAAACATGACCATTCCATTTTCCTTAGCTTTGTTCGCCATTTCAGTTGTTTGAAATGTCACTTTGAATACATGACTGTATTCCTTCTCCTTTCCAGAATACTATTTATGTTACTTCACTTGGCAAAGAGCAATCCCAAGTTTTGAGAAGGCGACTTCGAATACTTTCTCCTCGCCGATTTCTGTCAGCGCCCTTTCACCCTGAGTGGAATGCGCATATCACCATTGGAGTCGCTCATGGCGGCTCCAAGGCGGAGGTTCCGATTGCAAACCAAACAGGCCCTTATCGCGGGACGTTGACCTATTACTATTCCCGAGTTCTCCTTTATCTGCCCTACCCATGATCTTATCTTACAGGGTCCACCTACCTGCCCTGACCTCTCCACCCCAGACTAAGGTCCCCTTCTTCGCGCCCCCTGTAGGGCTTCCTTCCGGGGTTCGGACACGTCAGAGACAGGCGGCTTCTACAGACCTTAATTGGCAGAAATGTTATTTGAACTCGGGATGTGCTGCTGTGTTGACAAAAAGAAACGAGTTCCAAAGCTTGCGCTGGTTGTCCGGGGCGTAGCCTCGCGGGCGCGCGTAATTTAGATCTTCTTTGGACTCAGTTGTAGGGCTTTGAAGTAAAAAGACTTCTTCACTCACTATCCATATTGCTAAATCCGCTAGCTAACAGTAGCAAGGCTTAGTGTGCAGTTTTCCTCCTTTTCCTATGCAGGGGCAGGTATCCAACGATGAGAGCAATCAGCGAGACACTGATCAATGATGGTGTAAGTTAGAAATGTATATGGATAGATAGGAGAATAAAGTCTGAAGGTGTGTATATAAGTATAAGAAGTGTGTACCAGGTTAACTGGCTAACTCTGTTTTTCTTGCGGTCGAATAACAGTTATCTTGGCTGTCTTGTGTGTTAAAAGCTTTCAAGCCTTTGTTCTATTTTTCGGTGCTTCCAATTTTGACGGAGGACTCACCGCTTTTTCCTTTGTTTGTCCACTACGGATCTTTTTCATTTTATTTTTTTAATTATTTTTTTGTCCACTACGGATCTTTTTCTTTTTTAAAAATAATTTGTTCATAAGTTGAATGTACTTTTGGAGTTGGTTTCGGTAAAGGTCATTAGTATATCGCTGTAGCATCTCCTTGAGGCAGGATCTGGCTGCTTCGAAATGCGTATTTGAAGGTCAGCTCGTGGTTAACATCAGGTAGTCTTATTTGGTTTGTCATCTTGGGGTCCATGTTATTCTGAATCCTTTGCCATATTTTTTTCGCTCGGTTATGGAGTGTTATATTGATGGGGTCCAAATCGGCAACTTGATGTAGTAGGTGTGTGGGTATGCGGTTGTTCAGTGTGACACCAGCAATAAATGTTAGTGCTCTATTTTGAATCGTCTGAAGTTTCCTCAGGGTGCATCTACCGAGGATATGGAGCGGTATGGTCGGGTAAAGAAGGACTGGTCTTACCAGTGTGGTATATAATTTGCGTTTATTTGCGGGCGAGAGTTGTTTGAACCTATAAAGCTAACTTAGTGCACTCCGACCTGCCTCCGCTCTTTCCTTGCAGTGTGTAACATATCCATTTGACGTGATCTTTAGTCCAAGGACTTTACCGCCATGCGTATAGGGGTAGTTTTTGCCGTTTGTACGGATGTTTGATGTTTTACGGCGTTCTATCGGAATCACTTTAAATTTGGCTTCGTTGGTTCTGATTCTATTTCTTCTCTCGTAATTGTTAAAGTGTACTTCCCTCTGCTCCCGTTCTGTTGGCAACGTCCCTGGGGTTCAAATAGTCGCTTGTCACGATATTTGTGATGTCATCGTCCAGTTGGATATTCTGTGCTAAGTCATAATCGGGATGAGGGAAGTCATTCGTATAGATGACGTAAAGGGTGGGACTAAGGCAGCCCCCTTGGGGCACTACGGCGCCCAGCCTGAAGAGTTCCCCTTCGTAGCCATTAATAGTTATTTTAGCTTTCCGTTCGTCCAGATAGTTGTATATAATTCTGCTAAAGTTGTCATGCAGGCCGAGGCCAGCGACTTTCGATTTGAGGCCCGGGATCCAGACTTTGTCGAAGGCAGATGCCACGCCTCTCAGAACCACGTCGATTCTATGGTTCCTTGCCCTAGCAAAGGCAATCCTCTCTGTGATAAGAGCCAGGGCCGTTTCCGTGCCTAATTTTCTTCGGAAACCATGTTGTTGCATGTCATAAAGTTATTTGTCTCGAGATGGTTTCTTAATCTGTTATTTAACAGTTTTTCGAGAATTATGCCTATGAATTCGAGCAAGGATATCGGTTGATAGTTGTTTAGATCGGTTTTTGGCTTCCCGGGTTTCAGAAGGAATATCATATTTGCAGTCTTAAATGCTTTTGGGAAATATCTCGTATTGAGACAGGCGTTGAAAATATTAAGTATTTCCTTGTTTATGTTTGGTGGAGCCTTTTGTAGGTGCATTTTTGTGATACCTGAGATGCGTGGTGTTTTTTGTTTAAATGACTTCAAGGCTTGCTCGTATTCTTCTTGACTGAACGGTGCACCTTCTGCAAGATTCTGCCTCAAGCCGTCAACTTGAGGATACGGCACCATCGTTTCTCGTCTTGTTCTAAGATTTTCGACAATCTCTGCTTCGTAGTCAGTCAGCCTCGAAATCTCTATTTTCATCTTGACCTATGTCAAATTTCTTCTGCCAGTGCGACCTAAAATGTCTTTCTATCTCCTTCGTATTTGTGATCTCCTTGCCTAACATTTTAATTTTAAATCTTTCTTTAGGAGGGGTTCCTCTAAGTCTCCTTATCTGATTCCAAAATTTGCTGGGATTTCCCTCAGTATATCCTGGTTATAATATTATTCCATGTTTCGTTGTTCTTTTCAGTGATTAGTTGTTTTATGAGGTTCCTCAGTTTATTCCGTTCGATGTTACCGTGGTACGAGTTCCCAAGTTGATTAATCTCCACGATTAGATTTTCTAGGTTAGTCATCTCCTCTTGGATATTTGCGTCCCATCTCGAGCGTGAAGAGTTTTGTGTTGGGTCCACGGTATCATATGGCGATCTGCTTCTATTATCCTCTCCGTTATATATCTGATTCTCTCTTCAATCTCGCAGGTTGTATAGCCGTCAATTTATATGGGACTGTATCTATTTCAAAAGTCAAAACAACAAGAAAGTGTGATTTTAAGTATGACAAACTTGTATACCAACCTAAAAAGAATGGATTGTTTAGCAACGATAACACGAATTAGTGCCGTACAAAACAGTTTCTAACAAAGCAAAAAAAAATTAAAGTAACTTCAAAATTTTAAATAAAAACTTTATATATATATATATATATATATATATATATATCTCGATTTCGGCTTCACTTGACGAACCCAAACAATTGAACACATCAATAAAGTGATTTAATTGAAAAAAAACAAAGGAAAACTAAAGCAAAAGAATAAATAGTGTCAGGCATAGATTATTTAGGAGACATTCAATGGTGGGCTGGTTCTATCAGAGTGAGGAATTGACTGCCCTCTACCTCCCATAGCTCATTCTTTTCTTTTGTGTCTACTAATCTTTCTTCTTTCAATCTAAGAGAATGGATCGCAAGTATTGATTGTTTTAGGTTGGGGGTCCAGTCATACACAGAACTTCCTTTCTCTTTCAGCTGAGGGCAATCTCAGTCTTTCTTTAACTGTTAGCATGTGTCTCCAGTGCTATGACAGTTTATTTGGAGAGCAATAATATGAATAGTTGCTATAAAGTATTGGCCCCCAGTCCCCAGCAGAACTTGAATGTTCAGGTGGTGCTAAGAATCTATGTATTAGGTTTAAGGTTATTTAGGTTTAAGTTAATGTTGCTTTGTGTTTGCATGTAGCTTGTACGTGGAGATGTTGGGTTGAATCCCGGTCCTGGTAACTCTAATCAAAAGTGTCAAATTCTCTATAGTAACATTAGGGGGCTATACTCTAATCTTGATGAATTGTAAATTGCCTCTAAGGATTTTGATATTATTTTGTGTTCTAAGACTTTGGTGTCAGAGAGACCAAATATCTTTGAATTACTCTTACCTGATTGCAATAAACCTACTCTGCCTTTACGTGACTCTTAGACAGCGAGCTCATGGCTTAGCTACTTATATCCGGTCTGGATTTTCAGCCTCTGTCAGGTCAGAATTTAAATGTAATTGTCATGAAGTTCAATAAGTTGAGGTTAGCAGTAGAATTAATAACTTTTATATATTTAGTTTATAACATAACCCAGATTTGGATAGTAGGATACTTGATTGTCTCCTTGCTTCTATGAATAAAATTCAGGAATCTGACCGTAAGTCAGCTTTTATTTTTGTCGGTGACCCGAATGTTTATCATAGAGAATAACTGATTGGTCTGGGATAGCTGCACTTTATTTTGCTAATTTATCTGGATGTGAACAGCTTATTAGTGAATCGACTCACCACAATGGAAATTGCCTGGATTTACTGTTGAGAGATGTACCAGGTGTAGTTGGCTCGGCTATTAAACGTCCTCTTGTTAGGTTTGACCATTCTATTATTTTTTTTAAATTGAAACTTAATTTTGAGCTTCCTAATATAAGTATATCTCGTAAAGTCTATGATAAGTCTCAGGCAGATTGACCTGGTGTATTCCATGACTTTGATAATATACAATGTAGTAATATATATAAATATCCTAATCCTATTGATAACTTAAATGCTGCCCTAGTTAATACAATAAACCGTAGAATTCCTACTAAGATCATATGATGTTGACTAAAAGACTAGGTGTGGTTCACTGATGATTGTTAAATGCCATACCAAGAGAAGCAATCTGGTTATCGCCTCTGGTCTCGCAATAAATCCAGATTGTTATGGGAAAACTAGGCGAGACTTACACCTCATGCTCAATCTGTTTATGATGATGCACAAGCAAAATATAATAGTCATTTAGGTGAAATTCTTACCAGTGGATTGACTTTTAAAGAATTTTCTTTTTGGAATTGATTCTGCATTACTTCTTATTCGAATGAGCAATGGAAGTGACTTTTGACCCATCTGTGAAGGCGAAGTTTTGTAATCTGTGTTTAAGAGAAAGCAAAGTGATCAAGTACTGGATCTCCCTTCGACTCGTTATCCTAATCCAGAACTCTCATATTTTGCCTCTAGGTTTTCAGAATTAAAATATTATTTAGATGATTTGGATTCATTTGGCGGTAATGATCCAAATTAAATATTTCCACTTTTTCTGAAAACTTTATCTAAGCAACTGGCTCCTAAACTTGTAAGGATATTCAGAAGTCTTCTGGCCTTTGGTAGTTTTCCAGGTGTCCTGGAGAACTGCGAATGTTTCTCCAATTCCTAAGGAAGCATCTCCTACATAACTTTCCTTGGAATATAGACTAGTTTCTATTGCTCCAATTCTTTCAAAAGTTCAAGAACACTATACAAGTTTGTCAATCCCCGGCAAAATTTCCTGCTATGCAATATGGTTTCAGAAAAGGTCTTAGCACTAATGATACCTTATTGGTATCAACGCATGATCTGCAATGCTCTTTGGTTGCTTAGTCTGAGGCCAAAGTTATTTCCCTCGATTTTAGCTCTGCTTTTGATTTAGTGAATCATAAGACTTTATTGTATAAGTCGCAATTGATGGATATTGGTGGTCCAATTATTAATGTATTCAGACATATTTAGGGTAGTGATTAGGGTCCCGTGTTTTTTATATTATACACTGTCGACATGTGGTCAAGTTTAGAAAATAAATTAATTGCTGATGATAGTACCTTGTATGCCTCAGTTGACTTTCCTAGTAATCGTGCTTCTATGGCTGATTGTTAGTAAATCGAGGACTCAACAATCTCTTCATCCACCATTGTTTCTCTGTGGGTCTCCTTTGAGGGTTTCTTGCTTCCTTAAACTCTTGGGTGTTTTGATAGATGATAAGCTTACTTTTGAGAAGCACCTAAAATCTATGGCTTCCTCTATTGCACAAAAACCTGGACTTCGTAAGGGCTTCAGGACACTAGGTAATGAAGACGTTGTTTTAGAATATTTTTACGCATTCAGCCTACCAAATTTTGAGTATTGAATGCCTGTATGGCTTTCTACAGCCAAGTGTCAACAAAAATTATTAGACCGAGCTTTAAATTGCGTTCGTTTCATTCTATCAGATTTAACAATCAATTTGGAGAAACGTAGAAAAATTGGTGGTTTGTCTCTCTTGTACAATATTTTCCATAATGCTAACCATCCCTTCTACTTGAGACTACCTGTTCTTTATATTTTAATGAATTCTGGTATCTTAAATTTGTGTATTGTGGTGAATTCTTGTATCTTAACTTTATGTATTCTAGTCATTTCTTATGCTACTATACAGTGCCACTGGGTGTTTTGTGGGGTGGCCATGTGTGACCTTCGCCCTGTTTGGTGGCTTAAGTGGTTTCTATAATACAATTTGACAATAAACTTCAGGAAAAAAAACCATCACAAATATCATAAATCTACTTCATATGAACCCCTTTTTAAAATCACAAAATGAACCTGGAAAAGATAAACGCTTATGATTGTCCAATGACGGTGAGTAATACATATCACTGATTGGCCAGTTCGTTAGCTTGCAGCGCTCATGTTGTAAAATAAGGTAGGCTTGTGGCACTGAAATTGTAAGGACGGCCAAATATTCGACTACTGCGCTCTGCTAAGAACCTACGGATACAATATTTTTCCTTGCTTAGTGACGGATTTTGAGCACTGCTTACACAGACCAACGCCTATTCTTGAAGTTTTATTTTTACGTCGAAGTCTCGTAACTCAATGAGGGCTTAAGCACCTCACTGCTCCCGTCCATCGCTCGGCGTGCGAACCTGCTCGGATGCCTGCCATTCATTGATTTCGTCTTAACTATGCCGGCCACTTGGACTGGGATAAGAAGGGCTTATGTGAAAACTGGTTTGAGGCCTAGCCCACAGCGGAAGCGTAAAATAGGAAATTGTCTCGATACTGGGGCATAACTGCGAGTCCCAGACGGAGGAGAAATCCTCATCGCCCGGGGGACCCGGCCAGAATCATAGAGGGAAGTACTCCCGTCTCTATGTAGTTGGATGCAGTTATGGCGTATGTACCCGTGAGGGGGTGGCAAAAACTTAGCGGTCCTTGATTCGGCCGCTATAGATCAAGTCCATCAAGCTCAACCCTCTGAGGTCCCCACTCGAGACCAACCCCATCCATCTATCACCCATCATTCTGGCAACAAACGAGCGGGGGAACAACAGGAAAATAGACGGGGGCGTTTCTCACCATTTATTGGACCCGTTCACAACCTTACCTCCACCATCCTTTACCTCCTTTACCACATCATAACTCTCTTTTCACTCCCAAAACATATTAATTACACTTTGGTTACAGGGAAAGAAGCAATCACAAGAGGAACACGAAGACTATGGAGGCCCTCACTAAGAGGATCCCCCTAAGGACCATCGCCGGAATGAAGACCCCCGCCAAGAAGAACCTATGCGAAACCCTCTACATCGAGTTGAAAGTGGCACTAGTGAAACTGATCGAAGTTTCATCAGGATTCATCGCCATGTGTGTTGAGATCAAGGACGTAGACCAGCTCCTATCGGAAGAGGGATCGAGGGTACTAAGGGATACCAGCCTAGAAGCCAAAATCCCTCCACAAGTGGCAGCGAACAGAAGCGTCATCTTCCGCAAAGTGGAGATCTGGGTGGGCGAATATAAACCTGAGGAACTAAAAGAGGAGATTACGAAGAGCAACCCATGGGCCCAAGTTCGTGAAATAATAAAATTTCGCGAACACACCCACGTATTTAAAATAACTTTCTCCACAACAGACATGGCTAGAAAAGCGACCCAAAATGGTATACTGGTATTCAATATGAGAATTCCAGGAGAAAACATCGAACAGGAGAAATTCAAAAGCATACAAATGTGCTTTGTATGCTATAAACTCGAAGAGCACACATCAACGACATGCCCGGATAGGAACAAACTGTGGTGCAGTGAATGCGCCACAGAAGGACACCGGTTCGACAAATGTGAAAGCACCACAAAAAGATGCTTGAACTGCAAAGGAGAGCATAGGACCAGAGCCCTGAACTGCCCCAAGCGCCGCGAGATCATCAGAAGAGAGGAAGGCAAAAGAAGTTACGTATGCAAACGCCGCCAAGAAGAATGCAGAGGTAAAGCCTGCATCGGCACTTGCACAAATGAGTATCACCGGAGATTTAAGTGCGAAGATCTTGATCTGCATAACCCACGCAAATGTGGCAAATGCAATGAAACCCGGCTGCTATAATCAAGTGCTTAACGCTCTCCTGAAGGCAAACAATCTCCCTTCAGTAATTATACCTGAAGACCCCGAATACTCCAAGGCATTCAAGGACTCAGTCATAAAAAACAATACCTTCAAGTCTGGATTAGAGGAGATTATTGAAGCTCCCTCATCGGAAGAAACCGAAGAAGACGAAGAAGAGGAAAAGGTTGAAAGCGAGGATGGATCATCCTCGTCGGACAACGAAGAAGGCCCCTGCACTCGTACACGAGCTACGAAGAGCAGATCAAAAATCCCGAGTCCCCCTCCGAAAAAGGAAAACCTGGGCCGAGCAAAACCGCCGAGCAAAACCGCCCAGCCAGCCCCCAAGAAAAAGAAGACTAAGAAGAAACAACTCACCATGTTACGGAACGCACTGAAGGTAATGGAAATCAACACCAACGGCTGGACGACGAAAAGAATTCTTTACGGAAATGTATTCAGATAAATTGATGCAAACATCATACTCATTTCAGAACACGGGATCGACACGCGTAGAACAGAAATGAAGATCTGGAACTACGATGTGTTGATCACCAATTATTCGCAGGAGCGGTACGATGGAGCCGCTATTGCAATAAAGAAAGGGAAAAAATACAAGCAGATACGGAACCTAGAAGAATCCTACCTCGCAATTGAGGTCAAACTCGACTTAGGAAAGTTGGTCATTGCTACCGAATATCAACCACCAAGGAGAGATGTGTTACCAATTCACACTCTCACTGGCCTATTTGGAAGAAGAGCCCCCACTATATTAATGGGGGATCTGAACGCCAGATGCCAAGAATCCGGTTACAGGACCTACAAGGGTAGAGGGAGAAGCCTGGACCTGTTTCTGGACAGAACTATTGCCCGGCGAATAGGCCCCGACTTCCCCACCTATCTCAGAGCATGAGGTGCCACAAAGCCAGACATCTGTCTGGCGAATCGTCAGCTGCCGTTCAATTACTACATGGAACCAGTCCAGGTACCATATAGTGACAATATAGGGATCCTACTCACTATCAACAGGAACCCTATAAAAGTTCCAGCTGTAGTAGGAAGAACTACAAAAGGGCAGACTGGACACGGTACGCGCACTTTCTCGAGGCCTACGATCCGCCTACCTTGGACGAGGCAATTTTCGAGGAGATTGACGAGGCACTCGATGACCTCAATAACCAACTCATCGACGCAGATAGGGCTTGTATCCCTAAATCCGAATATAGGACCATCTCGCCCTTCGAGTGGACCGAATATATGAAGGAATTATACCATGAACTAAAATTAATGTATGAACTCAACATCGTGAATGCATCGGTTTACTCGATGCAGAGAAGTAAAGAAATCAAAGAAGAATTGAACCAGTTGATCGTTGAACAGCAGAATAGAAGATGGAAGGACGCGATCGATAGCCTCGATCACGAAACGTCTCCCAAAGAATTTTAGAGAAAGATCCGAAATCTCAAAGGATCGACTGGGAAGAAGAATCATAAGATCGAGCTACAGAAAGATGACGGAAACATCGAAACAAAAGAGGAAAAGGTGGAAGAAATATTCCGAAGTTATTGGGAAAAGATCTTCAGTATATCTGAAGAGGAGAACGAAGACTATGGCCTAGAGTTCGAAACCAACATCATCGACGAGCTTAACGAACAACTACACAAGACGCACCGTCACCACCAGGTGGATAGACAGCACGACGGAGACGCGAGATTACAAAAGAAGAACTACTCGGCGCGCTTCGCTCATTCCAACAAACAGCCCCAGGACAATCGGGGCTTACAAAGCTTAACTTTGAAAAGGCACCAGCCAATGTCATCGAAGGAATGAGAAGAATATATAATGCCTGTCTGAACACGGGATACTTTCCGGATGCTTATAAAACGGCTAAGATGATCTTCTTGCCAAAGCACGGAAAGAACCCAACGTTGAAAGACAGCTATCGGCCAATTTCACTTCTTGAATTTGGCGGGAAGCTCTTCGAGAAGATCCTCAACAAAAGACTGATGTCTCACCTGGAGGAAAACTCACTCTATAACCCACACCAATTTGGGTTTAGGAGGAAGCGAAGTACGGAGATAGCGATTAACGTCATAACAGAAAAGCTAGCTCAAGCAAAACGGGAAGAGTTACGTGGATATTGTTTGTCGAAATGTATCAAAAGTGTTTGATAAGGTGTGGCAACAGGGAATGCAGTACAAGATCTTACGACTGGGCCTAAG
This sequence comes from Ceratothoa steindachneri, assembly GCA_963969495.1. NCBI lineage: Eukaryota > Metazoa > Arthropoda > Malacostraca > Isopoda > Cymothoidae > Ceratothoa > Ceratothoa steindachneri. The sequence goes on along the minus strand of OZ018338.1, from coordinate 63,665,343 downwards.
TGAAAACTTAGAAAGTACTCTCTGTGACTATGTCATGGACAGAGCGGTATACATCAATTTGGGGTACACGGACGGACTAAAGTTTACGCTCACTGCGGGCCTCCCGCAGGAGGGGGGGGCTGTCCCCCATTCTATACTTGATTTACACCGCGGATGTCCCGGCCCCTGTAAGCCTCAATTGCCTCAACATTCAATTCGCCGATGATTTCACCCAGATAATCACTTGTCCATGGAGGAATGCGCCTTGGCAAGCTCGAATGACTGCAGCAGAAATTGAATATCTTAACACTTACGAGGCCCGGTGGAAAATCCGTACCAACCAGGAAAAGTTCAAAGTAGTCCCCATAGGCAGGAGACTACTTTATGACGTCAGGGTGGGGGCTAGACGATATCCCTACACCACGGAGTGCAATGTACTCAGGATGAAGATTACCTCATCCGGGTACAAGAAGCACGTCCAAGAACGAATCACCAAGGCCAGTGCTGCAATCAAGACTCTATATAGGTTCAGAAATCTTCGCCAAAGCAACAAGAAAAAGATCTACACTGCACTAGTAAGATCGCCGTTGCTATACCCCGCTTCCGCCCTCTCGTGTGTCTCAAAGACACAGAAGAGGAGACTATAGGTGGTGCAGAATAAATGCGCGTACCTAATTACAGGTACACGCAGAATAGAAAGAAGAGCTGCACCGGGAGGCGGGGTTAAGTCCCATTAACGTTGTCATAGAAGAACGGACAGGGAATATGCTGGAAAAGGTCAACCGTGAATTGGACAATGAAATCGTCCAAATGATTGACCAGAATAGAAGAGCAATAAGTCGCGCCAGATTTCCAAGCTCCGCCGGGGTTTTAGCTGGCGGAGCAGAAGTGCCGTTCTACGCACGATGATAGAGACGTTTTTTACCCCAAACCAAGATAAAGCTAACCTAACTGTGAAACCTCACCGATTTCGACAAAACTCGCCGATAAAGACATAAACTTACCGATGAAGACTAAAATCTACCGATGAAGACTGAAACTCACTGAACAAGATATCCACGAAGAAACAAAATACACAAACTACACACATTACAAAATATACAAAAAAAAGACACTAAGCAAACATTAAAAGTAATTATTAATGCAATTACCAATACAACAGCAAATGCGCACATCATAACCAAAGACATTGACTAATTTAAAGACAAATGGCTTGAGCGCCATATTTTATATATATATATATATATATATATATATATATATATATATATATATATATATATATATATATATATATATATAAACAAAATGAAAGACAACAATGGAACTACAAAACAAAAAAATTAAAAGCGATAGACCTGATCACCAGGCTCTAGCATCACATTGCACCCTTCCACACTTCTTTCTCTTCTCACCACTGGTCTACTTTTCACTGTCTGTCCACACACCCTTTCTCTATCCCTTCACCTACATTTATCCTTACACCATGTCGAAATTGTAAGATTTTATAGGCCCAACGAGAAACGACAAATGGACGCTCGAGGGATCTATCAAATCCTAAAAGGCTATTTTTATAAATGAAGGAAATAATATACCACATGTAATAAACAAAGAACTAAAGGGAATTAGAAAATAAAATTTTATATATATATATATATATATATATATATATATATATATATATATATATATATATATATATATATATAAGGTTTTTCAATAAGGTCGCTCGATTTTTAAATGTAAATAAAACAATTTGTGTGTGATATATGCAATCAATTTATTTTAAATTTGAAAGTACATTTTATGGCATTAAGTGTGGAATATGACGTCGTTCAAATGTCCGCCGCGGCTTCGCTTGGTAGAACATATTCGGGAGGCCCAATTTTCGATGAATGTCACATAAATCTGGCTGAATTTGCTGGATGGTGTTCGTTATGTTGAGTTTGAGGACATCAACTGTTTGCGGATTATTCGCATAGGCCTGCGATTTAAGGTAGCCCCAAAGAAAGTAGTCTAATGGCGTTAAATCGCATGATCTCGGTTGCCAGTTGACGTCGTCGCCACCGCGCGAGTTGACCCTGCCCTGAAATTGCTGGTGCAAAATGTCTATCGTAGCGTGCGCAGTGTGGCACGTAGCGCCGTCTTGTTGGAACCACATGTCGTCAGTATCCATATCAGGCATATAATACAGTTGAAGCAACAAGAAGTTGCTTATCAGCGATCTGTAGGTCTCGCCGTTGACGGTTATGGCAATCCCATCTTCGTTCTAAAAAAAATACGGACCGATGATTCCGTTAGACCTAAATCCGCACCAAACAGTGACTTTGTTGGGATGCAATTGGTGCTGGTTTATCTCGTGTGGATTGTTTTCGTCCCAAATCCGACAATTTTCCTTGTTCACAAATCTATTCATCCAAAAATGGGCCTCGTCGCTAAAGATGATTTTTGGGGGGAAATTTGGGGCAACTTCCAACTGCTCTAGAGCCCAATCAGCAAACACACGGCGTTGTCTATGGTCGTTTACCTTAGGTTCCTGGGTAAGTTGGATTTTGTACGGGTGCAGACCCAAGTTCCTACGCATAATTCGCCAAAATGAAGTCACAGAAAGGCCAAGTTCTTGTGACCTCGAGAAATTGACTGCCTCGGATTTTCCCGTACACTCTCATTTACGGCAGCGATGTTCTCAGCAGACTTTGCGTTTCGGCGATGTACAGGCGTTGGCTAATTGTTGATCGACCCTTTTGCCTTGAACAGTGGACTCGGCAGGACGACTGTGGCGAGGATAGAAATTACGTAATGCGCGGAACGTTTGTCGAACGGAGCACTGATTTTGATAATAACATTGGATGATTTGCACACGCTGTTCAACGCTATAACCTTCCATCGTGACTTGCTAAGTACTACTGAACAGTTCACAGTGAGGTTGCCAGATATCGCTATAACAACATGAACACTATCGTCTGACAAAGCTCGAGCGTCCTTGTTGAAAGACCCTTTATATATATATATATATATATATATATATATATATATATATATATATATATATATATATATATATATATATATATATATATATATATATGTGTGTTTGTGTGTGTACATCAGTGAATGGATTGCAAGCATTTCGTCAAAGACACGCTATCAAAGGAAGGTTGACACCTGAGCAAACATATGCACACAAACATACAAAAGTGGTTCCATTGCCGCGATAGAAGCTCAGCTATTTAAACAAAGCTTGGGATGCAGGTGCAAAAGTGAAAACACGGTAGCAGCGGTCATTGTTTAATTAACAGTGGCCATTGTTTGCATAGTAAATGACTGGGAAATTCAGTAGTATCTTAGTATCTTGACCTGAAACAAAATCTCTATCTCCTGAAATTAGCTCCACCCAAAACATGGAACAAGCTCCACCCGAAAAACAAGTGGATAATAATAGGCCACGCCCATTGTTTTCATGACAAATATATACTACCAAAGTCACACTAAATGGGGTAGGTCCGTATTCATCCTGGAGTCAGTCCGTATTCATAATTCATTATAATTCGACAGTCATAAATTCTAACGTTACGAAATCACGTTAACTCGTCTAAATCCTGCCACCCTTAGACAGGTGCTTTGTATAAAACAAGCCTACCCACGGACTGCAAACACCTCGAGACGTTTTCGCTTGTCCCATTTGAGTAGGCCAATTTAAGAATAAAAGAACCGAATGAAAGAACAATTCAGCATCAGTGCGAAAAAAACAAAGGAGCAGAGAGGTCAGGTAGCTTTCAGGGCCACTAGATAAGAAACAGAAGAGGGGGAAATAAAGTAAATGATAGGGGTGGAAGAGGGGTGTATTAAAAGTCTAATTCGCAGCACTAGGGGACCCCTAAGGGCCCCAAGGCTGAACCCCTTCGCCACGAGAAAGCCAGATTTTTATTTTTTTTTTTTAGCTCATCTGGCGACTGCCTACTTGGGCATTAGTCGCCTTATTAAAACTGGCCTAGTTCTAGGCTACTTTAAAATAACATTAAAGAGAAAAAAAACAACATCCCAAAAAGGGGGAAAGGAAGCAAGCTGGTGCGTCGGGGAGAGGTCCCCCCAGCACAGGAGCGTGCAACTAAAGGAAAAAAAAACAAAAAAAACAACAAACAAATGCTAAAAACAAAAAAACAAAAAACAAAAAAACTTGCTTAAATAATAGGGAGAAGGACGGCCTTCCCCAAGAAGTCAACAAGTCCACAAGTAAATGTGCACGAATCTGTCCCGAGTACAAGGGACCACGCCCATCCCGGGACAGGTATCGTGCGCGAAGATCACCCAGACTGGGACATTCGACAAGAATGTGCCGAACAGTCTGAGGGACGACGCAGTCGTTGCAATAGGGTGCAGGTGAGCGCTCCATCAAATAGCGATGCGTCACACGAGTGTGTCCGATTCGGAGACGAAAGAAAGCAACCTGAAACCGCCCCGGCATTGGAGGATAGGTCCATGGGAACAGTCGCGGCGCAATGGCACGCAACTTTAAGTTCCCTTCGACCGTCTCCCATCTTCTTTGCCAAGCAGTCCGAAGAGCTGCCCGTATTCCTGCCATGTAGTCGGTGTGAGGAAGAGCGAAACGCTGGTCCGGTCGCAGAGTCCTCGTGGACTCTTTGGCGCCCTCATCGGCGCACTCATTCCCCGCAATTCCTACATGTCCAGGAACCCAGCAGAAGATAATCTCGACATCTCCCGGGCCGCCAAAACCGTGGCGTCACGGATATCGCGAACCAGGGGATGCGGAGATTCCAATGCCCCGAGAGCACTCAGGGCGCTTTGTGAGTTGCTATAGATCACAATCCGGTCTCCGAACCGGGCACGTCGCGTAATCTCCCGTACCGAGTGGTGTATTGCCACCAGCTCGGCCGTGAAGACAGACGCAGCGCCTGGTAGAGCCCCGCTGACTTCAAACAGAGGGGATACGGCGTGGAAGCCGACCCCCTCTTGGGACTTGGAGCCATCCGTATACACTGGCACGGTTCCAGCGTGACACGATGTGTGCTCCAAAATGGTCGAATGCAATACTCCCGGCGCAGTACAAGCTTTGGGAGCAGAGGCGTGGCGACAAATAGCTAAATGTGGTACCCTCCAGAGTGGCGTCCTGGGCAGAACCAGAGGCGCCACCGGCCCGAGAGTTATATCTACCTCTCGAAGGAGTTTCCTGGCCCTAAACCCAAAGGGCTCAAGGTATGACTGGCGTCTCTCGGTGGAATAGGCACCATCGAGATCAGCTGCGGATGCAGTGAGAGCTGTTGGCGACTGAGGGAGGCCCCGGGCTCGCGCGTACAGGAGAGTGATGCACTGCACGCGGCGCAGAGCGAGTGGCATCACCCCAGCATCGACCAACAGGCTCTCAATGGGGAAAGTGCGGAAGGCACCGGTCGCAAGCCAGGCCGGTGTGGTGGGTCGAGTCCACCTTCCGCAATAAACGCTCGTCTGCGGATGCATAAAACTCGCATCCGTAGTGGAGCTTTGAGCGAACAAAGGATCGATAAAAAAGTAAGGCAGTAGCCCTATCAGCGCCCCAAGCGCTGAACGTCACGGAACGGAGAATGTCCATGGCGCGGATACAACAGACCCTAAGGCTGCGAATATGAGCCTCCCAGGTGAGGCATCGGTCAAATACAAGACCAAGGAAACGGTGCGACTCAACCACATCCATTCGCACCCCATTAAGAAACAAATCTGTGTCTGGGTGAAGCCATGGATGGCGGCAGAAGTGCACCACCTTAGTCTTGGCGAAAGAAAACCGAAACCTGTGCCCTTTGGCATAGCGAGAGACGCGGTTTAATGCCTGTTGGAGTCGACGCTCCAGAGTTGGCATCTGGGCCACGCCAAAGAAGATCGAAAGGTCGTCCACGTAGAGCGTAGCGAGAACATCTTCCGGCAGCACCGAGGTGATGCCGTTGATGCTCAGGGCAAAGTGTGACACTGAGGACACTTTCCTGCGGGACACCCTCTTCCTGCTCCTTTGGGCCAGGGAGGGCTCCCCCCACCCGTACGCGGAATCGACGATCTCGCAAAAATTCAGATATAAACATTGGGAGGCGTCCCCTCACCCTTATCGTGTGGAGAGTCTCCATGATACCGTATCGCCATGCGGTATCATAGGCCTTCTCCAGATTGAAAAAGGTCGTGGCGTAGTGCTGTCTACGAAGGAAAGCCTCGCAGACGGCATTTCCCAGTCGGAGCAGAGCATCCGACGTGGAGTGGAACTTGCGGAAGCCGCACTGTGCGGAAGACAGATGGCCTCCGCTGTCCAGGAAAAATGCTAATCTAACATTTACCAATTTCTCCATCAACTTGCACACGCAAGAGGTTAGAGAGATTGGGCGGAAACGGGTCGGAGTAGAGTGATCTCTCCCCGGTTTGCGAAAGGCGAGCACAGTAGCGATTCACCAGGAGTCTGGGAGAAAACCTTCCACCCAGATCCTGCTGAACAAATCTAAGAGAAAGGCCATGCCTCGCTCACTTAGGTGTCGAAGCATGGCGTACGGGACATCCTCCGGACCATGAGCGGTGTCCGCGCACGAAGCGAGAGCGGAACGCAACTCACTCACAGTAAACTTGTCGTTGAAGGGTTCGCCGCCTCTGGAGGTAAAGTCCAGCCGGCGGCCTCCGCGACATCACGACGTGCAATAAATGCTAGCATCACGGCTAGAGAATGCGGAAAAAGCGGTCGCTAAGGATTCCGCCACGGATGCGGGGTACGAGATTGCGGTCCCATTCTCCTGGAGAACGGGAGGGGGGTCCTGCGAGAACTTGCCCCGAATCCTTTTGACTCGCTTCCACACCTCAGCTAAAGGGGTCTTCCCGTTAAGTGAAGACACGTATGCCCGCCAAGAAGAGCGGCGGGCGTGCTTCGAAATATACCGGAACCTAGCCCTAGCCCGACGAAATTCAGCGACAGTGAAATCGTTCGGGTGGCGCTAAAAGCGCATGTAGGCATAACGCTTCTGTTTGAGTGCCGCTCACACTCAGGCGACCACCATGGGAGTGGTCGGCGTGCAAAACGGCCAGACGTCCTAGGAATAGTAGTCAGGCCCACGACGATGAGGTTGCCGGAGAAGAACTCAACGGCCTCATCTACCGACCTAAACACCTCGACTGCGATAGAGAATTCAGTCATTTCTTGAAATGCAGGCCACCGCGCCCGCGCAAAGCACCACCGAGGTGGTCTCTCAGGCGGCAGTTGCCCTGAAAATGATATTTAATGGGAAAGTGATCACTACCATGAAGGTCATCGACCATCCCCCAATCAAAATCAGGCTGTGCATCCGAAGAGCACAAAGATAGGTCAAGGCAAGAAAATGAAGCGGTTCTCGGAGAGTGATGCGTAAACTCATCCACGTTTAGGACACCCATCTCAAGCTCTTCGATCAGATCGGCAAGGACTTGTCCCCTGGGATTTATGGAGTAATCTCCCCAGAGAGGATGCCTGCCGTTTAGATCTCCAAGCAAGAGATAGGGCCTCGGCAACCGTGCCACGACGCGGCGGAAGTCCCCCGCGTCGAAGTCAGCTGACGGTGGAATGTACGCAGAAATGATAGTATACCTTCTATCCAGGTGCAGCTGCACAGCCACTGCCTGGAAGGGGGTATCTACAGAGAAAGGAAGAACGGAGACATCATGGCGGGTGTAAACCGCGCATCCCCCTAGCCTGGCCACCCCGCGGTGGTGGGGTCACAACACCCTTATACCCCGGGAGGGCAGGCAGGGGGCACGTGCTTAGCATGGTCTCCTGAAAGAAGAAAGCTAACGGGGAACGGGACGAGACGAGCCTCCGCAGCTCCTCCCAGTTGGCCCGGAGTCCACGGCAATTCCATTGAAGGAATATGCCCTCCAGGCCTAGCTCGGAGGAGACGCGGGGGCCCTCCTCGAACTGAAGACCCTCACGGGAATGGCCGTACGCTTCCCGGGGGCAGAACCCCGGACGCTGTTGGCCGGACAAAGCGCAGAAGGCACTGTCGCCTTCGAGGATTTATTGGGGGAGGTTAGGCTCGACATGCGAGTCTTTTCCTCCCTCCGCCTCGAAACCTTAGGCGGGCGTTGCGGCTTCGGAGGCGGGGGGCCCTCTATTCGAGGAACCACCGTCTCCGAGCCACTCGCCACACCTCGGGGCGTGGGCGAAGGAGCCGAAGCTCCTTTGTTGCTGTCCTCCTTTCGGGGGACAGCTTTAGGAACCTCGGAAGATAACCTAGCGACCAACTTCAGGGGTGTTGCCTCCTGTGAGTCTAATGACTCGGCGGAGGCGCGTGCCCGTTTCGCCTTACGGGAAACGGTCACGCTGGGGGAAGAGAAGAAAGCCCTGGTTTTAGCCGCGGCTGGGTATGAACCCTTTTTGCCGCCAGCTTTACCAGGGGAGCGCCCAGGTTGGGTAGAGCCCGAAAAGGGCTCCGAATGGGCGCGGAAACAACCATGCTCGTTGGCCTGGATGGGCCAGGAGCAGAGGGTGCCTTTCTAACTATTGAGGCATATGACGTGTCAGGCAGAGCCGGACGCACCATTTTTTTTTTTTTTTTTTTTTAATTAAGGGGCTATCTGGCGACTGCCGACTTAGGCATAAGTCGCCGTAAACAAACAGCCTAGTTCTAGGCTACTTCAAAAAATGGAACAGGGAACAACAAAAAAGAAATAACAATAACAAAACAATAACAAAAACAACAACAACAACAAAAACAACAACAAAAATTAAGCCTGGTTAAAAAAAAGGGAGAAGGCCGGCCTCCCCCAAAAAGTTAGCAAGTCCACCAGTCAAAGTGCACGCACTCGTCCCGAGTACAAGGGACAGGCGGTAGCGACCCCGCCCATCCCGGGACAGGTGTCGTGCGCGAAGATCACCCAGACTGGGACATTCGACAAGAATGTGCCGAACAGTCTGGGGGACGACGCAGTCGTTGCAATAGGGCGCAGGCGAGCGCTCCACCAGATAGCGATGCGTCACACGAGTGTGTCCGATTCGGAGACGACAGAAAGCAACCTGAAGCCGCCGCGGCATTGGGGGATAGGTCCATGGGAACAGTCGCGGCGCAATGGCACGCAACTTTAAGTTCCCTTCGACCGTCTCCCATCTTCTTTGCCAAGCAGTCCGAAGCAGTATTCCTGCCATGTAGTCGGTGTGAGGAAGAGCGAAACGCTGGTCCGGTCGCAGAGTCCTCGCGGACTCTTTGGCGCCCTCATCGGCGCGCTCATTCCCCGCAATTCCCACATGTCCAGGAACCCAGCAGAAGATAATCTCGACATCTGCCCGGCTCGCCAAAACCGTGGCGTCACGGATATCGCGAACCAGATGATGCGGAGATTCCAATGCCCCGAGAGCACTCAGGGCGCTTTGTGAGTCGCTATAGATCACAATCCGGTCTCCGAACCGGGCACGTCGCGTAATCTCCCGTACCGAGTGGTGTATTGCCACCAGCTCGGCCGTGAAGACAGACGCAGCGCCTGGTAGAGCCCCGCTGACTTCAAACAGAGGGGATACGGCGTGGAAGCCGACCCCCTCTTGGGACTTGGAGCCATCCGTATACACTGGCACGGTTCCAGCGTGACACGATGTGTGCTCCAAAAAGGTCGAACGCAATACTCCCGGCGCAGTACAAGCTTTGGGAGCAGAGGCGTGGCGACAAATAGCCAAATGTGGTACCCTCCAGGGTGGCGTCCTGGGCAGAACCAGGGGCGCCACCGGCCCGAGAGCTATATCTAGCTCTCGAAGGAGTTTCCTGGCCCTAAACCCAAAGGGCTTAGGGTATGACTGGCGTCTCTCGGCGGCATAGGCACCATCGAGATCAGCTGCGGATGCAGTGAGAGCTGTTGGCGACTGAGGGAGGCGCCGGGCTCGCGCGTACAGGCGAGTGATGCACTGCACGCGGCGCAGAGCGAGTGGCATCTCCCCAGCATCGACCAACAGGCTCTCAATGGGGGAAGTGCGGAAGGCACCGGTCGCAAGGCGAAGGCCGGTGTGGTGGATCGAATCCACCTTCCGCAATAAACGCTCGGCTGCGGATGCATAAAACTCGCATCCGTAGTCGAGCTTCGAGCGAACAAAGGATCGATAAAAAAGTAAGGCGGTAGCCCTATCAGCGCCCCAAGCGCTGAACGTCACGGAACGGAGAATGTCCATGGCGCGGGTACAAGAGACCCTAAGGCTGCGAATATGAGCCTCCCAGGTGAGGCGTCGGTCGAATACAAGACCAAGGAAACGGTGCGACTCAACCACATCCAGGCGCACCCCATTAAGAAACAAATCTGGGTCGGGGTGAAGCCGTGGATGGCGGCAGAAGTGCACCACCTTAGTCTTGGCCAAAGAAAACCGAAACCTGTGCGCTTCGGCATAGCGAGAGACGCGGTTCAATGCCTGTTGGAGTCGACGCTCCAGAGTTGGCATCTGGGCCGCGCCAAAAGAGATCGAAAGGTCGTCCACGTAGAGCGTAGCGAGAACATCTTCCAGCAGCACCGAGGTGATGCCGTTGATGCTCAGGGCAAAGAGTGTGACACTGAGGACACTTCCCTGCGGGACACCCTCTTCCTGCTCCTTTGGGCCGGAGAGAGCTCCCCCCACCCGTACGCGGAATCGACGATCTCGCAAAAATTCAGATATAAACATTGGGAGGCGTCCCCTCGCCCCCATCGTGTAGAGAGTCTCCATGATACCGTATCGCCATGCGGTATCATAGGCCTTCTCCAGATCGAAAAACACCGTGGCGTAGTGCTGTCTACGAAGGAAAGCCTCGCAGACGGCATTTTTCAGTAGGAGCAGAGCATCCGACGTGGAGTGGAACTTGCGGAAGCCGCACTGTGCGGAAGACAGATGGCCTCCGCTGTCCAGGAAAAAAGCTAATCTAACGTTTACCAATTTCTCCATCAACTTGCACACGCAAGAGGTTAGAGAGATTGGGCGGAAACCGGTCGGAGTAGAGTGATCTCTCCCCGGTTTGCGAAAGGCGAGCACAGTAGCGATTCGCCAGGAGTCTGGGAGAAGACCTTCCACCCAGATCCTGTTGAACAAATCGAACAGAAAAGCCATGCCTCTCTCACCCAGGTGTCGAAGCATGGCGTACGGGACATCGTCCGGAAAATGGGCGGTGTCTGCGCACGAAGCGAGAGCGGAACGCAACTCACTCACAGTAAACTTGTCGTTGAAGGGTTCTCCGCCACTGGAGGTAAAGTCCAGCCGGCGGCCTTCCGCGACATCACGACGTGCATTGAATGCTGGCGGAGCAGCATCACGGCTAGGAAATGCGGAAAAAGCGGTCGCTAAGGATTCCGCCACGGACGCGGGGTCTGAGATTGCGGTCCCATTCTCCTGGAGAACGGGAGGGGGGTTCTGCGAGAACTTGCCCCGAATCCTTTTGACTCGCTTCCACACCTCAGCTAAAGGGGTCTTCCCGTTAAGTGAAGACACGTATGCCCGCCAAGAAGAGCGGCGGGCGTGCTTCGAAATATACCGGAACCTAGCCCTAGCCCGACGAAATTCAGCGACGGTGAAATCATTCGGGTGGCGCTTAAAGCGCATGTAGGCATAACGCTTCTGTTTGAGGGCCGTCTCACACTCGGCCGACCACCATGGGAGTGGTCGGCGTGCAAAACGGCCAGACGTCCTAGGAATAGTAGTCAGGCCCACGGCGATGAGGTTGCCGGAGAAGAACTCAACGGCCTCATCTACCGACCTAAACTCCTCGACTGAGATAGAGAATTCAGTCATTTCCTGAAATGCAGGCCACCGCGCCCGCGTCAAGCACCACCGAGGTGGTCTCTCAGGCGGCAGTTGCCCTGAAAATGATATTTGAATGGGAAAGTGATCACTACCATGGAGGTCATCGACCACCCCCCAATCAAAATCAGGCTGTGCATCCGAAGAGCACAAAGATAGGTCAAGGCAAGAAAATGAAGCGGTTCTCGGAGAGTGATGCGTAAACTCATCCACGTTTAGGACACCCATCTCAAGCTCTTCGATCAGATCGGCAAGGACTTGTCCTCTGGGATTTATGGAGTAATCTCGCCAGAGAGGATGCCTGCCGTTCAGATCTCCAAGCAAGAGATAGGGCCTCGGCAACCGTGCCACGACGCGGCGGAAGTCCCCCGCGTCGAAGTCAGCTGACGGTGGAATGTACGCAGAAATGATAGTATACCTCCTATCCAGGTGCAGCTGCACAGCCACTGCCTGAAGGGAGGTATCTAAAGAGAAAGGAAGAACGGAGACATCATGCCGGGTGTAAACTGCGCATCCCCCAGCCCGGCCATCCCGCGGTGGTGGGGTCGCAAGACCCTTATACCCCGGAAGGGCAGGGAGGGGGCACGCACCTAGCATGGTCTCCTGCAAAAAAATAGCTAACGGGGAACGGGACGAGACGAGCCTCCGCAGCTCCTCCCAGTTGGCCCGGAGTCCACGGCAATTCCATTGAAGGAATATGCCCTCCAGGCCTAGCTCGGAGGAGACGCGGGGGCCCTCCTCGAATTGAAGACCCTCACGGGAATGGCCGTACGCTTCCCGGGGGCAGAACCCCGGGCGCTGTTGGCCGGACAAAGCGCTGGAGGCGCTGTCGCCTTCGAGGACTTATTGAGGGAGGTTGGGCTCGCCATGCGAGTCTTTTCCTCCCTCCGCCTCGAAACCTTAAGCGGGCGTTGCGGCTTCGGAGGCGGGGGGCCCTCTTTTCGAGGAACCACCGTCTCCGAGCAACTCGCTTCACCTCGGGGCGTGGGCGAAGGAGCCGAAGCTCCTTTGTTGCTGTCCTCCTTTCGGGGGACAGCTTTAGGAACCCCGGAAGATGGCCTAGCGACCATCTTCAGGGGTGTTGCCTCCTGTGAGTCTAACGACTCGGTGGAGGCGCGTGGCCGTTTCGCCTTACGGGAAACGGTCACGCTGGGGGAGGAGGGGGGAGCCCTGGTTTTAGCCGGGGCAGGGTATGAACCCTTTTTTCCGCCAGCTTTACCAGGGGAGCGCCCGGGTGTAGTAGAGCCCGCAGAAGGGCTCCGAATGGGCGCGGAAACAACCGTGCTCGTTGGCCTGGATGGGCCAGGAGCAGAGGGTGCCTTCCTAACTATTGAGGCATATGACGTCCCAGGCAGAGCCGGGCGCGCCAGGACCAAGTCCTTTGCCTCGCGGAATGAGAGTCGATCCTGGGCCTGAACGGCCAGGATTTCTTTCTCAAGGAGATATGCACCACATTGCTTCGAAGAAGCAGGGTGCGGCTCTCCGCAATTGACACACTTGGCCACACACGATTTGGACTTATCGTGTGCGACCTTGGAGCAATTTACACAGACTTCGGGTGACCCCGACTTTGCAAGTCTACATGAGCGATTCGTATGGCCGAAGCGGTGACAGTAATAGCACCGCCGCGGCAGTGGCACGAATGCCTTCACGCGGTAGCGGTCCTAACCGGCACGCACCGACTCAGGAAGCTTGTCACAGTCGAACGTGACGAAGAGTGTAGGGGTGGGTCTCGAGGCCCCTCCCTGTTTTCTCATCACACGTTCGACCTTGACCGCCCCATGGTCGGCCAGCTCTAAGGTGATGTCCTCAATGGAGTAGTCAACGAGTTCCCTCGCATAAACTACTCCTTTCACAAAGTTCATGGTAGAGTGCGGCGTCACACTCACCGGGGTGCCATAAAGTGTCCGAAGAGCACTAATCTTGGCCGCCTCGGCGGGATTCGCCGCATTCGCCAGAAGGCTCCCGTCCGAGAAACGGGTTACCTTCGGCTCTCTACCAATTGCACTAGCTAATCCTCTCCTCTGATGGATCATGTTGCCCTTGGACAACATGGTGCCATCAGTGGAGCGAATAACGAGGAAGCGTTTGAAGCCAGCGGGCTCGAAAACGCCAGGTAACCTCTGAATGAGGGGCCCCGATGTCATCGAGGCTCCGCCCTGTGCACTCTTGGTATTAGTCTTCTTTGTCAGGGGCTCCGCAACCGGGGGGGCAGAGGGGGCGGATGTGCCGATCTTGGCTTGGTCGCTTGCCAGAGTGGCAGCAGACCCATCCGTCCCCGCAGCCCCCGCGGATGGAGAGGAGCCCCGAGTCTTTTTTGTCTTTTTAGTCTTTTTCTTTTTCTTTTTCGGAGAGGAGGGCGGGGAATGAACCCGCTTTTCACCTCCGCCGGCAGAAGTCCCCAGGCCAGATGGACCAGCCTCAGCCAGGTCCCTCTCCGAAATGGAGAAGGTCCTGGTTGTCGTAGGGGCACCTGTCGGAGGAGATCCCTCCCCTCCTTTTATTGCCTCGGAGCCCTCAGCCATTTGAGGAGGACCTTGCATAGGGGCGGATTCGGGTTCGGTGCTTGGCGCCGAGCCCGAACTCCCCCCCATGGAAGGCCCTACTTTCTGAGGCTGGGTCTCCTCAAGGACCATGTCTATCACAGGAGGGGCCTCCAGTTGGCCATCCCCTCCCAGGACATCGCAGGTCCCCTTGGCAGTATTGTCACTAGTCAGGTGGTGTGGGGAGGCACAGGCCTTGACCCCAGCAAGGTTAAAAATTCTTGCCAGCAGGTCTTTTGAGGGAAGCGACCGAAGGGGACTGGCTTCCCTCTCCCCCCTAAGGGGGTTTGCCCTACCGAGCCGCTTGCACGAGGGGCGGTCGGCAATGGGCTGCCTGCTGGCTTTCTTGGCAGTCCCCTTAGAAAGCAAAGGAGGGACTGCCGCTGGAGATAGGGAGGTGCCCGAAAGCACCTCCAGAGAAGGGGGTGAGGGGGAGTCCCCAAAACCCGTAGGCGGAGGAGAGGAGTAAGCCTCCTCTCCGGTTAAAGAATTATGGAGGGTCCCTTGCGCAAGCACAAGGGGGGGGGACCTCCATTTTCTCGGTGGAGCTGCCCGAGGGCGGCTCCGTTGATTTTCTTGGGGAAGTTGGGGGTTGGGTTTTTTGTTGTTTTTTTTCATTCATGGGCATGGTGACCCTCTTTTGATTACGGGACGCAATAGCTCATCAACTCTCGCAGTTGCCCGCACTGCGAGAGGTGCTTACAAGCCCGGCAGAGCCAGGCGCCGCCATTCGGGACCACCCCTCCCGCCTGGTGGCCTGGCAGTCCTTCGGCATGGCGGCTCCACCTTGGACACGGCGTAAAAAATATAGGTTGTGAAGAGGAGAGGAAAAGGGATGTGAGGAAGATGTGGGTGGGGATGAAGCAGGTTGTTAAAAAAAACCCATCCCGAACCGGAGCTCAGGGGTTAGGGAACAATGTCCCCTCCCCCCTCAGCCCCGATCCGGGGTGGTTGGCTTGAGAAGAAGGTCAGCATTCTACCCTGTGAAATTAGAGGCTGACCAGAGAAAGTTGTGGGAGAGGTTGTATGAAAAGCGACGAGGTAGGGGAGAAATCGGGCTATCCGAAGGAAGGAAGAGAGGCTAAGCTGGGGCCGGACGGAGTGCTGGATCCCGTCAGCACGGCGGCCAGGATGGCAAATCGCCGCGCCCCTTACGGGGGCCGGGCGCACCAGGACCAAGTCCTTAGCCTCGTGGAATGAGAGTCGATCCTGGGCCTGAACGGCCAGGATTTCTTTCTCAAGGAGATATGCACCACATTACTTCGAAGAAGCAGGGTGCGGCTCTCCGCAATTGACACACTTGGCCACACACGATTTGGACTTATCGTGTGCGACCTTGGAGACATTTACACAGACTTCGGGTGACCCCGACTTTGCACGTCTACATGAGCGATTCGTATGGCCGAAGCGATGAGAGTAATAGAACCACCGCGGCAGTGGCACGAATGCCTTCACGCGGTAGCGGTACCAACCGGCACGCACCGACTCAGGGAGCTTGTCACAGTCGAACGTGACGAAGAGTGTAGGGGTGGGTCTCGAGGCCCCTCCATGTTTTCTCATCACACGTTCGACCTTGACCGCCCCATGGTCGGCCAGCTCTAGGGTGATGTCCTCAATGGAGTAGTCAACGAGTTCCCTCGCATAAACTACTCCTTTCACAAAGTTCATGGTAGAGTGCGGCGTCACACTCACTGGGGTGCCATGAAGTGTCCGAAGAGCACTTATCTTGGCCGCCTCGGCGGGATTCGCCGCATTCGCCAGAAGGCTCCCGTCCGAGAAACGGGTTACCTTCGGCTCTCTACCAATTGCATTAGCTAATCCTCTCCTCTGATTAATCATGTTGCCCTTGGACAACGTGGTGCCATCAGTGGAGCGAATAACGAAGAAGCGTTTGAAGCCAGCGAACTCGAAAACACCAGGTAACCTCTGAATGAGGGGCCCCGATGTCATCGAGGCTCCGCCCTGTGCATTTTTGGTCTTGGTCAGGGGCTCCGCAACCTGGGGGGCAGAGGGGCCGGATGTGCCGATCTTGGCTTGGTCGCTTGCCATAATGGCAGCAGACCCATCCGTCCCCGCAGTCCCCGCGGATGGAGAGGAGCCCCGAGTCTTCTTCGTCTTTTTGGTCTTGGTCTTTTTCTTTTTTGGAGACGAGGACGGGGAATGAACCCGCTTCTCTGCCCCGCCGGTAGAAGCCCCCGTGCCAGATGGACCGGCCTCAGCCAGGTCCTTCTCCGAAATGGAGAAGGTCCTGGTGGTCGCAGGGGCATCATCCGGAGGAGATCCCTCCCCTCCTTGTACTTCCTGAGAATTCCCAGCCGTTTGAGGAGGACCTTGCATAGGGGCGGATTCGGGTTCGGTGCTTGGCGCCGAGCCCGGATTTCCCCCCATAAAAGGCCCTACCGTCTGAGGCTGGCTTTCCTCAAGGACCATGTCTATCACAGGAGGGGCCTCCAGTTGGCCATTCTCCCCCCCAGGACATCGCAGGTCCCCTTGGCAGCGTCATAAGTCTTTAGTGGGGAGGCACAGGCCTTGACCCCGGCAAGGTTTAATATTTTTGCCAGCAGGTCTTTTGAGGGAAGCGACCGAAGGGGCCTGGCTTCCCTCTCCCCCCGAAGGGGGTTTGCCCTACCGAGCCGCTTTGATGCGGAGCGGCTGGCTAAGGGCTGCCAGCTGGCTTTCTTGGCAGTCCCCTTAGAAAGCAAAGGAGGGACGGCCGCTGGAAATAGGGAGGTGCCCGAAAGCACCTCCAGACAAGGGGGTGAGGGGGAGTCCCCTACACCCGTAGGCGGAGGAGAGGAGTAAGCCTCCTCTCCGGTTAAAGAAGTATGGAGGGTCCCCTGCGCAAGCACAAGGGGGGCGGGCCTTCATTTTCTCGGTGGAGCTGCCCGAGGGCGGCTCCGTTGATGTTCTTAGGGAAGTTGGGGGTTGTTTTTTTTTTGTTTTTTTCCTCATTGGGCATTTCAGCATTTGTGCTACGGGACGCAATAGCTCATCACCTCTTGCAGATGCCCGCACTGCAAGAGGTGCTTACAGGCCTGGCAGAGCCAGGCGCCGCCATTTCGGACCACCCCTCCCGCCTGGTGGCCTGGCAGTCCATCGGCATGGCGGCTCCACCTTGAACACGGCGTAAAAATGGATAGAATGTGAAGAGGAGAGGAAAAGGGATGTGAGGAAGGTATGGGTGGGGATGAAGCAGGTTGTTAAAAAAAACCCATCCCGAACCGGAGCTCGGGGGTTAGGGAACATTGTCCCCTTCCCCCCCCCAGCCCCGATCCGGGACGGTTGGCTTGAGAAGAAGGTCAGCATCTACCCTGTGAAATTAGAGGCTGACCATTAAAAGTTGTGGAAGAGGTTGTATGAAAAGAGAGGAAACAAGTGTTTTGAAGGAAGGAAGAGAGGCTAAGCTGGGGCCGGACGGGGCGCTGGATCCCGTCAGCACGGCGGCCAGGATGGCAAATCGCCGCGCCCCTTACGGGGACGAGAAAGCCAGAGCCTCTGCGGGACCAACACCTGAAAAAAGAAAAGGTCACAGAGAAGGAGGGGGTACAGAGATGGAGGTGCCCATGAAAGTCCTATCGGATATTGTCTAGGCCGGGAGATGTGGGGGCGCACTCAAACAGCGCTAAGCGCATCTCAGCGGTAGTGAAAACAGAATTGTGAGGCTCCTGTCCACGGCCGAGAAACGCAGGACTTCGCCCTCCAGCCCGGGTTTGATGCGTCTCAACTCCGCGGATAGCGGCAAAAAAGGATGCCAATATATCTGCCACGCTAGCGGGATCGCAGATGATTGAGCCATTCACCTCATTTCCTGTAGTGGGATGACCAGCAAATCGACCCCTGATTTTGTTAATTCTCTTTCCCCCTGAGCTGAAGAGGTAGTGAAAGATGAGGACACTTATGCTCTCCAGGAGTAAATGCACGCCTGACGTAAAGTTCGCTAGCGAATTACTAGTTCGATTTCGGTGAATACGATTTGGAAGAGTTGGGTTCCGGCGGAACCGCGCATGAGCCTTTTTATAGCCCTCCAGCACACAGGTGCAATCAGCATTCCACCATGGGACTGATGTTCTGCCCCCGCGGGACCGAGTACGATGAATTGAAGACTGCAGCATCAAGCACTATACAGACCTACCATACAAGTCATGCAAAACAGACCACTTGAAATAAGAGATACAGTCGGCGGAGCCAATAGATAGATGCACACAACTGAAAGAATCTGTTTGAATATGGTAGGAAATAACATGACTACAGTTAAAAATACAAAAATAATTAGTGGATAAGAGATATTCAAGGAGACGGTATTGACGGTTGTTCACTCTATCATCCCAGACGGAGTATCTGGCATAGTCACTTAGAACTAGAAATGGGGTAGGAAGCCGAGATAAAAGATCTAAAAACTGAGCTCTTGAAGGGAGCTCATCTGGAGTTAATAAATTGAACAGAAAGTATAAATTCTATTCGTAAGATGAACGCGAGCTGCGACTCGTGTTCATCTTACGAGCGTGCAAAAGTAGTTAGTGCTCACCGAGCCTGAGTCACCACCATGGGCCACCCTGCCAGTGAGAGTTAAAATAAAAGCGAAATGACTAAACTTTGGAAAATTGCGTTTCCAGATACTAAAAAGGAGAATTCCTCCCATTTGCGAAGGATGCCCTGACAGTTCTATTGAAGAATTACTACCATACTCAGACCAGTGAGAGAAAATGGTCGAAATAGTAAGGGGGCGGAGGAGCCCTCATGTATAGGTGCCGTGCGAGAAGAACCCGGCGGAGCAACCACGATTCTTAGGAGCCCATCTGGCGACTGCCTACTAGGACAGAAGTCAAGGAAACCCCGATTTAGAAGGGTTGGGGCTAGTATATCTGGAACCAAGTTGGTTTCGACAGACCAAAGTCATAGGTTTATGACCCGGAGTAAAGGGTAGAGACAGATTTGGGGGTAACGTTATTCCCAGGGCGGGGAGGATCATCACACCTAATGGAGGGTGAGGAACCCACGTCTGAAGGGAGATCGGTAGTAGTAGTTCCGGAAGGTTTCAAAGAAACAGGGCTAGCAATAAAGGTCTTGGTCGTAAGGTAGTGGTATGGGTAAAGGAGACTTGGACGCATAGTTACCTTCTGGGTTTTGGGGTATATCACTACCAGGAGAAGTCGGAAATTTCGGATACATGTGTTAAAGGGACAGAGTAGGGGGAAGAGAGGAGTGGATAGGTTTACCTCAACTCAGGTGGAGAGAGTTTTTATTTAAGGGAGATTGCCAGCCTATTTTGGGGGGTTAGCTTCTTGGAGGGAGGGTAAGAGTCAGGAGAGTCCTTACGCTTGAGCCAGGAGTCCAGATTCATGACGCGAGATCGGGGCGACTCAGTAGGTTCGATATATGTAGGCTTGAATGGAGTGCAGTCTCCGGACTGATATCCAGGGATTTGGCACACAATGCCGGCGCGGGGGCAATAAGGGGAAGGGAAGAGGCATACTAGGACTTGGGTAGGGGTAGAAGATTAGGGTCATACAGAGGAAGGTGGTGCTGCTGCATTCCGGGATGACGACGGAACAGATGTGGTTGTGTATGGGATACGTGGGCGAGCGGGACGAGTCCGCTGCCATGCGTAGGAGATCGGAGAACCTGACGCCAGCGGTGATGATTTTCTCCCGGACCAGTCAAGGGGCCTCCCACACACCCACCTTGGCAGAATCACAGACGGTTACGAACTCTTTTTTCAAAAAGAAGTATTCGACACTAAGGTAGATGTACTATGGTGCTTTCCACAGTTGGTACAGCGGCGGGGACGGTCGCAGGAATGCCCATGGTAGGCCAACGCGTAATCCACGTATGCACGGGTGTGAAGGCAAGCAGTGCTCACATGACCAAACCATATGTCAATTAAAGCAGCGCCTTGGATTAGATATATAGGGTTTGACTGGTATTCGTAGGTAACCCACCTTAATATGCGTTGTGAGATCCCGACGATCAGACCTTGGGAACATCGTTGGCGTTTACCCGAATCCCAGCAAGGGTTCACTGTGGTTTATGAATGTCATTGCGCTGGCTACTCAGCGTTGATAGAAGCATCTTACGGTCATAGTCCATTAGAACAGATAACACTTCATTGTATTGGTTGGGCGGGATGAGGCGCCAATCTGAGAACGAGCAAGGGTCTTGAGGGCTGGTGCGGATCATGTGGGGAGCGTAAGTGACCACATCGGGGCTCTATCATCACGGGACCGCATAATGTTAGTCCAAAGCAGGGAGAGGTGACGCCCCCTTGTCGCGGCAAGAGAGCTTGTGTGTACCTTTGACTTTTCGAGCTATGTCGGCGGGGGTACCCCTGGTAGGGCTTCCCTTGTCGATTTGGTCGAAAACGAGATTCCAGACTAAGTGCGTCATTCCTTCCTTTTTCTACTCCATCCTTCTCCTTTTTTACTTTTATCCTATCTCTCTCACTTATACAAAAAAAAAAAGGAAAAAAAAAGCCTACTCCTATCATGTCACTTTCCCTTTTTTCCTTCTATCTACATACAAGGACCTGGCAGCTACTTCATGCGTCAGAAGAGAGGCTTTGGAACCTCTATAAACAACGCCAATCGACGCTCACTGGTTGCGAGAGACTAGGACTAGAGGTGTCGTAGGCGTTGGAGCACGATGAATGGGATGAGGGTAGTGCCCCGTTAACCCCTTCCCTGGCGCGTAATTATTGATCATTCCCAGGGACCGTTGACGGGTGCCTCTGGTAGCATCGGTCCGAGGTGACGGCTCTTTGTTCTCAGGTTGGTTGCCAGGCCAATAAAAAGCCTTGGGTCGAGTCTCTTGGTGTGGCGGGATATCCATTGAACGCTGCTCCGAGATATTGGCCGTCGTGAAGGGAACTAGTAGGAGTTTAGTACGGGGTGTGCTCCGTTGTTCACCTGGTGAGAAATCGATGGCCCCTTCGGGGACCGTCAGTGCTGCTTGGTTGGGAGCCACGGCACGCCGAGGTTTGACGACTCGGTCGGACAAACAGCAGCACAAGGAGCGTGCCTTCTGAAAGATCCGAAACCTCTCCGATCGATAGGCGGGAGCGACTCACGCGGGGCGAACTCACCACCCCTTCTTTTTTATTGAGTGGTCACAAAGTATTCAGAGATATAAAGTGTTCAGCATGACTGGAAAGAAAGGACCTGGTGCGTTAAAGTATACCTGCTCGACATGCCAAAAGGAAAAGTGGTGCGTAGATTTTCCGAAGGGGTGTTTCTCAACATGCCACCCTGGAAGTATCTGCACGGACTGCGCCCTAAGGGCAGAACTTCACGAGCTTAAGGAAAATTTTAAATCTTCTGAGGAAAAAACACGAAGGCTGGAAGAAAAGGTGAAAATCCTCCAATCTGAGCATGTGACTCAAATCCGTCATCTCGAAGCCATCATTGCAGAGATTAAAGCCACCAAGGTAGAGCAACAGCAACAAGAAACTCCCAACGACGCGGCCGGCTCCTCTGTTGGGCCCTCATGCACCGCGTCGATAGAGATAGACCAACCATCCGACGTCCCAGAGCCAGCAGCTGCTGGGGTTACTCAGGGCGTCAAAAAGAAGAAAAGGAAAAACAGTGGATAAAACAGAAAAGAAAGTAGAAACGGAAGAAAAAAACGAAGAAAAAGAAAAAAAACCCAAAAGTGGGGAAGAAAGAGGAATCGAAAGAGCCCATACTGAAAGGGAAGCCTCTGTCCTCTGCACCCAAATGCGCGAGGGTCATCGTGATCGGTGACTCCCAAGCGCGGGATCTAGAACCCTTGCTAGCGGCCCGCCTTCGTACCAGTGTGAAGGTAAGCTGCCTTCCAGGAAAGGGGAACGGAGAAATAAGGGTGGAGGCTGAGAAATCTCAGATCTCTGAGAACTCAGTAGTTGCCCTCATGGCAAGTGGCAACGATCTCTACCTACGAGGAGGCAAAGTAGGCACCAGCGGGAAGATCCTGAACACGGTTATGGGAGGAGTTGACGACTGTGGGCTAAAAACCCGCAGACGTGTCGTGGTCGGGATAGTCCCAAGACGAGGTCCATCCCGCAATGCTCACGCGAGGAACGTCTTCATAAAACAACGCCTGGGATATCTTTGTACGGCGGAAGGAGTCTTTTTTGTAGACCCCTACCGCACCTTTTACGGGAGAAATGACCTGTACAAAAGGGACGGAGTGCATCTTTCCTTTAAAGGGAAAGCTGCACTCGCGAACATGATCCAGGATGTTGTGGAGCGGACCCAAAGAAGTGTCAGACCCCGAGGAAAGGAGGACGTACGCCAGTACACCCGCGTTACTCCAGGAACTACCTTTTCTGAAGTCACAAAGATGGGAGTGACCCCGCCACAGAGAAAGAAAGCGGGAAACGGAAGAGCGTAGGGAGTCCTACACTAGGGGACTCCCTCAAAGTTCTTCTGTTTAATGCGAGGTATATCTGAAACAAGTTTCTAGAACTTCATGGCCTCGTAGCAACAGAAGAACCTGAGATGCTGGCCATAACGGAGTCGTGGATAAAAACCTCAAGCCGAGATTTTGAAGGTGAATTCACGATTCCCGGTTACCAACTCTTCCTGAAAGATAGGCCAGACAGAGAGGGTGGCGGTGTGATGTATGTCAAGGATACTCTCAACTCGACGGATTGCAACATCGTATCCGACCATGAACTACTAGGTGTTGACCTAGAGATAGGTCCTGCCAAATACAGGACCCTGGTGCTTTATAGACCTCCTGCCCAACTCGTTGAAAAGGATAGAGATCTGTACCAGCTACTAGGAGAACTTGTCGAAGACAGTGTGTATCTTCATGGGTGATTTCAACACACAAGTTGACTGGGAAACCAGAGAACCCTGTGGCGAGAACGCACTACTCCTGGAGTTCGCGAACGACGAGTTCCGGACTCAATGGGTGAGAGAGCCAACGAGAGGAGACAATATCCTCGACTTGGTTTTCACCTCTGAGGATAACATCGTTGAGGACCTCTCTGTTGGCGAAGAGGTCGGTGGCAGTGACCACCGACTAATTAGATTTGTAGTCAAAGTCGCGAAGGCAGGGCCTGCAACTAGTAAATCGAGGAAACTGGATTTGAAAAGAGCAGACTTTCAGGTCTTTGTGCTGGAATAGCTGACGCGAGGCTAGAAGTGTGCGATGTTGTTGAAGACTCGTGGAACAGTTTCAAAACCACATTCATGAGTCTTCAATCGCGTTTCATCCCTCGGAAATGTCCCCGTCGGTCTTCTGTTCAACTAAAGTGGTTTAATCGAGAAATCGGCCAACTGCTTAGGAAGAAGAGAACTGCGTACCGGCAATCGAAGATCTCGGGTGACTTTGACGAATACCGAAGGCTAGCCAGGAGAGTGAAGTCCAGCATAAGGGCGGCTAAGCGGTCTGAGGAACTCCAGTGGCGAGACTCTGTAAAGAGAATCCCAAGGAGTTTTTTCGATATGTGAACAGCAGTAAACCAATCCGTCGAACGATTGGCCCTTTGATAAAAGAGGAGGGGGCATTAAAGCATTCAGATGCAGAAAATGCTAACCTCCTCAACGACTACTTCTCTTCAGTGTTTACTGTAGAGTGTGGTCCCATCCCCCAGCCAATGGATTCCTACTCGGGGGGAAAAGCTGAAGGATATGGACTTCACCGAAGGAGAAATAAAAAAGAAGATCAGTGACCTAATGACGAATAAGTCACCTGGCCCGGATGGGATTCTACGTAAAGTGTTGAAAGTGTGCGATCAAGTGTCACGACACCCGAGCGCAATCTTCAACATGTCAATCCGGACCGAATGAGTTTCCTAAGACTGGCGTGAAGAGGAGGTGACTCCTATCTTCAAGAAAGGAGACCGTAGCCAACCGTCAAACTACCGACCTATCAGTCTGACTTCGATAGCCGGTAAACTCATGGAAAGCATCATGGTGGACAAAATGACGTTGTATTTAGAGTCAAACCTGCTACTGAGGAGTTCCCAGCACGGCTTCCGAAGGCAACGGTCATGCCTGAAGAACCTCGTGGAATTCTTCCACTTCGTGTTCACTGAGCACGATCGGGACAAGGCGGTCGATGTGGTGTACTTAGACTTTCAGAAAGCCTTTGATAAGGTACCACACAGCCACCTTCTCCGGAAAGTGCGAGCGCTGGGCATAGACGGAAAAGTAGCAGGCTGGATCGAAAACTGGCTAAGTGGCAGACGGCAACGGGTGGTGGTGAATGGACAGGCTTCTGAGTGGGTGCCCGTTACTAGCGGGGTGCCTCAAGGTTCTGTCCTGGGACCACTACTATTCATCATCTACGTCAACGACATGGACGGTGACATGGTTGCCAAGATTTCCAAATTTGCCGACGATACCAAGCTTGGTATGAACGTTGCAAAGGATGGAAATACTGCCCACCTGCAGGAAGATCTTGGGAAGATTGGGGAGTGGTCGGAGACGTGGGGAGTGGTCGGAGACGTGGCAAATGCCTTTTAACGTGAACAAATGCAAAGTAATGCATATCGGCCACAGAAACCCCCAATCTCAGTATATCCTTAAGGGCACTGCTCTTGAATCTTGTGACACTGAGAAGGACTTGGGTGTAACTATTACTAGCGACCTCAAGTTTTCGAAACGGTGCATCGAGGCAGAGAAGAAAGCCCAAAGGATGTTAGGCTACATAAAGCGCCAGTTTGGATACCGTAACAAGGAGATAGTACTTTGTCTGTACAACTCCCTCGTTTGGCCGCACCTGGAGTATGCCGAACAATTTTGGAGTCCTTCGTTTCGAAAGGATATCGCAAGGTTGGAACGCGTACAAGCTAGGGCAACCAAACTGATTCCCTCTATCCGACATAAAAGTTATGAGGATAGACTGAGGAAATTAGATATGTTCTCGCTGGAAACCCGTAGACTGCGTGGTCAGCTCATCGAAGTTTTCAAAATTCTTCGAGGGTTCGAAAATGTTGACTACCGGGATATTTTCTCACTAAGTGAGAACAGAACGCGCAATCACGGCTTCAAACTTGAACTGAAGCGTTACAACCGCAATTTATGTGGAATTTTTTTCATTTACAGTATCTGCGGTATGTGGAACGCACTTCCAGTGGAAGTTGTCAACAGTGAATCTGTTGACCAGTTCAAGTCAAGACTAGACAAAGTCTTAAAAAGTGTCCTTTTAGGGACGCAAAACAATTGAGCAGCCATGTCTCTAGAAGGTAAACAAGACGAGAATCGATAAGCAGAGGCGGTAAACTACCAGAATACGCCTTTGCTCCCACAATTTACGCTCTACTACAAATTCATAACTGTCGAAGGTACAACGCTACAAGATCGGGTAATTTCCGTCCCCCTACTTTATCCTCTGAACCATAGCCCATGTCCACTGGCTTCAATCATCAACCGTTTTCCCACAAGAGTGATAAAATAAAACTACAGAATTAATTTTTTTTTATTCCATCTCTATTTTCAAAAAATATAAAATGCAACAATAATGGCACTTTAACAATTTTCGAAAGTTCAAAATTGCCAATATTATTTACTGACCATACAGAGAACAAATTATAATCCAACTGCACCTATACAGCAATGAACTTTCGAACCAGTTTCATTCACACAAGTCGAAAAAAAACCCGGTTGAATTTTCGAGCTGAACAATTCGATGCGCATCACCGGTGAGGAACAATGCAGTCAAAGCTAAACCAGCCATGGTTACAAATCGACTCCCCGAACACCGGGTCGGCTCAAGGTCCGGGGCTCTTTCTGATACAGAAAACTTAAGCTTAAATTGGCGCCGGTGGCAAGGACGGCAAAACCGACCTCAAACACTTATTCAAACTTGATTCCCTGAGCCAAGGGGAGTTCTTTGGTGTAGTTGATTGTGCAGGTGGACCGGCGCATGTACTGCTTCCACGCATCAGAACCACTCTCCCGACCGCCTCCCGTATGCTTCTCACCACCAAAAGCGCCACCGATCTCTGCGCCATTCGTCGGGATGTTCACATTTACGATTCCGGTGTCAGCGCCTTTCGGTCCGAGCCACTACGGACAAACAACAGGTGAGTGAAAGACCCTACTTTGGGCGGGAGGGGGGGACGGGGCATTACTATACAGAGAGTGAGTGGCACGAGATCCAAGTTGGCCACAGTTAGTGCACGAGTGAATGGTATAGAAGGAGAAGGAAAGAACGAGCGAAATTGACAAGGATACTTGGCGTGAGGATGAGGTAAGGAACGAATACACGATTATGAGAAACTGCGTGACCGAGGTTAGAGATGGTGTGGACATGCAAGAATAATAAGTTGAGAATATACGAGTGTCATGGTGCGGGAATAGTTGGAAAATCGGGTAAAAGGCTCATTATGTGGGTGTGTGAGAGCTGACTGCGAAGCAAGTGAATAGTTATGATAGATGTACATGGAGGTGCTTTGTGAGGGAGCTTTCTGCACAGGGATGAACCCTGACGAAGTAAGGCTACAGCATATGGCACCCATGTAGCTTTAGTGGTGTTGAAGTGCGCAGAACCCCACTTTGAGGGGAAACTGGTTAATGGTGAAGTCTTTAATACGTGAGTAGAAGGTGTTTAAGGGAGAGGGGGCGTGGCTGTGATAGCATTACAAACGCCGCATCGATATGAAGGACCATTATGGTTCAGATATGATATAAAAGGGCAGCGATGATGCGCGCCGATGCCACCTTTCGTCTGCTACCCACGATAGTTTTTAGACCAAAATTCCTACGAACAACCCCTCCTCCACTCTAGTGTGCGAGGGATTATTAACCCGCCTGAATGGGGACCACAGGACTCACGTGGAAGACGTGGCCGATGTCCTGCGTGAAGAGGGAGGCGGACAAGCCTTGCTTGACCTCGTTGTTCCACCGGATGGCGTCGTCGAAGGAGTCGCAGCGAAGGGCGTAGACGATGGGGGCGAAGGTCTCTTTATGGACGACAGGGGAATCGTGGGGTAGTCCCGTCACGATGGTGGGTTCCACGTAGAAACCATCACGATCGAGTACCTTGCCTCCGTACTCTATTTTGCCTGGGACAAAATTTAAATAAGTAAAGCAAACGATGACAACTAGGAAAGAAACCTATTGAAGATGCTCAAAAAAGTGAAGAGCAAGCGTGTAAAGAGACTCCTCAACTAAAAACCCACATTGTGCAGGCAACAGCGAGTGATAAGTGAACCTACATCCCCTCTGCAACGAAGCGCCCTTACACACTGGGGGCTTCAAAGTTTTTTCCGATGGCAATCGTCAGTCACAGCGACACGAGCTCATTAAAAATAGAAACCTACAAAAGCAACCACGAACCGAAGACCACCGACTAGATTAAATTAGTTGCATCCAAGCAGTGATCCATCAAAGGTAGCAACACAGGAAACCTTCCTGAACAAAATGAACCACTAAAGATAGCTCATAAAAAAAATGGGAAAACAATATGAAGAGTCGACAACTTAAACGACAGACAATCTCGACGCGAACAGTCCTAACATCAAACTAGAAAATCTCTGGGATGCCAAACAACCAATGCACACACTGACAACAGCAAACCATGACATCCTACTGCAGAAACGGTAACCCATGCTGTACAGAAGGCAAAAATTACAATCGTCTAGGGTAGACCACCGTTCCATCCGCCACATATGTAGGAAGCGGCCGGAAATTGCCCATATATGTAATTCATAAATCGAAACAAATCACCGACGGAACCAGCATCATACCACACCATCAAGAATGGGGCCTTCCCAAAATCACGAGTGCCTATTGTTCAACAAACTCAACCCACTACACTCCAACAGGAATACCACCCAATGCATAACTCTCCAACACAGCTCAGCTCTCTCTAGCCGAGTGGACACTGCGTTCGTCTCCTGGTCGAGGTGCCTGGTTCAAGCCCAAGCGAAAGCGGACACAAAAGTCAGCGCGCGTAGAAGTCTGCACAATGATTGATGGGGGGGTTTTGTGTTGTTTTTATTTTTGGGAGCCCATTTGGCGACTATCTACTTGGGCACAAGGCGCCGTGCACAACACAGCCTAGTACTATGCTATATTAAAAAAAAAACAAATATGTAAATAACTATAAAAAAGGACAGGGGCAAAAAAAAAAAAAATGAGAACCTAAAGGGGGGGTGCGACTCCCCTCCACTCTAGGTCGAGGAATAGTGGATGGAAGCCGATTCGTGACTAACTTCAAAATTGGCCACCAGCCAAGAAAAATAAGGGGGGCCGGGGCGAGGAGGAATAGACACAAGGTACATCCTAGAAAGATACTGAAGCACCACAAACAAAGGTCGCGCAGGGATGGGCGTTTTTCGATACTCTCCTTCCTTTGACCAAAAATTAACACACATCTACGCCGACAACAGATCTCGCTAGCGGGGTGGAGAAGGAGTTGGATTTAGAACGTTTATATACTGGGTTAGATTCCCAGCAAGAGCGGCCGCAAAAGATGGCGAGGCACACGTAGCCAGTGGCCAACAAAACTATCTTGTCTTCCATTTACTCTTCCTTCGCGCGCACAATACATCACTTTCGTCTCCGAACATGCCGAAGGGGGAGGGGGGGGGGCGAGATCATATTCACGATGACACGAAACGGGTAGCTCATCTTGGCTGATCGGTGGCAAAAAAAAAAAAAAACACCGACCTTCGGCTCTCGACCAGTCAACTAGTTTAGCTACTGCTATCCTCTGATAAAACATTTGGCTGTAATCCAATGCAGCATATTGATAGACGTGTTGCCATAGACATTGGACCATATAGAGGAAAGGCGGATTTAGTACGGGCACACAGACACGAATCCGACCATCCTACCTGACCCAGACAAAGGGGGTGGAGCAGAACGCTTAAGGATCGAGAGGCGGGCATCATCAGAGGATGTGAACTTATGTTCAATCACTTACCTCCGGCCGCCTGAGCCTCCTTCAAAGTATTCAGGAATCCATCGACGCCTTGCTGAGAGTGCATGGGCCCGTAGAGGACCCCATCGTCCAGGGGGTCCCCAACCCGGCTCATAAAGTTGGCGTATGCCTTCTTCATTCGACTCAGGATCTCGTCGAATAACTGGAAGCAAGAAAGATTCGAGGGTGGAAACTACTGAAGGTACCCCAGGAAAGAGCCCAGTGACAGAAGCGCATGAGATTGGGAGCCTTAAGACCCCTGGGAAGTTTCGTGACATGGGACGCAGTCAGGGTCCTCATTTCCTACGTCCATCCAAGCCGTCGTTAAGCATCCTGAATCTCTTTCATTCTTCGTATGGAATGAAGCAGTGGAATTCATTTCTTCATTCGTCTGCCATCACGCGCCAATACCCAATCATGGCAGTGGTAAAAGTGACCCCTTTGGTCTCACCAGTCAATGCAGCTAACACCTTTTTAAGGTGCTTAACGCCCTCCTTCAATTATAGACAGGCACACATCCTTAAGACCTCGGTAAAGGGTTGTGAGAGAAATGCTAGAATGTAATAACCTCCCTTGTGATAAGAAATAGCTCTGTGTGGTGGCAGTTACGTCGTAGGTCACTAATGCGTGAAGTGGGAGGAAACTTTAAGAACCCAATTGCTAATAATAAACACAAGAATGAGTTAAATGCAAATGCTTCGCACCATGAAAATTCCTACCCATGCCACGTAGGGACAAGGACCCCTCCCCCAACACAGGATGCGGTGACAAACCTCGTTGTGAATTATGAGCCTCCTGGTGGTCGTGCACCGCTGCCCAGCCGTGCCCACACAGGCAAACAAGGCCGCCCGCACCACCATGTCGACGTCGGCGCTTTTGTCAACCAAAATCGCATTGTTTCCGCCTAATTCCAGAAGGTGACGGCCGAAGCGCTCTTGGACCATCAAGGCCACCTGCAGGAAATAAGAAGATTCACACATCGAAGCAATGGAGCTAGACATCTTCCTCCGACCCCACTTGCCCCATTAAACCCAAGGATGACGCGAAGCACATCGAAAAGCGGTCTTCTCCGTCGCCTCAACACGGCAATGATACAAGGATAGGTAAAGCCACCGTACAACCACCATACTGGGCAGGGGGACGCAAGGGGCAATTTCTTTTTAGGAAAGAAATTGCCCGGTCACAATTTTGTGGTAAAGTTGAGAAAAATGAAATATACGGAAGACAACACTACTGGCCAAAGAGGGCACGCAACCGTCTTACAACTCTAGGCTTTGGGTGACCGGCGTTTTTTTGCCATCGGCCCATGACCGACCCCACCCTAGTACCTTCTTGCCCACGGGAGTGGATCCTGTGAAGGAGACGAGGGAGATCCTCTCGTCCTTGGCGATGCCGGTGCCGACGTCGGCGCCACCGCAGCAGAGGGTCGAGACGGCACCCGGGAGGCCGTTCTTCTCCAGCACCGAGGCCACGATCCTCGTTGTCGCGACCGACACGAGGGGAGTCGACGGCGCGCCCTTCCACAGAAGGGTGTCCCCGCACACCATGGCGATGGCGCTGTTCCACCCGTACACCGCCACGGGGAAGTTGAAGGCGGTGATGACCCCTACGAGCCCCAAGGGGTTCCACATCTCCATGAGGGCGTGGCCAGGGCGCTCAGAGGGAAGGACGGCCCCGCCGATGGTGCGCGAGAGGCCGACGGCGAAGTCGCAGATGTCCACGTACTCCTGCACCTCGCCGATGCCCTCCGGCGTGATCTTGCCTGAAAGAGAAAGAGCCTTTCGAAAGGCGTCAAAAGTGGAGTAATTGGGGTAAGTGAAAATGTGCGAGACGAGAAACAAAGGGAAGGCGCGCAACTCTCCCTTAATTGAGTTAAACGTGAAGTGACGAACCCATTTCCAGAGAGACCAGTTTGCCGAGGGGTTCGAGCTTCTCTCTCAGGGCTACTCCGATCTGTCGGACGATCTCGCCGCGGGCAGGAGCAGTCATCGAGCCCCACACCTGAAACAACGGTCCCAGGTCAGAGGGGATTTCGCACAATGTCGGTTCGGTGCACATCAACACTACTAAAATAAAACTAGGCCAGAAACTAACTTCCACACACTATTTTCTCTTCACAAGTCTATTTCCATCCATTCTTCTTATAGCGCCATACCAAGTCAGAACATTTACTCTCTCAACTTCGTTCACATCACCGTGGCCCTCCCCCACAAAGCCCCGACGGCTTCAGGTTGTTTCATGTATCAGAATCGGAGACTTTGCATTCGATGACTGACTCCCATGTGACGACCTTGTGCCCCCCGCCCCCTGAGACTGTCCATCACATCCAAGTGGATGTGAACCAATCTGGGGAGGGGGGGTTCTTCGCGCACGTTGCCTGCCCCAGTACCGTGACGAACATGGTGGCTACTCCTTGTTAGATGGGGACCGGAGCCTGGTGCCTCCAGGCTTGCCATTTCATTTATCCGGTCGAAGGATGTCGTCCATAATGCGGGGGACGATCAGCAACTTCCTACTAGCAGGGGTGTCGCGGATGGCGTTGATGCGCGCCAACGTGGAGAATGTAATTGATGATCATGATACATTTTACCGCGATGCATTGTACGCAAACATTTGAGAAGTCTTGCGACACGTTTAGTGTTGCGTAGCACTATTAAGGTTGACGAGATAGGTCGTCACAGAGCTGATTATATTCCCGTCCTCCGTTCGAAACCATCATCGTGTCGTCGCATTCGCTCGCGTAAAGAAAGCGAGGGGAACACCGAAGCGCCTTCACTAGGGGGGAGGGGGGGGGGCGAACCTTTAACTGACAATTTTACAAAGACTGAGGGAGGAGGAATACCACCACGGGTATGGCAACGGCGCATCATAGGCGCCTGATACCAGTATGTGAAATTGGAAAGATTATAACTAACGCCATGAATCTGTTCAATAACCTTGGCTCGGAATGGGGTACCCGACATGCCCTAACAAAGAGGCTGTTCAAACCCCAACGCTGCGTGAGCATTGCACCTGCAAGGGGGTGCCAGTATAGTAGTTGCCCGTAGTGACCATACTGCAGCCGAATTCTGGAGTATATACACAGGTGAAAAGGTGGCTCCGGCCTGAGTGCATACACTGCTTCCGATTACAGCAAAGTTAAGTAACATCTGGTGCGGTTAGTCGCCGGATGGAGTCGCGAGTGGGGTAGACTTCACAGTGGATGTCATACGCGGTAGATACCCATGGTCCGGATCCCACATTAAATTACAGGTACCAGTGATCGGTGGTAAAGCCCGTACCAACTTTTATCTCTCGTATCTTAACAAATTTATTTCTACCAATGTCAGGAGGGGGGGGGGATGCCCTAGTTGATGTGGCCTTTAAATTAAAAACCTTTAAAGAAAAAAATTACCTCCCACGCATTTTGGGACTCTGTAATGCATTGTTCCAGATCCTGAACAGTTCCTTGCTGGACGTGGGCGATGGGCCTCTTATTCGCCGGGCACAGTGACGTCACAACCTGGGGACAAGGAAGGTTTAATAAGCCCAAGGGAAACCAACGAGGGCAATGAAAAAATTAAACACCCTCATGTGCCGACTGTCCAAAATCAATTCAGCCTATTTATTAGGGTCTATTAAAATAAAAACTAGACAAAACCCCAACAAGGTCCCCACAAATTTACAATTTCCAAATTCCCTGACGAAACTTCAGAACATCCTCTGAATGAAGAAGGTACAACCACAACAAGGAAGGAATGAGGGGGGTGAAAGCTAGTTGGAGAGGCCTACACAATTAATTAGCCGACAGCCAGGAAAAATAGACAAGAAACTTCAAAGAAAAATGCAGACAGAGGTGTAAAAGGAAGATGCGAAGAGATGCTGTGTGTGGATTGAGCCTTACCCTAGTTTCTAGAGGGCTGGGAAGGAGAGCCCACTAGCTTTATCGAACCAAAACCAGAACTGGCCACTAAGCAGTCATGATCTTAATACCATCGACTTTTTTCGTGTGGTCAACATTAGAAGAAAAAGTCAACCATGGTGAAGAAATGATTAAAAAAGTCAACCATGGTGAAGAAATGATTAAAAAAGTCAACCATGGTGAAGAAATGATTAAAAAAGTCAACCATGGTGAATTGCATTAAAAATATGGTTCAGCTTTGAGAACAAATTGGAGCTGTATGGAAACAAGAGCTAGTGTAAAGGGCATTTCTACACAAAACAAAACTACACAATAAAAAGGACGCAGGAGGAACGCTCCGGCGTCAGGAAAAAGCCCCCCCCCCCACCTGTACCCGCAGCATGTGCCCAATACCAGTTATTTTATTATTATTAAATACCGCCGCCTGGCGACTACCACCAAAACCATAAGTGGCCGTAATTATTTTCCAGCCTTCAACCGCATTCAAACCGATAAATAATGTACTTCACAAACGCGCCAAAGACCTGTGGGTAAAACCGAGCGAAACGCTGCCTACCCCAGGAAGAAATAAACAGAATAACCCTACCCGACAACGAAAGCCGTCAAATCAGACAACGATTTGACGGAAGCAGAAAAAAAAAATACAATTATAAACAAACCCAATATATAAAAGTGACAACAAACTGAATAAGTAAGAGATACCGCTATCTAAATGAAGGAAATGTACTCGGGCTAAAGATCACCCGAAGTGGCTATTGTAAACACATTGCGAATAGAATCAACCAGACAAAAACACATCTAGTAAAACTGTTCCAACTCAGAAACCTAAGGAAAATATACAACGCCATCTGCAAAGCCACGTTGCTCTCTGTACACAGCTATCCCAATGAACCGTCTCCCGAAAACAGGCGCGATGAAGCTACAAAGAGTGCAAAATACAGCGGTATACATAATCACCAACACAAGAAGGAGGGAGTGCAAAAGAATAAGAGATCTTCATAACGAGATAGAACTCCCAACTACGAACGTGTCCTTACATAGAAGAGCTTCGAAGGTGTGGGACAAACTGGATCGTATAATGAACGAGGACGAGAAAAGAGCGATCGAAATCCCGCATAATCACAGAGTAAACAACCGCGGCAACTTTAGAAGCGGTAGGCCCGATTCGAGGGAGGAACCGCCCCAAGATACACTGCAAGGTGAGATTGCGGACTCAAACCAGAAAACATACCAAGGAAATCCACAACAAAAAGAAAAAAAATGCAAAAGACCGAAGAAATACAAAGGCGCGAGTGCCCCATCAAGAATACAGAATAATAATGACAAATAAAAAATTAGAACCAAAGAGATGGCTGGTCACCCAGCAACTAACTAACTAACTAACTAACTCATTCCTCTTCACCACTTTATCTTGACTACTCTATCCACTATACTACGACTGTACACTTTTAATTCTACCTTTTTCAAGACGTAAGTACCGATATTGTCAACATGACGAACTGGGTCTCGAGGTCTATGTTAAACATTATTATTCTAACATATCAACTTAATTAAAGAAGGTGGTCTTATATTTAAGCCTATTTTGTTTGCTAATATTCGTTAGGTAAAATACATGGTCGGATAAGATTCGTTTCAACACAATTACATTTTTTTAAACTTTCAAAGAAACTTTTTTTTTAATTCTTGATTAAAATGATGTTCACCGATGTCACTTTCAACTTCCGGAGCTTAATAACTTAGTTAATCACTTTTCGAAATTTTCATCTTTCTGCGCCATTTGCCCAATCCTTCAAGTTTTGACTGACTAGTTAGCGAATAGCAAGCTTTGTTATATCTGCAGGCGATCTGCGCATGCGTCTTTTGGCGATTAAGCAACAATAGCCTTCTTTGTTTATATTTTCGTATATTTCGGAAGATTCGCAGAATGTGAAATTTTCAGTTCATATAACCGGTATAATGGTGTGTGGTGACTGCTAGGTCGCAATACCAACTAATACGAGAAGTTTTTGATGAAGATTGTAAGGCACTAGAAATAGATAGGGATCACAGGGTAATCCAGTGAGATATTACATGCTGCAGTATTTGTAGATTTAGACAGGATCAGAATTTATTTTAGTGTTAAAATAACAAAGGATTCGAAAGGGCGCAAAACCCCAGGCACATTTTCCGCCAGTGCGTTTAAGGGGACGTGGTTTTCTAATGCCCGCATTCGGCCAAGTATCGGCATGAATTTCTAGACAAATAAGGTGGCCTTTTTCCCAAATTTCTGTGATTTTATTAGGCTGGTTTAGGTTAGCTCTGGTTCTGGACCTTTTAAATGATTTTGAATATTTGTTTTTCTTATGCAGTTTTGTGTGTACATTTCAGATCTGAAACTCGGTTTGGCAGAAATACATACTTTTCCTATTATTGACCTTCAGTCGATTATGGGAAAAGTATGCATTTCCGGGAAAAACGAGTGTCAGATCTGAAAAGTACAAATCAAACTGCATAAGAAAAAAACCTCATTCAAAATCACTTTTAAAATATGTTTTAAAACTTTACCCGACAGTCTCATTATTACCCGAAATCTATTTTATATAATATAATGAGAGAAAGCTTATACTTGTTGTGGTCATATGACGTCGGAGTGCATCATTCGCCAAACCTACTCGAATTTAGTCTACACAGCCTTAACCATAAGGGGGACTAGAGGTAGTTTAAAGAACGGGCAAATGTGTAAACTTTAGATGAATGCAATTCAATACGTCATTATGACATAAATTTTATTTTTATAAGCCTTTTTAGCTAATTCGCCGATATACAGGGTGGTCCGAAAGTCTTTGTGACCGCTTGTAAAAAGTTTTCATTTTCTATCTCAGATGGGCGACACGAACCCCTAGTTTGGGAGAGGCTGATTGCTGGTCTATGGGCACATGGTCGTGTGTATTCTATTCTGGTTTTTAATATTATTCCTCTATTGTTATTATTACTTTTGTGCAGGGGGTAACAAGACTTTCGGCCCACTCTGTACAATAAAATTGCTATACAATTAGCTTTAGAATCTAATCAAGTAGTTTTGATATGTTGACGTATCAACGCAGACATCTCCTCCCACATTACTACCAGTCACGACCAAGGTCAGATTGTCTTTTCAACCAATCACATGCTCGGAAGAAATCATGAGGGCAAGACTGGTTCAACAAACTCCTTAGTGTGATCGTGGTGTAATTTGATTAAACAAACTACAACGTATCCATTAATGGAGTTACCCCCAAAGAAATAACTAATTCGACAAAAGCATAAACAGCACTTTTAGCGATGGGAAAAAAAACGAGTAAGAATGTGTTAATAACGGCAATGCAAAGCGTTCTGGTATGGTTTAGTTGATCAACAACGTTACATCGCCATTTACGATATAGATTTTATACCGTGAAGAATATAACCTTGGCAAAATGATCCTTTGAGATACAACTGCCTAGAAAAACAGCAGCTGGCCTACTTAACAATAGGCCTAACTCGCAAGGTAAGATGGCGTGACACACATGCAACTCGTGGCAGACAGACCCGGTATTAAAGTGCCACTCGCGAACGAACTAATATGCAGTATATAAAGGAAGGACTAGACGAAGTTAACGTGAAACACTAGGGGCTTTTAAATGACTTCACGAGTTGACAAATATAGTAATTAAGGCCGAATGCTAAAGAGGGGAAAAATAACTTACTTCACCATTCGCAAACCATTTTCCGTTGTAAACTCCTTTATTGAATTCCTGCAGGCCTAGTTCCTTCAGAAACGCGTATTTGGGTTCATTGATCAATAAACCACCCGATGACATAGCTCTGAACGATGTATAAATTGGAAAATAACGAGACACAAACAATCTAGGACTTAACGCGGCTGGAGACATAGCAAAAAGTAAAGAATCATTTAATCAGCCAACGGCTTTAGTGAAATTGTTGCCAGGGGCCACCACCCAGTCTTTCAGCCAGCCCGCCATTCAATCAGCTGTGATTACTCACACCGGCTCAAATAGACAGTAAATCAATTTTCCGGCTATTTCGTCGATATAGCTAGAGGATATGGAATATGTATGTCGATTTTATGCCATTAAACAAAACAAACATACGTGTTACTAGATAATCATGTGATAAAATGGAATCAACAACCCTGTCGATCAACCTCAGTTGTTCTTCGATGGGATAATATGCAACATATAATCTCGAATTAATGGTAAAGCTCAATCTCAAAGATTCTACGCCTTAAAATAGAATTTTATAAGAGGCAAATGACGTTAATCAATTATGTAGGATTAAAGGCTTTCTTCAATCCATGCAATTGAACGTCCGCCAATTCTGGCAGTTTGGGGCTTGAAAGAATACCGACAATGTTCTCTTGAATATAAAACTACAATTAAAAGAATACTTTGTGGGTTTAGTTTATCATTAACTTATAAAGAAACTAAATATGATTTTTAAAATTATAAAGTTAATTATAGGATTCAATTAGTTAAAAGGAAATGCAGGTTAGTTGTACATAGTGCGTTCGAGGTCCGAAACGATTAATATTAAAGCATTAAAATATTCGAAGTGTTTATATTTAAACCATATTTTGAATCATACGACGCAGTTCCGTGTTGCGAAGGGAACAATCTTCCACTCCCACGAATCTCCATGGGAAGGACCCCCATTTTATTACAGTGCTATAGAATTTATATGAGCACATAGATTCCCATTAGCATTATTAGAAAATATTACTAATCAGAGACCTTTTCGTGTGTCGCCCTTCAAGGGCATAGGCCTTCGCAAGGCACCTCTCTATCAAGAGGTTAGTAGTCTCCTAGGGACGCTTGAAGGCACCGAGGGAGGCAGGATACGCCGAAAAGCATTAGGCAGATCATTCCACAATCGAGGAGCAAAAATAGAGAAAGCAAGTTTGCTCATGGAGCACAGAAGACTACGAGGAACAATCACTAAAGGGCAGATCATGAGCATAGGATTATCATGGGATGGAGAGTCACTGAAGAAAACAGGGCTGAGGGAGCCTTTGGCATTTTAGGTCTTGTATGTAAGAAAATCGGTCACGCCACATAAATTCCTGCACGTAGGAATGGGGAAAGTCTCGCCCCGTCCTTAATACTTTCGGGTTTAATGAAATTAGGCAAAATCATTCATTTATTTAATTTAAGGCGCTACAAACTGGAGGTCATAATGAACAATGAGAAGGTGAAAAGAGTTAACTCTTCGGTATTTGCATGGCTCAACTAAGGCTAATAAACTATCCTTAAGCAGTCATCTTTGTGGATTTGTTTCATCATGAGAAGTTTAGTGCCCGTAAGCTACCATGCTCGCTCATAACAGGTTGGTAGCTTAGGGACGTCAGCTACCATGCTCGTCCAATTCAGGTTGGTAGCTTAGGGTCGTCAGCTACCATGCTCGTCCAATGCAGGTTGGTAGCTTAGGGTCGTCAGCTATCTTGCTTGAGCCAATTGATAATAGGCAAAGAATCCGAGTGCCCAAAGGGAGCACGAAAGACCTGAATGTTTTTTGCTCTATTTTTATAGCTCAATAGCAACGAGGACGTATCCCTCAGAAGGTTTATAAGGGGAGATCTGTAAAGAAAGTGGTGAAGATAGATGAAGTAAAAATGTGTGGAAAATATAGAGTAGCAGAGCCTCCGTTTGCTGGCATTGAGGCACGGAGGGCACGCAAGCCCCCAAATATCAACTGACATCCCATTGCCGGTGCGTAAAGGAATGGAAAGAAGAGAGGGGGGTGCAGTAAAAAGGGAAAGGGTGGGGAAAACCCGCCAGTTCAAGGAGAGCCAAGAGGGGGATTACACCCCCCCCCCGCATCCCACCTCTCCTGACCAGGGATGAATGGACGAAATGTGGCTGGCGACTAGCCTGCAGTATTAGCCACCGCTCAAAAGGCGAAGGGATGGTCAAATGCAACTGCCCAGAAAGAATAAAGCCAAGATAGACTCAAACTAGTTTGTGACTGACGGCCACACTGGGGCCAGGATGGAGTACGGGTCCTGTAGATACTAGGCGTCGGTCTACACGGAGACCCTCTCTGCGAGGGGCGTTGAAAGGTGTAATGCCGAGGTATATTGGGGAAGTGCTGGGTGTGATCTGGGAAGACCCCACGCTAGGTACGACGCAGTGGCGGAGAGTAAAAGAGCTGAATGACTTTTAGCTTTATTCAAAGATGCTTCCAATAACAAAGGAAAAGAAAATTGATATTCAAGAACTTACAAAATTAATGCCAAAAGACGCAGCGAAATATTATACAAATTTGTTTGAACAAATAGAAACTAAAAAGGACAAACAAGAAAATGTTGAAATAGACGTAACCGATAAAACTTTGGATTATACCAGTTAACAGCAAGATGTATAATATACAAACTTTGGAAGTCTTTCCTGAAAAATTTGAAAATGTGGCTTCGACCCTTCTACCACCTAACGCGTCATATATTTTAGGAAGATTTCATATTATACAATCGTAAATTCAAGAAATTATATTAAATAAACTAACAAAATATAATATTGATAGGTACAAAATAAGACAACGATTTTTTAAGGAGCATTCTAGAAGTTTCTTAAAATCATCTGGCAGAGATGCAGATATGCCACCACACGTGAAAGATTTGTTCGCTTGAAGACTTCGGGAAAAATTCTTTCTGCAATTTTAAGAGAGATAGGAAGACACAATAGTATGATTTCGCGCATTCTGGAGTTACACAATGAAAATAAAACATGTTAACTCCTTCAAAAGTCGGTTGTCCCAGCATAACAACCGTTCGATATGACAGAGCTATTAGGCACTTCTCTAGCAAGGATCGGTTTGAGACTGCAGCAGGAATTTCTCGAAAAAAATACGATCAATAGTGGCAAAGAAGTGATCCGTTTCACAGTGTTCCGTCGCTTCAATGCACCTGGTTTAAAAGCTCTTTCTCCAGCAAAAAAAAACAATCATCAGTAAGAAGAACCGGAAGGTGAGACTTGAATATGCTGAAGCTCATGTTTTTTGGAGGGATGGAAATTGGGAGGGAATTCATTTCAGCAGACTTAACCCTAAATGTGTTAAAAAGTCTGCCAAGCATGGAGAAGACAAAGTCATAGTATGGGGGATGTTTTCGTATGAAAGGGTTGGCCAGTAGTGCAAATAATTGGAACGGTAAATGAGAATGTGTACCTAAACCTCGTATAACTACATGTTATATCTTCACTCAGAGCATCTCTGAACCAGCCAGCAGTATTTATGTAGGACAAAGCGCCATTTCATATTGAAACAAGAAGATATCGAATTAATGAAGCGGCCTGCTCAGAGGCCGGACCTGCACCAAACTGAAAACCTCTGGAAGGTCATTGGAAACAAAGTTTGAGGTTTTGGTTGAAGCGTTATTAATGTTAATAGAGCAATAATTATTCCTTCTGGCTCTGGAGTGACATGGTTAAATAAACCATAAACCTTCTACCAAAAGCTTTATTATTATATTACTTTTTGCTACACAACTCTCCAAACTAAAGGACTTCGCCACAAATACCAATATTAAGATAGGCTTTAAATATAACCAGATTATAAAAATGTGTCTGTGAAAGACCCAATCATGTAACGAAGAGCCTGGATTGTATCTCTCTCCATGTAATAATTCCAATAAATCTTATGTAGGTGAAACTGGGAACTTTAATAAACTCATATATGCACATCGGATGGATATAAAAAGAGGAAGTTTAACTTCTAGTTTGTTCAATCATACATGTAATTGTATAGACCATATTGATTTTAATTAATACAAACTAGTCTATAAGTTTTATAATTATTATAAGTACAAAATACGTATAATTGAATCAATATTGATTGAACAAATTCGAAATTACAATATGTCTGAGGGCTCATTTAAATTTAACAAAGTTATTCAAAATGATCTCGGCCCAAAACTTAACTCGGAAAATCGTCACAAATTTACCTGTTCGCTAATGTAGGCTTTCCTTTGTTCGCCCTCTCCTTCCCTAATTATAGCCGCTTGTTTATTGCATGATGGCAGGGAGTAGTCCTTACTGATGTAAACTCTAAGGGTGAGATACAGGCCTCAGTCTCGTTTGTGTTGCACTCATTGGTATTTTTTTTTCTTATTCCTTTTGGATTTCGCCGTTGTGTTTGTTTTTTTTCTTGTTGGGAGTGTTGTTATATCTTATTCTTTCATTATTTTATTGTTATTCGTAAGAAGTAGTAAAAGAGAAGATGCGTACTTGTCGAGGAATAGGCCGAGGGGTGGTTGGAGCTTTTCCAGACTCATATATATATATATATATATATATATATATATATATATATATCTATATATATATATATATATATATAGAGAGAGAGAGAGAGAGAGAGAGAGAGAGAGAGAGAGAGAGAGAGAGAGAGAGATTCAAGTGATCCGTTCTTTATAGTCCGGAGTTTCAATATATATAAGAGAACCAGGGCAGCAGAAAAGAATTGCATTTTTCTTTCTTCATTTAATTTCAACCAACGTTTCGAGGGCCAGCCTCATCTTCTGGCTACTGGAATTATATTTAGTATAAATACAAAGTAATTCTAATTGACATTGGATAGGTAACATAAGGGAAATGTTCTTACAAGTCACTTTTTGTATAAGTCATGATACCACAACGATAATTGATGGAATTGCATTGGTAATAGCAACATTACACAAATTAACATGGAAGTGGCAAAGTAAGGGAAACATTAATTTAAACTAAGAAGGTGGTAAAGTAAGGGAACCATCTAACGTGTAATATGTAATGGGAAAGACGATGTTTGGTCGTTAAGTGTGGGTTTACTATCTAAAATATATATAGATTCAAGGATTCGTAAATCAGAGAGGGTATTAGCTGGAGAGACTATTGGAAAGTCTTCTATTTTTATCTGTAAATTGCAAGAATTGGCGTGGAGTCGGATGATAGAATAGTCAGGTTTGGCTAGGGGCAAACCTGTACGGCAGGACTTCCCGGCGTGCTGTTCAACTCTTGAATCGAGAGTTCTGCTGGTAGAGCCAATATAGGTCGCATCGCACGATGGACACAAGTAATTATATATGAGAGATGAACGACACGCATCAGGAAGGCGATCTTTATAACGAAAGAGCGAGCCTATTGTATATTGGTTTGGGGTGACTATTTTGAGGTCCAAAAAGGGCAGATTTTTTTTGGATTAGCCAGCATATTTCAACAGTCATCTTTGATGTTTGTGGGCCAAAGAAGGGTACAGACCAGAAGTGTAAAAGTTTATTTACGGTGGCTTTATCTTCAGTCGGATTAAGGAAATGATCAAGACATTTCCTTATGCGGTTTTCCACAAAAAACTTTGGGAATCCGTTGTCTTGAAAAAAATTCTTACAAAAAGAAAACCCTTCATGTAATAGTTTGTAATTAGAGCATATTTTAAATGCTCTATGTAGCAGGGTGTCAATAGTATTAGTTTTAAAAGAACGTGGAATAAAGCTAAAGAAGCTTGTTGATAGGCCAGTCCAAGTGGCTTTGCGAAAAACACTTGTAGATAATCCAGTGAGGATGCGGGTTAACTCGATGTCTAAATAAGACAGGCAGCCATCGTTTTCTATGTCCATAGTGAATTGTATTTTAGGGTGCTGCTTGTTAAGGAATTCAAGAAATTTATATGCATGTTGTTTTTTACGAAACAAAATTATGCAGTCGTCGATGAAACGCCTATAAAATACTGGGGTGAATTCTTTGGGGCAAGCTTGGAGCCAAGAGGGCGGGTTCATTCCACGCCCTCCTCTCCAAAAAAGAAAAAAAAAGACAAAGAAGACTCGGGGCTCCTCTCCATCCGCGGGGGCTACGGGGACGGATGGGTCTACTGCCACTTTGGCAAGCGACCAAGCCAAGATCGGCACATCCGGCCCCTCTGCCCCCCCCCCCCCCCGGTTGCAGAGCCCGTGACTAAGAACAAAAGTGCACAGGGCGGAGCCTCGATGACATCGGGGCCCCTCATTCAGAGGTTACCTGGCGTTTTCGAGCCCACTGGCTTCAAACGCTTCCTCGTTATTCGATCCACTGATGGCACCATGTTGGCTAAGGGCAACATGATCCATCAGAGGAGAGGATTAGCTAGTGCAATTGGTAGAGAGCCGAAGGTGACCCGTTTCTCGGACTGGAGCCTTCTGGCAAATGCAGCGAGTACCGCCGAGGCGTCCAAGATAAGTGCTCTTCGGACACTTCATGGCACCCCGGTGAGTGTGACGCCGCACTCTACCATGAAATTTGTAAAAGGTGTAGTTTATGCGAGGGAACTCGTTAACTACTCCATTAAGGACATAACCTTAGAGCTGGCCGACCATGTGCCAGTCAAGGTCGAACGTGTGATGAGAAAACAGGGAGGGGCCTCGAGACCCATCCCTACACTCTTCGTCGCGTTCGACTGCGACAAGCTCCCTGAGTCGGTGCGTGCTGGTTGGTACCGCTACCGCGTGAAGGCATTCGTGCCACTGCCACGGCGGTGCTATTACTGTCACCGCTTCGATCATACGAATCGATCTTGTAGACGTGCAAATTCAGGGCCAACCGAAGTCTGTGTAAATTGCTCCAAGGCCGCACACGATAAGTCTAAATCATGTGTGGCCAAGTGTGTCAATTGCGGACAGCCGCACCCCGCTTCTTCGAAGCAATGTGGTGCATATCTCGTAGAGAAAGAAATCCTAGCCGTTCAGGCCCAGGATCGACTCTCATTCCGCGAGGCTAAGGACTTGGTCCTGGCGCGCCAAGCTCTGCCTGGGACGCCATATGCTTCAATAGTTATACAGGCACCCTCTGCTCCTGGCCCATCCAGGCCAACGAGCACGGTTGTTTCCGCTCCCATTCAGAGCCCTTCTGTGGGCTCTACTCAACCCGGGCGTTCCCCTGTTAAAGCTGGCGGCAAAAAGGGTTCATACCCAGCCCCGGTTAAAACCAGGGCTCCCCCAATCTTCCCCCAGCGTGACCGTTTCCCGTAAGGCAAAACGGACACGCGCCTCCACCGAGTCGTTACACTCACAGGGGGCAACACCCCTGAAGTTGGTCGCCAGGCCATCTTCCGGGGTTCCTAAAGCTGTCACCCGGAAGAAGGACAGCAACAAAGGAGCTTCAGCTTCTTCGCCTACGCCTAGAAGTGGAGCGAGTGGCTCGGAGACGGTGGTTCCTCGAAAAAAGGGCCCCCCGCCTCCGAAGCCGCAACGCCCGCTTAAGGTTTCGAGGCGGAGGGAGGAAAAGACTCGCATGGCGAGCCCAATTTCCCCCAATAAGTCCTAGAAGGCGACAGCGCCTTCAGTGCTTTGTCCGGCCAACAGCGCCCAAGGTTTTGCCTCCGGGAAGCGTACGGCCATTCCCGTAAGGGTCTTCAATTCGAGGAGGGCCCCCGCGTCTCCTCCGAGATAGGC
This sequence comes from Ceratothoa steindachneri, assembly GCA_963969495.1. Classification (NCBI taxonomy): domain Eukaryota; kingdom Metazoa; phylum Arthropoda; class Malacostraca; order Isopoda; family Cymothoidae; genus Ceratothoa; species Ceratothoa steindachneri. The sequence goes on along the minus strand of OZ018338.1, from coordinate 63,620,929 downwards.
CTGGAGGGCATATTCCTTCAATGGAATTGCCATGGACTGTGGGCCAACTGGGAGGAGCTGCGGAGGCTCGTCTCGTCCCGTTCCCCGTTAGCTATCTTTTTGCAGGAGACCATGCTAGGCGCGTGCCCCCTGCCCTCCCTTCCCGGGTATAAGGGTCTTGCGACCCCACCACCACAGATGCGCGGTTTACACCTGGCATGATGTCTCCGTTCGTTCTTTCTCTTTAGATACCTCTTTTCAGGCAGTGGTTGTGCAGCTTCACCTCGATAGGAGGTATACTATCATTTCTGCGTACATTCCACCGTCAGCTGACTTCAACGCGGGGGACTTCCTCCGCGTCGTGGCACGGTTGCCGAGGCCCTTTCTCTTGCTTGGAGATCTGAACGGCAGGCATCCTCTCTGGGGAGATTACTCAATGAATCCAAGTGGACAAGTCCTTGCCGATCTGATCGAAGAGCTTGAGATAGGTATCCTAAACGTGGATGAGTTTACGCATCACTGTCCGAGAACCGCTTCATGTTCTTGCCTTGATCTATCTTTGTGCTCTTCGGAAGTACAGCCTGATTTTTATTGGGGGGTGATCGATGACCTCCATCGTAGTGATCACTTTCCCATTCAAATATCATTTTCAGGGCAACCGCCGCCTGAGAGCCAACCTCGCTGGTGCTTGGCGCGGGCGCGGTGGCTTGCATTTCAGGAAATGACTGAATTCTCTATCTCAGTCGAGGAGTTTAGGTCGTTAGATGAGGCCGTTGAGTTCTTCTCCGGCAACCTTATCGCCGTGGGCCTGACTACCATTCCTAGGACGTGTGCCGTTTTGTACGTCGACCACTCCTATGGTGGTCGGCCGAGTGTGAGGCGGCCCTCAAACAGAAGCGTTATGCCTACATGCGCTATAAGCGCCGCCCGAACGATTTCACTGTCGCTAAATTTCGTCGGGCTAGGGCAAGGTTCCGGTATATTTCGAAGCACGCCCGCCGCTCTTCTTGGCGGGCATACGTGTCTTCACTTAACGGGAAGACTCCTTTAGCAGAGGTGTGGAAGTGAGTCAAAAGGATTCGGGGCAAGTTCTCGCAGGACCCCCTTCCCATTTTCCAGGAGAATGGGACCGCAATCTCGGACCCCGCGTCCGTGGCAGAATCCTTAGCGACCACTTTTTCCGCATTCTGTAGCCGGGATGCTGCTCCGCCAGCATTCAATGCACGTCGTAATGTCACCGAAGGCCGCCGGCTGGACTTTACCTCCAGAGGCGGAGAACCCTTCAACGACAGGTTTAATGTGAGTAAGTTGCGCTCCGCTCTCGCTTCTTGCGCGGACACCGCCCATGGTCCGGACGATGTCCCGTACCCCATGCTTCGACACCTGGGTAAGCTAGGCATTGCCTTTCTGTTAGATTTGTTCAACAGGATCTGGGTGGAGGGTCTTCTCCCAGATTCCTGGCGAATCGCTACTGTGCTCGCCTTTCGCAAGCCGGAGAGAGATCACTCTACTCCGACCAGTTCCCGTTTAATCTCTCTAACCTCTTGCATGTGCAAGTTGATGGAGAAATTGGTAAATGTTAGACTAGCCTTTTTCTTGAACAGCGGAGGCAATCTGTCTTCTTCACAGTGAGGCTTCCGTAAGTTCCACTCTACGTCGAATGCTCTGCTCCGACTGGAAAATGCCGTCTGCGAGGCTTTCCTTCGTAGACAGCACTACGTCACGGTCTTTTTCGATCTGGAGAAGGCCTATGATACCGCATGGCGATACGGTATCATGGAGACTCTCCACACGATGGGGGCGAGGGGACGCCTCCCAATGTTTATATCTGAATTTTTGCGAGATCGTCGATTCCGCGTACGGGTAGGGGGAGCCTTCTCCGGCTTAAAGGAGCAGGAAGAGGGTGTCCCGCAGGGAAGTGTCCTCGGTGTCACAGTCTTTGCCCTGAGCATCAACGGCATCACCTCGGTGCTGCCAGGAGATGTTCTCGCTACGCTCTACGTGGACGACCTTTCAATCTCTTTTGGCGCGTCCCTGATGCTAACTATGGAGCGTCGACTCCAACAGGCATTGAACCGCGTCTCTCGCTATGCCGAAGCGCACAGGTTTCGGTTTTCCTTGGCCAAAACTAAGGTGGTGCACTTCTGCCGCCATCCACGCCTCCACCCAGTCCAGACTTGTTTCTTAATGGGGTACGCCTGGAAGTGGTTGAATCACACCGTTTCCTTGGTCTTGTATTTGACCGACGCCTCACATGGAAGGCTCATATTCGCAGCCTTAGGGTCTCTTGTACCCGCGCCATGTATATTCTCTGTTCCGTGACGTTCAGCGCTTGAAGCGCTGATAGGGCTACTGCTTTACTTTTTATCGATCCTTTGTTCGTTCGAAGCTCGACAATGGATGCGAGTTTTATGCATGCGCAGCCGAGCGTTTATTGTGGAAGGTGGATTCGATCTACCACACCGGCCTTCGCCTTGCGACCGGTGCCTTCCGCACTTTTCCCATTTAGAGCCTGTTGGTCGATGCTGGGGAGATGCCACTCGCTCTACGCCGCGTGCAGTGCATTACTCGCCTGTACGCGCGAGCCCGGCGCCTCCCTCAGTCGCCAACAGCTCTCACTGCATCTGCACCTGATCTCGACGGTGTCTATGCCACCGAGTGACGCCAGTCATACCCTAAGCCCTTTGGGTTTAGGGCTAGGAAACTCTTTCGAGAGCTAGATATAGCTCTCGGGCCAGTGGCGCCCCTGGTTCTGCCCAGGACGCCACCCTGGAGGGTACCACATTTGGCTATTTGTCGCCACGCCTCTGCTCCCAAAGCTTTTACAGCGCCGGGAGTATTGCGTTCGACCTTTTTGGAGCACACCTCATGTCACGCTGGAACCGTGCCAGTGTATACGGATGGCTCCAAGTCCAAAGAGGGGGTCGGCTTCCACGCCGTATCCCCTCTGTTTGAAGTCAACGGGGCTCTGCCAGGCGCTGCGTCTGTCTTCACGGCCGAGCTAGTAACAATACACCACTCTGTACGGGAGATTACGCGACGTGCCCGGTTCGGAGAACGGATTGTGATCTTTATCGGGGCATTGGAATCTCGGCATCCCCTGGTTTGCGATATCCGTGACTCCACGGTTTTTGCGAGCCGGGCGGATGTCGAGATTATCTATTGCTGGGTTCCTGGACATGTAGGAATTGCGAGGAATGAGCGCGCCGATGAGGGCAATAAAGAGTCTGCGAGGACTCTGCGACCGGACCAGCGTTTCGCTCTTCCTCACCCCGACTACATGGCAGGAATACGGGCAGCTCTTCGGACTGCTTGGCAAAGAAGATGGGAGACGGTCGAAGAGAACTTAAAGTTGCGTGCCCTTGCGCCGCGACCGCTCCCATGGACCTATCCTCCAATGCCGCGACGGCTTCAGGTCTCTTTTTGTCTTTTCCGAATCGGACACACTTGTTTGACGCATCGCTATTTGATTGAGCGCTCGCCTGCGCCCTATTGCGACGACTGCGTCGTCCCCCAGACTGTTCGGCACATTCTTGTAGAATGTCCCAGTCTGAGAGATCTTCGCGCACGTTACCTGTCCCGGTACTGGGATGGGCGGAGTCGCTACCGCCTGTCCTTTGTACCCGGGACGAGTGCGTGCACATTGACTGGTGGACTTGTTGACTTTTGGGGGAAAGCCGGCCTTCTGCCTATTATTTAAGCAGGGGGTTTTTGTTTTGTTTTTGTTGTTTTTTTCGCTTTTTTGGGGGGGGGATCTTCTTATAGGTCGCACGCTCCTGTGCTGGGAAGACTCTCCCCCGACACAGGAGCTTGCTTACTGCTCACTTCCCTTTCATTTTTTGGGGGGATGGGGGCTGTTTTTTATCCTGATTTTATCTTAAAGTAGCCTAGTTATAGGTTACTTTTTAATACGGCGACTAATGCCCAAAGAAGCAGTGGCCAGATGAGCTCTTTAAAAAAAAAAAAATCTCTCTCTCTCTTTCTCTCCTATTTCTTCTTGTCTTCGTTGTTCTTCTCTTTTTTCCTCACGTTCATTCCTTTGTTCGTTCTGGACGCATTCGATCAATTCCTTGCCCGAAAGGCCTAAAATTTGTCTCTGTTTATAGAACATCTCAAATGAGGAGAAAGACATCTTGGATACGCTGTTGGATCCGCTGATTCACTAAAGAGCTTTAGGACTTAACACCAGATTATACGGCGGTGACAAATAATATAAACAATAAAAAAAAATAAAGAAAATACAAATAGTTACTATGCTGGGTGAGATGCTGCCAGCAAGGGTTTTCGAGGGTTGCCTAACCCTTTTATATTGTATACCGACAATAAAAAAAAGAAACAAAATTAAAAGACACGGGGTCAATTCTTATTTCAACAACAAAATCTATGTCTTATTATTTGTTTTATCGAACCTTGGGCGCTTGGCAATTAAAAAAGCGGAATTTCAAAATTGACGGGTTCGAAACAAACCGCACACCTACTGACACCAGAATTAAATATGATATAATATATATATATATATATATATATATATATATATATATATATATATATATATATATATATATATATATATATATATATATACAAATAATGTGCTTTGAGAGATAAATTAATATGTTAATCTTGGATATCTCACTTGGCTTGTGAATAACTATTCACTATGTAAATCCCTATACACTTGTAATGTTGGTAAGCCTCTCGGTGAAGTTGGGGAATGTAAAAGAGACAGACGGGTTACCTTGGAACCTGATGCTCGGGTGGCGCTGGTGAGTGAAGGTGGTGAGATAAGGGGTGGAGACGATGAGGTAGGTTCTCCAGGGACCGACCTGATCCCACAATTCTGTCACGATTCTGCTGGAAGAAGGCGGTGACGGGAGATCTTGTTAAAGAGTGCCCCACGCTCGTGAACTCCCAGGAATCTTAGGTGTCTCAGTGAAGGGGGGGAGGGGCAAAGTGACCTATCGACGTGTAGGGTCACTGAGAAAAGCCGGCAAGTAGTTTTCTCGCTTAGGGAACCAGAGTGAGGCTGTTTGTAGCTTCGGCTCTGAACGTGATTACGAGCTTGGGTCCGCATTGACTTGCAGACCAACGGGATAAGGAGCCTCCCTAACTGGGACCGATCTCCTCTCTGAAGACTTGATGTTTCGACGAATTACCACTACACCAATAGATGGCAATTCCTCTCCCCCTCCCCCCATGGCGCCGGAAGTAGATTAGATGTCAAACAACTCCATTTCGTCCTTTATAAACTTCCGGCAACCATCGGAAGCAAAGATGGGCTCTTATATATCGATAACCAGGCGAGGGAGAGGCTCGGTTGTTAGCTGAATTGGCCGGCGGTTTCTTCCGGCAGGAGACCATCAGATATCGGGCCGAAAGGGGAAGGTTTGATAAGCAGCCCGCCGGGAAAGGAGTGGGGGAAACTTGGGAGCATTATGCTATTCTGCTACAGTCTTTAAACGGTTCGCGTTAGAGTAGGTAATTAAGTCCCCCCCCCCCCACTAAATATAGGAGTAGTGTATGGTATAAAGTGGTGCACCACGACATATGTTATATATATATATATATATATATATATATATATATATATATATATATATATATATACAGTGGGCACAAAGGAAATGTTAACCTCTTAAACGCAATGGAAATGTTAACTCGAATTTCGCGGTTAAATTTTTTACCGCGTTCCCGCCAAATAGGTAGTAGAAGGAGCTTGGTATGACGCATATACCTGCAGCCAGGGCTCCCTCGCAACTTTCCGCGAGGCTCAGTTTAAGTGTGCTCGCAGAGCTCAGACAGTGTACATCTGTGCTACGCTGCCCCACAGACCGCATCTTTTTCACCAAATTGTTGCCCCTCCTAAACTCCCAGTTGATGTACATATTCATTTCTCTTCCCTCAGAATCCACTGTGGACTACTCTACCCTCAAGTCTGAATATGACCCCAGATTTCTATCATGCCCGTTTCTGTTACGAATAGATCCGCCCCGGTCAGACCTTTCGCCATTTCGGGTACACCCTCCAGAAACACCTCTAATTTAGGTTAGATGCGTATAAAGTGCTCCAAGGGTACGAGACCCTTCTGGACTTCATCTTAATAGATCAATTTTTATCTTCCCTGACCCCCGAAATCCGTGCCTTGGTTAAGGACAAGTGCTGCTCTACGTTTAAGAAATGCCTAGAAGAGGCTGATGTTTACGTAAGTACCCATAACTTGTACCCCAAGTTTAATAAGAAGCCCCCTCCCCCGTCTCCTCCCAAGTTTATGATTAATAACTCCAAGCCTCTTCCAAGAAATACCCCTAAATTTGTGAAAGTTCAAGGCCCAGCGAAACCTAGGAATCTCCCTCCTTCGGAACCAAGAAATATCAAGCCCATAATTACCACTCTCCCCCGCCTCGTTATTCCCCAGAAGGCAGATAATCTGTTTTGCGTGCGGAATAGTAGGTAACGTACGCACGAACTGTCCTCAAAATTCCCAATTCAGAAGCGTGTCCTCCCATCAAGTACACTAAGTTAGTGCCGCTTCTGCTCCTCTCCCATGTCTCCTGGATACCCCTACGTCTCTCTCGTCGACCAACAACCCCAGTCACCAAGTAAATTTATCTTCAATAAGAGCTCTCCTCGTGATCTGAAATTTGAGAATGTAGCCGTAAACGGATGCCGTGTGTCCACCCTTGTACGTGACAGTTGGTGCACATGCATCGTGGTGTCCGAGAATTTAATTTTCCCGGTCGGTCCTGACCACCAAATGTTTGCTGTGGTCCATGACTACATCGGCAGAGCGAATCGTTTCTCTATCATAAAATGCCACATCGAATGTGAGTATTTGACTGGTTGGGTCGAAGTGCTAACAGCCCCAATCAAGTTTTGCTCTGTACTGATTGTTCAGAGCCTCCAGGTTACAAGTAACCAGGTAGCACAACCCGTAGTAACCCGTGCCCAGGCCGCCAAGGCTTCCCATAAACCCATTCTTTTGGAAAACCCTGTCGATCCGGCAGTAGAGGCCCTCCGAAAGTAGGATTTTGCCCGCGCCCAAGAGTGCACAACTCTCCTCCCTTTTGGGAGAAAGCTAGGATTCATGAGCAAGAGTCTTCCCGTAGTGGAAAAAACATCTCCTACCTTGTCAAGGATGAGCTTTTATATAGTAAATGTTCTGACAGAACCGAACCTGAATCCCACTCCCTGTGTGTTCCCCGCTCTCACGTCCCCCAATTCCTCCAGATCTCTCACGATAGTTTATTTTCCGGTCATTTTAGTCATAATAAAACCACTCAGAGGGTTTTTAAGTATTTTTATTGTCCAGGCGCGGCCCGAGAAATTGCAGATTACTGCAAATCATGCGATGCCTGCCAAAGGACATCAGCAAGAGAGCGTGTCAAGCCAGCCCCCCTTCAGAAAAGCCCCATCATCTCGAACCTTTTTCTCGTGTGGCCATTGACTTTATTGGCCCTATTCATCCCCCGTCTAGTGAAGGACACAGTTACATCCTCACTTTGGTAGACTTTGCTACCGTTTCCCTGAGGCCGTTTCCCTTATGTTCATTGATAGCGTTTCTTTCGGCGAAGCGCTCATTTCCATTTTTTCTCGGGTAGGAATTCCGAAAGAGGTATTGTCAGATCGAGGAAGACAATTTACCTCCGAGCTTATGGAGTATGTCGGTAAGTTCCTCATAGAAAAACTTCTTGTTACCACCCTTTATCACCCAACCGTAAACGGAGTTTGCGAAAACCTAAATGGTACCTTGAAATAAATCCTCAGAAAACTATGTATAGATCAGCCCCGAGAATTGCACTGCTATTTTCCCGTGGCACTGTTTGCGTGTCGGGAAATCTCCAATACTACCTGTAAGTGATCTATTACCACCCACTTTTGGATCGTGAGGACAAAAATTAAACTATAGTAATTTAAGTAGTTTACAATAGAAATAAGCAAAATAAGTTAATACATACATAAGAAAAATATAGGAAAAATTCATTAGAGTAAATAAAGTAATTTGCTAGCAGTAAATACACAAAAGGGGGGAAAAATAATGCGAAAATTAAACCGAGGCTAAGCTCCGAAGAAAGTGACAAATTTCCCTGTCGGTCAACGACCGAGAGGATGATTTTGCGCAGTTCTACGCTTGGCTCAGATTATAGTTATCGACTGCTGTTTGAGCCGAATTTCTTGAGTTAGAGTTCGGTTAATCACGAAGATGAATTGCCTACAAAAAAAGACTAGGAATAATAATCTCAAATTAACTAAAGAAAGCAATAGCCCCTTCAGGAAGGGACTTAAAAATTCACATGAAATTACCTTAGCCCTTTAAGAAAGGGATTATAAATGGACAATCACCAAAAATTACCCTTAAAAGGTAAAGGTTGTACAGTGGCGGCAACAAAAAAAGTGACATTGAAAATTGGCAACAGAAATCGATACACAAAATCGCTTTCACGATTTTACTTGCCAACAAGCCAATGAAAAGGGGCGGGGCTTATGCCGCGAACGGACGACTCTCCTGAGCTAAGACAACAGAACTGCGCTTTATTGCAACTCAAGTGTCTCGTTTGAGCTCGTACAGTGAGGTTTTAGTGTACGGCGCTCCAGCGTGCTGATTTCCTGCATTCGTAGCTACATTTGACCTGCAATAACTTCTGTGTAAATGGATACAATGGGGCAGTAAAAGCTTTCTATGACAGAGGAAAGCTGTGCCTTGACCCTATTTGAGCAGCGAAAGTCTTTTATTGATGTAGCAGCAGATTTAGGAACCTCAAGAAATACGATTTATCGCCTAAAATGGGCAGCTGAGTTATTGCCACCAGGTACCATACCAAAGAGGAATGAGGGCACTGGTGCAGCTAGGAAGACATCTCCAAGGACTGGTAATATCCTAAGGCGTGAAGTGATGTCAGACCCTTCTGTAACCTCCGCTTCAATCAAGAAAAAACACCCAGACCTCCTCCAGAACGTCGCCCTCAGGACCATCCGTCATCGCTTACAGAAGGACTTAGGCCTACCGGCTCGCCACGCTGCCAAGAAGCCACTTCTTACCAAGGCTATGAAGATGAAAAGGCTCAATTTTTGCAAGACCTATAAACATTGGGCAGCTGCCCATTGGAAGAAGGTCATGTTCAGTGATGAGAACACCTTTAGACTGGTCAGAGGAGAGTCAAAGATCGTGCGTCGTCCCAGCAATGTGTCTCGGTATGACCCAAAATATACCGTGAAAACTGTGAAGCACCCTGATAGTGTGATGGTGTGGGGTGCCTTTAGTGGAAACAAGGGTAGAGGAGGTCTGTACTTCCTTCCCAAGAATGTAGCCATGAGGGGGGCTAACTATCTCGAAGTTTTGAGGCAGCACATGCTGCCATTTTGGGAAATTCATCAGTGTGAATTTTTCATGCATGGTCGTGCCCCTGCTCACAGGTTCCAGTTAGTAAAAAAGTTCTTTAATGATAATAATATTAGTGTTTTGGAGTGGCCTGGTAATTCCCCGGACCTAAATCCTATTGAGATTTCTTGGAATCTCATGAAAACCAAAGTTCAAGAGACAGCACCCGGCAGCATCAAGGACCTGATAGAATCACTGAAGAAGATCTAGGTTACGATCGACCCCACCTACTTCGCAAACCTGGTTGAATCAATGCCCAATCGACTTACGATGGTCATCAAGTGCAAGGGCAACATGACCAAGTATTAACTTTCATGAAATATTCATAATAAAATATGTAAGTTACATTTTTCTGTTTCATTTTCCCCGAATTGTCACATGTCACTTTTTTTGTTGCCGCCACTGTACACAAAACACTTTTAAGGGGGCACAAAAATATAGAAAAAATATATGCACAATTCAAAAATTAATAAATATATACAAAGAAACTTTAGGAAAACGGGACACACAATGGAAAGCCAACGCACCTTTAGGTTGATGTTTCCGAAACTAGAGTAAAGGTTTAAGTTTAAGGTTTGCCCGATCTCGGGTCGTCTAAGCACCGTGCGGCCAATGGGCGCGTGCGAGGTGGTGGTTGGTTGTCCGAGAGTGAGACGAGTCGCATTCGGACGATAATTAAATAATTTGTGCGATTGTTGAGTTTCGGATGCTTTCCTTTACAGGACCCTAGGATTTTCCCCCTTCGAATTACTGTATGACCGTAATGTTACACCCCTTACCATTTCAAATGAACTTTTAACCAATCCCTGTCTGGATAACGAAATCCAATCCTCTTATTCCTACCTCCTGGAACTCCGAGAGCGCCTGGAGACATGTGCCGACATCGCGTACAAAAATGCTAAAGTAAAATTGGAAAAGTATCGAATTTATTTGGATTTAAAAGCGAGGAAAGAAGTTTTAAGCCTGGCGAGGTGCTGTTGCTAATTCCCATGGAGAGTAACAAACTCCTGAGCCAATGGAAGGTTTTTTTTTCCGTTTAGAGGTAAAATGACCCGTGGATTATCTGATTCTAACCCCGTCAGGAGATAAGGTTTTCCACATCAATATGTTAAATATCACCGCCGTGTGTGTCTCAACAATATTGTGGCCTTCGATGAAGAGTCGCCTTCGGAAGCGGTGCAAGTAGTATGCATTGAACAAGATGGTGATTATCCTATTCCATCTTTAATTGGACATCCGGAATCATCATCCTCCGTGTTGGATATCTCCCCCAGTTAAGCGCCTCTTCAAAAGAGTCAGCTGCAGCAGTTGCTAAATGGATTCAAAGATGTCATCTCCGAGACCCCCGGTTGCTCCAATCAATTTGAGCATGATGTCGTCCTTACCACTCAAGAGCCTGTTTGATCAAAACCCTACCCTCTTCCAATCCACCTTAGCAATGCATTAAATATCATCGAGCCCTCGAAGTCAGATTACTGCTACCCATATTAATGGTTTGCAAGCCCGACCAAACCTTCCGTATGTGCGTCAGTTTCCGAAAATTAAATTCAGTATTTGCTTTTGATGCTGAGCCTATCCCCATTATAGACGAGAATCTCCACCTTTTTGAGGAAGCTAAATTTATTTCTGAGTTGGACCTTTGCAAATCATACTACCAAATTCCCCTCCGTAAAAACGCGTGCAAGTATACTGCTTTTACCACCTACAAGGGTCTTATTCAGTTTAAACGACTCCCCTTCGAGTTAGTCACTGCATGTAGCAACTATAACAGGATGATGCGAAGGATTGAGGATGATTTGCCGCACGTCTACTCATACTTCGACAACCTTTATGTTGCTACCTCTACGTGGGACCAGCACTTGATAGCTCTTCGTGCTCTACTTATTAGGCCTCGTGAGCACGGACTTACCCTTGGCCCTAGTAAGTGCCACTTTGCGTACGATACTATTAAGTATCTGGGCTTCAATGTTAGGAAAAATCAGATGGGCCCCCAGTACGAAAAGGTCCGAGCCATTGTCGAGATGCCACTTCCCCGCACGAAGAAACAGTTGACGTCATTCATGGGATCGGCCTCCTTTTACTGTAGATTTATCCTCAACTTCGCGTCTATTAACGCCCCTATAAGTGCCCCACTTCAGAAAAGCCCCAGATTCCCTTTCATAGAATCCCCAAGCCACTACCAAGTTCCAGCAGCTCAAAAAGATAAGCTAGCGTCCGCCCCTATTTTGAGGCTCCCTAATCCCTCTAAAACCTTCGGCACCAGGACGGATGCGAGTGATGAAGGAATTGGATGCGTGCTGCTCCAATACTCGGATGAAAGTGAAAGCCACATGGTGGCTTACGTGAACCGAAAACTATTGCTCGGTAATAGAACAGGAAGCACTAGTTATAGTATGGAGTATTACCAAATTTAGCATGTATCTGATAGGAAAAGAATTTATTATCAAAACTGATCATCGCCCTTTGTCGTACCTCCAAGATACTAAGAGCCAGAACGGACGTATATTGCGATGGCTTTTGATACTCCAGCAGTATCAGTTTAAAGTTTGGTATATACGCGGCACGAAAAATTGTAAAGCTGACAATCTTAGCCGGAATCCATTGGTCAACAATGCCGCCTAATCCACTAATTTATAGGTCGTTTGTAAACCCGTAAGTTAATTATGTATATATGATTTTTTTTCTCTTAATTTCATGCTATGTGTACATACCTGTATCTATGGTCTATGTAGTTACTTATTTAATATAATAGGTTTAGGTTTGAGACGAAATTCTAATTTGGTTCCCTAATTCGAATGGGATATTTTTTGTCGATCCATTTACCTTAAAACTTTTTGGGGGGGAGCTCAGATCAATATCTTAGCCTTTTGTAAGCCCGTCGAACACAGGTCGGGTCACCTGTTTTTTTATCAGGCTGACGCTTTAATAATTCCCCCCATCCATATTTTCGATGCCCATGGCTCTCTACCAATTAGGCTAGCTAGTGCTCTTCTCTGCTGGAACATGTTGCTCCTGGCCAACATATTGCTATCAATGGTGCGAATAACCCCAAAACGTTTGAAGCCAGCGGGGTCAAAAACGCCAGGTAGTCTCTCAATGTGTGGCCCCAACGTAATCGACGTGCCCATCAGCGCACTTTAGACTTTGGTCTTCGTCTCCCCTCCCCCAACATGGTGGAGCATCGGGGCCCAAGACGAGGGTGTGGAATGAACCTGCTTCTCTCCACCGTCGTGAGGAGCCTTTAGGCCGGATGGTCTGGCCTCAACAATATCGTTCCCTGAAAGGGAGAGGTCTTGGCTGCCGAAGGAAAATCAGCCGGGGGAGGATGTCCATCTTCTCCTTAAGTCCTCATGGATCCGAGCCGTCTGTGTAACAGCTCGCACATGGGCGGACTCAGGTTCTATGCTTGTAAGTGAGCCCGGCTTCGACCACATGGAAGATCCAGTTGTATGGGGCTTGGTCGCTTCCGGACCATGTCCATCTCAGGTTGTCTTCATGTGCCCAATCCCCCTTTCAATACATCACGGATCTCATTCGAGGTACCTTTTACCTTGTCTATAGCCTGCGAACTGGCATCCATTGAGGAAGAGAGATGGAAGGGGACAGACTGTGATAGAACGGTTTGAGGCTGCTTAATTTCAACCGCTATCACATGTTATTTAGAAACACGTTGCTACCCACGTGCATCTTCGCTTTGAAGCCGGGCGCGTTAACGCCGCCACCTGAGTCAATATTTAACCAAGGAGGTTCATCCCCCCTCCCCCCCGTTTCGCCCCATGCGCCGATCACGCCAGATTGAGTTAGGCTTATGGGTAGATAAGGTTTTGTTCTCAGGCGCGGCTGGACATTCCCTCGAAGCCCCCACCCCATTGTCCCCTACGCCAAGGGGATGGCTTGACTATTCATATGGAAACTTTACCAATAAGAGCAGATTCAGATCCAGATTTTCTTCGCGAAACATTACGCCGATCCGGTCTCACCTTGTGCACCAGGGCCCTCTACCTCAAGATCCACCATCATTGTCCAGAAGAGGACAATATCCCTTGATTGCCAAGGTTCGAGCCTTCAAGACGCCAAGTCCACAAGGCCTCCCCTGTTGTTCAGAAAGAGAACAACGTTAGGACAGCTATTGTTCTTTGAGCCCGTTGACAAGAGATGGTTCTCACCTCCCCCCCCCCTGTTTTTCAGAAAGAGAACAACGTTTGTTCTTTGAGCCCGTAGAAAAGAGACGGTTCTCTACCCCACTGTTGTTCAGAAGAGAACAACATAGAACAGCCATTGTTCTTCAAGAAACGGTTCTCATTCCCAAGACGTCACGTCAGGATCATTTATTCCCCCTCTCCTTCGGCTGGAACTCGCAGGTGGACCCAAGATTCCTTCACGTCGCCTTCCTCTGCACAACAACTTTTAATTACGCAAGCTGAACATTACCTTTGAGTATTTAACCTGTTTGTCAACCCTATCCTGTGCTTCAAATGGTTAGCGAATCATCCCATCCCTTTAACTTTTATTTGTTTTACCTTTTTAAATCTCTCCCAAATATTAATCCTCGGATTAGCCAGATTTCCCAAGACCCTTTACATTCTCTGTTTATGCCAATATTTTCCGTTTTGTGTATTGTTGATAGTTTTATTAATAAAACTATTTATTAATAAAACTATTTTATTAATGATAGCCTTATTATTATCCTTGAGCTCAGGTCCACTTCTTAAGCATATTGAAGATAAATAATATCAGTCAACCGGATAACCACGCACTCTAAATATAATTGAATAGTTCCCTCAACGAATAGTTATATATGGTATATCTTCGAGAGTCCATTCTACGACACAGACACACCGGTGGTCTGTAGACTGCAGGATTATGTACAGGAACCCACTGGCCCTGCTAACCTTTGCACCCCAAGGGGGTTAACCCTGTCGAGCCACTTGCTCCGGGACCGGTCAATTTTTGGCCTCCTGTCTGCTCTCTTGTCAGTCTCCTGTGAAAGTATAGGAAAAACTTCCGTTGAAAAGAAGATGGAGTCGCCCACGAGCGCCTCCAGAGAAGGAGGTGAAGGGAAGTCCACCGCATCCGTAGGCCTGGAAGAGGAGTAGCCTCCTCTCCGGTAGAAGAGGATTGAAGGGACCCCTGAGAAAGCACAGAGCGGATCTCCTTTTCTGATGTGGAGCAGCCCGAGAGCGGCCAACACTGACCCCAACAAGGGAACAGCACTACTGAACGCCTTTGATTGGCCCCGGACGCTATCACTCGATCGGGTGGAATACGCCTTCTCTGCTATCCCTCGGGGAAACCGTACCAAATCCTACACGTGGTGTTGTAGGCATGTCGGGATGACGGATCTGGCTTGGCGACCGGTTTCTGAGCAGTTAAGGTCACCGCGCCTAACACCTTGTCGTAAGAGTGTTCGGTTCCGTGATCCAAATGAGCGTCGGGTCGTGATCGAGGACGTCCATTGGGTAGGAGAATAAGGGGCCAACAAAAGGGGTAGATAAAAGGTGATTGTAAAGGGAGCCGGAAGGGCAGGGGCAAGATGAGGGAAATTTGGTATAGGAGACGAAAATTAGGGGTTAGCGAAGGAAGAGAGGCTAAGGTGAGGCTGGACGTAGCGCTGAGTCCGGTCAGCACAGCGGCCAGAGAAACACATAGCCATCCCCCTTACGGGGTCGCTTTGTTATGCCATAAGTCAGGAAAGTCAGTGTATGAGTTATCAATAGTTGCCAGGCAACCAACTAAACTCTTCTGTTGCATGATGTAAAAGAACTTCTGACCGATTCACATTATTTGGACACTACGTGCGATTGTATCCCGCCATGGAAAACGTCACTTCTTGTTCGAGAAGTTTCGACTCCTGGGCGTATTGAAGAATTATTCCCCAATCCTGCGAATTTCTTCAGAGCCCTCCCCACGTCGACGAGAGAACGAGCCGCTTGTATTTTTCACGCCTTGCTGCTAAAAGCTGAATTTTCGTCCGCCTCACGGATTAAGATGTCTAGAGCTTCCTCACTCCCTGCTCCAAATCCTCATTTCCCCCTTCCGGATCACTCGTACAAATACCCAGTTTTGACTTCAGATCGCGGAATCCCACACGTAGCTCAAAGTCGTCCTCATCGTCTCGAGTCAAAGTCCAGTGAGTGTTAATCAGACAACAAGACTTTATCTGCCGTGATTCTACCCGTCAATTGGTAGCTTTTGTGATCGGTAATCCTTTGAAGTTGAGCCATAGTAGTCCCTTCGTTTAATCGATCAGAAGAAAATCTCCATCGATTACCTTTAAGGAAAAGAAGTTTCCTCTTCCATAGAATTACGAGTAAACCCACATTTCCACATCGAATGTCATCCTTGAAGATTGGCTATCTTCATCGCTATTCCTCGGAAGGTTGGTTCGGATCATACCCCACTTGCCTCACCCGGATCGTGCCGCACTCGCCTTCACCCAAGCAGGACCTTCCTCAAAGTCACCGATCCGTAAGATTGACCCCCCTCCCCCCCACACCAATTATGTGGATGGTCAAGTTCTTCCTTTTGATGAGCATAGTAACGCTAATTAATTAATTTTATTTGAGAATCCATCCGTATCATAATTATCAAGAGACTATTTCATTTTAAACAATTCCCTTTTGCCTATTTTTATTCTTATTTGATATTTGTAAATAAAATTATATTTTTGTTGCTTCATCTTTAACTAACCTTGAACGATACTCGGCATGTTCAAGTAAATCTCGCCAACCATTTTTGCGCTCTGCCTGATTTGTTAAGAATTTGAAACCCAACGCCTTGAGTTTGACCTCCTGGTCGATCGTTAATCCCTGCGAACAGTCCTTAATCGGTTCGCGTTGCAGTAGGTTATTAAGTCCCCCCTCCCCACATAATATAGTAGTGTATGATATAGAGTGGTGTACAGCGACGCAGGCTAATAACGAGGAAGGGTTCAACAGGACGTTAAATAAATGAGAGAAATATCTTCATTATGTAAGTAGTTTCTTGATTAAGTCTGTGACCTACGAGAGAATTAAGAAACATTTTTATTGGGGCATTATAGAAGTTGGGCAGGGCCGAATCATGGCCTTTTGAAAGCCATGGTTCTATAAACATTCCAAGGTCAAGGTAAAATTCGAGATCTGGGCAACCACACCCACACATGCCGATGGAGGATAAATTTCTATTTCTATTTATACAATAAAAGGTCATTCCGGGAAAATTGTTGACCCGTGGATCTCAAATAATCCCAGGGCAATAGGAAGGTCCCAAGGGCTCGGCGGGGTATCCACGTCGAAGTAATCGACACCGATGCTCCTCGAGTCTCGGGGCTGCCTCGTCGGCACTTGTAGTGGCATCCTTGGCACTCCAGAGCCTCTCTGCGACGGAGCTGGCTCGGGGCCATGTCCGGGGGATAATGTTGGTGTCATCTACCCATTCCCCCCACATGCAAGCCTCACCGCCCACCACTAGCTTCTTTTGGGCCGCTTCTCCTGTTGCCATCAACAAAATTATTATTATTAGTGGTGGTGGTGGTAGTGGTGGTAGTAGTAGTAGTAGTAGTGGTGGTGGTAGTGGTGGTGGTAGTGTTAGTGTGGTGGTAGTGGTAGTATAATCCTTTAACTTCTACCACTTTACTACAGACTTAGGTCGTCGTGCATCAACCCTCCTAAAAACTACTCCCTCCACTTCCAAACCTTTATCCGCTAGCAACCACACAGCCACCCATCATTTCGTCTAAAGCAAATGACCCTTCATAATAAGGGCTCCCCCCTTCCCTCAATTCACACCTATCAAACACCACAATATCATCCAATTCCTCTTCGATCAACCTTTTCTCCCTCTTACACAAACAGACACATTAATGTCATTAGTCTAACTTTACGTCATCTTACTCCCCTTCTCGCACCCTGACACTCACTCTCCTCTTTCCACCCCTTCTTCTTGCACACTCTCAATACCCCATTCACACCTTGAACACACCAAGCGTCCCTCTCGAATTGTCCATTTGCACTTCTCTCGCACGAGATCTTTCCCTCTCCTCCCCGACCACTCTCACTCACATAGACCATCGCCATACACTCTCTCTCTCTCATGCACCACCTTCTGCCAGCACATTACCTACATGCATTCACACAGACGTTATTGTCTCATTATAGCAATAATAATAATTAATAATAAATAATAATAGTTAAGAAGACCTGAGAAGTTATGTGGGTCACATTCGTAGAACTTATGCCAGTCGACGCCGTAGTTGATGTAGTTCAAGTACCAGCAGGAGGAAAGGAGAGCATGATACCCGGCAGCCGTTACCTGCAAGAGATAATACTGGTCCACACACTCGGAATATCTGTATCATGATGATACAGATTAATCATTTAATATCTTAACAATTTGTTCGATGTTGTCAGTGTTAAGTCCTCTACTCCTAACCAGTTCTACGGGCTTTCTGCTGCTCACGTAACTATAGCAACGCTAGGCCTCACGTTTGGAGTTTAATGGTAGATCTGTTTCATAATTATTTCTTAGCTTTGATATAATATACATATGTTTCTCGATTTACATATGTACATATAGTATACATATCTTTCTTAGCTTCAATATAATATGATTCTCGATTTACTTTCATTTCGTTGCTTTCTAATGTTTGGTAAGGTCTATTACACTCTCGGATTGAGCAAATGATGTCGCTATTGATCAAGGGGACGCTCATTTGACTTAATGTCTTTTCTATGTATTTAACTAACTCAGAACTTACATAGTCACTTCTCGGCCCCTTCCTACATCTCTTCTGCGATGTGGGTGGTTCCTAGGATGGCCCCCACGCTCCCTAGGTGGGTCAACAGGTCTCTAAGATAAATGTTTTGTGTATTGTGAGCTTGTGTGAGGTTTGGGCAGTCTATGAGTAAGTGTGTGAATGAATCTACAGTAAACATCGAAATTGCGACTCCCAAAATGAAGGTATTAATCGGTCGCTCTCACTTGGAATTATGCTTGACTTTATTTGGAATTTCATTATTATTCTCAATAGTTTTCTTTATTTCAATTTAAAAATGGGTTTAGGAGAGTTGCGTGCACCTCCTTACACTAACATCCTATTAATCACCTCTTTCTCGCACTTACAGCTCTGTATCTTCTATATATTATTACACACACTCTAACTTTACTATTTTGTGAACTACTTTGAAAGCCTAGCGGGGATGCTTCCGTTGGCCTTCGCATAAATTATATAAATAATTAACTAAATAAATAAATGTTCTTACTTCTTTGAGCTTTGCCATGTACTGATACGGATCGCTGCCGTATTTCCAAACGTGCACGACCGCATCGGGGTCGAGTTTAACTCCGTTGTCGAACACCTCCTGCCAAACGATGGGCCTGAGAGAAGGAAGGGGGGATGGTGATTGTGGAGACATGGGGATCGGAGGAGGATATAAGGGAGACCAGGTCAGCGCTATTATCCTTGAGGTAAAAACACAGATACACATACAGACACAAAGATAAATACACAACACACATGGGCATACAGACAGACGCACAGAAAGAGGGATGGACAAAGAGATGAAGGCGCGCGCGTAAAACATATTTTAGTAGCGACCTCCTCGGATGTAATCGGAGCTAGAGCTTACTGGGTAATGAAGAGCTTTAGGTTGGGAAACAACTCTAATTGAAGGTTTTGGAAAAGTTAAATGCCTGCCCTTCGTGGCTGTTGACTTTATTTTTATATTCATCGCGTTACATATTTTCGTGATTCAGTTATATATATATATATATATATATATATATATATATATATATATATATATATATATATATATATATATATATATATATATTAAAGTAGTGCAAGAGAATGATGAAAATGAATCCATTAATCCACATTGAAAGAGAAAACGGAATAATTTTTCCTTGCAGTAATATTTTTATTGCCTTTTTTCAAAAAAATCTGTGCAAGGAAGCGATTCGAACCATGCACACTGAGGCAGCGAGCACCACTTTGATCACAGTTGAAAGTATGCCTTTAGTGCACTATGCTACGCAGAGAACCAAAAAATTCTCTGAATAGAATAGCTTTTTAGGAAGATTTTCTCAAGCTCGAACGGGGACTATGAAAGAAATAGAAAATTTATTTGAATTCACAATTGATTTTCTATTTCTTTCATATATATATATATATATATATGCGAAAGGTACCGACGAACAAAGACAATCTTTAGGAAAAAAAAAACAACTAACGAACAGATGAGCTATTCATCTGTCGTGAGTTGTTTTGTTTTTTTGTTGTTCTTCTGCCCCTGATGATGTAAATACGAAAGCGCTTGGGCTTATTCTGTGTATTATTTTCCTTTGGTATATTTCAAGCATATATATATATTTATATAGTAATACGAAGTTTCTATCCCTCCCCTTTTCTCCCCTCCTGAAAGGAGTGAACAAAGCTATTTCCTCAGGCCTAACCACATTTAAATACCCTTTTTCTATCCTTAAATCTTTCCCTTCGACCAAGCCCGTGCATCAGCCAAATTGAAGCAGGTGTATATTTAATCCCGTGTGGCATGAACAAACTGTCCCTCATTCTACATAGAAGAGACCGGAAGAACCTTAACAAAACGAATTTATGAACATAAAGGTGATGTCAGACGAGGCAGTACCACATCCAGTATTTTTAATCATATTAGCAATTTCAACCACCAAATTGACTATTCAAAGGCACAAATCATATATAATTGTAAAGATTTCCGTAAAAGAAAAATAGTTGAATCTATATTAATAGGACAAATTCCCAATTTTAATTTGTCAGATTGGCAATTGAAATGCAGCTCCCATTCCCGTAACCTCACCGTAAACAGCATAGTCAACTATCTTAGACTAATACCCCCTGATTAATGACCTTTTTCTCCCGTTTTGTGTATCTTTGTGTTTTTTTCTTTTTGTTTTTTTCTGATCTGTACCCTATTTATAGACTTCTGTAACAATTGCATTCTCAATATACGACTGAAGAGGGTATGATAAACTACATACTGAAACTAATCTCGTAAATTAAACTTTTGGATCCTATACAGTGGTTTTACTATCATATACCATAAATCGCCATTGAGTTCTTTCCTATTCATCCTATTTTCCTTTATCTCACCCTTGCCTCCTTCCTCACTAAATTGCCCTTGTTGGTGGCCGCAAATTTCTTTCCTTTTCCTTTCTGAGTATGAATTAATTGATGGCCACTGTAAATTTTCCCTTTCAGCCCCTGCCCTCCTCTGCCCGTTGCACCCATTTCCTCCCTACCTTTTGGTAGACGGCGAGACGGCCATGATGTTCAGCAGCCTCGTGATGTAGTATTCTTCCAGTTTGGTGTAATCTCCGGAGATGTTGAGGTAGGCCATGAAATCCCTTATTTTCGGGTTACTTTTCCTTCAAAATTCGTTATTATGCGTTACTGACTTGACTTTGAAATGTGGTTATATGGGGATTACTGTAGAAAACCCTTTTTGAAGGGTCTATTTATGCCTATAAAATCCGGTATTGAAGGTGGCCCTTTCTCTATTCCCTTATGTTGGGGTCCCTTAGCTCTTAAATGATGTCATTTGTTTAGTTTCCTTTAAAATACTCCTCTGATTAGGATTAACTTTCCCTTAAAAATCATTTTTTTTTTGGGGGGGGGGAGGGAAGTTGCCTTGCTTGTAAAATAAACAAAATCTCCCCCTCAAATAGTTTCATTATCTAGCGTCAGTCACCAACCTAATTATTAGTTATCTAGCCAATTCAACCTAATCCAACCTTAAAATAGGACCTTTTTCTCATAGTGGAGTTAGCACGAATTCGAACTACTAAAAAGTACTCATAACCCCCCCACATCCCCCCCCCCCATTATGTCCTTTCAAGCATATGACCACTCAGCATTTTTTGCTCGCGCCAAATGGCCCTTCGTAGTGCATGGGTAGTATGTGAGTGGTAGGGGGCACCGCCCCGACCAGTCGATGTTTCGGCTCACATTTACAACGTTGAAAATTCGACTCGTCGGTGCGGCGACCCATACTATAACCGAGAAAGAGAGAGAGAGAAAGATAAAAAGAAAGAAAAAGAGAGAAAGATAAAAAGAAAGAGAGAGAGATAAATAGAAAGAGAGAGATAAAAAGAAAGAGAGAGAGAGAGAGATAAAAAGAGAGAGAGAAAGATATATATACTACTGATGTGGTGTAGCATTTCGTCCTGTTGGGAAGACGGCCCAAACACGCCCACTCACAAACCACCTCGACGCACTTGCCACGAGTCTTGCTTTCTCTCTCTCAAAAACTCATGGACCTAATTATTCCACCCTTTACACCATCTTTCAACCATTCACTCCCCAAGGCACTCACTTTCGTATATTCTGGTCATATTATACACAACTGTATTCTCACTCAGTCCTCTGACACCCACAGCACGTCATAACCTCATTCTCACCTCTCTCCCTACTCTTGGATACCTCACTCCGCTTCGTTCCTTGTTCTACCAAACCTCCCTCTCAAACTATCCATTTACACCACCCTCACTCTCGTCCTTCCCTTCTGCTCCCCAACCTTCCGTTCACTACCGATGCTCCCGGTCTACTCTCACGCAACATTTTAGCCCATTCCACGCTAGAAATTCTTAGAATTCACAAGGGCTCTCATCACACCTCAAACTTTCCTATCATTCGAAACGTTGTGGTTCATCTGCACATCCATCAATCGCGATGCGTCCTAGATAATTACAACATCCCACATATTCAAGGGTAACATCACGGACTCTAAGATCACCTCCCATCCTCATCCTAAAGCACCAACACATCGCTCTTTTTCGCATTTAGCTTTAGTCCCCTTTCATACATGCACTGTCAAACGCTTCAATCAACAATTCAAAGTTCTCCTCAGCCACTAATGCCAGGTCAACATAACCAGAACCGACGCTCCACTATTCCTCATCTATCGCATGCCCTTTTTTCCCCATTTACACTCGTACTTCTCTCAATACTATATATATATTCTGATTAGGTACAACATTATCACACACCTTTGCTTACACCTCCTTGTATATCAAACAACCCATTCTGCCATATTTCACCCAGACACATGCCTTACTCCCCATAGAGAATCTTTTCACACCATCCATCAGTTTCGCACCTCTCCCATTGTTATAACCTTCTATAACGCTATGGGTTATGTATCATCTACACATATTCACTTCCCCTAACTTACCAATTTCTTTACCAACGTCTTTAAAACCTTTTATCGCAATGTATCGGGTGTTCAGATAGATGTAGCCTCATATTGGAGTATTAGCTCTACCTTAACAAAGCTACCAAGATCCCCTCTAAGTTACCCTAAGAGTACTACTGTCCACATAGACACGCGTGAGCACTAAATAGAGTACAAGTGGACTTACCAACAGCTAAATGAAACTTCGTCTCCACCCATATGGAGATATCGGTCGGTAAAGCGAAAGGAGATCTCTCGGAAGAGCTTCCTCAGGAAAACAAAGTTCTCCTCTTCGCTGGGGTCAACAGGGCCAAAGGTACCATCAGGAGAGCCATTGCTAGAGGGAGCAACAAATGTAGAATTATGGACTGATCATTAGTAAAGTTCTGGCAGAAGGAGCGTGGAATAGTGCGAGTGACTTTCGCTCTTAAATAGATTCACAGGCGATGTAAAAAAGACTTCTAGAAGCCTTAAGAAATCTCTGAGCTACAATTAAGTTCCTGTTGAAAAAATATAGTCATTGATAATAAAAAAACTCCACGCAAGTTCAATTAAGACGCCTCTTTTAAATCTTACCTACAATCTATCAGTTGTACAGCAAAAATATTCAACCCTAGAGGTACTAGGCAGCACAGAATGTGTTGCAAGTTTTCATAAATGGTCGATCACATGTATTCAAAAAATCACGAAAAAATATTCTGTGAATCCAATTATTTTAATCGTTTAAACCAATTTAATATTTATGTGTCAGGAGAGGCTAGCGACGCTCTTAGGGAATTTAAAAACAGGCCATCTATAGTTAAAAAATATTACTTCCGATAATAATAATAATAAAATGCCAATAAAAATAATGAATTCCGTATGGAAGGCTTTCTTACAACTTAAGGACAGCAACCGAGAAGACCCGGTTGTTCACGAGACACGAGCGTCTCGGAGATGAGGAACACTTGACATTATCTTTAAGTAACTGTGGTTTATGTACAAACTTATTTTGGTGGCTTATAATATCTTCCCCTCTTCCATCTACAGTTGACCAGATAGATATACTGGTCAAGTCTTTGCCCTTCTTATCTTTGTCTCTATTCCTCTATTTTCGAGACGTCCGTCTCTCCATCTATTCTTTCTTCACCAAGTGAAAAATGCTCTCGTTGGTCAGCATAGTTTAAAATAATCAGGGGATTGACTAGATGATGTTTATATTTGGGGGGACTATAGCACCCTCATTCACCCATAGTCGCGTCTACTTAGGTGTGGGCAAGGGTGAGGAAAGGCACAGACAGAAGAAAAACAAGCGATTGAACAGAGACGTCTGTTGGAAGCGAGGGTGCGACGGGGGATTGAGGCTTCAGCCAAGCTGATCAACCCTAAATGTTTGTGCCCAGACGGCAAGTTGACTCCAGGAATAGTTGAATCTTGGAATAGTTGAATCTGAGAATAGTTGAGTCCGGGAATAGTTGAGTGCAGGAATAATTGACTCCAGGAATAGTTAAATCTTAGAATAGTTGAATCTGAGAATAGTTGAGTGCAGGAATAATTGACTCCGGGAATAGTTAAATTTTAGAATAGTTGAATCTGAAAATAGTTGAGTCCGGGAATAGTTGAGTGCAGGAATAATTGACTCCGGGAATAGTTGAGTCCGGAAATAGTTTTGTATAAAGAACACAGGGACTCGAACGCACTGTTTACAACCCTCACTGGTTCTTTCTTATTTCGTATTCCCGAGTCCCACAACTTAATTCTGAATGCCCCAATAAAATCCACCATTCCCACCCTTTCAGCCCTTAATAAATTCCCTTTTGAAATAGCCTTAAAAGTCAGCTTCTTTCCACCCATAAATTATATTTTACTTCTCTTTTTCCCCAAATAGCACTTTTATACTCTCGCTGCTAAGCTCCAGTATTGATAAGGGAAATGTCTTGGACTTTTTTAGACACTAAGGTATTTATATAAAGACAAATTTCCTTAAGGCTTTCGTCCTGCTGTTGTAGCAAAGCTTGCAAGCTTGTATTACTAAAGGTACTATCAACTACAAGGTAGGTAATTGTTTATTGCAAGCAGGAATCTGGGTGGAGCTTCAACAGCCAAATCGTCACGCGAGGAGAACCAAACCACGCCCATTGGGGTGACGTCATACAGTCTACAGAATTTCCGGGCATCCCGTTAATAATACAAGGCTGCCAACTTGCTACACCTTATCCAAAGTCCGAAGATGGATTGGATGTGAATGATCCGAGTCAAAGTGTAAAGAAGTTCCAAGAGGATCTCGTCAAGACGCCAACCAACGAGGGCATGGTAAAGAAGCGCATATTCCCTCCTCGAGAAGGGGGTTGCTTTAAGGTCGATCGCCTTACCTGTAACAAGGGGTGAGAAAACCGGGTTGTCCTGGTCCCCACGATGCCACGTGACCTGTGTGGATGGTTTTGTGGTTTAGACGTGATTTACTTTTTTTTATTAAGCCAAAACCGACGAGGTTATCTCTGCCAGAAGTGTGTAAGATGTTTGTAACGAAAGTGTTAAAGTTAATGGAAATGAAAATGTGCAGAAGGATCTAACTCAAAGAGACAAAAGAAAAGCGCGGTGCTTTAGAACTGCGAGGTCACGCAACTCTTCGGAGCACTCTTTAATATCAGTGAAGCTCAACGAGGTCAAATCCCATGAAGTAATCTAGGTCCAAGGTTTTTGAGTTTTTATATAGGGTCTTTCAATAAGGTTACTCTATTTTTAAATGCAAATAAAACAAGTTGTGTGATATATGCACTAAATAAAATTTAAATTTGAAAGTACATTTTGTGGCATTAAGTGTGGAATAGGACGTCGTTCAAATGTCCGCCGCGGCTTTGCTTGGTGCAACGTATTCGGGAGGCCCAATTTTCGATGACTTTGTCGCATAAATCTGGCTGAATTTGCTGGATGGTGTTCGTTATATTGACTTTGAGGACATCAACTGTTTGCGGATTATTCACATAGACCTGCGATTTAAGGCAGCCCCAAAGAAGGTAGTCTAATGGCGTTAAATCGCATGATCTCGGTGGCCGGTTGACGTTGCCGCCGCGCGAGATGACCCTGCCTTGAAATCGCTGGTGCAAAATGTCTATTGTAGCGTGTGCAGTGTGGCACGTAGCACCGTCCTGTTGGAACCACATGTCGTCAGTATCCATATAATCCAGTTGAGGCCACAAGAAGTTGCTTATCATCGATCTGTAAGTCTCGCCGTTGACGGTTATGACAATCCCATCTTCGTTCTCAAAAAAATACGCACCGATGATTCCGTTAGACAAAAATCTGCACCAAACAGTGACTTTATTGGGATGCAATTGGTGCTGGTGTATCTCATGTGGATTGTTTTCGTCTCAAATCCGACAATTTTGCTTGTTCACAAGTCCATTTATCCAAAAATGGGCCTCGTCGCTGAAGATGATTTTTTGGGGAAAATTTGCAGCAACTTCCAACTGCCCTAGAGCTCAATCAGCGAACACATGGCATTGTCTATGGTCATTTACCTTAAGTTCCTGGGTAAGTTGGATTTTGTACGGGTGCAGACCCAAGTTCCTAGGCATAATTAGCCAAACTGAAGTCACAGAAAGGCCAAGTTGTTGTGAACGACGAGAAATTAACTGCCTCGGATTTTCCCGTACACTCTCATTTACAGCAGCGATGTTTTCAGAAAACCTTGCGTTTCGGCGACGTAGGGGGGTTGGCTGATTGTTGATCGACCCTTTTGCCTCGAATTTGGCCACCAAGCGTCGAACAGTGGACTCGGCTGTACGATTGTGGTGAGGATAGAAATCACGTAATGCGCGGAACGTTTGTCGAACGGAGCACTGATTTTGATAACATTGGATGATTTGCACATGCTGTTCAACGCTATAATCTTCCATTGTGACTTGCCAAGTACTACTGAACAGTTCACAGTGAGGTTGCCAGATGTCGCTTTAACAACATGGCCACTATCGCCTGACAAAGCTCGAGCGTCCTCGTTGAAAGATCTTTTAGAATAAAGAACAGTAAAAAAACATTAGATCCGCGAGTTGTCAAATGGTTGGAAAGGTAGGGCAAGAAGGTCTCGAACTATAAATCTTGGCAGGGAATTTCAAGTTGAGATGATTTTATAGATAAAAAAGTTTCCCCAAGATATTCATCTGATAACGCTTTAATTTCTATTTATGTTCATCTGTTCGCGAGGTGTTTGCAATGCGTTTAAAAAGTGAATAAATTGATATATTATCGAAATCAATTAAGAATTTGGAAGAATTCTATCAAGTGACCACGAATGCGTCTATTATTAAGCGAAAGCAATTTCATTTCTCTAGGTCTGTCTTCATAGGGTCCGTTTCGCAGCTCCGGAATGATCTCTGTCGACCTTCGCTGTACTTTCTCCAGTGCATCCATGTTTCGTTAGAGATAAACAAACCAGAACTGATTTACATATTCCAGTTGTAGACACAGGAGTGATTTGAATAATGGAACTACTATTTTTCTACGCTTATATTCGAAATTCTCGCAAAATAATTGTTTTATTTGTTTTTTAGCTATTTGGACGCAGCGCTTTGTAAACTTGCAGTCGTTCAAAATTAATACTCCGATGTCACATTCTCCAGACACATTTTCTAATCGATGACTGCTTAACGTATAATCAAGGTTTCCATTTCAAGAGCCAATTTGCATAACTTTGCTCTTATTGAGATTAAAATTCACCTGCCCGGTAACCGATCAATCAAACATCTCTTTTAGTTCTTGCGGTATTTCCTTTCGACGACTCGCGTTTCGCTATATGCCCTAGTTTAGTATCGTCCTTGAACTTGAAAATATTGCTTAGTAGTCTGGAATCTAATTTGTTTACGAAGATACCAAATAATACTGGACCAAACTCTGATAGTTGAAGTGCGCCATTAGTGACTTTTGCCCAATGAGACAATTCTTCAAATATTCACACTCTCTAACTACGGTTTATAAGTTGGTTTTCCATCTCGCGCAATAGACTAATCCTATCCTGGTATCTCTAAGCTTTTTCAAATCTCTTATGGCGAACCCAGTCAAACGCCTTTTTAAAATCAATGGAAATAAAGTCTACTGCTTTATGCGATCATATTTTTCTTCCCTAACTCGAAAACCTCTAACAAATTCGCTAAACACAAGCGACATCTTCTCAATCTGCGTTATCTATCTTTAATTACGTTGTTTATCCAAGTGATCCACGATTCTGTCTCTAGCAATTGACTCCAAAGGGTTGCCCACGACTGACTTTGTTTCATCCATTTTTAGTACAAAAAGCTCTTATCCTTTTCTTTTCCCAATCAGCCATTTTTAGCCATTTCTACTTCAGATATTTCTTATCCATTTAATATTGTTTTTCCCTTATTATCTATTTCTATCCCTATTTCTCAATCTTTATCTTTTTTAATGCAGAAGTTTGCTGTCACATTTTAATAGAGAAACCTTCTATTTTTTACTGTAGGAATCTCCTCCTTTTTTATCCATATTCATCAAATTTTGTTCATTTATGCTGATAAAAATCCTTATCCGTTTTTTATCTTGTTTACTGAAAGCCTCTAATCCATTTTTATACATTATTCATTCAATTTTACTGCAGAAATCTCCGATATATTTTTATACCTATTTATCTGTTTTTTACTTCAAATTTTGTCGAATTTTAATACAGAAATCTTAGCCATTTTTGCTCCAGACATCTTCCTATCTATTTATATGCCGAAATATCTTCCATTTTTATCTACATTTATCCATTTCCATCAATTTTCAATCGCAAAATTTCTTATCGATTTCGATTAATTTATTTCTAAATATTACTCCAGAAAATTTTATGCATTTTAACTATATTTATTCAATTTTATCCATTTCTACTACAAAAACTCCTTGGTAATTTTTAGCCATTTTACTGTAAAACTATCTTCCGTTTTTATCCTTTATATCCATATTTTCCCATTATTAATGCATAAATTTCTTAACTATTTTTATCCATTTATTATTAGATTTTATTCTAGAAATTTCCCATTAATTTTCATCGAATATTACAAAAAATTCCCTAGCCATTTTGATTGCACTTTTCTTCATCTTTTTACTCTAGAAATCTCTTAACCATTTATATCTAAATGGAAGTTTCTATTCTATTTTTACCTGGGAAAAATTATCCATTTTTATTCATATTCATCTCATTTTTCTATTTGCACTACCCAATTTTTTTAGCGATTCTATCCAACCATTTTATTCCAGATTTCTTTTTCCATTTATATTTAATTTACTGTAGAAATTTCTTTTTTCCATTCTCATCCATTTTATTACAGCACTTTCTTATCTCTTTATTATTCTGTTTTACCCTCGAAATCTGATAAATTTTAGCCATTTATGCATTAAACATTTCTTATTCATCTTTGCTCGTTGTCTCACCCATCTTGTCCATTTTTACTCCAGAAATCTCATACATATTTCTATTTATATTCATCCATTTTTAACTATTTTCATTACAGCAATCTTGCCCACTTATATCCATCTTACTTTTCAAATCTCATCCATCTTTATTCATATTAATCCAATTTTCTTTTTCGTTAATACGACAAAAATTCCTAATCTATTTTCAGGCCAGAAACATACAACAGATTGGTGCGGTTAGTGGAAAGCAATAAATGACACCGCTCGCTTCTTATAGCACCCTTGGGGACGCCCTAGTCATCACCAGGGAAGATCAAGTTTAGCCCCCCCCCCCTTTCTAGCAGGTGCTATTAGAAGCTGGCGGTGTCATTTATTGCTTTCCACTAACCGCACCAATTTAATCCTGTAGACTCTTCCCCCTCCTCTCCATGGAAACGAAGCATGGGATGAGAACGGGCTCATCCGTGGGCGGGTGGAATTCAAGGGAAGAGGACCTTAAAGGTCCCTCTTCAGGCCCCACTGGGTGGAAAATGAGAAATAAGAGGGAAGAAGAGGGGTTACCTGGTGTGTCGAACTCGACGACGACTCGAATCCCGAGATTGGTGGCGTAGTCGATCACGGAGGCGATGTCGTCCTTGGTGTAAACATGGAGTTGACTCCATGCTCCCAGGGCGCTGCCGGAATCGGGGATAAAGTTTAGCAGAAGAGGGCCCCTCCCCCCCCCTTCTCACGGTGCAGGGACTCCATGAGTAGATATCCCTTATCCATTTTTTTACTGCACAAGAATTCCTTTGTCCATTCTATGTCTACTCCAGAAACTCCAGGTCATTTTTAGCACTTCCTCCGGATACCAAAGGTCGACCTTAAAGAAACGACTCCAATTCCTCTAACCCTTCCGAGAACTAATCTGCATCCCCCACATTCTACTTCCACCAACTTCACCACTAATCTTCAAGAACGCCTGAAACTTTCTGGGAAGATTCTCTCGTTGGATTTCTCGCTTTTTAGGGGGACCCGTCGAACCGGGGACTGGCCCCGTACCTACCTGAGATCCGGGAAGACCCCGCTCTGGTAAGGGAAGCTAGGATCGTCCACGATGTGCCAGTGGAAGACGTTCAACTTGTTCATCGCCATCAGTTCGAGGTTCTGCTTGAGGGTGGACACCGCCAGGTAGTGGCGAGAGGTATCAAGCAGCAAACCCCTGGGGGTGGGGGGGAAGGGGGTAAATCCGTTAATGGGGAAGAATACGATGCCCTCGTTGGTGCGAGTTTGTTTTTTTATTAAATAATTGAGTCCTCTCGGATTCCCCTCTGTCCGATACAGGGTGTTTGGAGTGACGAACTTCTGACGTCACCGTCATTGGTTAGAAGGCGGGCGGGGGAAGGGGGGGGGTTATCCCCTCGAATCATTTTCCTTCAACTTCAAACTAGATTGAGACTACCAATCCTATATTCATTCTAGACATTTCAATTTTACCTTTTTTCGACACTTTCTTTGCTCCCTCTTCAACTGCTAGCGTTGGGGCCCGAAGGGTACACGATCTTCCAGATATTCCCACGTGCATTCGCCCTCATAGAGCTTTGATATTATCCCCCCCCCTCGTCCTCCAATGGGGTTTATTGCCATAGGATTAAATGAAATGACGAGTGATATCAAAATTAGACGAGTGAGGACCGTCGACTCCCCCCCGGCCCTGTATACATGGTATTGTTATATAGTTTCCCATACGGCGTCTCTACTTATTTCACGGATCGGGGGGGAGGGGATTTCATTACCCTGTGTGACGAGCAACAGACTCCATGAACGTAAAGATTTCCGCAAAGGAGGAGGGGAGGTATAATTTTGACTTCATGTAGTCAGTATATATTTGCCCCTGGTGGGTAATAATGTGCCCTACTTGCCCCATCATTTAGGATAGACGAGGTTGGTTAATGCAGTTTCTATTGGGCCTTTCCATTTCTTTTTATTCTCTTCCATTACTTTCTCTGTTCGCTTTCCCTTCATTCATTCGCATGACTGCATAGACCCAAGTAGGAGTGATAGATGATATTAAACTTCTTCAAAGCACCCACATTGCGATTTGCGATGGTCAATGCAATAATACAACCATAGTGGGGGAATTAAATAAGCCAATCATACCTGTGAATTAAGGTCAATCATATGTAAATCATAGTAAGTCAATCCTACTGAGTGATCATGGGTCAATCTTAGGTAATTCCTTACTCTGGAGAATCATCAGGACACTCAAGGTGATTGTTGTGGCGTCGCTAAAAGAAACCAGGTAAAATGTTCCCCCGGCGCTCGTGTCTTAAGGGGGAAGAATTCGGTGAGGGTCAACATGATGGCGAGAACCATTCTGCAATCTCCGGAAAATCAGGTCACGAGTCTAATGAGGTGAGGACTAAAAGATGGGATAGTCAACATCGCAAAATGGTTGATTGATGATGAAAACGCTCGATAATGATTCTCGCCATGACATGACCTACATCATGTTGACCCTCATCAAAATCTTCCCCGATAAGACACGAGCGCCGGAGAAACATTTTACCTGGTTTCTTTTAGCGACGACACAACAATCACCTATGTTCACACCAGGGCATTTACTTGAGTGTCCTGGTGATTCTCCAGATTATGAAATATCCTAAGATTGACCCATGATTGCACAGAATGACCAGAGGACGAGTTCGATCATCTCCATTCGCGAAGTCTCTTTATTGAAGTGGATACCATCGCTGATTTCTCGTCTTTCTCCCCTGGTCAAACCACACTATGGTCCGGCAGTCATAGTGGCCCATAAGAGGGTACCACCTTCTGATGGAATCGAGTCTTTGGAGCCCAACTACAGCCCTTGTGTCCCCATATGACAAACATTGAACGGTCGGAATCGGAAGTACCACTCCAAAACAACAACAACAACAACAACAACGAGAAACATTCCTCGCCACTGAATGGAACTCATTTAGGCAGCATAGAACTTACCACTTCTCCCATCCTCAACCAATTAATTGTCCATTGCCAACAAAGCTGAACAAAAAGACTTTTCTCCAGGAAATTAGTGCCACTCATACCGATGATTAGTCAAAAAACGTAATATCTCGGAAAATGTTCTAAAATTCATCGATCGTCTTTCGCACTCGTATTTACTCGGACCAACTATTTAGAGTCCGGTATTCGCAGCTCGAAAAGATGCGGGCAAATTATTTAAGTGGTTAATTACCTGTTATAATTTTTGTATTATATTTTTGCTCATTTGATTGTGGTATTTTAGCATTAACTAATAAATACCGTGAAGATCGGTGGATTGCTTCGCATGATACCCACACCAACATTGACGTGCGCTTTACGACTTAAGCTCCCTTTCGAGGATTTAAGTCACAAAGTGAGCCAGAGGGTTCGTAACTCTCCAGAATCTGGTCGGGATTCACAACAGAGTGTTCTCTAGGGTGTTCTCATCCGCACATGATTCCCTACCTGTGTGAAAATCGTGGAAAGTCCAGGATTTGAGTACAGTTGATTTCGAAGGTTTTCGAAGAAGTCTTAAAAACAGCAATTTGAGAAAATGTCTCCAGACCGCGGAGGGCACCCCAGATTGACTGCGAGACGAGGCTGACTTCCGTCGGGTCTTCTGGAGGACAAATCTGCAAGCGAAAAAGATGCGTCTCCTCTAAGTGGACGAGTTTAATCCTTTCATTAAATTAGTTATTTCCTTGGTAGTTCCCCACTGAGTTATCCACCGAACGTATCAGGCAAAAATCTGTGTAAAACACACACACACACACACACACACATATATATATATATATATATATATATATATATATATATATATATAGTTCAGGATAAATCACAAAGTGAAGAAATTATAATGAATATAGTCTAAGAATTTTGGAATCCCTACTAATACGGAGAAAATCTTCTACACTCAACATACGAGTAGATAATACCGCTGTTCCCCTTCTTATTTCTTAATTTTAATTACCTCATTCAACAACCAACCAACCTTCTCTAATTTAACAACCAACCAATCAAAATCCTATCCTTCTTTAAGCCACATCCATTATAATTTCTTCACTTTGTGATTTCTCCTGAACTTCATCGGTAAGCAATATTATACTGTAATTATATATATATATATATATATATATATATATATATATATATATATATATATATATATATATATATATATATATATATATATATATATATAATATATATATATATATAAAAATATATATATATATATATATATATATATATATATATATATATATATATATATATATATATATATATATATATATATATATGAGGAATTAAACCACATTCTCCGAAGACAATTTAATTCAGAACAGTTTCGGTGTATCTCACACCCTTTTTCAACTGACACTGCGTAGAAAATATAAGAGAAGTGCATATAAGCATAACACAAGATCCCCTCTTTTTTCCCCCAATCCCCTACTTGTTGCTAATCTGGGGGAGGGGGGGGTTAGGCCTAAGCATATTGAAGGGCTGACATTTTACTATTTTGTTTATTTGCTTTCTTATTACAGGATTAAAAGAAAATTGACCGTCAGATAGATTTAAATTAGGAACTGACGATATCAAGCTCGATTCTACGATTCTTCTCTTAACATAGTTGGCCGATTTAAATAACATTTTACTTCCATTGAAATCGATCGTATGATTCTTGTCTCTAACATGGCAAAATATTCCACTGCTTTCGCTGCCCACTCTAATATCTCTTTTGTGTTCGTACAATCTCTTGTCTAGATTTCTCCCCGTTTCCCCTATATAAACTTTATGGCAATCGTTGCATGGTATTGCATATACTCCTATGTTATGATGTTCTTTGGGTTTCCTGGCAATCATCAATTGGTTTAAGGAATTATTATATTTAAAGGCTAGATTAATACCCGCTTTTCCAAATATGTCCTTTAAACTATTTAATTTATTATTAAATGGCAATGTTATACATTTGTTGAAGTCGTTAGTGCGGGAAGGCTTATTACCATAGAATGTTTTCCTAGCTACAAAATGGGCAGACGATATGAACCAATCGGGGTAATACAAATTAGAAAAAATGGTCCTGATAATGACAATTTCTTCATCTAAATAGGAAGGATGACATATTTTGTATGCTCTAAGGAAAATGTTAGAAATTACCGATTTTTTAACAGTATTATCGTGAAACGAAAAATAATGTATATAGGCATTCGAGTGGGTTGGTTTCCTATACACGTCAAGTTTTAATTCATGGTGATCTTTATTAATGAGGACATCTAAAAAGGGTAATCTATTATCATATTCCCATTCATATTTAAATTTGGTGGAGACATGCAAATTATTCAAATTATTAAAAAAGGTATCAAAATCATGGCCATTAGGCCATACAGAAAATACATCGTCAATGTACCTTAACCATATAAAGTTAGGTGGCGTAGGGGTGGCGAAGAGCAGGTACTTTCCCTGTAGTCCTCGGAACCCTTTCTACTCAGAGCTTCACCAGGCTCACAGTGGGAGGGTTTGGGTAGGATGAAGTGAGAAAGAGGAGTAAAAAAAAAAGGTCAAGGATAGTATAGCTACAGTCGTGGCCAAAAGTTTTCTGACTATATTTTTTTCATATAAGAAATTAATAGAACTTATAGGTGGTTGTCAGAAAGTAATTCCTTGTTTTTTACCAAACACATTCATTTAAAAAAGATGAATACTGGACAAGTAATCCATCATCTACAAAATGGAATAAAAGAGATAGTTAGAAGAAGAGAAAGTTGCCAAAGGAAATTAATTAAGGCAAAATACACAATGGTCTTCAATAAAATTTGCATATATATATATATATATATATATATATATATATATATATATATATATATATATATATATATATATATATATATATTCACTTCTCTCTTTGCAGCCTTGAATCAGCTGACTTCTTCGGTCCCGATGACCCGTAAAGGCCCTAACTAACCTCAAAATATTCCTTAATTGCACCATTCCATTCATTTATATTTTAAAAAATGTTAATACTTTAGTATTTTAATTTTATGTTTTTGTATTTCATGAAATATTTCAGACTATGAATTAAATTAGGTTATATTAAAATAAAAAAAAGAAAGAAAGCACAAAACACGATATAAAACAACAACAAAGCCCTACAAACAAACACCGTATTCTCCGGCGTTCGAGGGAGGCCGGTCTTCCTCCAGTCCCCTCCAGCCACTGAGCACGCGACCAACACCAGATACCTGTATGCAGAGGAAGAGGCCATCCTCCTCTAAAAAGTCGATCAAGCCACAAGTCAGTGTGAACGAACTGTCCCGCGTAAAAGGGAGACGCGGTAGCGACTCCGCTAATGTCGGTACCGAGACAGGTAATGTCCGCGATGTTCACCCATACACGATCTCCCACCATACATTATCTTCTAAATCTTCGTATCTGAGACCTTCACCATCTTGCAACACCCCCCTTACTTCCCCGACTTGCTCTCTGCCTCCCCTATACCAATCCCAAAACCCCTCTCGGGATGGAGCTTGTGGCACTTGCTTTCGTGCCGACTCAACTTCGCAAACTTCCCTTGTACCTTCAACTCGTACTGTTCATCCATGTGAAGGTGGGGTCGTTGCCCCTCACAGGCTGTCATCACTGTCACACTGAGGTTCACGTTGCCCTCAGAGGGCTTTCCTGAAGAGAGCTTCTCAGACGGCGACATCTCAGAGGGTAAAGAATCCGAGCTCTCAGAAACTGCAGCCGGCGAAATCTATGGAAAAGTCAGTGAGTTCGTCGTTAGTCAATTGGTTAGTTAGCTAGTCGGTTCATTAGTTAGCTAGTCGGTTCATTAGTCATTTTTTGATTAAATGGTTGGGTCTTTTGGGGTTGGACGGTTAATTAGTTGCTTGTTAGTTTGCTAGTTGTTGGTTGGCTGATTAATGGTCGGTTGGTTAGTTGTTGGCTACTTGGTTCGTTGGTTAGTTAGTCACTTGGTTGCTTAGTTAGTGTTGTTGGTTAATTAGTTGAGTGGTAGTTGGGTGGTTAGTTCGTTGTTTAATTAGTTGGTTAATTGGTTAGTTAGTTTATTATTTTAGTTAAGTGGTTGATTAGTTGGATAGTTGATTACTCATACACTTGGTTAAATGGTCTTATGATTAGTTGTTTGGCTGGTTAGTTGTTAGTTGGTTAGTTGTCTAGCCTTTTTTTTTAGTTGGTTAGTAAGTATGACTTGGCGTGTCTCTTCTCTACAGTCTATGAGTAGCAACACACAGGGATACACATAAGTGAGCTTGATTGAGAGCCAGAGGGGGTGAAGTATGAGCGTGGGTGTACAAAAGGAGAAAATTTGGAAGAAGTTTAATGAATTAGTAAGATAGAACAAAGCTTTTGTGAAGTTGTGCCCAAACTTGAACTAGAAACGAGAATGATGATTGGTGGAAGGATGATTCGAAACGTGCAAATGAGAATATGAAGAAGATGCGGATAAATGCATACAAAGAGGCGAAATGAGCTATAAAATTAATCGAATTAAGAGAACAGCAAAGAAAGCATAAG
The DNA here is from genome assembly GCA_963969495.1 of Ceratothoa steindachneri. Classification (NCBI taxonomy): domain Eukaryota; kingdom Metazoa; phylum Arthropoda; class Malacostraca; order Isopoda; family Cymothoidae; genus Ceratothoa; species Ceratothoa steindachneri. The sequence goes on along the minus strand of OZ018338.1, from coordinate 63,584,449 downwards.
CGAGGAAAATGAATGGGGGATTCAGATGGAAACAAAATTAATTTGGAAGAAGGTAAAGAGGTGAGAAACCGAGAGAATAATAGCTGTGTGAACACAGCAAATTTGTGAGCAATGAAGAGGGTAAGAAAAGATAGTGAGAGTACACGGATGAGTGCATAATGTCGGTATGGAAAAGGAAATAATAATAAAATAATCCCTTCTAACCTCTTGTTCGTGTAATAAGCGCCATATTTATCACTACTTCAAATAATTCCCCTGCCCGGTCATTTGTCTTTCTAGAATCACATAGATCGCAACGTACCCTCTCATCAGATACCCCATGCCTCGTTTCGGGGAACATGATGTGACCATATCGTTTGAAGGCTTCCTGAAGAATCTCACAGTCGTGGTTCGCTGCCACGAATCTGGAATATTAGAAGGCAATCAAAATTTGCTGTTAAAAATCCTATGTTCGAAGTAATTCTGTAGTGTGTACGCGCGCGCGTTATTAAATGACACGTACACAGTAAAAAAAATATATATATATTGTATTTCCTGTATAAAAATGTGAAGAAACTTTGCAATATGGTTGTAATAATTGTAACGTGGAAATCTTCATGCCAGCCTCTTGTTCCTTGAATCCGGGTCGTTGGCCTATTGCGTCAATAGGAGCAGGTGTCAGTCAGCTTATGAAGGGACGCTCAAATGTGTTTGCTCGTGGGTGCGAAAATATATTTGAAGGGAAAAAAAAGAAGAAATTCAACAGGGTTTAAATTCGTAATTTCGAATCCTTATGATATTTGTAAGAACCTGTTCCTGAAGTTGACGTTCCCTTCCGACCCTAACATAACATAACATAATTACACGGATGACAAAAGCCACAAGGGCCTATCAAAGGTCATCCGCCTCCGTCAAAACCCACCCACAAAAAGCACCATCACCAGGGGAAGACAAAATCAAAGTCCCCCACAATATAATATAACGGATGACAAAAGCAACAAGGGCTCATCATAGGTCATCCGAGTCAAACGGCCTCTTTTTTAAGGCACCCAAACTCCCAGGAAAACTACATCCAGAGGATTGCGTCCAGAAACAAGGGTATCACCAATCAAGGCTTGTCAAGAACTAAATCATGCAACTATAGATATATACAAACAATACTAATATATACAAAACTTAGGAACCATCACAACCTTCCCTTCACATCAACTCATCCAACCTACTCTTAAAAACATTTAGATTTGGACTACCTACTACCCTCTGCGGCAATTTGTTCCAGAAGTCTACCACTCTATTGGTGAAAAAATATTTTCTTAAATCCAACCTACACCCTTGCTTTTTAATTTTCAAGTGGTGACCTCTAGTCCGATTTCCATCATCTAACTCAAAAAACTTGCTAACATCCAATTTATCTATCCCGGAAAATTTTTTAAAGAGCTCAATCATATTCCCTCTCACACACCTCCTTTCGAACGAGAACATATTTAATACCCTCAGTCTATCTATATATTCAAGGTACCTCAGGGAAGGAATAATCTTTGTTGCCCTCCGTTGCACTGACTCGAGAAAGTTAATATCGTGTCTAAAATGTGGGGACCATGCCTGTATACAGTACTCTAGATGTGGCCTAACATAAGAGTTATAGAGTTTAAGAATAACCTCCTTACTTTTTTAACTGACATTTCTCTTAATAAAACCCAGCACTCTATTTGCCCTATTTCTTGCTTCAATACACTGCTTAGAAAACCTTAATGACTTATCTATTACTACTCCTAGATCTTTCTCATCCTCTACTGAGCTCAGCCAATGCCCATCCATTTCATAGTTAAATTCTCTATTATCTTTTCCCATGTTAATAACTTTGCACTTTTCAAGGTTGAAAGTCATTTGCCACTTATGTGCCCAGGATAACAATTTATTTAAATTCCCCTGCACTTTTAAATTATCATCAATATCTTTAACTACAGCTGCTAATCTGGTATCATCCGCAAAAATTGACACTTTATTATTAACTACCTCCCCAAGATCGTTTATATAGATGACAAATAATAATGGACCGAGAACTGATCCCTGAGGAAGCACACTGATAACATCCCTCCACTCTGACTTTACACCATTTAGCACTACCTTTTGCTTCCTGTCTTTCAGCCACTCAGCTATCCAATTTGAAACACCCCCACATATCCCAATCATTTTTTAATTTATGAACTAGTCTCCTATGTGGTACCTTATCAAATGCTTTACTAAAATCTAAGTAAATTATATCTACATTCTCTCCCTTATCTACTTGATCTGTTACAAACTCCAGAAAGTCTAGTAAGTTAGTCAAACATGATCTACCTGATCTAAACCCATGCTGAGCATCGCTGATTAACCCCTCCCTCTCTAGATGTTGGCAAATCCCTTTTTTAACTATTTTCTCAAGAATTTTACAGACTACAGGAGTTAGGCTAACCGGTCTAAAGTTCTTTGGATCCTCTTTACTACCCTTCTTGAAAATGGGGACTACATTCGCTCTCTTCCAATCATCGGGTATTTCTCCATATTCCAGTGACCTAGTATATAACTTCTCCAGAGCAATTGAGATACTTTCTACACCTTCTTTAAGTATCCTAGAATGAATATTATCAGGGCCAGAGGCCTTGGTAGTATCTAACTCACCTATTAGTCCTTTTATCATCCTCCAATCCACACTAATGGTAGTAAACGCCTCTTTCCCTGACCCATGAGTATTATACATAAGACTATTTAGTTTCTCCTTTGTAAATACTGATGCAAAATGACCATTTAGTACCTTAACTATTTCCTCATTAGTTTCTCTCACAACCCCTTCATATTTGATAGGTCCTATTTTAACTCTGCCAGACTTGTTATTAATTTTATAGTAACTAAAGAACTTTCTAGGATCTTGGTTGCTATCCTGAGCTAATTTAATTTCTGACACCCTTTTGTTCTTCTTTATAATCTTATTTAACTCATTCCTAGCCATTCTATAATCACTTAAATTTTGAATAGTATTTTCTACCTGTAATTTTTTGTAGGCCCCTTTCTTCTCTGAAATTTTTCTAGCTATCTCCTGATTCCACCATAATGGTTTCCTACTTTTGTTCCTAATGGCCTTCATTGGGATACATTGTTCTTGGACTACATTTATTATATGCTTGAAAGTATCCCACATCCCATAAGCATTTTTACCTCTGAATTCTATATCCCAGTCTACCAAATTTAGCGAGCTTCGAAGTTTCACATAATCTCCCTTATGAAAATTTGGAACTTTTTCAGCATTCTGGGTTATTTTACTCTTCTCAATTCCTAAGTTAAAACTAACTATCTGATGGTCACTATTTCCCAATGCTTCCCCAACAGTCAATTCTTGAACTAAATATGATCACTGTTAGAAAGTACTAAATCTAATATATTCTCCCCCCTCGTTGGCTCATTAACAAATTGATTCAAAAAATTATGCTCAAAGCATTCTATGAACCTGCCACTTGTTCTATCCCTACCTATCGTATTTTCGCAGTCCACAGAGTTTAAGTTGAAGTCCCCAATAATAACTGCATCTGTTTCACATCCCTTACTTATTTCCCTTATCATTAGTTCATCCATATAATCAGTCTGCCCAGGTGGCCTGTAAAAAGCTCCCAAATGCACCATTCTATTTTTACTGAACCTAATATCTATCCAAAGTAACTCAACTCCATCCTGCTTTATTGAAGTATTTAAACTTGAAACAATGTTGTTTTTTATATAGATAATTATTCCTCCACCAATCCTACCTGTCCTTTGACTAATGTACATATTATAGCCCTGTAAATCGAATTCACTTATAGTGTCACTAAATTCTATTTCATTAACCCATGATTCAGTAACGCATAATATATCTATATCCTCATTGCTAATATAACTAAATAGCTCATCCTTCTTGTTTCTAAGACTACGAGCATTTGTATAAAAACAATTTAACCCCCCTATCCCTGAAGCACCTCTTGAAACTTGAATGACCTCACCTCTATCGCCTTTGAACCTATTTCTGTTATCTGCCAAGTCCATTCTATTTTCAGTACTATAATGTCCTCTCATAATTCCCTGGCCATTATTAGTATCTAGTTTCCCGCCCGCAAAGACCTAATAACACGATCATACTCCTCCCACAACACATCTACCCCCTTCCTACTAAAATGCAGTCCATCCATCGCATACATTTCTTTCATTCCAACAAACCTATCCCACACATCCACAAACATGACACCTTCCATCTCACACATCCTCCTCACATAATCATTCAGCCCAATTGCACGAGACATCCATTCTACCCCAACATCCATTCTTGGAAGCACACCTGTCACAACACCTTTCATTCTACTTTCTTTCACCTTTTCAATCAACCTCTTGTACCTCTCACGTAACTCACATGCACCCACTTTCTTCAAATCATTCACTCCTACATGTGTAATCACAACCGCATCCCTTGCACAGCCAGACACCAGCTCCTCATACCTATCAGACAGATCTCTCACTCCAGCACCCGGCAAACACACCCTCAAACCATTCAATCTACTTGCATTCAACTTCCTATCTAAATATCTAACTCGCGAATCACCCATCACATCACTTCAGTCAGACTCCTATTCCTAACCCCCACAGACCTAACTCCATCCCCACTCCTATTCTCATTCAAACTACCAGTCACTCTACCTCCACCCCCACCCCCATCAGTCATATCACTTCCAGTTACTTCCTCTCTTAGGGCACTGAATCTATTAGTCAAGCTAATAGGTTCTGTGTCCCTCTGACTCACACACCTATTCTCCCCCTGGCTAACAACCTCAACAGAGGCAACCCTATTCTCACAAAGAACAGGAGAAGCCTCCCTAGCTTCATGTTTCCTAAACACTCTCCACTGTCCCCCATCCTCACTAGGCCTATTTCTAACTAATCTAAGGGGGCTAACTTCACTACCACTAGAACTATCATATCCTACCTCCTCCCCCGGCCCTCTACCTTCACCTGAAACATCTAACTGGCCTACCTCACCACCTAACCTATTCTCAGCTGCTCTAGGCCTAACACTAAGTTCCCTCCTGAGTTCAGCAACTAACCCCTCCAGCCTACATATCCTGTCTAAATCCTGTCTTCTCATCCCCTCTAAATCTACAATGCATTCACGCAGCCCACATACAACACATGTATACCCCTCACCTAATACACCACAACCCATGCATACATTCCAACACTCATGCTCACTTTCATCCCCAAACTCCATCACTTATTCAAACAAAGAAAGAACTTAAGTAGTAATAAGAAAAAAAGAAGAGCAACTTAGCTTTCGATGATTGTGGTGAGAAAAAAAAACAAACAAAAAACAAACAAACTGTAGAAAAATCTGAAAAATAGATCAACAGACTGACCCTAATATTTAGGGGTTGAGTGTTTTTGCTGTAGGATTCTTATCATCCGGCATCTTGTTTATGATCTGTTTTACATGGTCTCATCCTATTCTTACACCTGGTTAGAACCCAATGAAAGGGCTTAGATGGCGTTAAGCACCTTCAGAAACTGATGCTTTGGCGCATGACTCACCTGAAGTCGGCTGCTTTGAAGTTTATGTTTCCTGTTCCTGGACGCTCGCTTTGGGGAAGGGGCCACGGGCGCCCCACCGTCGGTGAGATAATCGGCGTGTACCCATAGGCGAGGGGGAGGATACACAAAAGGAAAAGGCCTGTAAGTGACCGGGGTACGACAATCAGAAACAGATAATTTTTAAATACACCCCCCCCCCCTATTAACTACTCCCCCGGGGTTCCTTCAAACTCCCAGTTTGTTTGTTGTTCTTTGTTTATATTTCAATATATAGGCTTTGAATTCCCTGACCACTAACCATTTCCCCTTCCCAATCAAGGTCACGGAGGCCCTGCGATTAGAGGTCAAAGGGGGATCCTCTTAAGCACCCGTTGGGGATGGGGTGATGATAGCCTACCAAATGCTTCGGTCAGAATACCCCCGAGGAGATGTCTAAGTTAAAGGAACTTTAGTGCCAGGACGCTTTTGTGCGTCACTGGGGAAAGGAAATTTGACTTCATGACGTATTCTGCGTCACTTGGGGAGATAAAGATTTGACGCTTTTGTGCGTCACTGGCATCGGGTAAGAATAGGAGGGAGAGAACTCTTTTGTGCGTCACTGGGAGAGGTGGAACTTTGGGTGACAAGACACCTTCATGCATGGAATTTGAATGGAGGGATTCTTTGTGTGCATTAATGAGAGCAAGGGGAGAGGGGGGTTAAATTTCAGTAGCATTTTAGATGGCAGAAGATTTTTTAATTTTCCGGAAGCTTTCGAGCCTCCCTGAGCGAGCTGGAGATTGAGTGTCAGAGGAAGGAGACAAATTCAAGTGCCAAGACTTTCTTCTCTTACATCTGGAAGCGGAAATTTGAGTGCCTAGACAATTTGGTGTCACATATAGGAGGGATAGATGCATGACACTCGGGGATGGGTTCCTGGATATCTGAGTGCCAAATTATCTTTAGTGTCACAGGGGGAAACGGAAATTTGATTTCCAGGACGCCTTTGAACGTCACTGAGGGTGAATACATTTAAGTTCTGAGACGTTCCTCTCTCTCAGTGGGTACGGGCCTACCCCGGATTACGGAACGCGCTTCCTTCTTGCTTTTTTTTGTTGTTATTTTTTTAGCCTTTGTCCTTTTTTATCGTTGTTATTTACATATTTATATTTGTTTTTTAATATAACCTAGTAGTAGGCTGTGTTGAGTACGACGACTTATGCCCAAGTAGGAAGTCGCCAGATGGGCTCAAAAATCTGTCGGTGGAAAAGGAAGGGATACGTGTTTGGAGACCAATTATACAGACGACAATGACCAGTCGTACAGTCATCGAGTATTTATGTCATCTTCGATCCTTTTATTTCAAGGGTACTATCCTTTTTTACCAGGTTCTTTCCTTTGCATCCCCCCTACTGTCTAGCGGGGTTTGGGGCCTTTATTAGTTTTACCTTTATTTTCGTTTCTGGCAAGAACGTTTAAGTTCTTACTTTTGGTTGTTTGGTTTCTCTGTAGGAACTTGTTGCTGGGTGTTTACAATACGCCCTCTCAGCCCCAGTATTGATCCTAAACCCAGATCCTTTTTGCTATTCCTTTTTATTCCCATTTAGTCTCCACTGAATAAAAATGATTCGTTGTTTGCCCCCAGATCCCCCTCTTTTATTAATTAAAAGCCGATCAAATCAACCTTCGAACATCGAGATATAAAAGCACTTACTCTGCATTATTTGGAGAGTGAGTTCCTATTCCAGACTCGAGGGCGAATTCCTCCTCCAAATTAGAGATAGGGTTCCTTCTCTAAACTGTATCGCGAGTTCCTAGTCTGAACTGCAGAGGGAGTTTCAAGTGTCAACCGGAGGACGAGCTCTTTCTCCTAACTTGTAGTTCCGACTGAACGAGCGATTATAACCGTCGGTCGTTTTTACTCCAATTTGAAAGATAAAGGCAAGCATTCACCGGCAATCGCAAGATAAGAGCTATCCGTTATCTTTCGACAAACAGAACACAATCGTTTAGCCTCTAAGCTCATATGTCGGTCACAAAGTAAATCTGTGCTCTAAACTACTGGTCTGTTTGGAGGAAGCCCAACGCCCTCTTTCGGCAGAAGTCGGGCCTATCTTTGCGCGGGAAAGAAAACGAGGTTGAACTTGTTTGCTATAATAACAGTCATGAAACTCGAGTGAAAAGTTCACTCAGGTGATTACAGTGGACCAGCCATGATACAGGGAGGTCCTAAAGTTCTTGAACAATTCCAACAATCACAGCAACAGTTGATTAATGTTTTATGAGGTTTAAAAATCGGTTTTATGGTAAACATTACGATCGGCGGCGCGAACGATGGGACGTAAACTATTTCGTCCGTGTTCCAATATGTTTCACCTTTTTGGAGTAAATTCAAGGGGGACTGCTCGTGGGGAGGTATCACTGCGGAGGAGCCCCTTACGATGATCCTGAGTTTCAATCAATTGGCGGCTCTGGGGGGCTGTGCCCCCCAGTATATAGTCATAATTGTTTATAGAATAATGTTCTAACGTTTTTATTTAACCAAACGCGCACGCGCGGGTGAACGAAACATACACGCTCCCCCCCCCCCGCATTTTTTCGGGCGTGCCGCCGATATCATGTTTACTGGTTTTATTACTCTATCACGAATTATGATGGTTCTGTTGAAGATTGTTAATCACAATAAATTTGTACAAAGATATAAAAACTTTAGTTTTCATACATTATTTACTCTGTAGTTGTATTATTTTTAGAAGGTAATCAAGGGAAGCATTAAATGAGCTCTTTAGTGTGCGTTCTTACAAACAGCAACGCAGGTAAGCTAAGTTAGGTTATGTAGACCGTAAACTGAAGGAGCATGCATTAGTTTACCCTTATCAGGCGATAAAAATACGTAAGATATATGGGGTTTATTATACAAAATATATACATATGTGTGAAACAGATTAGATAGTCAAACCGAGAAACATGCAGAGAGAATAAAAACACGCGCCGTAAAATTAATCACATAATAAATAATTATCATCGTACGAAACACATAATTAATGGATAAATGTTTAGCCACATTACTTACGGATTAACAATACATAGAATATATGTGAATAAGGATTAACCGGAGTGTGGTAGTTGCAATTCCGATTGTGATTTGACGCTGCCACTGTGCGTGTGACGGTTGAATGGCTGGTAGGGAGGACCAGAGCGCGCCAGCTTCAAAGAGGAATAAAATCTCACGCAGTGAAAAAAACGGTCGCAAAAAACCGGACCAAGAAATCAGGGTTGAAAATCCTGCCTTGGGTGCTTACGCCGCTTAAGGGTGAGTGCTTTTATGGGTTCAGGGGGTCGGGAGTGGAGCGTGTTTGCGCCACAAAACTGCTAGATAATACGAGTATTTCCTCTTGATCACGAATGGATGTATCCATCAATATGACGTAATCTGCCTTACATCTTATATAGCGGAGCGTGAAGAAGACGGAAAAAGGCTTTGTATAAATGAGAAATAAAGAGGAGATCGGGGAAGAGTACATCTGAATATAGTGGAAATACTACTCGCTCTCACAATCTTTCTGGCCTTCCAAATACCACGTTGAATCATTCAGTTTCCATAGTTGTCTCGTTCCACTCATCACCCTGAATGGTAGATCTAAGAGACGGCAATGGAACCCTCCAGGAAGAAATTGTGACGACAGCAAATGGACTAAGAAGTGCTAAAGCCCTTTGTAAGTGATAGGGAGTTCATGGAATGAAACTGCTAAGAGTACCATATAATAACTAATATCTGACTTTTATCGGGTAATCTAACTATTCTAGGCCAGAAAGCTCAAAAGGCCATAAAAGTTGACATCAATTAAATGTAGCAATAAAAAGTCATTAAATTTGACTATGGTCGCTATCCTCTCCATGACCAAATCTGATCTTATGATATTCACGTATTTTTTCAAAGTGTAAAGCGAAAACTAACGAAGACATCTTCCTCGGAAAATTTGGAAAGAAAGTGGCGAAGATAGAGAAATTGAAAAAGGAGGATTATTAGCTTCCGATCCACCAATGTCCGCTGGAGCCATGAGGACACACGATACTCCAGATATCAGCTGCAGCAAGAGATGCTCATGCTCCACCTGAGACCCACTTTTGGGGTCGATGGAGAAGTTGACACTCTCGATATTGATGTCAAAAGAACCACGCAAAATAAAGCTATATCACTACAGGCAATATCAGTGATATCGTCCAAGACGCGATGGGTTTCGCTGTATTTTTCTTGTATTTTAATGTTCTCTCTACAGCGCTCCACGAACGAAGTCATCCAGCTTAGATATAGTACATATGTAGAGCTCCCTCACCATCAGGTAACATGGCTTAGTCCTGGGTAGCTCACTCCGTCGTGGTGGAGTCTAAAGATTTAAGTCATATACATATAAACATTGGAAACGCTATTTATCGTTATGTTTAAACAACGGATTATACGGAAAGGTTGATTTATTACAGGGGTCAACTGGAAGACCTTTAATGTCGATAAAGGTGGGTTCCTTAAGGTTAATCGGCTTGGTATATTTCTAACGTTGATCAACAGGTCGTCAGTTTTATCTGATTTTCTATAAATTCCTGTCCTGTCCTTCTATCAGGTCCTACAATTTTTATTATTCACACAAACAAAAGTGGGGCGTTCGGTCATCAAAGTAAAAATAGTTAAGATTCGGCTTTTTATATGGCGCGAGGTCGTGTAAAAATGTTTCGCAATTAAAATAATCAGAACAAATGACTGGGAAAACTATATTCAACTTTCAGATGTGATAACCTTATTTTTTCAAATACTCTTGCGTGTGTTACTTCCCCCATCAGTGATTGCTTTCTCTTGTATTCTTTATCAACTTTGAACTACTTTTGAGTTATGTCAACACAGTTATCGTCTTTTCGTTCTATTTGTACCAGGAACTTAATATGGCATTGCTTCATTTAATAATTCTAAGTGGCTGTATCCAACCTGCCTCCTAACTAGGAATGATGACAATCATATTCTAAGGAACGGACATCCATTATTAAGTGGTATCGACTTCTGACATTAATTTGTGCTGGCCAACTCTGTGATACTATAAAGACAAGATGACTAACAAGAGCTTTAAACTCTCCTTCTAGTGGAGGGAGAGAAGATGATGGACTTTTGTTTTTATTTATAAATGCAGAAGACAGGATGAATTAATTCGACACGAAAGAAAGGCACTTAAGTAAAATGAACACTCAATGAGATACAATTGTTTAAATTGATATAAATACACAAAGGGTTTAGTGGTTCCACGAAACCTCAATACCCCAAGTAGACGCAAAGCAGAATTTTATACATGATTAATTCTGTAATGAAATATTTATAATTTGTGTAAATAAAACATTAACTCATTTTGATTATAGCTAATACACTGATTAGGAAAATTGGGTGTGAAAACCCAAATCTCACTCATACATTGAAAAAGAGAATCTGCAATAATATTAATAGTTTCATAAACGGAAACATTAGTAAATAACAATTCTATATCGATTGTAGCCATAATTAAACAACTATTCCTTAAGCTTTAAAACTGATTGTGGGTGATACCATTTTTCTTTTCAAAAACCAGCTTTACTTACAACATGGAGGCATGGCCATGGTACTCCATTGAGTCCCTCCTCTGCCAACAGATTTTGTGTAACCAGGAAACATTGGGGCTAGAAACCTGTACTTCACAATTTAAGCCATTTGTCTTTAAAAGATACATTAATGCTTGTTTCATGATTTTCAAGCACAAAGATCATGGTCACTTATTTCTTAATTTTATTATTCAACAACATCAAATCATAAAGTTTTCAGTGGAAACAGAAACAGAAAACAAAATCTCTTATCTCTTCCTTGGATATTAACGCTGTTCGAGTGGGTTCGGCTTTTAATATATCTTTTTATAGTACACCCACAACCAGCAAATTGGCTAGTAATCTTTTCAACAACACTTCTAGTCACTCCAAATTAACTAGCATTAAAATTATAATTTTCAGAGCCTACCATATTTCCTCAAACTGGTTAGCTTTTTGGAAAAAAATAGCATATTTAAGGGATTTCGTTCATTTCAATAACTACTTACTTTTTATTTTTGATAAGTTGGTGTTTAAATTTCTTTCCAAAAATATATTATCACCGAACTATTATAACAACTGTGCCAAAGCAAAAGATTTGTAGTCGTCACATTGCAAGAATGAATGAGACCCTCAAAACAACCTAAAATAGAGCACTTTGAAGTTTTATGAAATCTTATAATTGGATCACATATTGAACTTAAACAACATTTGACCGAAGCGAATCTAAATGAGTACTCTGAGAAGAGCACTGGTACCGTAGGGTATTACCTCTCATTTTGGAAAGTCCGAAAGGACGTTGGTCAAAGGACCAGGGTTTCTTTTGTGTTCCCTAAGCTGGTGTGATTTGAGCAAGCGAGCAAACTACAGTTAGTTCTACATAACTACAAAATCAAAACGAGCACTTAAAAGATACAGCTCAAATCACTTAAAGAAATGAGGAGTGGTCGTGCACGATTTTAGGAGCTCTGAGGGGAGAGGCTAAAATCTTCGCTCGCCTGAATTTCAACGATCGGCCCAAAATGTAATAAATTTAATTAATAGGAGTAAATACCGCCAACGTAAAACCTAAATATCTCCTAAGATTAAACAAATAAACAGCTCAGATAGACTATTTCCATTTTTGTTATTTTATTTAATCAATTTTTATTTGTATAAGTAAATAAATATTTTTTTTACGTTATTTACCTTTATTAGAGGTCCTTCGATACCGTTGCGGGTAATAAGACCTAAACAATTGTTGGTGGTCTGACTCTGAGAACCTTTTGGCTTGCGGACAGTGGCTCAATACTGATGCAAGTGTGGCCTGTTCTCCCACTCCTTGGGGTGGCGTCTACAGTTGTTGACATGCTCCAAACTTCCGATACTCCTGCAGAAAGATAACCTTTTCTTGGTCCTGGTTGATGGTGAATTTGGACTTTCGAGTTGTGTCCTCTTGTGGCAGGTACTCCTAGTTGGTTAAAGCATCGCTTTTCCACATTTGTATTTCACATTTGAAGAAACTTAAAATCATCTTAACACAAAACGAAGACTGGGATATAAAAATTTTAGTTCATTAAAAGTCTATCGGTAACAATTACAGTCCCATTTTTTATATATATTTAATATAAATTGGGTTTAATCGATGATAAAAAGAGGCAATTGTATTAAGAACGATAAAATGAGAGATATGGTGACATTTGGCAACCATTGAACGAATATGTATAGGTGGAAGGTCACCATTTTATAGGGGACCTGTTGATACGTGAATGGGGATCGGTTTATGGATGATGAAAGAGGATGGTAAAAGTGGTTTATCTAATAGGGAAGTGGAGGTAAAAGTTACCCGGTTAGTGGGAGCTTGGTGGTTAGTCACAATGGCGAGTATATCGAAGAGCCCTCGTTGCTAGTGCGCACGACGGGTGGTGACGACCTTTAGCAACTGGACTTACTAAAATATACCTACGTCGAATTGTTTCTGACTCTTTGAAGTCAGCAGAATTTCATTTCAAAAATCGACGCTGAAGAGATCTCACTTTTGATAAAGGAGGAAAAGGTTGAAGTAAGGGAGGCTCAAAACGCCAAGTTTTTGCCTCATCAACCCTACGGAGAGAATTCGCCACAGAATTTTACACCAGCACCAAGACGACTGGATGTCGTGCTAACCCCCCCCCCCCCCTCCCTATACGGAGTCGCGAAGCTGAAATGAACTGATCTGCCACTCATCTAGTCTCACTTCAACTATGTCGGTCCACTTTGATAGACATAATTGGGGACGTAAAGGAAAGCAGGTTTGAGGATTTTCCCACTGTGGAACTCTACGGAAGAGACCACCCGGTTACGAGGCAATGCTGAAAGCTTTGGGGAAGAGTTCGCTCTAATCTCTAAGGGTAGCTTCCGGCCAAGACCACAGGGGGACACACAACCGTCCCTGTGTAAGTTGGAAACAGCATCGATATCCAAACCCCAGATGGGGCGGCACCCCAGGTGGTGGTAGTTGATTCTATCACCGCCCATCATCAAGTCCGCCATTCATCACCCATCTGAGGGGCCTCGCTTGGGTCCACCCTCCATCATTCATCTTCCCCATTTGGCAGTTCAGTTCACGTAAGCTTAGCGACGAAGTAGAGGGAGTCACCAACTACCCCAACAAATAAACCGAGAAGAGAAGGTGCACCAATCTGAGGAAACACCAACCACCCACATCGAGAGCGGACTGAGACAAGCAAAATCTGGACTGAAGGGCCACTCTTGTGAAGAGATGGCCCAGGACCACACGACCAGGATTCCTCTGCGGGTTGTCGACGGGCAACCCAAGCCTAGCAGAGAGTCCACTTTTGAGGCTGTGTACGGAAAACTGGGCATTGCCATGGTTCGGCTGCTGGACATTCCCTCCGGTTATATCGCTATATGTGAGAAGGAGAAGGATATAGAGGATATAACCAAAGAAAAGGCAGTAGAAGCACTGCGAGGCATTGGACTGCAGCCAGCAGTACCCCGTCCAGATCCTGGCCCACAGGGGGGTGGTATGTCGTCGAATCGACCCATGGATTGGGAAACATACCGCGGAGGAGATCCGTGCAGAAATAGAGCTTCGGCAAGCCTAGGCCAAGGTAGCCGAAGTTATTAAGTTTATGAACAGAAGGGACGGTGGAGAATCCACACATGGGTTCAAGGTGGTCTTCTCGGAGACTACCATGGCACATAAGGCTAAAGAACAGGGGCTGCTGATGTTCAATGCCAAGATCAGCGGCGAGCAGGTGGAAAAGGGAGCGTATACTCCAGTCCAGTTCTGCTTTAAATGCTATAAGATGGAGTCTCACGCCACCAAAGACTGCAAGGAGCCGCAAGAATCGTGTTCCAAATGCAGCCAGAAGGGCCACAATTGGCGCAACTGTGACAGCAACACAGTGAAATGCATAAGCTGCGGGCAAGGTCATAGGACTATGGCCATGTCATGCCCCGCCAAAAAAGAGATCATGAGAAACAAGCAGGAAGCCAAGAGGAACGAGGAGACGCGTAGAGCGAACACGTCCTACGCCCAAGCAGCTAAGGCGGCCATCTCTGAGGTGGACGCCAAGAAAACTTACCTCAAAATCGAGAACGAGGGCTCCACCAAAATAATGACGTGCATCCTTCATGCGAACATCATGAACTTGGCTCGCCCAGGCACATTTGCAACAGTTCTAAACCAAATGTTGGCGAAGAACGGGATGGAACAAATGTGGTTCCCGGACAACCCCCCCTCAGGGGACGTGCTGCATCTGCAGATGACCCCGAAGGAACATAAATCAGCAACTACAGCACAAACTGAAACCATCAAGAAAACGAACAAGAAAGTACGTAAGGTAGCAGTCGAGGCGGCAACTCCTGCTCCCACCCAAAGCAAAACAGAATCGGCGGCAGATAATAACTCTGACAATAGCAGTTCTTCGGAATCATCAGATTCCTCAGACACGGAAACACCAAAACCCCAGGAAAAGAAGGAACATAAGAAGAGAGTGAAGAAGATACGGGCGAATTATATGTATTAACCTGAGAATATACGCCTGTGAACAATTCTCCTTCCCGGAGGAGATGGAAACCAGGAGTATATTCCAGGGTATAAGGTCAAAGATCTACAAATGGGAATATGACTCCGAGGTAGACCCTGAAACAGTGGAGGAGGCCCTGCTCGCGCAAAATGTAATTCTACATCACAGCACATGCGAGCAAATCTCGAACGCTGAGTTTAGGAAGAAGAAGAACGGGAGAAAAAAGAACGTCACCCAGAAACACTAAGTGACAGAAGATGGAAAGAGTAAGCAACAGAATGAGGATTCTGACACTCAACGTGAATGGATGGGAGGAGAAAGCCGCGGCATATGGTAACATATTCCGAGTGCATGACCCCGACATCATTCTCATTACAGAGCACGGTATTGACACTACAGCTGGTCATATTAAAATACCGGGCTACAGAGTAGTCATGAAGAACCATTCCCAGGAAAGGTTCGATGGTGCTGCAATAGCTGTCAAGAGGAACATCTCCTTTAAACAACTTCCAGAACTCGATGAGTCCTTCGTGGCAATCGAGGTACACACCCTGGTAGGAGACCTCGTGATAGCTGCAGCATATCAACCCCCTCGACGAGCATATCTCCCGTTATGCAACTTCTACACACTGTTCGGGCCCCGCAGAATGGCATTCTTAGGGGAAGACCTCAATGTCAGATGCCGTACGGCGGGCTATGGTGGCACCAACGATAGAGGCCGAAACTTGGAATTGATTATGGGAAGAAAAAACATTCAAAGGATAGCGCCGGATTTTCCGACCTATATCACTTCCAGATCAGCAACCAAGCCTGACATAATCTTAACAAGTGAAGGCTTCCCTTTCAACTACCATAGTGAGCCAGGCCCAGCAGTCCCTAGTGATCACATAGCGATTCTCACAACAGTATCTCTCGCACCAATCCAGCTCCCAGCCCCTCTCCGGAAAAATTACGCCCTGGCCAACTGGGATCGTTACAAGCAACGACTCAGTGACTATGCGCCAGCTGACCTCAGCACGGCGTCGTTAGAGGAGATTGACAGGGAGTTGGAGAAGATAACAACGTCCATACTAAACGCGGACCGCGAGAGCATACCCGTAACAGGGTATAAAACACCTCCTCAGCCCAGATGGACAGAGGAGATGAGAGACATCGCTCGTGTTCACAGGGAAGTGTACGAAGAAGTACGACGGGAGGGTCCCAGCTGGGAAAGGAGCTTGCTGCTTCGACGCCTAAGCTCAGAGCTTAGAGAGGCCATCAACCTCCAACAGGAGGAAATATGGAACAACTTGATAGCCAAAGTCGACAGCGAACTTAGCCCGGCTAGGTTCTGGCGCCAAGTCAGGAACTTAAAGGGACTTACACCAAGACCCAAGGCTCGGATAAAGGAGAACGGAGACTACATAGAGAACCCGGTGGTTCTCGAGGATATGTTCAGGAACTTCTGGAAAAACGTTTTCAGGATTACCCCCGAGGAAAACGATGAGTTCGACGAGGAATTCGAAGGCCAACTGATTGAACAACTAAATCAGGAAATACATCGCACGCACCCGCTACAGCAAGTCAACGAAGGCAGGGAGATGAAGGGCTATGGACGTCCCATAACATCAGAGGACGTCATGGCCACTGTAAAAGCCTTTCGACAAAAGGCACCAGGCTGGACGGGTATCACCAGAAATAACTTGGTTAACGCCCCACAGCAGATCATTCAAGAAATCGTTAACATCTACAACGCTTCCCTGAACACGGGCTACTTCCCGGAAGGTTTCAAGATTGCGAAGGTGATCTTCATACCCAACGAAGGTAAACTCCCAGATCAACTGGTAAACTACAGGCCAATCGCCCTGCTGGAGTTCGTTGCAAAAGTCTACGAGAGACTCCTAGCTGACAGGCTTCAAGAACAACTTGCCGAGCTGGGAGCCCACAACCCTCAGCAGCACGGGTTCCGCAAGGGACGAGGAACGGAAACAGCCCTCGCCCTCCTTGCGGAGAAACTCGCTTGCAGTAAAGCTGAGAGGCGGTACGTAGACGTGGTGCTGCGTGATGTAAAGAAGGCCTTCGATAAGGTTTGGCTGAGAGGATTGCAGTACAAGATCCTCAACCTCCAGCTTAACCCACTCCTGGAAAGGATCCTTTGCAACTACATCTCCAATAGGAGAGCCCGAATTTCAATCGAGGGCTGCAAAGGACCCGAATTCGAACTCGAGGCGGGAGTTCCACAAGGCAGCTGTCTCAGCCCTCTGCTGTACCTCGTGTACACTATTGACCTGCCTGCTCCAGTGAGGTACGATTCGATGTATCTGCAATACGCAGACGACATCACCCAAATCGTCCTGAGTCCATTCAGGAACTCTGGAAGTCAGGTGAGGGCGACTGCTGTCGAAATAGAGAATATAAATAGATATGAGAAGAAGTGGAAAATCAAGACCAACCGCCAGAAGTTCACTATCATTCCTATGAACCGCCGAAAAGTGGACGACGTCGTCTTTAATAACGAGATTCATCCTTCCCCTAACGAGGGTAAAGTCCTGGGCTTACGACTCTTCAAAAGTGGATACAAGACGCACATAAATACCAGAGTCTCCCTAGCCAAAAGAGAGCTGAGGAAACTTTACCGTTTCCGAGGCCTCAGCGTGCCTGACATCAAAAAGCTGTACATGGCATTGGTACGCTCAGTCCTGGTGTACCCGGCCGTGATCACGCAGATGGCGAGCTGTACCTCTCTCAGAATGATGCAGAGAGTACAGAATAAAGCCACGCTGCTGATCACTGGCACGCGAAGGATCGACCGTACTCGGCAATCGATTCTTCACCAAAGAATCAGACTAAAGCCGATCAACACGGAGATCCAAAGGCTAGGGAGAAAGACTTAGGACAAAGTAGATCAAGAAATACTCCCAAACATGAATCTAGACATCAACGTACGTGCAAACCGTAGGCGCGCTATAGGTAGAACTGTTCTGTTCCCTAGTAGTAGAACCTGCGCGAGAGAAGTGGTACTACCTATGTTTACGTAGTAATAGTCCACTTCTCTAAAGCACTTTGATCGTAAAACTTAAAAATTGGCAACTTGCTTAACCAAATAAACAACTATAAATAACAGTTGAAAAAAGAGGCGAAGTGCCCACATTAAAGTCCCCCCCCTCCCTTCCCCCCCTAATATAAACAAAGTCGAAATTAAAAAATTTAAGTATAAAAGAGGCGAAGTGCCCAATCCAAAACATCAAGATCAACAAAGTTTCTGAATTAAAAGAGGCGAAGTGCCCAATTCCCAATACCCTTAAAATAAGAAGAAATTGTCAACCAAATTCATACGAAAAAAAGAGGCGAAGTGCCCAAACTGATCAGTTCACTGAAAACTCTACAACTTGAGAGATTTATTCAGCATTTAAGCATCCTTGAAAGGCTTGAATGCTTCGAAGGAACAACCTAATCCATAAATATATATATATATATATATATATATATATATATATATATATATATATATATATATATATATATATATATATATATATATATATATATATTATAACGGAGGAAACTGGCTGTCAAAGACAGTCAGCTACTTTTTGACGGAGGAATTTTATATTTTTAAAAATAATTAAGAAGAATGCTAGTGATGCCCTAACACCAGGGCAAACTAGAAAACATATTCACACCTTTATATACCTACCACACAATTTCACCACTTTAACCTAAATTGTAAATTCTGACTCTTTAGTAATTCTTCACGAGGCTTATGATTTAAGTTAGGCTTACCGGTGAGCCCAGCAAATGGAATAAATTAAACGGAAATGGAATACAAGTAATTCAAAAAATACCTACCAATAGAATAGAAGTGATGTGAGGCCACTGATGTTATCCGCAAACAAATATATATATATACATATATATATCAATCGATGTACTTGCATTTTTAATACTTTAAAATATTACTAAGCACATTCAAATTTTGAACAAGATTTTTCTAACAACACCTGTTAGAAAATGGCGGAGCTCGAGTGCTTGAGAGCGCTGCACTTGCTAGCAGAGCTTTGCCAGTTACACGATACCTAAACCAGAATATGCATTTAAAAGGTTGGGAACACAAGAATAAGTATAAATTAAAGCTCAATTGTTTAAACACAATAAAATATACAGTTTTATTCTGAATATATTATCATCACTTGGAGCGTCAATCCGCTATAGTTGTATGAAATTAACATACGAGATGGCAATTAACAAAAGGAATAAAATGAATGAAAATTAGGGATAAATATGAAAATAATATGACTTGAATAATTAAATAAAACATTTGATTTATAATTCGCAACAATGATGACTTATAAGGAAGTATTAACGAAAATAAAAACTCTAACCTTCAATTTGCAGAAGGTAATGAATGCTTAAGTGGATTCTTGGATTACAAACAGGGCCAATTAAATTTAAGACAGCAATGCTATTTAATTCAGGCAGGAGTTTATCCTTAAAACTGAAGAACGGGCCCAGTTTGAAGTTATTGACAGAGACAAATCTAAAATTGGAATTTCAAATTCCTAGTGTATTTGAGTGAAGTTAGAAGGTAATAAGTATGGACCGTTTACCAAGGTGGTGATGGAACTCATTTTGTAGGAACAGGAAAAGCTACTGAAAAAAATTATCCCACGACCATTGAAAGTCGACTTGCGCTAAACAGATGTAAGGAATGAGGATCCGAAATGTAACTAAAATATCCAGGTATAGGAGGGAATTACTGTTACGATGTTTTTATTGTTTATTTTTATGTCATATATATTAATACGTGTATTCTATTATAAATATTTTATTTTTTTCTAGGTTATGACGATGTAATTTTTGTTGAATAGATCCTAAGACTAAGTGATATTTGCAAGGACACGAAGAATATATTCAACCTTAATTTCCCAAATTAAACGATTACTCTTACCAAAACGTTTATATGCATAAACTAACTTCAGTGGCGACTCGTAGCTAAAACTGCCGGGAATGCAACATCAGAATTTTTTTTAACATTGATTAAATATTGTGTAAAAGGAAATAAACATATAAAAATAAAATTTATAGATAAACATTTTTTATTTACTAATAGCCTAAATTGTTACAGTTCAAGCTTGATCCATTCATTTAAAAACGAAATCCATTTTTTTTTGTTTTAATTTGCGCGAAAAGATTAATTATTTTCTCCTTGATCTCTGGATGACTACTGAGGATTTTTTTTGTCTCCATTGAAAGCACTGCAAGTCCATTTAGTCTCAGAATCCATAGTGTTCTATAGAAAAGATTTTTTTTTCAGTTTTGAAAAGCAGCGTTCTTCCTCTGATGTAGTCATAGGAATTGTCAAGAGGGTTTTTATCAGTTTCGTAATTTCACTAAGAACATCATCTAGATTATTTCCCAAGATAAATTTCAGCAGCTCAATTAACTAATTAATCAATTGATTAATTAAAAAACAGAAAAATGAATTAAACTCTACACTTTATTACATTCAAGAATATAAACACGTTTTTAAGCATAACACACGCAGAGTAAAAAAAAAAGAAACACTACCTCCCACCAGCACACCAGGGGCGGCACTGCGTGAGCCACAGTGCGCGCTATCTCTCTCTCTCTCTCTTTCTCTCTCTTTCTTTCTTTCTTTCTCTCTCTCTCTCTCTCTCTCTCTCTCTCTCTCTCTCTCTCTCTCTCTCTCTCTCTCTCTACCATGCAGCTTCCTATCTCGGACATGTAAGCATGCGCACAACAGCCAAACAACGCGTCGCTGGAACTGTGAAGCGCACAGTTCTATACAAGGATTTTTGTATTTTTTTTCATAAACTAGGGAACGGCTACTGAAATAAAGCTTAAGGATTATATAATGTACAAGTATAAATGAAGAATTAAAGAAAAAATGAGTCATTACATTGAATGTTATCGATAATATCAAGTGAAAATTTGGGGGTGATGCAGTTCCGAAGTGCCTATACACGAGCCTCCACTGACTAACTTCCCTTCAGCTGTTAAAAAAAAATGTTCCTTTAGTTTATAACTTTGGAGAACGTTACTGGTTCACTTAAACAAGAAGTTCTCAACAAATTAAGTCTGCTGGCCAATTTTGCCACTCCCCGAGTCTACGATTACATTGCTGACGACACAACATATCCTCCAGCTATTGAAACATTGAAAGTCTCTGTATAACAAACTATGTAGTCAGATTTTCGCACCACACCGTTTACGTTAGGAACTAAATTCTGGTGAAATTTTATAAACACAAGGTCTGAAGACGACGATTCTTTGCACTTATCAACTAGTATATAATTTGACGTATACTCTACAATTAATCACCTTATAATTAGCCATTTTGGCTAGGATTATGGGGTGTACGCTGTGTAGGCTCTTTGAGAGTGGCGTGTTTACCAAGGGTGATTTGTCACCGTAGTTTTGGCACCACTTCAAAACGGTAGAAAGCTCTCTTCTTGCTTAATTGTAGGCTGCGTAAATGCAGTCAGAGGTTTCCTCGAAGGTAAAGGAATCTTGGAGCTCGATTCAGTATTCGTTATTCGGCGGGAACTTGTAAATTCTTCAGATGTCTCTTCTTTATTTGAGTATTCATCTTCCAATGGCCATTTTACATACACGGCCTCACACATGCGGTATTTTAACAGTGTACATGAAGGAATAAATTATTATTGGTATTCGGAAGACTATTTACGATTGTTATGATTAATTTTAAACACTGCCTGAACGAATGACGCGAGTTCGTATGCTGATTTCGATCCAGTCTTAAGTCCTTTTGAGCAGCCATATGATAGATGCTGTGTTAGTAGGCAGAGAGTGAACAAACTTTACCGGGTTAGGTCCAAACCCACGCACACATGTAGTGGTTCATCGTAGCTCTTCTTGTTTGCTAGGAGTCTGTTGAGTAGAAATGAGCTCTCTAATAACTATTTTTGCTTCGAGTTTCGCAGAGCCCAATAACTTTGCATCTTAGAAGAGTAGCTGTGCATGAATATCATAGGTGGAATTAGATCCACCGTCTCGGGCGGCAAGGCAGCAAAAATCCACGATTTTTTTTACCATCTAGTTACGGCTGCTTCGTTGGGGATGGTAAGCCCAATGGTGATGGAATTCGCCAGGTTTTCTTCTTGGATGGTAAAGTGAGCAACTTTTTACTCTCCTCTCTCTCTCTCTCTCTTTCTTTCTCTCTATCTATCTATCTCTATCTCTCTCTCTCTTTTTCTCTCTCTTGGCGAATCTATCTTCTTCTCCACCATACTTCGGAGGGGTCAGCGGTTATGGATTTGTCTACCTCCTTGAGAGATGAGCACCCCGTATCTGGTGACAGGTCTTCTTCTCCTGTAACTTCGCTATTCTTGGATGGCGGGAACTTGGAATTTATTCTTATGGTAATAAACTCTCTATTCCTTAGAAACGTGTTATGATATTAGTCTGTCTTTATATGTATTTATCTCTTAATTTGTGGGTTCATCTTGAGGCACCTTTCAGCCCGTACAGATGCGGAATTTTAACAGTGTACAAGAGGGAATTAATTTCTATCTATTCGATATGATCTAGTTACATTGACTTATTTTACAAAGCCTTACACGATTATAGACTATTGCAATTGCTATTCAATACTATCATCAACATGGCACCACTCGCGGACGAGAAGAGCTTGTGCCCGGGGTTCTATATTTGAGGCTCGCGTTGGCGATTTCCTCCCAGGTACACCTGTGCGTGATTTGCTTAGCTTGAATTGCACTGGCGCACGGACATTGTACCCACGATCTTCACTGCGGAGATTGGTGCCCAGTGGAACAGGAGACCGCGACGACCGGGTCTTCTCCACAGTTGCAACCTCTCATCCGCCCTTGCAGACTTTGGAATCCGAAATGCGTCATCTCACTTGCCTGCTTGGCCGTTAGAGGATTTGTGTTGAAGGATAGTTTTGAATGGCAATATAATGCTATTGTGTTGAATAGCATTATAAGAATGATATTCAATACTATACAAGTAATTAATAAGACATTTTCCTTTAATATTTCTATGAAAGAAGAGTTCCTATTTAGGGCTCTCAATAAACAAACTGAGTTCATATTAAACCGCTTAATACATTCAATATGAATTTAAATAATATTACATTTCCTTATTTTACTTAATTTAATTTATTTTACAATGTTTTACATATTTAATGGATTTTAACAATTGTTGTATTATTATACATAAGCGATTTAATAATAATTAATAACTTTCTTTTAACATATTTCTTCGATAGAACTGTGCTCAATTTAGAGTTTTAACATTAAAATAAAAGTTTTGGGGAGATTAATTTATAGTAAATTGTTTCGATTTTAATCAGTGTTAACTTTATTTTAACGAAACCAAAACAAATCAATTAAATTGTTTTCTTATAAGGTTTAAGTCATTTGACGCCTTTTTCAAGTACCGTTTAAACCCGATTTATATTAAATACTGTATATAAAAGAAATGGAATTGTAATGGTTACCTATGGACCTCAGTTAAGACGAAATTATTGAATGGCAGATATCCGAGGCAGGTTCCCACGCAGTATGATGGACGGGAGTATTGAGATTATTAAGCCCTCATTTAATTATTAATTCTCCGAATAAAAATTGTTGTATTATCTCTTTTTTAAGTGTGAAAAAAAATTATCCGTTAGACTTTCCGTTAGGCTGTTATCTTTGGTGGGTGGTGCTCACAGTCCTTAACTAAGCGAAGGCGTTTTTCCGACACTCCGAAATATTACCTCCTTTACCGGGTAGTTAAATAGCCAATGTACTTCGTCCAAGAATTCAGAGCGGCCAAAAATATGTTTGTTTTTTTTTGGGGGGGAGGGGGTGTTTTTTATTCTAGGGGAGAAAAAACTACGGCTCACTGGTCATCCCCCACCCTCTGTTTCCCTCCCACGATCGGGGGGCAGGCAGCAGAGGAGGAGGCCCGCGTCTGACTTGTTCCTTGAGAAACTCCCCACACTTCTGACTCTCAGTTCAAGTGAACCGATAGTGAAGTGCTCAATGAGAAGTCCGGAACAAGCTTTAGAAGAGGGTTTATAGATGTGGGAGACGGAAAGTTTTGAGTTAAAAGAGGACAGATTGGTGAGGAGGCAGATTGAGCAACTTGGGTAGTCAAAGGTAGAAAGGGTGGAATACCCTTGCCCGAAGGACAAGGAAGACCTGCTGATTATCGTGGATTCCGAACCACCGTCATGCATTTATTCATCATTCTTACTTTCTTTCTCACACTTTAGCACCTATGTTCCTCATACAGAACCGGGAGGACCGTCTAATTTCTGTTCCCTTATTCTCTTCATCTTTCATTAATGTGTTTATTGTAGCATTCATGCATTTTTGAGTTATCTTAGTTCTGAGCTTTGTTTATATATTGTGAGGTTACTTGTTTTTTGTTTTTTTACTTTCCTTACTTTGCTTCACTTCTGTGGTGTGGTCTCCTGTTTGTTACTTTCATGGGTATTCTTTTTTTAATTCCTTTTGGGTTGTTTTTCTTTTTCACTACTCTTATTGTTATCATTTATTTCACTATTTTACTTTTGTTTCACTTTGTTCACATATTTTACTGTTAACTTTCACTTTACTATCATTTTTGCTAAACCTTTTAATACTGTAGTTCACTTATTTCACTTTTAGTTCACTTTCGTTTTATTTCTGTTTAAACTTTTGATCTTCTATGTTGTCTCCTTAATCGGTTGTTTCTTCCTAATTTAGTTGTTTAGATTCGGCTGTCTTATTAGGATATCAATCCGGTGTCTTGGTTGGTTATCTTCGTTGGTTGGGTTTCTATATAGTTTCTATATATCGTTATGCTTTTTCCTTCTCCTGTTGTCTGCCGCTGGGAAATCGAGTGCTAAAGGGCAGTCCAGCTCTGGTGTTCGTGTGCTCTACAAATATCGGAGGTAGTCCGTCTATCTTCCTCCATAATTTCTCTGTTCTGTTCCTGATGTTGATGTTGAGCGTTTCTAATCCTATTTCTTGGTGAAGATCCTGTAGTCTCCTCCTCTCTCTCCCACGGGTATTGGTAATTAGGTAGAGAGCTTTATTTTGTATTCTCTTAAGTTCCAATTTTTCGTTCCTTGATTCAGCGTTGATAGGTATGGGCGGGTATAGTAGTACCTCCCTTCCTAGTACAAGATAGATTTTTCTTTTATTTTTCATGCCTAACCCTTTTAGATTGTACAGTAGGTTAAGCATCGGAATCGCTTTGTTCTTCCTCTCTGTTGTCTGTAGCTTCTTTTTGTTATTTTGAGTTCTAGCATTTTACCTTTGCTATGATATCTATAGTTCTAATTTTCGACTACAATTTCTGTTGTTTTGTTCCTGGAGATTTGAATTATTGTGAATTTCCTCTTGTTCGTCCTAATCTTCCAATCTCTTTCGTAGTTGTTGATGTGGCTAATTTCTAAAGCTGTTGTCCCTGCCTGAAAGTGTACGTTCGTGTACGGAGTGACGACGAGTTTGCTTATGTCGCCTGCGAACTGTATGTTTAGGCAATCTAGCATTATTGGTGGTGGCAGGTCTGCTCTGTAGATTGAATACAGCGTGGGGCTGAGACAGCCTCCCTGCGAGAGTCGAGCTTCCAATTCGAATTCTGGTCCTGAATACCCATTAATCACCACATATGCTCTTTTGTCTGTGACATAATCGCAAAGAATTCTGTCCAGATTGCTGTTCATCTGGATATTTAAGATCTTATATTTCATTCCTCTGACCCAGACTTTGTTGAAGGCTTTTTCTACATCTCTCAGGACCAGATCGATGTAGCTATTCTCTGTTTTTGCCTTGGCTATTTTCTCTGTTATTATGCCAAGTGCCATTAAGGTGTCTCTGCCAATTCTGAATCCAAATTGGTAATCATTATAGAAGTCATTTTCTTCAAGATATTCTTTTAGACTTCTGTTAAGGATTTTCTCGAAGACTTTGCCCATGAAGTTCAATAGCGATATTGGTATGTAACTGCTGAGGTGTCTTGGTGGTTTTCCTTGCTTTGGAACGAAAAGCATTTTGGCTAGTTTATAGCCATCAGTGAAGTAACCGGTGTTTAGGCACGCTTTATAAATATTCTTTAATGTTCTGATGATTTTGTTCGGTGCCTTGGTAATATTAATTCTGGTTATTCCTGAGGGGCCTGACGCTTTCTGCTTGAATGATTGTATTACGCCTTTGATCTCTTCCGTTGTTATGTAGGCCCCTGTACCCAGAATTTCCTCCCTTTCTCGTTCTACACTTGGTGCTGGAGTGATCTTATTTATGTTTTCTCGCAAGACTATGGACCATTTCGTTTATCTCTGGACTGAAGTCTTCGTCCTCCTCTGGTGTTATGGAGAACACTGACTTCGAGTGATTACGAAAAAGTTCTTCTGTGTTACTCTCTTCTTGGATATTTACCTCCCTTTCATTCTTGATTGTTATCTTTTCTCTCGGGGGTCTGCCTTTTATTCTATTTATTAGTCTCCAGTTCTCTTTTGGTCTTCTTTCTTCGTCAATTTTCTCTATTAGGTATCACATATGTGTCCTTTCTGTTCTTTTATGAGATGCCTCAGTTCTTCTTTCCGTCTTCTGATTTCTTCGTATCGTTCTCTATTTGGTCCGTGGGGCATTATTTGGTCTAGTAATCCTCTTAGTTGCCTATTCTTCCTCTTCATTTCCTATGTCCACCGAAGATGTGAAAGAGTACGGTATCTTTTCTTTGGTATATATCTTTCGTCCGCCTCAATGATCGTTCTTGTTAATCTTGAGTTCTCTTCATCAATATCTTCCAGGTTGGCGTCAGTGAAATCCTTTGGGATAAATTTACTAAGTTCTTGTGTGTAACCTGCCCAATTTGCTCTCCTGTAGTCCTTCCTCGCCGGTACTGGTACCTGTATCGGGTATTGATTCATGAGCAAAAGTGTTCCAACATGGTCGCTACATCCAAAGGTAACTGGTTGCATGTGGATGTTGAATGGCATATTGAAGCTACTTAGCACGACGTCTGAGTTTGTAGCTGCATTGTCTGTGACATATGTTGGAAAGTCTGGTCTTAATCTCTTGAAATTTTCCTCTCCAACATCATTTCAAAGTTGGCTCCTCTGTTGTTCCTGGAGCGGTATCAATTTGCCCTTCACCTGACATTGAGGTCTCCCATAAAGATGGTTGGGAACCATGTGCCCAAGATTTTAAATAGGTTCTGAGAGGAAAGTAATTTTTACGGCCAAGAATACCTCATCCAAATTGTCAACTTCTTTGAACTTCAGCCCTCTTCTTATTGCTATAGCCGCCCCGTCATGATGCTCGCGTGAAGGGTTCGCATTTATGAGGGTGTAATCGAGCAATTTCATTGTTTTTTCTTTTGGATTCACTCCGTGTTCTGATATTAATATATTGTATGGATCGGTCTCTCTGAAGTTATTTCCTAATGTCGATGTTTTACCGATCCATCTTTGAGTGTTGATTTGTAGAATGCTGAGCTTTCTTCTTTCTGGTTCAATTGCTTACAAACTTTGGTCGTTTAGAGTTCTTCGGACTTCTGGAGGGTTTATATCTTGTTGGGTTCTGCTTCGTTGCCTTTAAACTTACCATTTTTCATACATTGAAATGTAGAATGGCAAAGAGTAAAGCAGTCGCCAGGGTAGATTCGTATTTTGTCCTCCAATAAGAGTTTTTGCACTTCTTCCTCCTCTTCTTCTTCTTCTTTCGCTTTGAATGCCCATTTGCATTACCTCCTTTAATAGCTTTAATGACGTCTTCCTGTTTCTTGCCTCTCAGGAAGGGGGAGCATTCATCGATGTAGACTTTAAGGGTTTTTTTCCTGTGATTCCATGCGTACTACTTTGTCTCCATCACGTTTGAGTTTGCGTTTTTTTTCAGTATTATGTTCCTCGTTGCACGTTGGTGCCGACGTTGAAGCGACGTTGATTTTAAGGATTTCAGATGAGGGGAGGTTTTCAGGGAATCACGTTTATTTTTCTAATATTTTATTTAGTGTCGTAGCGAAAGTACCCGGTTTCCCAATATTTATCACATGGGCATAGAGTATGCATGTGAACACTTCTGTTGATGCCCCTTGTGGTACAGCCAGTTGGGTATGTGCCTCCTGCATTTGTTTAACAGTTGCTTTAGCCACTCCTGCGTATGTTGCATTACTTCTAGTTTCTTCTTCGTTTCTCGCTTCTCTTTCCTTTCGTTCCATTATCTCCTTTCTTTTGGGACATGCCATTGCCATATTCCTATTTATTCTTCTTCTCTTTTTTTTGCTCTAATTTGATTTTAGCTTAGGCACTTTGCCTCTTTTTCTTTATACTTTTTATTGTTCTTTCTCTTCTTTTTGTTTTAGTTCAATTTTAATTTGGGCACTTCGCCTCTTTTTATTAAAGTTTATTGCTTTTTGTTTATTGTTTTTCTTTAATTTGTTTCGATTTTTGTATCATTGTTAGGTGTAGATGGGTCTTATATTTTCTCTTGCACATTTTCTTCCACTGGGGAATAGAGATGTCCTTTCTAATGCGCGTTGTCTGTATTGCGGTATATCTAGATTGTTGTTGATTGTTGGGAGTATTTCTTGTTCTACTTTGTCCCATGTCTTTCTCCCTAGCTTCGGGATCTCCATATTGATCGGTTTAAGTCCGATTCTTTCATGTAGAACCGATTGTCGAATATGGTCGATCCTTTTCGTGCCAGTTATAAGCAGTGTGGTTTGATTCTGTACCCTCTGCATCGTCCTGTGAGAGGTACGACTTGCCATCTGCGTGATCACAGCCGGGTACACCAGGACGGAGCGTACCAAGGCTGTGTAGAGTCTTCTCTTATTTGGCAAGTTGAAGCTTCGGAAACAGTAAAGTTTCTTCAGCTCTCTTTTGGCTAGGGAGTCTCTGTTGTTTACCTGGGCCTTGTATCCTGATTTGTAAAGACGTAAGCCCAGGATCTTTCCCTCGTTAGAGTACGGATAAATTTTATCTTCAACGAGGACGTCGTCTAATTTCAGGCGGTTCATCGGAATTATCAGGAACTTCTGGAGGTTAGTTTTTATTTTCCACCTTTTTTCGTAACGTTTGATGTTATCAATCTCGGCAGCTGTCGCCCTTGCTTGAACTCCAGCGTTCCTGATTGGACTTGAAACGATTTGTGCGATGTCATCTGCATATTGCAGGTACATCGAATCGTCCCTCACTGGAGCAGGGAGGTACAGCAACGGACTCAGACAGCTGTTTTGTGGAACTCCCGCCTCGAGTTCGAATTAGGGTCCTTTGTAGCCCTCAATCGCGATTTGGGCTCTCCTCTCCATGACAAAGTCACAAAGGACCTTTTCCAGGATTGGGTTTAGCTGGAGATTGAGGATCTTGAATTGTATACCTCTCAGCCAGACCTTATCGAAGGCCTTGTTTACATCCCGCAGCACAACGTAAGCGTACTTTCGCTCAGCTTTGCTGCATGCGAGTTTTCCGTTGGGAGGGCGAGGGAGGTCTCCGTTCCTCGTCTCCTACGGAACCCGTGATGCTGAGGGTTGGGGGGCTCCTAGCTCAGCTAGATGTTCCTGAAGCCTGTCAGCCAGGAGCTTCTCGTAGACTTTCGCAACGAATTCTAGCAGGGCGATTGGTCTGTAATTGACCAGCTGATCAGGGGTTTACCTCCCTTAGGTATGAAGATTATTTCAGCAATCTTAAAACCATCAGGGAAATAACCCGTGTTCAGGGAAGCGTTATAAAAATTTGTGAATCGCTGAATGATCTGCTGTGGGGCATTTATCAAGTTGTTTTTAGTGATGCCCGTCCAGCCTGGTGCCCTTTGCTCAAAGGTTCTCACAGTGACCATGACCTCCTCTAGTGTTCTGGGACGGCCATGGCCCGCCGTCTCCCTGCCTTCGTCTACTTGATGTTGTGAACGCGTGAGGTGTATAATCTGATTCAGATCTTCGATCAATTGACCTTCGTACTCCTGGTCGAACTCTTCATTATCTTCTGGGGTGATACTGAAGACGTTTTCCCAATAATTCCTAAATCTGTCTTTTAGAACCACCAGGTCCTCTATATAATATCCGTTCTCTTTTATTCGAGCCTTAGTTTTTCTTGTTAGTCCTTTTAGATTCTTGACTTGACGCCAGAATTTAGCCGGGTTCAGCTCGCTATCGATTTTGGCTATCAGGTTGTTCAATATTTCCTCTTGTTGAAGGTTGATAGGCTCTTTTAGCTCGGTGCTTAGGCACCGAAGAATCGAGCTTCTTTCCCGGTTAGGACCTTCCCGTCTTATCTCTTCGTCCACTTCCCTGTGATCACGAGCGATCTCCCTTATCTGCTCAATCCATCTGGGCTGAGGAGGTGTTTTGTACCCAGTCTTGGTTATGCACTCGTGGTTTGCTTCTAGTATGGACTTGGCTATCCTCTCCAATTCTTCGTCTATCTCTTCCAAGATTGTGTCGCTTAGGTCAGCTGGGGCGTATTGACTGACTCGTCTCTTGTAACGTTCCTAGTTGGCTAAGGCATAGTTTTTGCGGAGAGAGACTGGAAGCTGGATCGGAGTGAGATATATTGTGGTCACTTACGACTGTTGGGCCCGACACACTGTGGTAGTTGAAGAGGAAGCCTTCACTTGTCAGGATTATGTCAGGCTTGGTGGTTGCTGTAGAAGTGATATAGTTCGGAAAATCCGGCCCTATTCTTTGGATGTTTTTTCTTCCCATAATCAATTCCAAGTTTCAGCCTCTTTTGTCAGTTCTACCATCGCCCACCGCACGGGATCTGACATTGAGGTCACCACCTAAGATTGCCATTCTGCGGTGCCCAAAACAGTGTGTAGAAGTTATTTATTGTGAGATAGGCTCGTCGAGGGGGTTGATAGGCTGCCGCTATCACGAGGTTTCCTACCAATGCGTGGAGTTCGACTGCCACAAAGGATTCGTCGAATTCTGGTAGTTATTTGAACAAGATGTTCCCCTCGATAGCTATTGCAGCACCATCAAACCTTTCCTGAGAATGATTCTTCATGATCACTCTGTAGCCCGGTATTTTAATTTGACCAGATGTAGCGTCAATGCCGTGCTTTGTTATAAGAATGATGACGGGGTCAAGCACCCGGAATATGTTTCCATATGCCGTTGCTTTTCCCCTCCCATCCGTCTAAGTCAAGTGTTAGGATCCTCCTTATGTTGCTTACTCTTTCCATGCTGTCTCTTTAGCGGTTCTGGGTTATTTTCTTCTTCCTCCAGTTTCTCTTCTTCCTGAACAAGGCGTTAGAAATTTGCTCGCAAGTGTTGTGATGTAGAACCACGTTTTGAAAGAGCAAAGCTTGTTCTACCGTTTCAGTGTAGATTTCAAAGTCGTATTCCCATTTAAAAACTTTTGATTTAATTCCATGGAATATTTCTCTGGGTTCCATCTCTTCGTGAAAGGGAAACTGATCGCATGCGTATATTATGAGATTGATGTCATCCGCACGCAACCTTTTGTTTTCCCGTTTCTTCCTTTGGCCTTCTTTGTTTGATGGGTTTCTGAGTCCGATGAGTCTGAAGACTCCGAGGAACCAGTAGTAGCAGACCCAGCATTTTCCCTCTCTTCGTTATATTCTTGTCTCTGTTTAGGGGCAGGAGTTTTCACTTCGACTGCTTCTTTTTTCTCCTTCTTATTTTTATTTCCAATTTTGGGGTTGTCTTTTTGGTTGTGGCCTTGTACATTTGTCTGTTGGTTTGGGACCATCTACAATTGCAGGTCATCCCCTCGAAGGGGTTGTCCGGGAACCACATTTGGTCCATACCGTTTTTGGAGAGCCTTTAATTTAACTCCTTAGCGAACGTTCCAGGGCGCGTGAGATTCATCACGTGCACGTCAAGAATGCACGTCATAATCTTGGTAGAGTTTTCGTTCTGCAGCTTGAGGTAAGTCTTTATCGTGTTAACTTCTGAGAGGGCCACCTTTGCTGCTTGAGTGTAGGTTGTATTGGCTCTATGCGTTTCCTCTTGTTTCTTTTTTATCACCTATTTTTTGACGGGGCAGGCCATGGCCATTGACCTGTGCACCTGCCCACAGTTGACGCACTTTTCGAACTTGTTTTTACACTTCCTCCAGCTGTGGCCCTTTTCGCTGCATTTGGCGCATGTTTCTAGTGGCTCCTTGCAGCCCTTTGTCGCGTGCTGCTCCATTCTGTAGCATCTAAAGCAAAATTGAACTGGGTGAACTCTCATTTCTCAATTTGGTCTCAACTTACTTTGGCATTGAACATGAGCAGTCCATGTTCTTTTGCCTTTTGGGACATAGTAGTTATTAGAAAGGTAGTGAAGTTGATGCACAAAATTGCGCTTTTTTCTGTGACTCAAATAAAAGATTGCTCAATCTTGATGAAGCTATCAAAGAAGAGTGTAATGAAGCCGCCCATTCGCGTCTGAAACTCCACTGCACCACTAGATCGGGGGAGCGCCAGAAAGCAGTTCGCATATTCAAAGAACTACTACCCGCCATTAAAGTGTCGCTACACAAAATTAGCCCATGACCACGCGCAGATTGCGCCGGTGAGGCGCTACTATTATCTTCCGCCATAGACAATAGTGGATTCTTGGTTGCCTTAGAGGTACTTGTATGGGTTCTGGAGATCACCAAGCCACTTTCCGTTAAGCTTCAGGCCGAAGCCCAGGGCATCCATAACGCGGTGAACAGTGTTCGGGACTGTGAGAAGGTCGTGAAACAAATGCGATTGGACGAACAAGTCTTCAGGGACATTTTCATGCGCGCTCAAGAATTGTTTGGTGAAGAAATCCGCATGCCAAGAACGACTGACAGGCAGACGCAGAGGTCTAATCATCCGGCCGAGACACCAGAAGTTTACTACAAACGTTCTATTTTCCTCCGTACATCGACGTCTGTATAAGCCAACTATATGAGCGATTTAAATCGCACAGTGCGAAAGCATATGTGCTCAGTACGCTACTACCGGCATACAGTCAGGATTCCGACTATTCTAGTGCTCACATGGAAGCCGCCTAGTTGCACCACCAATTCCTTCCAGGACAACCAGAGTGCCTGAACGCTGAATTACTGCGCTGGAAGGCGTACTGGGCGCGACAGGCGACCACGACATGTACACCACCAAAAAGAGCCGTGGATACGGTGACTCTCGGTACTTATCACATGATAGAAACCCCTTTTGCGAATTTTCGCAACCTTGCCGGTGGCCACTGTGACAGGTCAACGTTCATTTAGTGATCTGAAATTGATAAAACCTTACCTACGGTCCACCATGCACGAAGAGCGACTGAATGGCCTAGCCCATCTGAACATCAAAAAGGACATTCCACTAGTTCATAGTGACTTTATTGATGAATTCACCCGAACCAACCGTTGACTGGTTTTCAAGTGATACAATACAAGTGTGAAAAAACACCGCTCACCCAGAGGGAAATTAAAAGACCGAAAAGAAACTGACCGTAGATAAGATGTCATGAATTTCAGATATTATATTTGATATGTATTTGGGTAACTAAAATGATACTAAAATAACCCCAACTCCAGAAGGCCTCGCATAAGCTTTGCTTCATGCCTTCTCCCTTCAACAAACATATTATGTTTAAATACACATTATTATTAAGTGATTTCTAGATGCAGTACCCAAATAGTGCTGCACGATCTATCTCACTAGATTTTAATGGTTCGAAAGTATTTTTGCAATCTGTGCTTTGTTGTAGTTCATGAAAAAGCTTAGTTTGTTGATGAAAAATTATATTTCATTGTATAGACTTACCTATATACGATGTTCTCAATTGTTAACGAATGTTCATAGGGGTTTGTGCTTGTATGCATAGTATTTCCTAATTAAATTTATCATTTTTCTGTGAAATTTCATTAAAAACTATTTCAGTATAGGATTTTGATTCGAAAATACCTCCAGATCGCTTCTTTGGTAATCTAGTTTTAAAAAAATTGCGGGTGGAGAACCCTCGGACCCTCTTGTAGTCATGCATTCGCCTGTCTGGTGGCTTGGCCAATACCCCTTCCCCTTCTACGCCACTGATTGAAAAAGAAACGAAATTGATGATTCGAGTGATTTAAATGTAATGATGTGTCATTCTGCAGCCTAAAAAAAAATAAGGATTGTCATTCTGATGTGTGAAAATATTGCTTGGAAGTTTGTCAAATTTAGGATGGATGTTAGCTTCTTTTGATGGTAGGGATACGTTCTGAGATATGCCCAGGTGCGAGGAAAATGACACCAAATTCCAAAGTTTCTCCGGAGGAGGCTCCCCCGGACTCTCCGCGACCACATGCTCCCCCCTTCAACAGAATCCTAGCTACGCCACTGGTCGTCTGATTGTCCCATACTTCAAGACTTGCCGTTAACCGCGTGATAGGTTTGTGGAGACAATCCTAAAGTACTATGAAGTGCAGTGTTTACAGCCACCGGGGTTGCAAGTATACTCGCACACGAAGTTGTATTACTGAAGGGTGTCCTCTCGAGGGGGGACTTTCAGTAGTCCAAATTCTATTTTCCGGTTAGCTTCCCATGAGCGTCGAAATTTTTATGTCTGCTCTCGCTGGGAATCGAACCATTTATAATCCCCATATCTACTAAACTAGCGGCGAGAGCTCCCTTTCCACGCCCAAAGCGCTTTTCCTTTTTCTAACTCATTCACTCTCATTTGAACTCTTTTCATTTTTTTCTGGTTGAGATACACTCGTTGGTTTTCGTATTATTTTATAACTCACTGACCCCGATTGGTTAGGCTCGTCGAGCTCACATGACGTCCCTATTTTAGACGTGTCTGTTCGTTACCCTTAATTGTGATATGGGTTAAGCTATGGTCTTTCACTATGAGTATTAAAGGGGTACATACTAAATCAGTAACTTGTATCAATCATGCTTATTTTTAATGAGAGTGTATGATTAATATAGTTGTTTCTTTTCCTGAAACTGAACACAATTTTACGTTGTGTTTAATGGGTTATTTGTAGTAGGTAACGACTTTATTTATCTGTTAGCATTTAAAAAAAAAATGGCTGTTGGCATATACAGTTTATTGGAAGCGATTGTTTTGTGTCTCAATGCAGTTTGTGTATTAAATGAAGAAAGATTCCTTGCCAAATGTTAGTACCTTTTCGTGTTTAGATAAGGATCCCTAGATTAACCTAGATAGAATACCCTAGGTATTCCATTTCTTCATCTTGAATTCAGAGTAATATCAACACAAAGTAAGGAGAGATCTGGGTAAAGATTCGTTTTACCTTAATGATATTTAGGTCTGATGATCTAAGTTGCACATTTTGCGCCACTGTCACCAGCTTCTACCACCATTTGTAGTGGTGTTATATCCACCAGTCTGTTGTAGTGAGTCCAAGTGTTATATGCTGGCAGTGGCAGTGTGTCTGGGACGTTCTGCAGGTATATGTCTAGTTTAGTCTTGAAGGACTCTACACTGCAGGATGACATATTTCTTATGTGAGTCGGCAGGGAATTGAAGATCTTGGGCCCACTCCAAGGTAGACTGCATGACTGTAAGGTCTTTACTCTAGCACTGTTGGTCTTAACATAACATAATTTCATGAATGACAGAAGCCACAAAGGCTTATCCAAGGTCATCCACATCTGTCAAAACCCACCCACAAAATACGGTAAATTTTGCGACGATGGCTGGATGCAACTAGTTTATTTTGGGGGCTACTTTTCAGTGTTTTTCTGCTATCGCACTGACCAATCACAGATCTGGATTCAGTTTCATAAATGACCAATCAGAAAGCTGTATTTGTTTCAAGGCTTTTTGTGCTTTTTATATTGATCAAAACTTGGTTTTTCTTATATTTTGGATGTTTTTTCCCCCTTATTTCTTTTCTATATATCCTACCTAGCCTATGCCTGACATTATTTAGTGGTTACTTAATTTCCCATTGTTTAATGCTTGATTAAACCATATTTCAGTGTTGTTAATGAAGTCTCACGTCTTAATTCTGACGAAAACGACTTTTTCATTTTTTCTCTTCCATATTTATTTCTCTTCTTTGATTTTTTTTAAAAGGTTTTGGTAAATATGTAGACGAGCGGCCTGGCCGATAAGATGTACTATTTCGTCTGTTCCAAAATGTTTCACATTTTTGGAGTACATTCATAGGGGATGGCTTGTGGGGGGTTAAACACGATGCGTGGACCGCACTACGATGATCCTGAGTTTCATTAAATCCTAATTTTTATAAATGTTCTGACATTTACAGAGGTGAATGCTTTAACTACATCATGTCAGCGCCTTTAATCGTTTTGCCAATTATAATTGGGGGTGTGGTATGACGTCATGAAATGATTGATTCGGGTGAACGATAATATTTACATAAAATCATTTTTCCGGCCAGGCTGCTCGTCTACATATTTACCAAGGTTTTTTACAACCTTCATTTTGATTATTGTTCCAAATGGATGCATTCAGTATTAGTGTTTTTATTACTATATATGTGTAGTTCAAGAAACACTAATGGTCAATTTCAGTAAAAAAAAGAGTGAATTTTCCAGGAACAATGAACTACTTTTCCGTTCACGTCTCATATTTAAACGACCACCCACGCCATTTCCCGCTCATTTGTCAAAATGTCATTTTCATCCAAAGTTTGTTCATTACCTATTCAATGTTTCGGTGCTATTTTAATGATCTTGACATAGGTTTATATTAATGATCTTGACATAGGTATAAGTAGTGACCTGAGTAAATTTGCTGATGATACTAAGCTAGGTAGGGCCATTAGGGCTGATTCTGATGCTGTTGTAATGCAG
Source organism: Ceratothoa steindachneri (assembly GCA_963969495.1). Taxonomy (NCBI): domain Eukaryota; kingdom Metazoa; phylum Arthropoda; class Malacostraca; order Isopoda; family Cymothoidae; genus Ceratothoa; species Ceratothoa steindachneri. The sequence goes on along the minus strand of OZ018338.1, from coordinate 63,547,581 downwards.
GAGGAATTGACCATTCTGTCCAATTGGGCTGAGAAATGGCAAATGAAGTTTAACATAGACAAATGTAGTGTACTTAGTATAGGTAGAAATAATCCACTGAATAGTTATAAATTAAATGGGAGAAATTTAGGGAGGACCGATTGTGAGAGGGACTTGGGTATTTTGGTAAGTTCAGACCTTCGTCCTAGAAAGCAATGCCTAAATGCTAAGAATAAAGCTAATAGGATATTGGGATTCATTAGGAGGAGTGTAAGCAATAAGAGTGCTGAAGTCATTCTAAAACTGTATCTGGCGCTAGTTATGCCTCATCTAGACTATGCATTACAATTTTGGTCACCATATTATAGGAAGGATATTGATTTGCTTGAGTCTGTGCAGAGAAGGATGACAAAGATGATTGGTGGGCTAAGGAACTTACCTTATGGTGAAAGGCTCAGAAAACTAAATCTACATACATTGGAAAGGAGAAGAGTCAGAGGGGAATTGATTGAAGTCTTCAAATGGGTAAAAGGATATAATAAAGGGGATCTGGGTAAGGTTCTTATACTTAGTGAACATGACAGGACACGTAGCAATGGGTTTAACCTTGATAAGTATAGGTTTAGGAAGGAGATTGGGATGAATTGGTTTACAAATCGTGTGGTAAATGAATGGAATAGGCTCACTAGACATGTGATAGAAGCCTCCTCTGGGTAGTTTTAAGAATAGATTAGATAAATATATGAATGAAGCTGCTAGATGGGACTGACTTTTTTTATGTACATATGTATATATTTTTCTAAGGAGTGGGGAGATTATTTTGCGGTTGCATGAATGGACATAATCCTCTGGATGCATTTTATGTATATTGTAGATTAGATCTGACAAACTCCTGTAAAGGGTGACAATGTTGATGACTTTTCTCTGGTAAGAAATCTTTTGTGTGTTGACTGGAACAGGAGCTGCCAAGTGTAGGCCATGAATGGTCTTTTGCAGTCTCTTTCTTTTCTTATGTTCTTAAATGTGTTGCGTTTCTCGAAGCCCATGGGCTATTCAAATCAACACACGAGTGTCCGAATTGTTCTGCACAGCTCAGAATGAACAAAAACTGGGTGTTTTGGTGCGATAAATTGTGTATCAACGCTGATGGTAAAATCCAACTCTGTAAATATAAGTCGACAGCTCGGAAAGGCACTTTTTTCACTGGGTTGTGCCTTTCCCGACCTTCAAGATCGATTCCACAAATTCTGGCTTGCTGCTGGTAAACTCTACCCACCTATCTGATGTAAGTATTAACGATTATTTTGAGCGTCGGCTCGTTGTTGGGTACGGCTCACCACGGGGATAACACTGCGATGACCCTGAGTTTCAATCCTTTGGGGGAGTCTAGGGGGCATAGCCCCCCAGTATAAAAACAAAAATCGCCATAAAATTCTTCGACTTCATCTCTAAAAAAGTAACAACGAAAAGTAGCCCAAAATAGCCCCGAAAAAGCTAGGCCTAGGATCCGGCCATCATCTACACAATTACCTAAAATACATCTATAGGATTGTGTCCAATCACGCATCTACAATATAGAATTCAAAAACAAAAAGTATCATCATCAAGACTTAAAAATCCAAATCAATTATAATATATAATAATAAAAAACTGCATCCACAGGAATGTCTAGAATGTCCCCCCTCTCCCCCCAAAAGTTAACCCTCCCTACCCATATAACCATCTAATCTGCGTTTGAAAACATTCAAGTTTGGACTGTCTACGTCTCAGATGGCAAATTATTCCAGTAATTTACCACTATTGGTGAAAAAAATTTCTAACCTGCACCTCTGTTTTTTTAATTTTTAAGTGGTGACCCCCTAGTCCTATTACTACCTTCCAACTCAAATAACTTACTAAAATCCAACTTATCCATCCCAGAACAGATTTTAAAAAGCTCAATCATATCTCCCCTCACACATTTCTCTCAAATGAGAACATATTTAGTACCCTCAGTCTATCTTCATATTCAAGGTGCTTTAGGGAAGGTATTTTTATTGCTCTCCTTTGTACTGACTCTAGCAGGTTGATGTCATATCTAAAATGTAGTGACCGCGCTTGTATACAGTACTTTAAATGGGGCGTGGCCTAACATACAAGTTGTAGAGTTTAAGGATAACCTCTTTACTTTTGTAGCTAACTTGCTCTTAATGTGTGTATGTGGTGTGTGATGCATGTGGAGTTGAAAGGAGAGTGAATGTAACTGAATGCTGTGTGTGTTTTCTGGAAGGGGAGGTTAGGAGGTTGAGTGGGGAATGTAAGAGGTTGAATGATTTGGTGTTTGAGGTGAGAAGAGATGCAAGTGTGCGATTGAAGGGTGAGATTAGTGCTAAGAGGGTGGAAGATAGGGCTAGGACTGGGAACAGTGTGGAAGTTGTGAGTGATGATAAATGGTGGGTGAAAATGGATAGGATAGATAATTTAGGACAGGTTAGGTGTGTGAATGAGAGGGACATAGAACCTGTTAGGTTGACTAACAGATTCAATGTCCTGAGAGAGGAAGAGTGTGAAAGTGATTTGCTTGGTGTGATTGTGGATGAAAGCAGGATGGGTGGTAGTGTGACTGAGAGCAGGAGGGAGGGTAATGTTAGGCCAAGACAGAATAGGAGAATGACTGAGGTGCTAGTGATGGGTGACTCTCAGATTAGGTATTTAGATAGGAAGTTGAGTGATAGCAAGTGGAAGGGAATGAGAGTTTGTCTGCCGGGTGCTGGTGTAAGTGATGTTTGTGAGAGGTATGATAGGCTGGTTTCTGGGTGTGAGAGGGATGCAGTTGTGATTACGCATGTGGGAGTGAATGATGTAAGGAAGGTGGGTACATGTGAGTTACGTGAGCAGTATAAAAGGTTAGTTGAAAGGATGAGTAAAAGCAGGGTAAAAAGTGTTGTTTCTGGTGTGCTTCCAAGATTGGATGTGGGGGTAGAATGGTTGTCGCGTGCAATTGGTTTGAATGAATTTGTGAAAGGACTGTGTGAGGAGTTAGGATTGGTGTTTGTAGATGTCTGGGGAGGGTTTTACAGGAATAGGAGGTTGTATGCGATGGATGGGCTCCATCTTAGTTGGGCAGGTGTTAAGGTTCTATGGGGGGAGCTGGATAGTGTGATTAGGTCCTTACGGGTGGGAAACTAGAAGCTGTTAGAGGTAAGGGAATAACAGGAATAGAGGGCAAGTGTAGGAAATGGAAGGGATGCAGAGATAGAGGAATAGCTAGGGGGGAGGGCATACTGATGCGTTATAGGGGGACTAATGCACAAGTGAATGAGCAGATAACTAGGAATAGAAAAGCACAATGCAATGAAGATGGGAATAATAAAAAACCTTAAAAATATACTACACAAATGGTCAGAGTATAAGGAATAAGATAGATCTCTTAAGAGCGTTAGCGAGTGAAGAGAATTTTGATATAATTGCGATAACAGAGTCATGGCTTGATTTGGCAGGTAATCACTTTAAACCTGAGGTTGAGATTGAGGGCTTTAACATGTTCCATACAGATAGGAATAGGAAGAGAGGAGGAGGGGTTATTATTTATATTAAAGATAATCTCCAGTGTTGTGTAAACAGTACAATTAAATTAGATGATAACACAGTCATTATGGCTAAATGTAAAGGAAGGTAAAAACAAGCTTGTCATAGGATTATTATACAGACCACCAAATCTTAGTAAGGAAGCTTCAAATCTTCTGTGGCAGGAGATTGAACGGGCATGTAGAAGTAAGCATGTGTGTATAATGAGCGATTTTAATTACAGAAATATAAACTGGGAAGCTCTTGTGGGTGATCAGGAGGCTGAGGAATTTTTGAATGTTGTCCAAGATAATTTTCTGAGGCAGATTATTAACGAACCCACTAGAGGTAATAATATACTGGATTTAGTTCTGACAAATAGGGAAGAAGTTATTAAGGATACTGAGATTGGAGGAAATTTGGGTAATAGTGACCATTGTGAAATTAGATTCAAGATGAAATGGAATGGTAGTGATAGTAGCATGAACAATGTTACAATTCCTGACTTTAGAAGAGCAAATTATAATGGGCTAAGGACTTACCTGGAGGCAGTTGTACAGAAACCAGGCAATGAAATCAATTCAGGAATAGATTCAATGATATCAGTTAGTGGAGACAATAATCACCAGGAGGAAGAGATTACAATTGAAGAGGAGTATAAGAATGTGTTTAGTGAAAATCATTGGAGAGTGGCATTGTGCCAGTGGCATGGAAGAAAGCCAATGTGATACCTATATTTAAGAAAGGGGATAAAACAAATATGTCTAATTACAGATCAGTAAGTTTGACATCAATGGTAGGGAAAATAATGGAATCTATTATAGCAAGGAATATTAGAGATCACTTGAATAAGTATAAGTTGATAAAAGAATCACAGCATGGCTTTAGTACGGGTAAATCCTGTCTGACTAATTTGCTCTCTTTTTATAGTAAGGTGTATGAAGCAGCAGATAATGATGAAAACTATGATATTTTATACTTGGACTTTAGTAAGGCTTTTGATCGAGTGCCACACTTACGGCTTCTGAGCAAAGTTAAAGCACACAGGATCGATGACAGTATATTTAGGTGGATTCAGTCATGGCTTGGTGACTGACAGCAAAGAGTTAGTATAGATGGAGTTAAATCTGAGTGGGGGTGTGTTAGCAGTGGTGTTCCGCAAGGATCTGTTTTGGGTCCCTTGCTATTCTTAATTTATATTAATGATCTTGACATAGGTATAAGTAGTGACCTGAGTAAATTTGCTGATGATACTAAGCTAGGTAGGGCCATTAGGGCTGATTCTGATGCTGTTGTAATGCAGGAGGAATTGACCATTCTGTCCAATTGGGCTGAGAAATGGCAAATGAAGTTTAACATAGACAAATGTAGTGTACTTAGTATAGGTAGAAATAATCCATTAAATAGTTATAAATTAAATGGGAGAATTTTAGGGAGGACCGATTGTGAGAGGGACTTGAGTATTTTGGTAAGTTCAGACCTTCGTCCTAGAAAGCAATGCCTAAATGCTAAGAATAAAGCTAATAGGATATTGGGATTCATTAGGAGGAGTGTAAGCAATAAGAGTGCTGAAGTCATTCTAAAACTGTATCTGGCGCTAGTTAGGCCTCATCTAGACTATGCAGTACAATTTTGGTCACCATATTATAGGAAGGATATTGATTTGCTTGAGTCTGTGCAGAGAAGGATGAAAAAGATGATTGGTGGGCTAAGGAACTTACCTTATGGTGAAAGGCTCAGAAAACTAAATCTACATACATTGGAAAGGAGAAGAGTCAGAGGGGAATTGATTGAAGTCTTCAAATGGGTAAAAGGATATAATAAAGGGGATCTGGGTAAGGTTCTTATACTTAGTGAACATGGCAGGACACGTAGCAATGGGTTTAAGCTTGATAAGTATAGGTTTAGGAAGGAGATTGGGATGAATTGGTTTACAAATCGTGTGGTAAATGAATGGAATAGGCTCACTAGACATATGATAGAAGCCTCCTCTCTGGGTAGTTTTAAGAATAGATTAGATAAATATATGGATGAAGCTGCTAGATGGGACTGACCTTTTTTTTTTATGTACATATATGTATATATTTTTCTAAGGAGTGGGGAGATTATATTTTGCGGTTGCATGAATGGACATAATCCTCTGGATGCATTTTATGTTTATTGTAGATTAGATCTGACGAACTCCTTAAAGGGTGACAATGTTGATGACTTTTCTCTGGTAAGAAATCTTTTGTGTGTTGACTGGAACAGGAGCTGCCAAGTGTAGGCCATGAATGGTCTTTTGCATTCTCCTTCTTTTCTTATGTTCTTATCCTAGCACCCTATTTGTTCTATTTTTTGTCTCAATATACTGCTTTGAAAACTTCAGTAACCTATCTACTAGTTACTACGCCTAAGTCTTTCTCATCAACTGAATTCTGCTAATTCCCATCCATTTCATAGCTAAATTCCCTATTATCCCTTCCCATGTTAATGCTGCATTTTTCATGGTTAAAAGTCATTTGTGGTATTTTCAAACAAATTTAAAAATCTCACCAAAGAGCTGAAGGAGGTAACCAATCTCCTATTAGTGAAGGTACACAAAATTCACAAAAGTAAGAAGGATACATGCCGAGGAGCACCGAATCAGGTATCCAGGAAAGGTTTTAACAATAAGGACTGTATACAATGTGACGGATATGAACAGTGGTACCACTGCATGTCAGGGAATGAACAGGAGTGAACTGCATTTTTGGGGGCAAAATAGGAAGAGTATATATATATATATATATATATATATATATATATATATATATATATATATATATATATATATATATATATATATATATATATATATATATATATATTTAATGCTCAACTGATGTGCCTGATCTCTTTTTAAAACTAAAGAGTTTTTAAAAGATCTTGATGGGAAAGTTATATTGCTAGAAAATAAGCTGAACGAAATGAAGGATATAATGCTCACATTGGAGGAAAAGACAGACTACAAAGCCAATGATGACTTCAAAGAAGCAGTGTGGGAACAACTAGAGGAGTATAGATCTGAGGAAGAAGAAAAAATTTACAGGAAACCAAACATTATTATTCACGATATACCAGAACCAACTGGAACAAAAGGATCTGAAAAATATGCAAAAGATGAGCAGGCAGTGAAGGATATAGCTGAGGCAATTATCATAACAGAGACTATTGAAATAAAATCAATGACCAGACTAAACAAATCAAGAGGGAGTAAAAATCCTCCACCCAACAACCCAAGAGCTCTCAAAGTTGTTCTTATAAAGGAAGAAATTGAGTGGAACATCATCAAAGCTAGTTCAAAACAGAAAGATCTTGAAGATCAACACTTTAGAGACATCTGCTTCATGCCAGACAGACTTTCAATGAAAGGAAAAAATGGGTTCTCTGGCCAAGTATTACAAGATAAGACAGTCTATCACAGGCATGGCTAATCTTGACACTAACCAACTGCTAATCTGTGTTGATTTTATTTTCCGAGAAATTGACTGGAGTATGGAATCAGTTGTTGGTGGTTCAGGAAGTGAACATATGATGTCTTATGACACATGCCAAGATCTATTCCTACACCAGCAAGTAAATACATTTACTCGAACTCAAGGAAGAGACATCCCTCTCAACCTTAGACCTTGTTGTTTCTAGGAATGAGTATGAGGTGGATGAAATAATACATTACAGATCTCCAATAGGGTCATGCGACCATGCAGTGCTAATTTATATAACCCTGTTTCCAATAAGTTTATCTTTTATAAAAGAGACTATGTTGCCATGAACCAGCATTTGGGACATCAATTGGCATGAGTACTTCAAACAAAAGACATTAGAAGAGATGTGGAACTGCTTTTTGGTTGAGTACAATGTTGCTTTCTCTGAATACATACCAAAGAAAACTATTCCACCCATAGGAACTACCCAGAAACCAAAATGGATACTAGTTGTGTTAAGGAAGATAGAAGCAAAGCAAATGGCCTGGGAGAGGACATTTGGATTGCTTCTATCTTCCTTAACACAAAACCAGTATCTGTGAGGATTGCCAAACATCGGTTTGAGAAAGAACCAGCTAGAAAAGTAAGCGAATCCAAGAGTATTTTATGCCTAATGTAGGAGTAAAACCACCATCAGAGAGGAGGTAACTCGGTTAAGGAAATCAGATAGATCCTTAACCAATTCCAACTTGGAAGCCAGTGAACTACTAAATGAAGAGTTCCAAAAAATCTTTCAGAAGGAGGATGGAAACATGTAATTTCTCAGTTGCAGAAATAAAGGATATGATGGATAAACTGAAATGTGCATCTGCCCCAGGACCTGATGGAGTTCATCCAACAGTCCTAAAAGAATGCAGCATTACTAGCCTGGACAAACCCCTGTGGTTAATCTTTCAGAAATTCCTTGAAACCAGCACAGTTCCTACTGACTGGAGAATGGCAAATGTTGCCCCCATCTTTAAAAAGGGCAACAAACTAGATGCACTAAACTAGCGCCCTATCAGCTTAACATCAGTGCCATGCAAACTTCTAGAGAGAATAATTAGAAAAGACGTAGTGAACACAATCCCCATTGCATTGAGTTTAGTAAGGAGTCACCTTGGAACAGAATAACCTCCTCACAAATCAACAATATAATTCATACATAGAAGAATTGGAGACTGCTATTGATGAACAGGACTGTGTGGACATTATCTATCTCGATTGCAGAAAGGCTTTTGATACTGTGCCACACGGGTGACTCCTTACTAAACTCAATGCAATGGGGATTAGAGGGAAGGTATTTTTTTGGATTGAGGCTTTTTGAACCATAGGAAGCAGCGTGTGGTGGTGAAGGGTGATTTCTTGGCCTGGAGGCCTGTTTGGAGTGGTGTCCCCAGGGTAGTGTCTTGGGGTCTGTTTTGTCCATCATTTATATCAATGACATCCTTGACAATTTGGAGTCAGCAGGAAAGGTATTTGCCGATGACGCTAAAGTATACAGGTGTATAAGAAATTTAGAGGATACCAACAAACTACAGGAAGACCTAAACAAACTTGAATGGAGTTCCAAATGTCTGCTCAGTTTCAAAAAAACCAAGTGTAAAGTAATGCATTTGGGTTGCCAAAACCAAGAATATGCCTACACCATGAGAGGGGTTCACCTGGATGGTACGGAGGAGGAGAGGGACTTAGGAATTCTTATTACCAAATATCTGAAGCCAGAAACTCACGTCCCTAAAGTTGCTGCAAGAGCCAACCAGATATTGGGGAAGATAAAAAGCATATTTACATACTTGGACACAGAAATGTTTATGGCCCTATATCTAGCCCTAGTCAGACCTCTGATGGAATATGCAGTACAGGTTTGTTCCCCACAAAATTGAAGAGACATAAACACCTTAGAAAAAATTAAAAGAAGAGCAACAAAACTAGTGCCGGAACTCAGAGACTTACCTTATGAGTTCAAACTTGAGAAACAAACTCTCCTCACTGGAGCAGCGAGGGAACAGGGGCAACATCATAGAAGTTTTCAAAATACTCAAAGGATATGAAAATATCAATGTAGACCAACTCTTCAAACTAGCTTCTAGTGGTATAACAACCCAAGAAAGAACAAGGGGACACAGTCTAAAACTGTTGAAACCTAGACACCAGAATTCAAAACAAAATAATTTTTTTGGTACTAGAGTGATAACAATGGAACAGTCTCCCAGAACATGTGGTCAGTAGTCCAGGTCTGAATGCCTTTAAAGCCCGAAACCATAATACTAAATTATCACTGAGAAGAGGTCACCCTTATGATTCTTGTTTCCTTAGCCTCTTACAAATCACTATGGTGAGCAAAAGTGACACTGCTATTTACAGCCTCCCCAAGATTATTTATATAAACTATGAATAATAAAGGGCCTAGAACTGATTTCTGAAGGTATGCCACTAATAACATACCTCCATTGTGACAACCCCATTCAGTAAAACTCGTTTCCTGTCTTTCAGCTATCCAATTAAAACTTTATCAAATATCGCATACATTTTTAATTTGTGAACTAGTTTCCTATGTGAAACCATATAAAAAGCTTTGCTAAAATCTAAGTAAATTACATCAACATTCTCTCCCCTATCTAATAGTTTAGTTACATTGTAGCGGGCCGAAAATAGATCTCTAATCCCAATCGATAATCGATCCAACCCGCTTCCTACTCTGTCCGGACGTGAGAAATCGAGGGAGAATAAAACGGATTGTATATACAGTCCCTTTACTTACAAAAAAAAATACAATGATAGCTACAGTTTATATTTACAAAAATTTTATATTTTACTAGGGAAGTGTGCACACTTCAAAATGAGGCTAAATTCCCAAATAAAAATAATGATACCAAACGAGAATCCTATAACGGGCGGATACAACAATTTACGTAAATTCTAGACAAAACAAAAAAACACAACCACAACCGAACGAAAAGGGGACACGCGCTATGTCTTGCTGGAGGTGGGTGGTAGTTGGTTAACTAGAAGGAGGCAGTATTGTCAACGAAGGCAGGTATGGCGGTTCAGGTGGATAGAGACACGAAAGCCCTCCTCTCAGGGCTGGGTGGAGCACTCTTCTACAGAACCCCTCTTGCTTCCAGTCCACACTTCCACTCTCTCTGAAGAAGAGATATATCCTCCTTCAGTGACCCATTTATTTTTACAGGGATGGCGAAACTAATAAGTGGGCATTACCCGAAAATACTTTGACTAGCTTACCTCTTTCCAGAATAACGCTTCGTTAAATTTTCTTAATACAAAATAATATCTTATTATTAGCTATTATCTTTCCAGAATAACGCCTGGAAAGAAAGAAAAACATGGTAATCATTTTATACATGAATTAAACAAAAATAAAACAAACCCATTCCCATTCACACACATTCTTACAGAGGGAGGGAGAGGGTACTGAGAAAAGGGGTGGGAGAATGGCCCTTTTACACACACTCACATTCGCCCCACCACACCCCTCCTTCCTTAAGCCATTCGACCAGCCACTCACTAAACCCTTTCAATCACTCTTCACGGTACCACTTGTGCTCAATCGCACCCTTCTGCACCCATTCACACTCGTCTACTGGTCCCTGGCTACGCGTAGCAATTAGTCGGGGTTGTTCGTCAGTCGTCCTGTCAGTCTCATCGTCACTATTTATCATCTCATCAACCATACTCTTAGCCCTCATTACCAGTTCTCCCATCTCACGACAGAATTCTTTCATACTCTTCCGTTCAGAACCCTCACTCTTCATACCCCCATTCATCAGCTCCTCACTCACAGCTCTCATCCAACTCAAGGTACATTCTTGCGAAACAGACAGGTCACTCACATCCCCTGTATTCTCAACAGGCATACCAGAAACCCCTTCGACTGGTTCCCACCAGAAACCTGAAAAATCAGCCATTTCATCATTCACTACATCAAACTCATCCCTACTATTACCATTCGTAAAACCCGAAAAATCAGCCACACTAGGTTCATTCTGCCCAAACACACTATCATTCATACTGTTCCCAAAACCAGAAAAATTTGGCACAGGCAGCTCACTCACTCGTCTACTTATACCAGCCAAATCACTCACCTGTCTATGCAAAAACTCAATCTCCCTTTCAAGATCCCCCATACCAGAAACACTCTGCTCAGACTTACTTTCATTCGTACTTGCATTCTTCCTTTCACTCTTCTTTGTACGCTTTCTACTCCTCGAGACTAAGACTAGCTCTTTCCCAGACAGATCCATACTCTCACATTCAATCTCATCAGCATGCACTTTACCTCTCTCTCTACACAGTCCATACACCGGATGGCTCACCAGGTAGTCAGGAGGTTCTCTCCATCTCCTTAACTGACTCTGATGAGCCCACACTCTCTCAGTCATGCCGTCATTCAAACTCTCCAAAACATATGTCACTCCATTTTCCCAAACCCTCACAACTCTATAAGGTCCATCAAACTTCTCACTCATCTTTGATACATTCAACCTACCCTTCACTTCTTTCACCTTCAATACTTTTGTACCTAATTCAAATGAACGGAACCTTTCATGCGCCTCACGCCATACACTCTGCTCACTTTCACTCAAACGAAACCTATCTTTCACTCGCCTTTCAAAATTCATCACAAACTGACATGGGGACATTCCAGTTGCACTATGCACAGTTGAATTATACGCCCACAACACTCTCCCCAGACACACATCCCAGTCATTCACTGTCGTACTCATCATTCTCAACATCTCACACAAGGTTCTTATAGTCCGTTCAGCCAATCCATTTGAAGACGGTACATACGGAGTTGTTCTCACATGCTCCACACCATTCTCTCTCAACATTTGCTCAAACACTTCCCCTACAAATTCAGGCCCATTATCACTCAGACATCTTCTAGGCTTCCATACACACATAGGAAAAAACAACTGCTCAACCACACGCGCAACAGTCAGCAACCACACTCGCAACAGTCACACTCCTTTTATCTCTCACAGGCGCTGCATACACAAACTTACTTTTATGGTCAACCATCACAACCATACCAACATTCCCAGCACTCGTACGCGGCAAAGACACACAATCAATCACTACCAATTCAAACGGTTCTTTCGCATCAACTTTCAACATCGGTGGTTTCACTTGCACACCTTGCACCTTTCGCTTCTGACACCTTTCACACGTAGTTGCAACATCATTCACAACAGTTCTCAGAAACGGGTGGAACACATGCTCCTTCATACACTCCCACAGCTTAAACTTACCCATATGCCCATAATTATCATGCACAACCTTCACCAGACCAATCATACCAACTAAGGACATCACAGGTACATACATATCATCACCACCCTTCACATGCCTCACAAAATATACAACATCCATACAAACAACAAAATCCTTAGCATACCTTTTAAAATCACTTAAACACTCTGGCCATTCATTCAAATCAACACGCATCATTACACACCTCTTCAACTCACTAACAAAAGGACACATCTCTTGCATCTCTAGAATATCATCATCACTTAAAATCTCATTCTCATCATCCATGACCAACTCAATCATACCGCAAAACTTGACAACATTCTTTGCACACTCATTCAACTTCATCACCTCACATTCACCTTTCATAAGACAATCCTTATCAGCATCCAAAGACAAATCATTTAATCTCATAAAGTCTACACCAAGCAAGAAACAACAAGGCATTTGCTCACCTTTCAGAATCACAAAGTCATGCCTCACATTCACACCATTACCCAAACTCACTTTCAGACTAACCTGTTCCCATGCCACTATCAAGCCATTCCCTAATCCACTTATCCGTAACTTTACAGGTTTATGCTCGCAACATTTAAACTCATCATACTTACTCAGAATCTTCTCATTCACTAAAGACACCTGCGCTCCAGTATCAATCAAACCACAGAACAACCTTTCACCAACTTTCACTCTCGCTTCCATCATATTAGGTCCACCATGATCGCAATACACTGAAGGAACAAGCACTCCAACATCAGCACTGATATCCACACTGTCATTAACTCCCATATCATCACTCAACACACACTCATCTTCATCCAGACAATCATTCTTCTCTCTTATATATGAACACTTTTCAATTACCCAATTGTAGTGCACACCGCTCAAACATTGCAGATGTACCACATTAGGATTCAAACCCTTCATCTTCTCATCCTTGTACACAATCGGCCTCTCACCACCAAAGTGCACATAAACAATCACTCCATACAAACGACTCACTACAATCAACACTTCCTGAAATGGCGGGACCCCTTGCATACACATCGCTCTCAATTCTTTCATGAAGTTCCGCACCTTTGCCATACCAATGCTTTCAGGCTTACTACACACTTCATTCATTACCTCCTTCCTTAAATCATCTACACTATCGGGCACTCTCACATCTACTCCATCACTCTTCAAATCTTGCAAACCATTCCATACACTCTCAAACAAGGAATCACCACCACCCTTACTCTCTTTTCCATTCATAATTCCTTTCGGCAAATACTCAGGATCACTCACTCCACACACATTTTCATCATTCGTACCAGGATACCTTGACATCAAATCAGCTACTCCATTCCGTTCACCAGGCACATACTCAATCACATAGTCAAAGTCACTCAAATCTTCCAAAGTCCTTGCAATCCCACTATCAGCCCACTTCATACGCTGCAGATACACAAGAGGTTGATGATCGGTTTTTATCACAAACCTCACACCATACAAAAATGGACGCAACACTTTCAAACAATATCTTATCGCAGCCAGCTCTCGTTCCACAGTCGAATACTTTCGTTCTGCAACATTCATAGCCTTGGATACATACCCAATTATTCGCCTGACATTCTCTCCATTCAAACGCTGCTCTTGCATCAGAAAACCTCCCATACAATACCCACTCGCATCTGTATACAATTCAAGCATTTTAGCATTTACACTATAATCTGGGTAAGCTAATTCAACATCTTCAGCCGCTGCCTCCTTCAGTCTCTCATATGCCTCATTCATCTTATCATTCCACTTGACAACCGTACTACCTTTCTTGCCCATCCACTCAGTCAGAGACTTACTCACACCAGAACAATCACGTATAAACTTTCGCTGGAACTCAATCAAACCCAAAAATGACTTCAGTTGCTTCACAGTCACGGGTTTAGGAAACATTCGCACCTTCTCAACATACTTCGATGATTTACGCAATCCATTCTCACTCACCATATGCCCAAGGAATTCCACTTCTTTCGCAAACCATTCACACTTCGCCACTTTCACCTTCACACCAACACTCTCCAACGTTCTCAACACATCATTCACCAATCTCATATGCTCCTCAAAAGTCTCAGTCATAATCAAAATATCATCTATAAACGCAATCACATTCTTACTCGCAAACTTACTCAACACAACATTCATTGCCCGCTGGAAGGCTCCGGGAGCATTAGCCAACCCAAAGCTGAGGTTCCAGAACTGGTAATGCCTCTTTGAGGAAGAGAAGGCAGTTACTGGCCGGCTCTCCTCAGCAATGGGCATCTGGTAATACCCCCGTACCAGATCCAGCTTCGTAAACCACTCCATCCCATGCATACTATACACACACTCAGATACCACACACATCGGAAACCTTTCTTTCACAGTCCTTTCATTCACCTTTCGATAATCCACACACAGACGCAATCTTCCATCCGGCTTATGTACAGGTACAATTGGACTATTCCATGCACTCTCACTCTCCTCAATCACCCCCAATTGCTCCAATTCCAAACACTGCTCCTCAATCTCTTCAGCAACCGGACGTGGGAAATGCCTCAGGCCGCTGATAGATTGGGGAGTCCTCCTGCAGGACAATCTTGAATTCCGGGAGCTTTGCAACCCCGAAATCCAGATCGCCCTTACTGAGAACCCCCCTTCGTTCAAATGACATTCGATACACATCCTTCCTTTCATACTCAGTCAAACATCCATCCAATTTCACCATGTCCTTCACCTCATTATACATCCATTCACATGTCTTTTCATTCGCAACATTCACCCTGATATCCGTACTATCATCCATACCTACCTCATTGACAGTGGAGAGGTGGCCCAGTACATCTCCGACTTGGATTCCCCTCACCTGCCCTTTCACACTGGGGTCTGCCTGCACACATACAAAAGGATCATTCATTCTCATCAAGCCATCAAACACACAAGCAACACGCCTTACCTTATAACACGCATCCTTTCCATCCAATATCACAGTGTTCTCACTTACATTCAAACTAACATCCTTACTACAACTCACTCTAACAGACACCCTTTCACCCTTCACAAGCCTTACACTCTCCATAGCAGTCACCTCAATACCAGTAAACACACTCTTCAAAACGCTACCATCTTTCCCTACATACAACTTATACACCCCATTTTTACCAATCTTTCTCTCAATCTGATCACTCGCAGGATGCACAACCATACGATTCATTTTCATAAAATCATAGCCCAAAATCACACCATACTCACTACTCACCTTATCAATCACAGAAAATTCACATTCATTCATCATCATACCATGCATTCGAACAGGTGACCTTATCATTCCAATCACAGGCACTCTCCTATTACCAATACCTACTAAACTACCCTTGCACTCAGACAGGAGGGCTTTTTCGCTAAACTTGTCATACACATCTTTATACACCAAGCTCGCCTTGCATCCAGAATCTATTAAAGCCAAACACTCAATTCCATTCAACTCCACCTTCACACTCAGACACTCATACTTCCTACCAGACAGCACTTTCACACTAGACAGACTTACCAACACATTACTCACACTCATGCACCCAGAGGATACTTCAGCAGGTACCCTCTTACCATTCAGTTTCCCGCTTCAGACTTTCCATTCACACCTTGCGCTCTCAGTCTAATCCAACACTTTTCACTTGAATGTCCTTCCATCGCACAATAGCTACATACATTCCTCTGGTCACGACACATCCTTGCATAATGACCAGCCTTTCCACAATTACCACATGCATATTTCATACTTTCCCCAGCAGTTGCTCCACCATTCAACCTCGGACAATCTTTCTTCAAATGGCCTATTTCTTTACACTCGAAGCACTCTTTCACACTTTCCTGGCAATCCTTTATCATATGCCCTTTCTTACCACACCCAAAACATGCACCAGATGTCCACCTACATTCTGCCAACATATGACCTTTCCTTCCACACCGACGACATTCCACAATCTTTCTCACACCATTCGGTCTCTCATTTGCTGGGACATACCTCGGTTTCTCTCTCATATATCCGTTCCCACGCTTGAAATTCATCTGCCCCCTTCCATTCGACCACCCTCCATTTGCCCATCCATTCTGCCGGCCCAGGAAGTTTGACACCACTCCAGCTGGTGCAGCCTTCAGGGCATCCCTGTAGCTCACAAACTGCTGGGGTGGATGAAAGCTCCTGGGCTTCTTACCCCCAACATTCACACTGTACCATCCATCCTCTTCTAGATCGCTTTCATCATCAAATCGTCCATCTTCTAACAGTTCCAACACATCCTCCCACATCAACCGTTCACCTGTCAGTCTCACTCTCTCCTTTCTCTTTCCACCCAGCCATTCACTCACCTTTCGTGGGATCGTGTCTAAAAACTTCCTCATGAGTGGTTTACATTCATTTACATCATCATCACCATACCTCGTTCTTGCCATACTCTCAAGCCTATGTGCATACATATTCACACTTTCACTCTTCCCCATTCGAGCCTTCTCAAATTCATTTACCCTTTTATACTTCACACTCTCTTTCATTCGTTTCACCTGTCCAATCATCCGCTTCTTCACCACATCGTACCTTGGTTCCCCCACACTTATAATCACGCGGAAAAACTCCAATACTTTTCCCTCCAAACATTCCCCCAAAACATTCATCCAGTATCCCTTATTCTCCGGGTACTTGAGCTTACAATATCGCTCAAATTCCCCGAAGAATTCTTCCACACTTTTCCCACCATGTAACCTAAATCTATCTATCTTTGGCACTTCCCTTATCAAAATACCCTTTCCCACATTCATTTCACTCTCACTTGAGCTGCATTCACTCTCACTCATATCAATCATACCATCACTCTCTCCTTCATCCGAGTACAATGAGTCCACACTCTTGCCTCTTACCTTCCTATCCTTCCCCTTTGCACCACTCTTCCTTCTTCTCTTGCATTCAACTCTCTTCCATTCTCCGTCCTTCCTATCACTCATAATCACCCTATCCTCTCTAGACTCGCACACACTCCCATTGATCCCATTAGTCTTATCCCCTTCAGTCGGAGCAGGGGTCAAGGTCGAGGGTCCTAGGGCCGGTCCTGACCCCTTCATCATGTCATACAGGTCCTGCATCCGTCGGTCCGTCTGATCCTGTCGGTCTCCCATTTCCTTCTTCATCCTATCAGTCTTTTCATTCATCCCTTTTATTTTATTCTCCATTCCCTCCATCATTCCCCGTAACATTTCACACTCCTCTTCTTTTTTTCTCAACTCCAGTCTCAATCGCACTACTTCTTCATTCAATGTTTCCGCTACAGCCATTGTTCCCAAGTTAGTAAAAAGATAGGAGGAGGGAAAAATCAATCAAACTACTTGTCACACTAATTGGGTATGGACTGCAATCCAATCCAGTCACGCTCCCAGTTTCGAAGTCTCACGTCCCTATTCGGGCGCCAAATGTAGCGGGCCGAAAATAGATCTCTAATCCCAATCGATAATCGATCCAACCCGCTTCCTACACTGTCCGGACGTGAGAAATTGAGGGAGAATAAAACGGATTGTATATACAGTCCCTTTACTTACAAAAAAAATACAATGATAGCTACAGTTTATATTTACAAAAATTTTATATTTTACTAGGGAAGTGTGCACACTTCAAAATGAGGCTAAATTCCCAAATATAAATAATGATACCAAACGAGAATCCTATAACGGGCGGATACAACAATTTACGTAAATTCTAGACAAAACAAAAACACACAACCACAACCGAACGAAAAGGGGACACGCGCTATGTCTTGCTGGAGGTGGGTGGTAGTTGGTTAACTAGAAGGAGGCAGTATTGTCAACGAAGGCAGGTATGGCGGTTCAGGTGGATAGAGACACGAAAGCCCTCCTCTCAGGGCTGGGTGGAGCACTCTTCTACAGAACCCCTCTTGCTTCCAGTACACACTTCCACTCTCTCTGAAGAAGAGATATATCCTCCTTCAGTGACCCATTTATTTTTACATGGATGGCGAAACTAATAAGTGGGCATTACCTGAAAATACATTGACTAGCTTACCTCTTTCCAGAATAACGCTTCGTTAAATTTTCTTAATACAAAATAATATCTTATTATTAGCTATTATCTTTCCAGAATAACGCCTGGAAAGAAAGAAAAATATGGTAATCATTTTATACATGAATTAAACAAAAATAAAACAAACCCATTCCCATTCACACACATTCTTACAGAGGGAGGGAGAGGGTACTGAGAAAAGGGGTGGGAGAGTGGCCCTTTTACACACACTCACATTCGCCCCACCACAACATAATCCATAAAATCCAGTAAATTTGTTAAACACAATCTCCCTCTTCTAAACCCATGCTGAGCATCATTTATTAACCTACCACTCTCTAGATGGTCAGCATTCCCCATCTTAACTATCTTCTCAAGGATTTTACAACCTACAGAAGTTAAGCTTACTGGTCTAAAGTTATTTGGGTCTTCTTTACTTCTCTTTTTTTAAATTGGCACTATATTTGCTAATTTCCAATCATTAGGTATTTCTCCAAACTCTAGTGATCTAGTATATTTCTTGTCAAGAGCTACTGCAATACTAATCTAGACCTTCTTTGAGTAACCTAGAATGAATGTTCTCTGGGCCAGATGCCTTAATAGTATTTAACTCCAATATAAGCCCTTTAATTATTTCCCTGTTCACATTAATGGTATGCAACACTACTTCCCTTGACCTAGAATTATCATCAATTAATCTATCCAGATTCTCTTGTGTAAATACTGAAGAAAAATTATCATTAGGACCTCTACTATTTCCTCATCAGATTCTTTTAAAATCCCTTCAAATCTAATAGGCCCTATTTTATCACCGTTAGATTTGTTATTGATTCTATAATTGCCAAAGAATTTTCTTGGATCTTTATTATTATTTTGTGCTAAATTAATTTCTGCTACCCTTTTACTCTTCTTTATAATCTTATTTAGCTCATTTCTAGTTGACCTATAATGATTTAAATTGTCAAAAGTTCTTTCTGTAATCTCTGTATGCTCTTTTCTTCTCAGAAATTTTACTAGCTATCCTGATTCCACCACAGAAATTTTCATTGGAATACACTGCTACTGGACTGTTTAATATAGTCTTAAAAGTATTCCACATCTCATAAGTATTCTTTCCCCTGAATTCTATATCCCACCTAATCTGATTTAACACGTTGTGTAATTTATCATAATAGCCCCTATAAAAATTTGGAGTTTTTGTGGAGTTTGTTGATGTTCTACCTTTCACTCTTCCCAAGCTAAAATGAACCATCTGATGATCACTATTTCCCAATGTTTCCCCGACAGTCAATTCCTGAACTAATTGATCATCATTTGAGAGAACCAGATCTAATATATTGGCACTCCTTGTTGGCTTATTAACAAATTGAGTCAAAAAACTATCCTCAACGCAGCATTCTATAAACTTACAACTTGCTCTATTCTCTTTGTGAGAATAGGGTTGCCTCTGTTGAGGTGGTTAGCCAGGGGGAGAATAGGTGTGTGAGTCAGAGGGACACAGATCCTATTAGCTTGACTAATAGATTCAGTGCCCTAAGAGAGGAAGTAACTGGAAGTGATATGACTGATCGGGGTGGGGGTGGAGTTCGAGTGACTGGTAGTTTGAATGAGAATAGGAGTGGGGATGGAGTTAGGTCTGTGGGGGTTAGGAATAGGAGTCTGACTGAAGTGCTTGTGATGGGTGATTCGCGAGTTAGATATTTAGATAGGAAGTTGAATGCAAGTAGATTGAATGGTTTGAGGGTGTGTTTGCCGGGTGCTGGAGTGAGAGATCTGTCTGATAGGTATGAGGAACTGGTGTCTGGCTGTGCAAGGGATGCGGTTGTGATTACACATGTAGGAGTGAATGATGTGAAGAAAGTGGGTACATGTGAGTTACTTGAGAGGTACAAGAGGTTGATTGAAAAGGTGAAAGAAAGTAGAATGAAAGGTGTTGTGACACGTGTGCTTCCAAGAATGGATGTTGGGGTAGAATGGATGTCTCGTGCAATTGGGCTGAATGATTATGTGAGGAGGATGTGTGAGATGGAAGGTGTCATGTTTGTGGATGTGTGGGATAGGTTTGTTGGAATGAAAGAAATGTATGCGATGGATGGACTGCATTTGAGTAGGAGGGGGGTAGATGTGTTGTGGGAGGAGTATGATCGTGTTATTAGGTCTTTGCGGGCGGGAAACTAGATACTAATAGTGGTCAGGGAATTATGAGAGGACATTATAGTACTGAAAGTAGAATGGACTTGGCAGATAACAGAAATAGGTTCCAAGGCGATAGAGGTGAGGTCATTCAAGTTTCAAGAGGTGCTTCAGGGATAGGGGGGTTAAATTGTTTCTTTACAAATGCTCGTAGTCTTAGAAACAAGAAGGATGAGCTATTTAGTTATATTAGCAATGAGGATATAGATATATTATGCGTTACTGAATCATGGGTTAATGAAATAGAATTTAGTGACACTATAAGTGAATTTGATTTTCAGGGCTATAATATGTACATTAGTCAAAGGACAGGTAGGATTGGTGGAGGAATAATTATCTATATAAAAAACAACATTGTTTCAAGTTTAAATACTTCAATAAAGCAGGATGGAGTTGAGTCACTTTGGATAGATATTAGGTTCAGTAAAAATAGAATGGTGCATTTGGGAGCTTTTTACAGGCCACCTGGGCAGACTGATGATATAGATGAACTAATGATAAGGGAAATAAGTAAGGGATGTGAAACAGATGCAGTTATTATTGGGGACTTCAACTTAAACTCTGTGGACTGGGAAAATATGATAGGTAGGGATAGAACAAGTGGCAGGTTCATAGAATGCTTTGAGGATAATTTTTTGAATCAATTTGTTAACGATTCAACGAGGGGGGACAATATATTAGATTTAGTACTTTCTAACAGTGATCATTTAGTTCAAGAATTGACTGTTGGGGAAGCATTGGGAAATAGTGACCATCAGATAGTTCGTTTTAACTTGGGAATTGAGAAGGGTAAAATAACTGAGAATGCTGAAAAAGTTCCAAATTTTCATAAGGGAGATTATGTAAAACTTCGAAGCTTGCTAAATTTGGTAGACTGGGATATAGAATTCAGAGGTAAAAATGCTTATGGGATGTGGGATACTTTCAAGCATATAATAAATGTAGTCCAAGAACAATGTATCCCAATGAAGGCCATTAGGAACAAAAGTAGGAAACCATTATGGTGGAATCAGGAGATAGCTAGAAAAATTTCAGAGAAGAAAGGGGCCTACAAAAAATTACAGGTAGAAAATACTATTCAAAATTTAAGTGATTATAGAATGGCTAGGAATGAGTTAAATAAGATTATAAAGAAGAACAAAAGGGTGTCAGAAATTAAATTAGCTCAGGATAGCAACCAAGATCCTAGAAAGTTCTTTAGTTACTATAAAATTAATAACAAGTCTGGCAGCGTTAAAATAGGACCTATCAAATATGAAGGGTTTGTGAGAGAAACTGATGAGGAAATAGTTGAGGTACTAAATGGTCATTTTGCATCAGTATTTACAAAAGAGAAACTAAATAGTCCTATGTATAGTACTCATAGGTCAGGAAAAGAGGTGTTTACTAACATTTGTGTGGATCGGAGGATGATAAAAGGACTAATAGGTGATTTAGATACTACCAAGGCCTCCGGCCCTGATAATATTCATTCTAGGATACTTAAAGAAGGGGTAGAAAGTATCTCAATAGCTCTGGACAAGTTATATACTAGGTCATTGGAATATGGAGAAATACCCGATGATTGGAAGAGAGCAAATGTAGTCCCCATTTTCAAGAAGGGTAGTAAAGAGGATCCAAATAACTTTAGACCGGTTAGCCTAACTCCTGTAGTCTGTAAAATTCTTGAGAAAATAGTTAAAAAAGGGATTTGCCAACATCTAGAGAGGGAGGGGTTAATCAGCGATGCTCAGCATGGGTTTAGATCAGGTAGATCATGTTTGACTAACTTACTAGACTTTCTGGAGTTTGTAACAGATCAAGTAGATAAGGGAGAGAATGTAGATATAATTTACTTAGATTTTAGTAAAGCATTTGATAAGGTACCACACAGGAGACTAGTTCATAAATTAAAAATGATTGGGATATGTGGGGGTGTTTCAAATTGGATAGCTGAGTGGCTGAAAGACAGGAAGCAAAGGGTAGTGCTAAATGGTGTAAAGTCAGAGTGGAGGGATGTTATCAGTGGGGTTCCTCAGGGATCAGTTCTCGGTCCATTATTATTTGTCATCTATATAAACGATCTTGGGGAGGCAGTTAATAATAAAGTGTCAATTTTTGCGGATGATACCAAATTAGCAGCTGTAGTTAAAGATATTGATGATAATTTTAAAGTGCAGGGGGACTTAAATAAATTGTTATCCTGGGCACATAAGTGGCAAATGACTTTCAACCTTGATAAGTGCAAAGTTATTAACATGGGAAAAAATAATAGAGAATTTAACTATGAAATGGATGGGCATTGGCTGAGCTCAGTAGAGGATGAGAAAGATCTAGGAGTAGTAATAGATAAGTCATTAAGGTTTTCTAAGCAGTGTATTGAAGCAAGAAATAGGGCAAATAGAGTGCTGGGTTTCATCAAGAGAAATGTCAGTTACAAAAGTTAGGAGGTTATTCTTAAACTCTATAACTCTTATGTTAGGCCACATCTAGAGTACTGTATACAGGCATGGTCCCCACATTTTAGACACGATATTAACCTTCTTGAGTCAGTGCAACGGAGGGCAACAAAGATTATTCCTTCCCTGAGGCACCTTGAATATGAAGATAGACTGAGGGTATTAAATATGTTCTCGTTCGAAAGGAGGTGTGTGAGAGGGGATATGATTGAGCTGTTTAAAATTTTTTCCGGGATAGATAAATTGGATGTTAGCAAGTTTTTTGAGTTAGATGATGGAAATCGGACTAGAGGTCACCACTTGAAAATTAAAAAGCAAGGGTGTAGGTTGGATTTAAGAAAATATTTTTTCACCAATAGAGTGGTAGACTTCTGGAACAAATTGCCGCAGAGGGTAGTAGGTAGTCCAAATCTAAATGTATTTAAGAGTAGGTTGGATGAGTTTATGGGAAGGGAAGGTTGTGATGGTTCCTAAGTTTTGTATATATTAATATTGTTTGTATATATCTATAGCTGCATGATTTAGTTCTTGACAAGCCTTGATTGGTGATACCCTTGTTTCTGGATGCAATCCTCTGGATGTAGTTTTCCTGGGAGTTTGGGTG
Organism: Ceratothoa steindachneri; assembly: GCA_963969495.1. Classification (NCBI taxonomy): domain Eukaryota; kingdom Metazoa; phylum Arthropoda; class Malacostraca; order Isopoda; family Cymothoidae; genus Ceratothoa; species Ceratothoa steindachneri. Next base: position 63,523,980 of record OZ018338.1, on the reverse strand, counting down.
CCTTGAAAAAGAGGCTGCTTGACTCGGATGACCTATGATGAGCCCTTGTGGCTTTTGTCATCCGTTATATTATATTGTGGGGGACTTTGATTTTGTCTTCCCCTGGTGATGGTGCTTTTTGTGGGTGGGTTTTGACGGAGGCGGATGACCTTTGATAGGCCCTTGTGGCTTTTGTCATCCGTGTAATTATGTTATGTTATGTTATGTTATCATATTTTCCCAGTCCACAGAATTTAAATTAAAGTCACCAAGAATAATTGTATCTACTTCACATCCTTTACTTATTTCCATGATCATTAACTCATCAATACAATCAATCTGTCCAGGTCATCTGTAAAAGGCTCCCAAGTGTATTATCCTATTTTTACTTACCCTAATATCTATCCACAGTGACTTAACTTCTTGCTTTATAGAATTATTTAGATTTGAATCAATGCTATTTCTGATATAAATAATCAACCCACCACACGTCCTATCTCTCCTTTGAATAATGTACATATCATAACCCTGTAGTTCAAATTCACTCACATTGTCATTAAATTTATTTTCATTAACCTATGATTCTATTACACATATTATATCTATATCTTTATTAATAATATAACTAAATAACTCATCCTCCTTATTTCTAAGACTACCAGCATTGGTATTTAGACAACTCAGCCCTCCTCTCTCTGAAGCATCTCTTTTAGCCTGTATACCTTCCACTCTATTCCTCTGCATCTCTTTCTTTTCTCTGTCCCACCCTGTGATCTTGTATTTCCCTGACTAATATCAACTAGTTTCCTGCCTATAAGACCTAATGACACTATCTAACTCCTGCCGCAATACATCAACCCCAGCCTGGCTTAGATGGGGTCCATCCAATACATACATTGCCATTCCATACATCTACAAACACTAATCCCAACTCCTCGCACAGGCCTTTCAAATACTCATTCAGTCCAATTGCACAAGACAACCATTCCATCTCTACATACAATCTTGGAAGCACACCCCAAACAACGCCTTTCCCTCTACTTTCAAATAACCTCTTGTACCTCTGTTATAACTCACATGAACCCACCTTCTTTACATCATTTACTCCCACATACCTAATCACAACTGCATCCCTCTCACATCCTGACACCAGACTATGATACCTCTCAAGATATATCAAAAATGCTAAACCAGGAAGAAATAAACAAAATAACCGTACTTAACAACAAAATCCATCAAATCAGATATAGACAATGATTTGAAGGAAAGCAGAAAAAATATAATGATAAACATAAACCCCAACATAGAAATAAGGAACTGACAATAAACTGAATAGGACTACCAATATTGACAACTGAAACCGAAAATGAAACATACAACTGAAATGGAACAAACCAAAATCGACACATTGATGATAACATGAAGAAGAAACAATGATCTAAAACCTGAAGAAAAGAGAAGAATAAATAAATAAAATATATACCTATATATAACTATAAAACTACTGCAAAAGTTAAAAAAAGCACAATAAGAGAACAAAAAATACAAATGCTCAGAGGCTTAAAATAGAAGTATAAAAACTGCAAAAAAACTGCAAAGGAAATTAAAGAACAAAAGTGTTTGCCAGCAATCTGGCACAATCCATCATCATCCTCACTGTATCTATCATCTTTGTATATATCACCCTTTACTCCTAACTATTTAATCAATACATACACACACACAAACACACTATACATTATTTCCTAACTATCCTACACTTCTTTCACATTCATCACTTTTACTATCTCAATCTCAATTATCACTCACTAACTCTCTCTATCTGTAGTTTTATGTAGGCCTATTTTATCTCCATTCTTAGTTCTGTATAATTGAAAGAAACCTTTAGGCTATTTCTTTGCTTTATTTGCCATTTTAATTTATAATTTCTCTTTGCTACCCTAATTAACTTTTTAATGTCCTGAGTTAGCTCATTGTATCTCTGCTTTAATTGGCCCTTGCCATTTTTATTTTCCTATAAATGCCAATATAATGTTTAATTTATCTGACATCCATTTAGGGTTGACAACCTTGGTTCTAATTTCCCAATATGGAATGTTCATATTCTGTCCAGCAATTTTACTCATTGTCGCATATTCCTCTCTATATGGGGGTTATCTTCCCCCGCAACTGCTCTAATTGACATCACTTTTCTTGACCTGACTTCACTCACTAGTCCCCTAACAACCGTCTCCAGGTACCTCCTCAGACAACTATAATCTGCCTTTTTAAAAGTTGGATTTTAACCTCATTTATTCTACTGAGAGCCCTGTTAAATTTTAATAAATCTAATTTCTCAATAGTCACTATTTCCTAAATTTCCTCCAATCTCTGTATCGCTAATACCTTCTTCCCTATTTATTAGAACTAAATCCAATATATTATCACCTTTAGTGGGTTCGTTTATAACCTTAAAAAATTATCCTGTGCTATATTAAAAAAATCCTGTCTCCTGATCAACTACAAGAGCTTTCCAGTTTATATTTCTATAACTTTAAAAAAAAATTACCTTTCATAACATGTTTACTTCTGCATGCACATTTTATCTCCTGCCACAGAGGACACAGCTTCCTTACTAAGATTTATTGGTATATATAATAATCCTATGATGTTTATCCTTTCGCTCCTTAACATCTAGCCATGATGACTGTATTGGTGAGTGTTTTCATAGTAGTATCTTTTTATGGTCTTATTATTACTACACTCTACCTTCCTAGTCCTCTGCTCATTATCCTGTCTGTTGCCCTCCAAATTCATCTGAATGCCCTCATCCTACTTATCTTTACACCCTATACTTATACTTACCTCCAGACAGTCACTTAAGGGGACTGTTTCAGTCAATTTTCACAAAAAATTCAAAATATCAGTATTTTCAGCTGATCATATTTTCTGAAGCAGCAATGTTTCCTCTATGTGTAGTTAAACTCTCATAAATGGTTGCCATTTATTTATTAACTTATTTGTACAACAAATTCGTCGAACTTTGTGTATGATTTTGATCAAAAAGAGGCAGTGTGTGCGCGCACCTTTCATTGCCGAATAGGGACGTGAGACTTCGAAACTGGGAGAGTGACTGGATTGGATTGCAGTCCATACCCAATTAGTGTGACAAGTAGTTTGACTGATTTTTCCCTCCTCCTATCTTTGTACTAACTTGGGAACAATGGCTGTAGCGGAAACATTGAATGAAGAAGTAGTGCGATTGAGACTGGAGTTGAGAAAGAAAGAAGAGGAGTGTGAAATGTTGCGGGGAATGATGGAGGGAATGGAGAATAAAATAAAAGGGATGAATGAAAAGACTGATAGGATGAAGAAGGAAATGGGAGACTGATAGGATCAGATGGACCGATGGATGCAGGACCTGTATAACATGATGACAGGGGCTGGATCAGTCCCAGGACCTACAACCCTGACCCCTGCTCCTACTGAAGGGACTCCGCTAAATGGAATGGATGGCAGTATGATTGAGTCTAAAGAAGATACTGTGAGTGGTAGGAAAGTGGGTGAATGGAAGAGAGTGGAAAGTAAGAGAGGAAGTAAGCATGGTTCTAAGGTTAAGGATAGGAAGGCGAGAGGGAAGAGTGTGGATTCGCTATACTCAGATGAGGGAGAGAGTGACGATATGATTGGAATGAGTGAGACCGAGAGTAGCTCTTCAGAGAGTGAAGTGAATGTGGGAAAAGGAATTTTGATTAGGGAAGTGCCAAGGATTGATAAGTTTAGATTGCATGGGGGAAAGAGTATGGATGAGTTCTTCGGGGATTTTGAGCGGTACTGCAAGCTCAAGTACCCGCAGAACAAGGGTCACTGGGTGAGTGTTTGGATGGGAAAGTGTTGGAGTTCTTGCGAGTGATAACGAGTGTGGGAGAGCCAAAGTACGATGTAGTGAAGAAGAGATTGATTGGGCAGGTGAAACGAATGAGAGAGTGTGAAGTATAAGAGGGTGAATGAATTTGAGAAGGCTCGAATGGGGAAGAGTGAAAGTGTGAATATGTATGCACATAGGCTTGAGAGTATGGCAAGAACGAGGTATGGTGATGATGATGTAAATGAATGTAAACCACTCATGAGGAAGTTTTTGGACACGATCCCGCAAAAGGTGAGTGGAAAGAGAAAGGAGAGAGTGAGACTGACAGGTGAACGGTTGATGTGGGAGGATGTGTTGGAACTGTTAGAAGATGGACGATTTGATGATGAAAGCGATCTAGAAGAGGATGGATGGTACAGTGTGAATGTTGGGGGTAAGAAGCCCAGGAGCTTTCATCCACCCCAGCAGTTTGTGAGCTACAGGGATGCCCTGAAGGCTGCACCAGCTGGAGTGGTGTCAAACTTCCTGGGCCGGCAGAATGGATGGGCAAATGGAGGGTGGTCGAATGGAAGGGGGCAGATGAATTTCAAGCGTGGGAACGGATATATGAGAGAGAAACCGAGGTATGTCCCAGCAAATGAGAGACCGAATGGTGTGAGAAAGATTGTGGAATGTCGTCGGTGTGGAAGGAAAGGTCATATGTTGGCAGAATGTAGGTGGACATCTGGTGCGTGTTTTGGGTGTGGTAAGAAAGGGCATATGATAAAGGATTGCCAGGAAAGTGTGAAAGAGTGCTTCGAGTGTAAAGAAATAGGCCATTTGAAGAAAGATTGTCTGAGGTTGAATAGTGGAGCAACTGGTGGGGAAAGTATGAAATATGCATGTGGTAATTGTGGAAAGGCTGGTCATTATGCAAGGATGGTTCGTGAACAGAGGAATGTATGTAGCTATTGTGCGATGGAAGGACATTCAAGTGAAAAGTGTTGGATTAGACTGAGAGCGCAAGGTGTGAATGGAAAGTCTGAAGGGGGAAACTGAATGGTAAGAGGGTACCTGCTGAAGTATCCTCTGGGTGCATGAGTGTGAGTAATGTGTTGGTAAGTCTGTCTAGTGTGAAAGTGCTGTCTGGTAGGAAGTATTTGTGTCTGAGTGTTAAGGTGGAATTGAATGGAATTGAGTGTTTGGCTTTAATAGATTCTGGATGCAAGGCGAGCTTGGTGTATAAAGATGTGTATGACAAGGTTAGCGAGAAAGCCCTCCTGTCTGAGTGCAAGGGTAGTTTGGTAGGTATTGGTAATAGGAGAGTGCCTGTGATTGGAATGATAAGGTCAGCTGTTCGAATGCATGGTATGATGATGAATGAATGTGAATTTTCTGTGATTGATAAGGTGAGTAGTGAGTATGGTGTGATTTTGGGGTATGATTTTATGAAAATGAATCGTATGGTTGTGCATCCTGCGAGTGATCAGATTGAGAGAAAGATTGGTAAAAATGGGGTGTATAAGTTGTATGTAGGGAAAGATGGTAGCGTTTTGAGGAGTGTGTTTACTGGTATTGAGGTGACTGCTATGGAGAATGTAAGGCTCGTGAAGGGTGAAAGGGTGTCTGTTAGAGTGAGTTGGAGTAAGGATGTTAGTTTGAATGTGAGTGAGAACACTGTGATATTGGATGGAAAGGATGCGTGTTATAAGGTAAGGCGTGTTGCTTGTGTGTTTGATGGCTTGATGAGAATGAATGATCCTTTTGTATGTGTGCAGGCGGACCCCAGTGTGAAAGGGCAGGTGAGGGGAATCCAAGTCGGAGATGTACTGGGCCACCTCTCCACTGTCAATGAGGTAGGTATGGATGATAGTACGGATGTCAGGGTGAATGTTGCAGGTGAAGAGACGTGTGAATGGATGTATAATGATGTGAAGAGCATGGTGGAATTGGATGGATGTTTAACTGAGTATGAAAGGGAGGATGTGTATCGAATGATATTTGAACGAAAGGGAGCCCTCAGTAAGGGTGATCTGGATTTCGGGGTTGCAAAGCTCCCGGAATTCAAGATTGTCCTGAAGGAGGATTCCCCAATCTATCAGCGGCCAAGGCATTTCCCACGTCCGGTTGCTGATGAGATTGAGGAGCAGTGCTTGGAATTGGAGCAATTGGGGGTGATTGAAGAGAGCGAGAGTGCATGGAATAGTCAAATTGTACCTGTACATAAGCCGGATGGAAGATTGCGTCTGTGTGTGGATTATCGAAAGGTGAATGAAAGGACTGTGAAAGAAAGGTTTCCGATGTGTGTGGTATCTGAGTGTGTGTATAGTATGCATGGGATGGAGTGGTTTACGAAGCTGGATCTGGTACGGGGGTATTACCAGATGCCCATTGCTGAGGAGAGCCGGCCAGTAACTGCCTTCTCTTCCTCAAAGAGGCATTACCAGTTCCGGAACCTCAGCTTTGGGTTGGCTAATGCTCCCGGAGCCTTCCAGCGGGCAATGAATGTTGTGTTGAGTAAGTTTGCGAGTAAGAATGTGATTGCGTTTATAGATGATATTTTGATTATGACTGAGACTTTTGAGGAGCATATGAGATTGGTGAATGATGTGTTGAGAACGTTGGAGAGTGTTGGTGTGAAGGTGAAAGTGGCGAAGTGTGAATGTTTTGCGAAAGAAGTGGAATTCCTTGGGCATATGGTGAGTGAGAATGGGTTGCGAAAATCACCGAAGTATGTTGAGAAGGTGCGAATGTTTCCTAAACTGGTGACTGTGAAGCAACTGAAGTCCTTTTTGGGTTTGATTGAGTTCCAGCGAAAGTTTATACGTGATTGTTCTGGTGTGAGTAAGCCTCTGACTGAGTGGATGGGCAAGAAAGGTAGTACGGTTGTCAAGTGGAATGATGAGATGAATGAGGCGTATGAGAGACTGAAAGATGCAGCGGCTGAAGATGTTGAATTGGCTTACCCAGATTATAGTGTAAATGCTAAAATGCTTGAACTGTATACAGATGCGAGTGGGTATTGTATGGGAGGTTTTCTGATGCAAGAGCAGCGTTTGAATGGAGAGAATGTCAGGCGAATAATTGGGTATGTATCCAAGGCTATGAATGTTGCAGAACGAAAGTATTCGACTGTGGAACGAGAGCTGGCTGCGATAAGATATTGTTTGAAAGTGTTGCGTCCATTTTTGTATGGTGTGAGGTTTGTGATAAAAACCGATCATCAACCTCTTGTGTATCTGCAGCGTATGAAGTGGGCTGATAGTAGGATTGCAAGGACTTTGGAAGATTTGAGTGACTTTGACTATGTGATTGAGTATGTGCCTGGTGAACGGAATGGAGTGGCTGATTTGATGTCGAGGTATCCTGGTACGAATGATGAAAATGTGTGTGGAGTGAGTGATCCTGAGTATTTGCCGAAAGGGATTATGAATGGAGAAGAGAGTAAGGGTGGTGGTGATTCCTTGTTTGAGAGTGTATGGAATGGTTTGCAAGCTTTGAAGATTGATGGAGTAGATGTGAGAGTGCCCGATAGTGTAGATGATTTAAGGAAGGAGGTAATGAATGAAGTGTGTAGGAAGCCTGAAAGCATTGGTATGGCAAAGGTGCGGAACTTCATGAAAGAATTGAGAGCGATGTGTATGCAAGGGGTCCCGCCATTTCAGGAAGTGTTGATTGTAGTGAGTCGTTTGTATGGAGTGATTGTTTATGTGCACTTTGGTGGTGAGAGGCCGATTGTGTACAAGGATGAGAAGATGAAGGGTTTGAATCCTAATGTGGTACATCTGCAATGTTTGAGCGGTGTGCACTACAATTGGGTAATTGAAAAGTGTTCATATATAAGAGAGAAGAATGATTGTCTGGATGAAGATGAGTGTGTGTTGAGTGATGATATGGGAGTTATTGACAGTGTGGATATCAGTGCTGATGTTGGTGTGCTTGTTCCTTCGGTTTATTGCGAACATGGTGGACCTGATATGATGGAAGCGAGAGTGAAAGTTGGTGAAAGGTTGTTCTGTGGTTTGATTGATACTGGAGCGCAGGTGTCTTTAGTGAATGAGAGGATTCTGAGTAAGTATGATGAGTTTAAATGTTGTGAGCATAAACCTGTGAAGTTACGGATAAGTGGATTAGGGAATGGCATGATAGTGGCATGGGAACAGGTTAGTCTGAAAGTGAGTTTGGGTAATGGTGTGAATGTGAAGCATGACTTTGTGATTCTGAAGGATGAGCAAATGCCGTGTTGTTTCTTGCTTGGTGTAGACTTTATGAGATTGAATGATTTGTCTTTGGATGCTGATAAGGGATTGTCTTATGAAAGGTGAATGTGAGGTGATGAGGTTGAATGAGTGTGCAAAGAATGTTGTCAAATTGTGTGGCATGATTGAGTTGGTCATGGATAATGAGAATGAGATTTTAAGTGATGATGATATTCTAGAGATGCAAGAGATGTGTCCTTTTGTTAGTGAGTTGAAGAGGTGTGTAATGATGCGTGTTGATTTGAATGAATGGCCAGAGTGTTTAAGTGATTTTAAAAGGTATGCTAAGGATTTTGTTGTTTGTATGGATGTTGTATATTTTGTGAAGCATGTGAAGGGTGGTGATGATATGTATGTACCTGTGATGTCCTTAGTTGGTATGATTGGTCTGGTGAAGGTTGTGCATGATAATTATGGGCATATGGGTAAGTTTAAGCTGTGGGAGTGTATGAAGGAGTGTGTGTTCCACCCGTTTCTGAGAACTGTTGTGAATGATGTTGCAACTACGTGTGAAAGGTGTCAGAAGCGAAAGGTGCAAGGTGTGCAAGTGAAACCACCGATGTTGAAAGTTGATGCGAAAGAACCGTTTGAATTGGTAGTGATTGATTGTGTGTCTTTGCCGCGTACGAGTGTGAATGGGTGCAGAAGGGTACGATTGAGCACAAGTGGTACCGTGAAGAGTGATTGAAAGGGTTTAGTGAGTGGCTGGTTGAATGGCTTAAGGAAGGAGGGGTGTGGTGGAGCGAATGTGAGTGTGTGTAAAAGGGCCATTCTCCCACCCCTTTTCTCAGTACCCTCTCCCTCCCTCTGTAAGAATGTGTGTGTGAGTGGGAATGATGTTTTTTTTATATTTTCTCTTTGTATATATATGTAATTGATTTCATGTATTAATTGTTTTCTCTTTCTCAGATTGTACTTTGTTTAAAATAATCTTTTATCAAAGCGTCATATTCTGGAAAGAGAGAGTGGAAGTGTGGACTAACAGCAAGAGGGGTTCTCTAGACGAGTGCTCCGCCCAGCCCTGAGACGGAGGGCTTTCGTGCCTCTCTAACCACCTGAACCGCCATACCCGCCTTCCTTGACAATCCTGCCTCCTTCTAAGTTAGCCTACTACCACCCACCTCCAGCACACAAGTGATAGCGCGTGCCCCCTTTTCGTTCGGTTGTTGTTGTGTTTTTTTTATGTTTTGTGTAGATATATAAGTAAATTGTTGTATTCGCCGGTTATAAAATTCTCTTTTGGTATCGTATTTGGATTGGGGAATTTAGCCTCATTTTGAAGTGTGCACACTTCCCTAGTAAATATAAAATTGTTGTAAATATAAGCTGTAATTATCATTGTACTTTTTTTTCTTTTAGTAAAGAACTGTACATACAATCCGTGTCATTCTCCTTCGATTTCTCACGTCCAGATTAGTATAGGAAGCGGGTTGGATCGATTGTGGTTAGTCTAAATTTTTCGGCCCGCTACACTATGATGTTTATCCTTTCGCTCCTTAACATCTAGCCATGATGACTGTATTGGTGAGTGTTTTCATAGTAGTATCTTTTTATGGTCTTATTATTACTACACTCTACCTTCCTAGTCCTCTGCTCATTATCCTGCCTGTTGCTCTCCAAATTCATCTGAATGCCCTCATCCTACTTATCTTTACACCCTATACTTATACTTACCTCCAGACAGTCACTTAAGGGGACTGTTTCAGTCAATTTTCACAAAAAAATTCAAAATATCAGTATTTTCAGCTGATCATATTTTCTGAAGCAGCAATGTTTCCTCTATGTGTAGTTAAACTCTCATAAATGGTTGCCATTTATTTATTAACTTATTTGTACAACAAATTCGTCGAACTTTGTGTATGATTTTGATCAAAAAGAGGCAGTGTGTGCGCACCTTTCATTGGGGGAGGGAAGATCCAATATATATGTTATATACTGTAATCCATAGTCACATACACACTCATATTTATATATAGAGGTATATAGCCTCTGTATATAAAGTATCTTGGGCATTACACGCTTCCTATGATCTGTTAAAAACAAAAAAACTCGCCGAACTTTGGAGCACATTTTCATGAAAAAACAAAAACATTGACAAAAATCATAACAACTCCATTATTTATTGGTTGATTTTTACTAAATAAAGGTTAAAATATTACTTAAAATATTCTGCATAGCGCTATTATGAGTTATTTATAAATTTACTTGTAAAAAAAAAATAAATTAGTTTGGTGGGAGTTGCCAAAATTGACGAATTTGAGAAAATTTTGCTATTTGAAGTTCACTCTTTCCTAAAGAAAACTGGAATCACATTTTTTAAAGAAATCATCATAATGATGTAAACGAATGTTTAAATTTATCTACAGCGTTTATTTCACAAAGATTAGGTCATAAATAGGGGACTTATATGTTCATGAAATGCCTGAAAATTGGAGGTTTTTCCTCCCCCATCGATTTAGAGATGAGGATAGGGGGAGTGTCATATATTTTAAAAATTGAACTAGATAGTCCTTGATAAAGTTATAATAAATAGAATATTCAACTCTTAAAAAATTTGACATGCATAAGAGTAAGCCTGAAACGGTTCCCTTAACCCTTTCCCACTCTTGCGACCCAGTGCAACCCATCCATTGCATATAAATTCTCCCTTACCCAAAACTCTCTCCACACTTTCACTCTCATTTATCACTACCTATTCTAAACTGGGGTAAAATTCCTACTATGCTGAAACTATCCTAACAAATTCCTATATCTAGACACTAGCTCTTTTGCAACGATACAAAGAAGTAATATAGGCTTTATTTACCTAAAATGGTTGTCATGCTTATTCAAAATCACTGCGTGATTTTAGGTAAGATGCTAATTTAACTCTGATGTAGAACGTAAACATAACATTTTCTTAGGTCATAAGAAAATTAAATTCTAAACCATAAATGTATTGGCCTACTTAAAATATCTTAATATTGGGCCTACTAATGCACAAACTGGAAATACTATGGAACAGAATTAGAATTTGTATTGAATTTTAAATCAGCAAATGCATTTTATTGCTAATGTAGTGACATGGCATCATTTTAGATTAGTGAGGGAATCTAAGCTTTTTTATGACACTGAGAAATGAAGGTTGTTGAACTGTCCAAAACAAAATGGCGCATATCAGGAAATTGCCGTGGTCACATTTTCTTATTATTTTTTAAAAATGACACCCTAAATTTTTTGTATTCTTGTGCAATCATTTTGTATAGCATGCAACATTACTGCAAGAAAGGTAAAAGCTATATAGTTAATAAAAAATGGATCATAATGTATAAATAGAGTGGAAACACCACTTCTATTTTGAGCAAAGTTCAGCCACATTGGGTGTAGGTAGTCACTGGATGGAGTCCTGATTTGGCTCATATTCCGAGTGGCTGTCATATGCTGTAGATACCCACAGTTTAGATTCCTGGTTAATCAGTAGGTTCCCCACTGAGAAAAGAAGAAAAGAATGCATTTTTAAATGAAGTTTCTCCAATAGACTTAATCTCTCTAATTATTATCCATCTGATGAGTACGATGATTCTCTCTCCTTTTCTAGATGCACTTGGCTTAGAATAGTTTTGTTGTGTGTGTGTGTGTGTGTGTATACCAAATGAGATCAGTAAAACTGAGTAAAGAGACTTGCATGCGTTAATCTCTGCTAGCATACAAATAATGACACATTCATAAATCTCAGCTAACAGAAATAAAGACTCATTTATAAATCTCGGCTAATATAGAAAGAGAGACTCGGCATTCATAATTCTCAGATAAAATATAACTAAGAAAGATATTCATAAATTTCTGCTAATATAGAAATGACATTTCATAAATCTCTGCTAATATACAAATAAAGACTAGAATTCATAAATCTTGGCTAACATAGAAATAAAGCCTTGCTTAATGAATTTTTGCATTTTAATTGTTTGAAAAGACCCTGATTATTCATCGCATAAATGAATCACTCATTAAAATTACTGGAGTATTTAGTCATTTAAAGTCACAGGCCACAAAAGGTCCTTGAGTGATTTTGCAGTGCTGACTCTTGGGCTATGAAAGGCCCTTAAGTGCCTGATGGGTTAATGCTAAAGAATTGTTGCCTTTAATTAGCAAATGGCACATAAATTTTTCTTGCAGCTTCAAACATAAAAATTGATTTGCCTTAGCCTTGTGAAATGTGCCATGAGGTAGCAGTGAGAGTTCTTGTAGCAATGGAAAACTAGGTTTTTACCACATTCATATAAAGTTATAAGTACTTTTCACATTTTTTCATTAAAAAACAAGTTTTTATTCAATAAATGCAAGTAATTTATCTTTGTTGCCACAAATTGTGTATGTTATTAAATTCCAAACAATTTATTTTTATACACCAATATATATATATATACAGAATCCAATACCAATTACACTAAAATTTTCCAAATCTTAAATATCTGCATGAGATATCAATCACAAATTTGTCGAGTCTAGATCTGTGTGAAAGACCTATAGAAGTGCTGTGCAAGCAATCCTTTGAATTTTCACCAGGGAGGGGTTACCTGCCCATATCTAGGGGAAAAAAAAGAGGATAAAGTCATATGTTATTTAAATGCCATAAACAAAAATGACATTATTTTAAAACCTGCCATTTGTTTTCCTGACTATTTTTCCACTAGTCGTATTGTATATCACCAAATCATCCTAATCACTTTCTGCTAGTCTACCTACTAGATTCAAACCTACTTCTTTCACTCAAACTCATCTATCAGTAGAAAACCTTTGGGTTTTTTCTCTCTCTCTCTCTCTCTCTCTTTACTGTTATATAAATAATGCAATTATTTTTTACCAGGTTTTTCTAAAGTTATGTTACTCTTTTTTTTTTCGAGAGGTCTATGTGTGTGATAGAAAAAGTTCCATCGGACAAACTTAAAGAGCTACTTTTCCAGCATGTGTCATTAAAATGTCTTTTCCATTGTGTGCATTGAAATAGAAGTGAAAAGGATTGAGATCTATCCTCCTGCATGTGGGCCACAATAAGTCTGACATCACCAAGCCATTCAATTTCAACTGGATCACTGTCCAGTGACTGTGCTTGCAAAGAAGAAGAACATCTCTGTGGCCATATTGTTTAGCGCTCTCTTCACCTTCTCAATGACTTGGAGTCATGGCAATCAAATTGTCATTTTTTCTGATGGAAAAACCTTCATGGTCAATCTGGTCATCAAAAAGCAGAATGACCAGACAGTACGCTTTGGTCGGGATGTCTCTGAAGTTCACTTGTCCATGACCAAGCATCTTCTACTGAGGGTGGCCATATTGATTAATATTACAATTTAAACACATTTATATATTGAAACAAAAACGTGTCTAACTGTATCAAAACTAGCATTGTGTCCTTTGTTGAGAGTGTCAGAATGACTGTAACAGGACTTTTGAAAAACTGGTATTATTTTCCTCCTTACAGCTAAGTAAAGATAAAAGTATGCTCATCCATCTCTCTCCTTACTTCTCTTCTTTCATAAAAAGAGAAGCTCATATCAGAAGACTGGCATTAGGATTGCTTGTGTAGATGGGTCTGTGTGTATGCAGTTTTGCTAATTGACCTGTCTCCCTATATTGAAAAGTTTTTGTATTCACTATCACTGGGATTGAACCCGGTATTTGAGTATGGAAGTTCAACTGCATTTTTATTATTATTCTTAGTGTTCTTCCTTCTATCATCCATTTTACTTATTTCAGTACCAGGCTGGGGATCAACGCAAGTTCAGGGCTTTGGAGAAGAGCCTGGAGTCAAGATGCAGATATTTAATCTCATTCGATCAATCAAGACTGTTATGAAATGTAGGTATTTTGTCTACTTTTTGTTTTCAACACATATTTTCTGCCTCTGTCTGAGACTAAATTGAATGAGAGCCTTTAATCAGATTATAAAAGTACTTAATATTGAGCTTTGGAGAAAAGTAGGGCAAATTTGATTTCTTCTCCCTTTTATCTCTTATTCCTTCCATATCATCTCATTTCTGACTTATCATTTCACTCTTATTTTCATCAAGCCAAGTTCCTAAACCTCAATCTGCTTTATCACTTCCATAATCCATAGGCATTGTCTTGATTTTATGACCCTGTGCAGACTGCTACACATGGTGGTACCTAGAGGTGCAGCATATCCTCCCAGCCCCATTGCCACAGTTAAGTACCCTCTGGGATATCTTCCCTGCCCCAGTGAGGGGAGGAGGGTACCCTGTATATACTGCTACACTTGGTAACTGGAGGAACAGAACTTTCTCCCAGCCTGATTAGCCATAGAGAAGGCCTGGCTCACTGAGTTTCCAATGACACTGGTAAATGGCCATAGTTTCCGGTGGTATCATTCTCTTGGGGACTGGTACTTTCCAACTCCTAGGACACAATACCAAAACCAGTACACTGGATATGCAATGGCACTTGTTGCCCTGAGGATCTCACCAGCTGCTCTTGTTTTCTTAAAATTTACTTTTGGTTCAACAACCCTACCAAGCAAAATAAATATTTTTATTTTTAGAATATTTTCAAAAATGTGATGAAGAGGTAAATGAAATTTTAATGGTACATAAAGGAAGACATTTAATATATTTTATGAAGATTTCCTACGATACAATTGTATATTCAAGAAATTATATTAAATAAACTAACAAAATATTAATATTGACCCATAAGAACATAAGAAGATGAAGATTGGGAGGGGAGAGAATTCCTTTCAACACTGAAAGTAAATTTAATTTAGTTGGATCTGATAGCAGATGTTTTCTAGACATGCTGCAGGTGACAAATCTCTTTGCTTCTAGTGTTTTGTTTGCTAAGCAATTCTGTCATGATCATTCTCATATATTCCATGTGTCAATATTTTATTTTGTTAGTTTTAGTATAATTTCTTGAATATATGATTGTATCATAGCAAATCTTCATAAAATATATTACATGCTTGCATTTATATACCATGGAAATTTCATTTACCTACTTATATTCTTAAAAATATTTTAACAAAGGAAAATCATTTTGTTATTTTGCTGGTAGTGTATCATCATTCACACTGCTAAACAATCTTTTCCCGTGTCTAATTACTCAAGGGCTATCATTCTGATAAAATACTAATTAACTAGCACAATCTGTTTTAAATGTTAGGTTATATCAAACATTTTATATCTCTTTAGCCTTTCACTCTAACGTTACTTATCTTCAGAACCTCTCTAATCAATATACTTCTATTCAGTCCCACTTCACTCTCACTCATCAAGATGTGGAAAATGATGAACTTGATTAAAGTCTTTACAGTGTCAACTTCCACAAAGTTGAAGGCTTCTTCAACTTTGTATCTCCTTGTGGATCTTCAGAAATGGAAAAGTTGGCAGAATCAGATTCCTAAATGTACTGCGTCTCATCATTGTTCTGTGGTAATGACAAACTGTCAGCCACCTGGAAAGCAGAATGGAAACTCATACTAAACTGTCCAATTAATTCACTGGCTTCACTCAATGTCTATGTTCTTGGAACTATGCAAAGAACTCTAAAGTACCAGACTTAGCAATGGTACCCAAGTTGTTGTATCAAATCATTCTTCATCATTCCAACACCTGTGTGTGTGATGTACAAAACATGATTGTCTTTATTGTCCTTTATCGTATTGCTAAGCTCATTTGTATCCAGCTTTTTTTTTTCAGTCAGTCAGTTGAAAGACCTTAATTTTATCCAAGGCATCTGACGCATTACTATATTGATTCTCAAAGGAAAATATCCTTATTTCTATACAAAGAATTGATGATCAATTTCTCCTATCTCAATCTCACTTTTTCAGCATAATGGTATCTATCACCTTAGTGCTGCTGGAAGATATTCTCACTGCACTCTACCCAGATACTCAAACAATCTTTTTATCTCTTTTGGTGTGACCCAGATACCTTGGAGCATTCACTCACACAGGCTCTGAACTGCATTTCTCTCTCTGTCAAATTGTTTTGGTTTTCAGCTTCCTTTTGTTAAAGCTGGTGTACTTCTCTCATCCAAGGCTTTGAACCCTGCCCTAGACTTGTTCCTAAATGGTGCTGGAGTAGAGTCGTGTCCCTTTCTTGGGCTTCTTTTTGATCAGCCTGTGAGGCTCATATCCTCAACTTAGTGTCTTTTGTACCTGCATCATGGATATTCTTTGTTCTGTGACATTCAGTACTTATGATGTTGATAGGGCTACTTATTTACTTTGTTTACTGATCCTTTGTTCACTCAAAGCTAGACTACAGATGTGAGTTCTACACATCAACAGCTAAGCATGAATTAAGGACGGTGAATTTGATCCACCTCACTGGTCTTGTTTGGTGCCCAGTGCCTTCTGTATATTCCCTGTAGAGAGCCCTCTTGTCGATGCTGTGGAGATGATGCACTCTTTTATGATGTGCATTATGTGCTTGTTCATTGCTCAGCATTTCCCTCATTTGCCAACGGCTCTCATTTCATCCATGGTCCAATCTCGACAGTGCCAATCATAGAGACCAATTATAGCCTGAGCGGGGCGCTGCGTCTGTCTTCACGGCCGAGCTGGTGGCAATACAGCACTCGGTACAGGAGATTACGCGACGTGCCCGGTTCGGAGACCGGATTGTGATCTATAGCGACTCACAAAGCGCCCTGAGTGCTCTCGGTGCATTGGAATCTCCGCATCCTCTGGTTCGCGATATCCGTGATGCCACGGTTTTGGCGAGCTGGGCGGATGTCGAGATTATCTTCTGCTGGGTTCCTGGACATGTAGGAATTGCGGGGAATGAGCGCGCCAAAGAGTTCGCAAGGACTCTGCGATCGGACCAGCGTTTCGCTCTTCCTCACACTGACTACATGGCAGGATTACGGGCAGCTCTTCGGACTGCTTGGCAAAGAAGATGGGAGACGGTCGAAGGGAACTGAAAGTTGCGTGCCATTGCACCGCGACTGTTCCCATGGACCTATCCCCCAATGCCGTGACGGCTTCAGGTCGCTTTCTGTCGTCTCCGAATCGGACACACTCGTGTGACGCATCGCTATTTGATGGAGCGCTCACCTGCGCCCTATTGTGACGACTGAGTCGTCCCCCAGACTTCGGCACATTCTTGTTGAATGTCCCAGTCTGGGAGATCTTCGTGCACGTTACCTGTCCCGGTACCGGGATGGGTGGGGTCGCTACCGCCTGTCCCTTGTACTCGGGACAAGTGCGTGCACATTGACTGGTGGACTCGTTGACTTTTTGGGGGAGGTCAGCCTTCTCCCTATTATTTAAGCAGGGTTTGTTTTTGTTTTTTGTGTGTTTTTCCCCGTTTAGGCTGCACTCTCGTGCGCCGGGGAGACCTCCCCCCAACGCAGAAGCTTGCTACCTTTCCCCCTTTTTGGGGTGTTTTTTATCTCTTTAATTTTATTTTAAGTAGCCTAGAACTAGGCCAGTTTTAATACGGCGACTAATGCCCAAGTAGGCAGTCGGCAGATGAGCTCTTCAAAAAAAAAAAATCATAGCCTGAGCCTTATATGTTTAGGGTGAAGGAACTGCTGCTTCTGCCATTGTCCCCCAGACTGTTTTGCACATTCTTGTTGAATGTCCCAGTCTGGGTGATTTTTCCGCACGTTCTGTCCCGGTACTGGGTCAAGTGGGGTCACTACCGCTTGTTCCTTGTACTCTGGATTGCTTTGTGCACACTGACTTGTGGACTTTACAACTTTTTGGAGGAGGCTGTCCTCCTCCCCTTTATTTGACTTTGTTTTTTTGTAGGTTGCATGTTCCTGCGCCTGACACTGAAGCACGCCTCCTTCTTGCATTGTTTTCTTGTTATTTTTTTGCCCTTGTCCTTTTTAGCATTATTTGTTATTTACATATTATTTCTTTGTTGCTTGTTTCTTAATATAGCCTACTAGTAGGGTGTGTCATGTACAGTGGCTTATGCCCAAGCAAGCAGTTGCCAAATGGGCTACATAAAAAATAAATTAAAAAAAATGTTGCTTATGCCAGGATGCTCCCAGGAGTATTGTGTCGAAATTTCTTACAGCATACTTTACCATTATGTTGCTGTGTCATGCGTAGCAGAATGACTCCATATCCAAATAAGGGTCATCTATGATACATTCTTCCACTTGTTTGTGTCTGGTATAGCTCTTCCAGCATGGCCAATCTGGTTGCAATACACAAGTTGGTATAGATTACACATTGTGCCTAGTTTGAAGATCAGATTGGGATTTACAGAGTGCTTGGTAGGCATTGTTTTTATCACCCTTTGTTCCTAGTATTTATTATGATGCTGCTGTTACCAGCTCCGATGATGATGATATTGCCTTGTACTGGGTTGCTGGACATGTAGGTATTGTGGGATATGAGGGGGCTGAGCAATGTGCAAGGATTGGGTGACTGTACCAATATCTGCATTCCACGTAATAAGACTTCACTTCTTAGCTCTTTCATGCACTGGATGTGCTACAGCATGCAACAGCCTCCCTCCACCCTAACCTGGTCTTTCAGGACAGTTTCACAGCACCAATTAATTGTGTCAATGTTTCCTGAAGCGGGGCACCCCCTGTAGCCTGTTCACCTGGGGGACCTGCACATCCTCCCCAGCACTGGTTTGATATGAACACACTGAGGAGTCCTGGAAAAGTTGTTGGTGCGCTTTCCACTCATCACTACTTTACCTTATTATTATTCAGTATTAAAATTAGCATTATTTTTATATTATGTATTATAATTATGTATTACTATTATTGGGTATTTCATTATATATTATAATTTTTTATTAGTATTTATTATTACTATTATTTGTATGTCATTATTACTTTAAAAAATGATTTAGTATTATCATTACAGCTTTTCCCTCAAATTTTTCTAACCACATTTTATACCACGAGTGTTTTGGGGGATTACATGCCATCCTGGGCTCACTTAGTACCAGGTTATGATAATAATAGGTGATCACCCACCCTACTCATTAGTAGACCTGCCCCTCTCTACTTCTCTTTATTAAATAGTCTCCTACTTACAAACTCTATCTTCTATCCACAAGTTCTGAGGTCCCAACACACTTACATTCTGTTATGAGCCTTAGTTGAGTGGCAGTGTATACCGTGAGGTCCCTACCTGCTGCCAGGGCTGAAAGCCTGCTGGCTAGGGCAAGTATTAGGCTGTTGACTGCTCACCTTCCTCCGGTGCACATATAAGGTGGCTATGGCAGCAGCAATATTTTATGGTTAAAGAAAGTTCCAGGACAATTTTGCCTAAATGTGAGGCCGGATTGGCAAAGCCCATCAATGCTAGACTGGGACCCCGTACGGGGTGGGACGATTTGCCTTCCTGGCCACCGTGCTGACCAGATTCAGCGCTCTGTCGAGCCCCAGCTTAGCCTCTTCTTTCAGACAGCCTGTGTTTCTACCCTACTTCCTCACTCTCCCTACAACTTTCTCTGGTCAGCCTCTAATTACACAGGGTAGATGCGGATGAGTTTCCTCTCCCCCAACTATCCTGGATCGGGGCTGAGGTGAGAGAGAACAACGTTCTCTCACCCATTAGCTCCAATTTGGGGTGGTGGGTTTTTAACAACCTGCTTCATCCCCACCCATACTTTCCTCAGTTCCCCATTCATTCTCCTTTCATTGTCTATCGATCTTACGCTGTGCCCAAGGTGGGGCTCCCAGGCCACTAACCAGGAGGAGTGCCCTCAAATGTCTGCAGCTGGTTCTGCCCGAGGACAAAAATAAAACAAAAAAATGAGAAACCCCTATCCCTTTCCCCTTCACACCAGTGATGGAGCCACCAGCTTCCTTGGAGACCCCCCACCCCTCACGGGGGACCTCTACCGGAGACGAGGATTACTCCTCTCCTTTGACTATGGGTTAGGGGACTCCCCCTAACCCCTTTCTCTGGAGGTGCCCTCGGGTGCCTCCCTCTCTCCAGCAGCAGTCCCTCCTTCTCTTTCCAAGGAGACTGCCAAGAAAGCAGGCCAGTGACCGATAATTGACTACTTCCTGAGAAGTAGTCCCTTTCCCTCTAAAGACCTGCAGGCTCCCATATTGAGATTGGAGGGGGTTACTGTATGTGCCCTCCTCTCTTCTATGACCAATGGGACCTGTGACATCCTGGGGGGATGGCCACATGGAGCTCCCCCCCCTTCCCTTAGCCAACCCAGCCCCAGATGGTAGGAGCTTCCATGGGGATGAATCTTGGCTCGGTGCCAAGCTCCGAAGCAAAGTCTGCCCCTGTGCAAGTTCCTCCTCAGATGGCTAGGGTCTCCAAGGCTTTACAAGGAGAGGAGGAATCTCCTCCTCCAGCTGATGCCTCTGTGACAGCCAAGACCTTCTCCATCTCGGAGAAGGATCCTGCTCGGCTGGTCCATCTGGCCTGGGGACAAAGGGGAGAAGAGGGTTCATTCCCTGCCCTCCTCTTCTAAAAAAGATGGGGGGGGGGGTCTCCATCTGTGGGGGTTGCAGGGATGGATGGGTCTGCTGCCACTTAATTTCGTTGGTGCCCCTCGTCCAGAGACTACCTGGTATTGTCGAACCCACTGACTTCAAACGCTTCCTTTTTATTTTCTCCACTGCAAGGTGCGGAGGGCACCTTGCCACCGGTGCCCTCCGCACCTCCCCCATTGGCTAGTGTGATTGGTAGAGAGTGGAAGGTGACACGCTTCTCAGACAGGAGCCTTTTGGTGAATATGTCAAATCCCTCCGAGGCGGCCATGATTAGTGCTCTTCAGACACTTGATGGCATGCCTGTGAGTGTCATGCCGCACTCTACCATGAACTTTGTGAAATAAGTTTATGCAAGGGAACTCATGGACTACTCCATAGATGACATCATCTTAGAGCTGACTGACTATGGAGCAGTCAAGGTCGAACATGTGATGAGAAAATAGGGAGGGGCCTCGAGACCATTCGACTGTGACAAACTCCCTGAGTTGGTGCCTGCCAGTTGGTATCCCTGTAGCAGGCCGAAAATCTATACTCTAATCCCCATAGTTCTAACCCTCTTCCTACACTAATTCGGATGTGAAAAATCGAGGGAAAAATGAAATGGATTGTATGTATAGTCCTTTACTTACCCAAAAAATATGGGGTAAATATTTACAAGAGATCTCATTACTTATGCACACAAACAAAAAAATGAGATTTAGAAATTTACAATTACAATATATACAGGATCAAAATAAACAGTCCTATAACCAAACGAAATTTTATCTAAACAGTCCAAGAGGGAATCAGTTAAGCTAACAAAATAAAAATATTTACAAAAGTACTTACAACCAAACCGAGAGACAAAGAAGAAACAAAAAGAGATAAATGCGCAAACAAAACCAGTATGTAATCCTAGAAAAGAGGTATTGCAGGATGTGGACTCGATCCACCACACCGGCCTTCACCTTGCCACCGGTGCCCTCCGCACCTCCCCCATTGAGAGACTACTTGTTGATGCTGGGGAGATGCCACTCGCTCTCTGCTGTGCACAGTGAATTATTTGCCTGTATGCGCGAGCCCCACGCCTCCCTCCATCAGCAACAGCTCTCATTGCATCCACAGCTGATTTCGACGGTGCCTATGCTGCCGAGAGATTTTAGTCATTCCCTTTGGGTTTAGGGACAGGAAACTCCTTTTAGAGTTAAGTATAGCTGTCCAATGGTGGTTCTGCCCAGGATGCACCCTGCAGGGTACCACCTTTGACCATTTATCGCCAGTCCTCTGCTCCCAAAGCTTCTTCAGCACCGGGAGTATTATGTTCAGCCTTTTTGGAGCACACTTAGTGTCATGCTTGAACCATGCCAATGCATACGGATGGCTCCAAGTCCTAAGAGGTGGTCAGTTTCTATGCTGTATCGCCTCTGTTTGAAGTCAACTGGTTGCAATACACCGCTCGGTACAGAAGATTACATGGCATGCCCAGTTCAGAGACCGGATTGTGATTTATAGCGACTCACAAAGTGCCCTGAGTGCTCTCTGAGCATTGGAATCTTCGCCTTCCCTGGTTAGCGATATCCGTGACACCACAGTTTTGGCGAGCTGGGCCAATGTGAAATTATCTTCTGTTGGGTTCCTGGACATGCAGGGAATGATCATGGCAAAGAGTCTGCGAGGACTGAGTGACCAGACCAGCCTTTTTCTCTTTCTCACACTGATTGCATGCCAGGAATATGGGCAGCTCTCCGGTCGTCTTGGTAAAGAAGATGGGAGACTGTCGAGGAGAACCTAAAGTTTGCGTTGTCCCCCCAGACTGTTCGGCAGATTCTTGTTGAATGTCCCAGTCTGGGTGATCTTGCATGCTACCTGTCCGGTACAGGAATGAGTGGGGTCGCTTCTGCTTGTCCCTTGTACTCAGGGACAGATTCGACACACTGACTTGTGGACTTTGACTTTTTGGAGGAGGCTGGCCTCCATTTTATTTAGCTGGTTTTTTTTGTAGGTTGCACGTTCCTGCACCAAGGGGGGGCCCTGCCTTCCCCCAGTGCTGGAGCGTGCTCCCTGCTTGTTGCTCTTTTTTTGCAGATTATTCTAAAGTAGCCTAGTACTATGCTGTCATGAGTACAGTGACTTATGCCCAATTAGGCAATCACCAGATGAGCCCCTAAAAAAAAGAAAAAACAAATTGGACTTGGACCGATTACACTGTATAACAATGAAAAAGTGGAAATGAGAATAAACTTCTATGTGTATTCTTTGCCTAAATCATGAATATAACATCCATCTCTTTCTGCAACCTTCCAGTTTCTTGTAAATTACTATCTTATGTTAAATACATTGATGGTTCCGTAAGGATTGAATGTAAACAGGATTGGGCCAAAACTGACAACTCTAAAAGTATACTTCTTTTTTTTTAAAATTGGTCCAATCCATCGCAACTCTTACATAATGCTTGATAATTTTGTAACTTACTATAGATGCTTCCTATTTTTACTTTTCATTTAATATTTGTTGCTGTTATTATTTATATATTATTTTTCACATACTGCAGTGTTTGTTCTTTACAGGAGACTGCTAAAATGCCTAGAGAATGCATAATTTCCACAGACAGTTTCTGTTATATATGTGGATCAGTTACATTAAGACAATATAAGAGACAGTAGTGTTAACCTATGAAGAAACTTTATGAGCTGTACTTGGGATGTAAAGTGGGGGACCAGGACAAATGCTGGGCACCTTACATAAGCCCCAACTCGATCCAAAGATCTTGGTTGGTCAATCTGCCACTTATCTTCTGGGCACCACCTTCATATTCTGGCATGAAGGCAACTAAATCAGCCCATGTTTAAGTGCCTACTTTCTTCCAGGTCCCTAACATTCCATAGAGAAAAAATAAGAAACCTTAAAATTAAATATAATGAAAAAAACTTATTTATCATAATACATATAAACTATTTCAATTATTTGCAACTATTTACATTTAGGAACCAGAACAATAATATATATATTTCAATTTTGATCTACATACTAGCAACCAGATTAGACAAAGGTGGAAGTCAGGAGGGATTACAACGGGTTGTAACTACTAATCATGTAAATAAAAGAGTCAGGCGAGTGTGTGCGATCATAACCTAGACAGTAAACATTTCTCTTGATAAATGCACAACAAACCCCATAACTACTGCAAAGTTCTGCCCTTCAACATTAAGATTTCAAGTTACTCTCAGACTGGTACAGTAAAGGCAATTTTTCTACTGAAAGTTTTTGTTTTTACAGTAGAATCACTAGTCATTAAAAAAAAGGTTAGGACTAGAGTCATAAGACTAGTTTCACAAATAAGATCCAATACAAATAAACTCAGTATTCTGACTTATTGGTGTCACTTGCCAAAATCCCGGACACTTTCCTCAACTGGAATCAATTGTACATAATAAAATTGACCCTACACCCATTATAAGTGTGGCAAGAGAGAGCACATCGGTGGAATTTTCAAAACAGTGAAATCAGTGTAAGTGATGAGTGTTGTTCAAGTTTCCATGGGCTGAACTTTCATTGCCCTAAAAAAAGTAGAAATGAAAAATAATTTGCTTTTATCTTTACATAAACTAAACTATTGGCAGAACACACAATGAATGATGTAAAGATATATGCAGGCATATAATTAGAAATTAATCAGTATCCTGCATGACACAGAACAAAAGAAAAGCCATGCAAGCTTAGTTGGAAATTAGTGCAGCCAAAAAATGCAAGCAGACTAGGCAAAGCATTAATGATTTGGTAAGCTTATTCAGTTATGCAGTGCACATTACAGGACCTCCAGAAATAAAAGGTTATAATTAACTTCATAATAAAATGTCCATGAGATCTTTTTTTTTCTTGACACTGAAATTTGTTGTAGTGTTATGTAAATAAGTGATCATATGGAGATTTCTCATAACCTCCCAAGTCATTGGGAGATCATAGTATCTACTTTAAATAAACCCTTTTTTTATTTTTCTATAATAAATATGGTGACAATGGAAGGAAATAGACCGACTGCATGGGGATCCACCTCCGTGAGGTTAGGGAGCGATGGTCACATGGAGCCCCATTCCCCCTGGGCTAGACATGATCCTGCAGGTGGCCCAGCCACAGATGGCAAGATCTTCTATGGGGTGAACCTGGGCTCTGTGTCAAACACTGAAACTGAATCCGCCCCTGTGCAAACTTAGCTTAGCTTGACAGTTAAGACCTTCTCCATCTGAGAAGAGGATCTTCCTGAGGCCAGTCCTTCTGGCCTAGGGGCTCCTTCCAGCAGTGGAGAGAAGCGTGTTCACTCTTCATTCCCCATCCATAAACTTCGTGAAAGAGATTGTTTGTGCAAGAGAACTCGTGGACTACTCCATAGATGACATCTCTAAAGAGCTGGCTGACAATTGAGTGGTCAAGGTCAAATGTGTGATGAGAAAATAGGGAGGTAGGTGCCTGAAACCCACCCCTACAATATTCATCAAGTTTGACCATTACAGGCTCCCTGATTATGTGTTTACCAGTTGGTATCGCTACCGCATGAAGGCATTTGTGCCACTGCTGCCACTGCTTCGACATTATGAAAAATCTGTGTAAGTTGCTCCTATTCCATACACGATAAGACCCTATTGTGTATGACCAAGTGTGTCAATTGCAGAGAACCATACCCTGCTTCTTCGAAGCAATGTCGTTTGTATCTTCTGGAGAAGGAAATCCTAGCCATTCAGGCTATGGATCGTCTTATCATCTCGCGAGGCTAAGAGCCTGGCCTTGGTGCGCCTGGTGCAGCCTGTGATGTCTTACGCCTTAATTTAATAAAAGCTTCCCTCTAGTCCTGGTCTGCACATGCATATTAGCACGGTCGTATCCGCGCCCATTCGGAACCCTTGTGCGTCTACTACTCATCGCAGGCACTCCACTCCATTGGTAGAGCTGGTAGCACAAAGGGTTCACACCTAGCCTCAGCTAAAACCAGGGCTCCCTGCCCCCTTGAGTGACTGTTTCTTGTAAGGCGAAACGGACACGCGCCTCCACTGAGTCTAGGCTTTCAGGAGGCAACACCCATGAAGGTAGTTGTGAAGCTGTCTTCCGGGGTTCCTAAAGCTGCCCGTGAAAGGAGGACAGATGGTCTTTTCTTTGAAGAGGTCTGGGCTCTTGCCCCATGCCCACTCTCCCATGGTATTTGGGATTGGGCAGTCAGTTGTGCCATTTACACCTGGCATAGTGATGAGCTGGAGATAAGTGTCTTAAGTGTGTATGAGTTTACATATCATTGCCTGAGAACCACTTTGCTTTCCTGTCTTGAACTACCCCTGTCCTCTCCATTGCACAGCTTGATTTTGGTTGGGAGTTGGTCAATGACCCCCATGGTAGTGTACATTTTCCCATTCAGATATAATTTTCTGGACTGCTGCCCCCTTGTGGTGCTTGGCATGAACGCGATGGTCCACATTTCAGGAAATAACTGATTTGTCTATCCCTGTTGTGAAGTTTAGGTAGGTCGATGAAGCATTGAATTACCCAGCAACCTCATCACCATGGGCATGACTACCAACCCTTTGGTGGTCTCCCGAGTGTGAGACTGCCCTTGGACAGAAGGGATATTGCCTACATAGACTAGAAGTGCTGCCCGGACAACTTCATCATCTGAATTTTGCAACTGCCTTATCTAGCTGAGATGCTACTAGGTCAGTATTCAATACACGTGATGCCGCTAAAGGCTGCCCACTGAAGTTTACCTCCAAAGGTGTAGTATCCTTTGACAGGTTTTCATTGAGTGAGTTGACTTCCACTCTCACTTCATGCTCAGACAAACCTCTTGTTCCGGACAATGTCCCATATGCCATTTGTTGACACCTTAGTGAGCGAGGTATAGCCTTTTGTTAGATTTGTTTGACAGGATTTAGACAGAAGGTATCCTCCCAGAATCCTTGCAAATGTATACTATGATCACTTTTTACAAACCTTGTCGAGATTACTTTACCTCAGGTTGTTTCCATTGAATCTCTCTAACATCTTGCTTGCTCAAGCTGGAGAAATTGGTAAGTGTTAGATTAGCATTTTTCCTGGGCATTGGAATCTCCACACCCTGTGGTTTGTGGTAGCCTTGAGCTGGGTAGTTGTCAAGATTATCATATGCCGAGTTCCTGGACATGTAGGTATTGCAGGGAATGAGACGGCTGAAGACTGTTAGGACTGGCTACCAGATCACCGCTTTGCTCTTCCTCACACTCACTACATATTGGGAATCAGGGGGCTGCCTGGCAAAGAAGATATGCTACAGGGATTAGTAGGCTTTTTTGAGTGAGGAGTCTGATGATTGCAATGGCTGGATATGCATACAGCCTTGGCCTAAATTATGCAGCAGGTATGAAAAAGAGAAGAATATGATTGAAATGCATTTATTTAATACTGGATATAATACAAATAAACATTTTTGCATATATTCTATCAATAATTAATATTTGATGTGTCCTCCTTTTGCTTTTATAACCAATTTTGTGTTTTTGCATACCTGAGACTAAGTTGGCATAAGTAGTTGGCTCAATTTTCTGCCACTCTTCATGAACTTTGGCTGTTAATTAAATTTTTGAGCAACATTTTGCACCCTCACTCTTGTGCCCAAGTGTGACCACAAATGTTCAATGGGGTTGAGGTCCCCCCCCTTTCTTTTCAAACCAACTCTTTGAGACTAGATGCGTGGCATGGAATTGTCTTGTTGGAAGATTGCAACATCTGGTATGCCATCATTTAAAATTTTACCCAAGGAAGGTTGATACACCTGGTGTAAGTGTTGGAATTCATTCTGCCCTCACAAGTGAACAACAATCCTGGACCTAAAGACAACATGCAGCCCCAAACCATTACACTTCCACCTCCAAATTTGACTATTGGGACAACATATCTCGATCCTGAGCTTTCCCAACTCTTCGATGAACATAAACAGCTCCAGGCATTCCAAAACTGAGGAGAAATGCAAATTTTACTGATCATTTTTGGTATCGAATAAAAATGTGTGCAAGCATAATAAATTGGTATAAACTAATGTGGAGAACCTACCTCAAAGTTACTTTCATCAGACCAAACAACTTTAGCCCATCATCATCAGTCCAATCTTCATGCTCTTTTGCCCAAGACAATCGTTTCTTGTTGTTCACCTGAGACAGCCACGGTTTCTTTCTAGCCTTACATCCTTTGAGCCTAGCTTCTAATAACCTTCTCACTGTGCATCTTGATATCTCTTTGTTGCTGCCCGAAACTCGGTAGCTACATGGTTTTTTTCTCAAAGTTACTTTCATCAGACCAAACAACTTTAGCCCATCATCATCAGTCCAATCTTCATGCTCTTTTGCCCAAGACAATCGTTTCTTGTTGTTCACCTGAGACAGCCACGGTTTCTTTCTAGCCTTACATCCTTTGAGCCTAGCTTCTAATAACCTTCTCACTGTGCATCTTGATATCTCTTTGTTGCTGCCCGAAACTCGGTAGCTACATGGTTTTTTTTTTCCTATCAGCCAGAGATGCCCTTTTCAGCAACCTCTCTTCCCTCAGAATTGTGCACCTTTTGTGACCTTGACCATCACGGTTTTTGAAGAATTTCTCTCATTGTACCTTTTAATGGTTGTTAGGACACCGTTTCTCAAGCATTTGAATTTTCTTGCAATTTTAACTTGGGATAATCCCTCTCTGGACAATGCAATGATTTGAGCTTCAGTAAATCTGTTTCTTCAGAGACATTTTTAATAAAAAAATTACCATTTGTAAGTTAACAATAGGAAAAAAATAGGAATAAACATTAGGTACACACATTGAACGGCAAAAGGTTGCCCCAACCACTTAGTCTCAAGTATGCATAAATGCATAAAAGCAGTTATAAAAGCAAAAGGAGAACACATTAAATATTTATTATTGCTAGAATATACGCAAAAATATTTATTTGTATTAATTCAAGTATGGAATCAGGTTTCAATCATTGTGGGGGAATTCCACGTGCAATTTCTTTTCCAGCACGGAAGTCATGTCCATGCGTTAAAGAAAATTCTAGAATTTGGTTAGGCTTAAATTGGTAACCCCCCATCCCCATCCACAAGCGGTAGCCTCGAATCGCGTCCACCCCGGACCACCTTTTCGCGGGTTAGAATCGCCTGGTCGTCAAGGTTCGAGGCCATTCGAGAGTAGCGCTAGCCAAACACCCCATGTTTCCCCACCCCTGCGTGGGAAGCCTCGGATATATAGGGCTCGTCTTCTAGGTGGAAGATACAGAGTTGAGGAGTCCCGCCAGGATCCAAGAAGCATTCCCCTAGTTCAAAGTCAGGTGCTTAACAACGAAGCAAAGTAACGGCTGAACTTTTCGTGTCGTTGGAATTAGCCCAGCCAGTGAGGTATTTCCATTTGACGATCGCCACCGAGCGATTTTTCCGACTCCACTCATCAACTCCTGTAGAAGCCCTCCTCGCTCCCCCCTCGTCTTCGGGTGGCCGAAATACTCTCCCCTGGACCGGACGTTACCGCCCCCCCACCCCTTGGAGAACCGTCATCACGTCAACTCCCCGCTCAGAAGCTCCGAGTGCCCTCGCCCTCACGTTTATTGCCTGCAGAAGACATCCGTGAAACCTTACCCTGACGTCTCACCCGGAATCCTCCGTAAGCCAACTCCTCCTCCCCCTTCAGCAATCCATTTGAGTTAATCCTCCCCATTGGAATAGTCTCCTCCTTCTGTAACGCATTAATTTCAAACTTCAGAGTCTGATGCATAACTCTGCAATTCCCCACTCATTTACCAATTTCATTTTGCCCATTGACACTCTTATTTTATGTAAATAAAATTATATTTTTGTACATGCCTCTTTAAATAACCTTGAGCTGTCCCATTGCCCAAATTTTACCTGACCTCGTTTTGCACTCTATTTTCGCTCTTCCGCGCGTCGAAACTCGTGGCGTTCCGCCCCTTTGTCCGTTCGCCTTTAAATTATTAGTCCCTTCCCCATAGATATAATATGGTATTGATATAATATAATGTTACACCATGACAATCATATTCTTCAGTTTTTCATACCTACCCCATAAGTTTGGCCAAGGCTGTATGTGAGCTTGAGAATTATGTGGGTCATGCTGAGATTTGCAAAGGTAAAAGTGTGTGTGGTTGTAGTGAATATAACCTCAAATGACTGTAATTAAGACTAGAAAGAGCATCTCCCGAATATTCCCCTGCTAGAACCTGGGGCTCAAGAGGCTCACACTCCACCTCAGCTTAAACCAGGGTTCCCCTACCTTGAGTATGACCGTTTCACACCAGGCAAACAGCTGCGCGCCTACACTGTATTGTTAGACTAACATAAGTTAAACCTCCTGAATGTAGTTATGAGACAGTCTTCTGTGGTTTCTAAGGCTGCCCCCCTGAAAGGAAGGACACCAAGGTAGTCTTGGCTCCCACGCCTATATCCAAGGTGGGACTGGGAGATAAAGGAATCACATGGCTATCCTAATCTTTGCAGTTAAGTCCTTGGAGGCGACAGCACCGTCGACTGCTGGCAGCTCTCTCTCTTCTGCCATCCACAGCTCCTTCCCAACACAGACTGGTTCCTTTACTGGGCTCACCCGAGACCCATATTCGCAGCCTTCGGGTCTCCTTTTATCCACACCATTGACATCCTTCATTCCGTGAAATTCAACCCTTAAGAACCTGATAGGGCAACTGCTTTGCTTTTCTAGCTATTCTTTCTTTCTTTTTATGGCCCACCTGGTTGCAATATACCGATCGGTACTAGAGATAATACTGGTACTGGGTTCGGACACCGAATTGTGATCTTTAGCAACTCGAAGAGTGCGCTGAGTGCTATTGCGACATTGGAATCTCCGCATTCCTTGATTCGTGGTATTTATGACACCACATTTGCCTTGAGTCGGGCAGGTGTCAAGATTATCTTATGCCGAGTTCCTGGACATGTAGGTGTTGTGGGGAATGGGGGGGGGGGGGGCAAAGACTCCACCAAAACTGGAAAACTGGGTGATGAGATCAGCATTTCATTCTTCCTCATACTGATTACATGGCTGGAATCCGGACTGCTTGGTTAAGAAGGTAGACGGCCGATGGAAACTTAAATTTGCGTGTCATTGCGTCGCAACTGTTCCCAGGGACCTACTTCCCTATGCCGCAATGGCTTTAGGTCGCTTTCTGTTGTCTGAAGCGGACACACTCGCAGGATGCAACACCATTTAATGGAGCACTTGCTGGGACGACTGCTTTGTCCCCCCAGATTATTAGGCACATTCAATGAGGCTGATCTTGGTGCATGTTACCTGTCCCAGTAACCGGATGAGTGGTGTCACTACCGCTTCCTTATATTCATGATGTGTTTGTGCCCTCTGACTTTTTGATGCTGGCCTCCCATTTGATTTGACTGGTGTTGGTCGCGCGTTCTGACTTTGTTTTGTAATGGTGGTTTTTGTTTGTTTTTTGGGTTACTATTTTTACACTTTGGGTGTGGTTTATAATGTATCCTACTAATAGGCTTATTTTTTTAATTATTTCCTTGGTGCCAGTGCCAAATGGGATGCCTTTAAAGAAATAAAAATGGTGTCTTCATGCGTGCCTCTTCACTCTGGCTTTTCATTAGTTGTTAGATGGTCTCTTTAAAGGTCAATACAAAAAAATTTATTAGTATTCTTCATTGGGTTCTCTTATGTGAAACCTGGTAGCACCCAGGATTGATGGCCATGGCACCTAGTCTCCTTTCTCAGAGGTCTCAAGATAGTATATTGAACGTGTTTTGGAGGTTGCTCTCAAGATAGTATATTGAACGTGTTTTGGAGATTGCTGCACAGGCAATCAGAGGAGGTGTGTGTGTGGGTTTATGTTTACTTTTGTATTCATGTAGGAAGGGGTGGTCTCCTGACCATAATAGGACCAGGCAAACTGGTTTGATGGTCCACAGTGGATTTGAATGGAGAATGTCGAGTGGGGTGCATTATTCAGCTGGGATTTTTTGTTTTTTTCTCCTGAAGTGAGCGTTGTTTGGGCTTCTGGTTGCGTGAGGTTTGCTAATAATTGGGAGTATGGGGATAGGATTGAAAGGGATGTGGAGTCGATGTGAGGGGTAGAGCACCTCTCTGCCTATAATGCCTAGGTGGTCTTTGAGGAAAATTTTGGCTTGGATGCAAAAGACCGTTTTTATCTTGGGTATGTTAGGTATTGCTCTAAATACCTGGGTATTTGAGATTTTATAGATTGGGATCAGTGTGTAGGGAGGTTTTGTCAGTTGCCACCCTCTTCAACCCATTTGCTACTGTTGTGCTTCCTTCCATTCGCCCCATTATTAAAGGGAAAGGTTTTGTATTCTCCCTCTGGAGCCGATTGAAGAATGCCCTCATTGCATCGACTGGTCGCCCCTGACGTGGGAAATGGAGTTACTTTGTTAGCTCCTATAATAACCTTATGAGTGCTGTGACATGGCGGTTGAAGGGGGTTTGGGGAAAATTCATGCTAAATGAAACCATATATGATATTCACAAGCTAGTTTCGTTCTTTATTTTTCAGATCCACTTATTCCACTGAATGTCTTTATTATTATCTTCAAGCTGATATTTGGATAAGAACAATCGCAACATCGTCTCCAGTTTATACTTTTATTTTTGAAATGTTGACAAGTTGAGTAAAATTTTATTATAAAAATCTTTATTTCTCCTTGTTAAGGTGCAACCGGCAGGATACTGTATTAATACTATAATGCCCTTTCACAACAGCCAGCCCAATACACCACTTCGATGCTGAAGTCAAAATTTCTTTATTAACAACCACCTAAACAGAAAATTGCCCCCATTTGTCACGTCTTTTTTGCGGGTACTCTTACGTAGATGACTCCCGCAAGAGTCTGCAACTACTAGGGATACAGAAAAGTAGTTCTTATTAGGTGTTGGCACTAGGGTTTCATTCTTGGCATGCCAGTTTCTTTCATTTATTGGTGTTAAAGACAATCCAGTTTTCATCTCCAGTAACAATTTGATTGAGGAAAAACGTTTTTTTCCTTCCTTAAAAACAGACTTGCAAATTTTTGAATGCAATGCTTTATTGTTTGGTGACCCGGACACCTTCTCTATACACCTTTATAAGTTTTTAAGATGTTCCTGAACAGTGGACCAAGGTGCATTAAGTCTGGGATAATTCTTTGATGGATTGATGAGGATCTTCTTCAACTAACCCCCCTCCGCATGCGCAGTGTTTCCAGAGGTTTGCCTTGAGAGGGCTCCTTCCTTGTTGGAGAGGGGACTCAGCCCGCTCATTAGTGGGACTGCGAAATGGACTTGTACTATACCTCTCTCCTTCCCTCGACCTTTATTTATGGTCTCCTTACCGTTCCCCTATATATCCCTCCACTCTTTACTTTTTCAAGTGTGATCGATTGCACCTGAGCGTATCTGTGTGGTTGGCTGTAGTGTATGACTGAATGAATGAATGTGTGCGTGAAAGTGCATGCTCTAGGCCCCGTAAGAGGTGCGGTGATTTGGCTTCCTGGCCGCCGTGCTGACGGGACTCGGGGGGGGGGGGGGCATCTGGCCCCAGCTTAGCCTCTTTTCTGACAGCCTGTGTTTTTACTCTGCTTCCTCACTTTTCCTACAACCTCTCCCACAACTTTCTCTGGTCAGCCTCTAATTTCACAGGGTCGACGCCGTCCAGCTTCCTCTCGCCCAACTATCCCGGATCGGGGCTGAGGGGGAAGGGGACAACGTTCCCTCACCCCTGAGCTCCAGCCTGGGGTGGTGGGTTTTTAACAACCTTCATCCCCACCCACACCTTCCTCACATCCCCTTTCATTCTCCCTTCTATCTCTGTAGAGGAATTAAAACGTATCGCCACCCAGAGGGCCTAGCGGACAGATATGTTAAAATCCCTCTTCGGAGAGAGCGAGAGAAAAGAACTAGAAATTGGGGTACGTGAGAACGGTAGGTGTTTTACTAACAGTGAAACTGCCGAATGGCTCTGATCTCACCGCCCGGTGGGTAGTCGACTCGATCTGCACGTCCCAAGGAAGCCGCAAAAGGCCATTAAGCATCCCCAATAAGAAACTGGCCCCAGTGAAATTGAGGAAGAAATCCATCCAGCTGACGGTTTGAACAACTCGCTAGGCAAAACTCGCAGATAATCGCCGAACTCAAAAGATCCGATTACCTACGAGGTCAGGAGGTCCGCGGTTAGAGCGCCAAAGAGCGGCGTAAGAACAAAAGACCACCGAGGAGAAATAGTGGGACGGATGTCGGTGCCTCTCCTTGAGAAGCAGACCTGGGCTCCGCGGTGTCACGCCCCTTCCCCCCTTGCATCCCCTCAGTGGCATTATCCCGTCCCCCTGAGTTGTTGCGGTCCCCGGGCTATAATTAAGCCCCGTAAGGAAGGAAACGATTATCCTGTTAGAGACGATAGAGGACTAGATTTTTGTGATCAGTCCCTCGCACTGTTCCGGACTCGACTTCTAAGATTTAGAAGTCCGTCTCGTCTTCGTGTCGGTGCCATACCGATTCATCTCTCGCAGACTTAGCAAGAGGTCTGGCTGGATCAAAATTCCTAAGTGCCAAACAGGAATTTCGGGAGCAAGATAAAAAGTTATCAGCTCACCCTCGAGGGACTTCAAGTCGAAACCACATTAATTTTGAATGAAGAAGAATTGATTTCCAAGTAAGTTCCCTTTAATTACTTTCCGGATCACCACATATCCCAAAACCAAGTTTGATAACTCTGCGAAGTAGACGAGGGTACAAGAAGAGCTCAAGAGTTACAAAGCACAACCCTTCTCTCCAACGAATGCCTTGCCGTTCCTTCAGATAAAGTAATCGTAGCAAGTGCTTATAAGCTGAGAAGTCTTAAGGTAGTCTTTTAGACTTATAACGGTCGATAAAATCATAAAAAGAGATCAACATCGGTTTCTACAGTCACCGGGACAACCCCTTCAACGTGAAGTATAGCGTCAACCCCTGTTCCGATCAAGGTCATGTAAGTCCGAATGACTTATATATATTTGTTTGGGTTAATTGGGATTTTTAAAACTGTCTCAAGCTAACTAAGGGAGAAATAGTATTTTCTGACTTCTGAAATATTTTAGTTAGATTAGGGAGAGTAAATGGTGGTTTAACTCTGTAACTTAAGAGGCCTCCAGAAATTAGCTATCTGGCAATTGGTTTGTGTATGTGAAGCCTACTATGTTTTGATCAGAGCTCTCGTCAGGGGTAGTCCAATATTCGAATCGTGTGATCGAAGACCATATTAAACAGAATTTCGTGTAAATATAAATATTTGCTTTAATTGATAAATTAAAATATATATATATTTTGGTTAATACTTGGTGTTTTACTGGATCCTTACGTGCTGACCGGCTCTCCTTAAAACATTAAACGCTGTTGTACTCTCATAATTCAGTAATTAGACTTCTTTAGACGAATCCGGAGTCCACTCAGCCAATAGAGGAATTATTTCTCTTCCTAAGGTGTGTCAGACTGGCTCGCTAAAAGTTAGTAAATAAATAAATACTTTGACAAAGAGGTATTTTATCGGAGTAAATGTTAAACGGCCAAAAAGTTGAAGAATAATTCTCCGACCAAAGTGGTGTCAGGTCTGTAGGTTTTGTTAGAAAGAACCCAACAGCGTCTAATTAAGGCAGAGCCAGCACGTAAAAGGAATACCAGGAATAATAGAATAATTGACGAGAGGAAAATTGGTAAAGTTAGGGGTGGAAACAATCTGAAGGTAATTGTTAAGCGAAGTGGTAAGTTTCGGTGGTGGAGTAAGTCGAGCTCGATTTACAACAGAGTAGATGATTGACATAAGCGCGATGGCCTTGTTTGACCTTTATCGGAAGCAAGGTCAAAGCCTCGGACTGGAAGGACCCGATTTGAGCTCGTATTTTCAGGAGAAAGAGAAGAAAGAAGGGAAGAACGTAAGATGAAATTGGAAGCCGAACAACGTAAAATGAACTGGAAGCTGAGGAAAGAGAAGATAAGAGCTCTTAAAGACCAGTTAGAGGTACAGTCAGTGGCATCCAAAACCGGAGTTTCACCAGCGGCCAGCATGAAACTCCCGGAGTACAGGGACGAAGAAAAATTATGCTCATATGTCCCATTTTGAGAAAATATTCGAAGTCAATAATTGGGACCTAGAAGATGGGGTCGCCTGACTGTTACCTCTACTCAATCGCCGGATGAGAGAGATATTTATATCTCTACCTTCAGAAGCGACTGTGGACTATTCCACTCTCAAGACCGAACTTCTCTCAGCAACAAACCTCAACCCCGAAGAATATAGGATGAAGTTCAGGCAGGCCCGTATAAGACCTGGACAAACTTACAAACATTTTGGCTTTGAGCTTCGTCGAAGCCTACAGTTGGGATGGAGTCCGCAGGGGTAGAGAATGAGGCCGCCGCGGTCGTCGACTTCATTCTAAAAGATTAATTTCTAAGCACACTACCCCCGGAGATCCGTGCGTTTGTTAAGTTCAGAAAAGCTTCTACCTTCAACGAGTGCCTGGACGAGGCTGACCTCCACGCGGTAAGTCATCGGTTATATCCAAGGGAGTACAAGAAAAAGAAAGCTCCCTCTCCAAAAAAAAATGGGCAGCCCCCAAGGCATTTGCAGAAGAAGCCCTTTAAGTACTTAGCCCACAAAAGGAACTTATAAGCCAAATTTGGGAAGAGCAAAGAGGTTAGGGTTCCCCAAGGGTCATACCCTAATACCGGCACTTATACCAGGAAACATATTACGTGTTATACCTGCGGGATAATAGGTCACCTTAGTTCCCAGTGTCCATAGAACTCCCAACTGAAGGAGACCTCAAGCTAACAGGTTCAAAACCTGACTGCCGCGCTCCCGGCCGGACAATCTGATGCTCCCTCTATCCCAGCGCCAACATCCGAAGGCCCAGAACAACAGGTAAACTTTCTCTTCAACAAAAGTTCGCCAGGCGGCCTACAATTCGAAGATGGCACAGTTAATGGGTGGCGAGTGTCTACGTTAGTCAGAGACACCGGATGTACTTGCATAGTGGTGTCCGACAAGTTGTCGCCCCCAGTAAACTCAAACCATAAAAATTCGCCATCGTCCACTACTTTTTAGGACGCAACAACCGGTTCCCCGTCCTGAGATGTCATACTGTGCAGATATTTTACGGGTTGTACGGACGTTGTAGTAGCCTCGATTAAGTTCTGCGCAGTGCCAATCGGACAAAATCCCCAAATCCACCAGCAAGAAGTGGCCTAACAAGTCACCCGGGCACAAGAAGCCCAGAAAAAGGATAAACCTGCTGATTTGACCCCTAGGATTACCCTCGAAGACAATGGGTTAAAATTGACTTCCTTCGCTATTGCCCAGAAGGAATGCCCCACTCTTAAACCCCTATGGGAAAAGGGGATTAAGGGTGAAACTCACCGAGTGAAAAGATTGAAGCCCATCAAGTATATTGTAGAAGACTCGCTTCTATACCGGACTATCAGCGACGAGACTCAGCGCCCAGTCCGGCCCCAGTTTAGCCTCTTCTTCTTTCAGACAGCCGGTTTAGGGCCAGGAAACTCCTTCGAGAGGTAGATATAGCTCTCGGGCCGGTGGCGCCCCTGGTTCTACCCAGGACGCCACCCTGGAGGGTACCACATTTGGCTATTTGTCGCCACGCCTCTGCTCCCAAAGCTTGTACTGCGCCGGGAGTATTGCGTTCGACCTTTTTGGAGCACACATCGTGTCACGCTGGTACCGTGCCAGTGTATACGGATGGCTCCAAGTCCCAAGAGGGGGTCGGCTTCCACGCCGTATCCCCTCTGTTTGAAGTCAGCGGGGCTCTACCAGGCGCTGCGTCTGTCTTCACGGCCGAGCTGGTGGCAATACACCACTCGGTACGGGAGATTACGCGACGTGCCCGGTTCGGAGACCGGATTGTGATCTATAGCGACTCACAAAGCGCCCTGAGTGCTCTCGGGGCATTGGAATCTCCGCATCCCCTGGTTCGCGAAATCCGTGACGCCACGGTTTTGGCGAGCCGGGCAGATGTCGAGATTATCTTCTGCTGGGTTCCTGGACATGTAGGAATTGCGGGGAATGAGCGCGCCGATGAGGGCGCCAAAGAGTCCGCGAGGACTCTGCGACCGGACCAGCGTTTCGCTCTTCCTCACACTGACTACATGGCAGGAATACGGGCAGCTCTTCGGACTGCTTGGCAAAGAAGAGGGGAACTTAAAGTTGCGTGCCATTGCGCCGCGACTGTTCCCATGGACATATCCCCCAATGCTGCGGCGGCTTCAGGTTGCTTTCTATCGTCTTCGAATCGGACACACTCGTGTGACGCATCGCTACTTGATGGAGCGCTCGCCTGCGCCCTATTGCAACGACTGCGTCGTCCCCCAGACTGTTCGGCAAATTCTTGTCGAATGTCCCAGTCTGGGTGATCTTCGCGCATGATACCTGTCCCGGTACCGGGATGGGCGGGGTCGCTACCGCCTGTCCCTTGTACTCGGGACGAGTGCGTGCACCATGACTAGTGGACTTATTGATTTTTGGGGGGAGGCTGGCCTTCTCCCTTTCATTTAACCCGGTTTGTTGTTGTTGTTGTTATTGTTTTTGTTATTGCTTTATTGTTATTGGTTTTTCTTTTTATTGTTTCCTGTGTTTAATTTTTAAAGTAGCCTAGAACTAGGCTGTTTGTTTACGGCGACTAATGCCTAAGTCGGCAGTCGCCAGATAGCCCCTTAATTAAAAAAAAAAAAAAAAAAACCTTTCAGACAGCCTGTATTTCTCCCCTACTTCCTCACTTTCCCTACAACCTTTCCGACATCTTTCTCTGGCCGGCCTCTATTTTCAATGGGTAGATGCCGACCTTCTCAGCCAACTATCCTGGGTGGGGCTCAAGGGGGCGGGGGGCAATTTTCCCTAACCCCTGATCTCTGGTTTGGGATGGTGGGTTATAACAACCTGCTTCATCCCTACCCATACCTTCCTCACATCCCCTTTCCTTCTCACTTCACATTTTTTTTTAGGCCGTGCCCAAGGTGGAGCCGCCATTCTGAAGGGCTGCCAGGTCACCACACGGGAGGGTTGGCCTTAAATGGCAGCACCTGGCTCTGCCATCCCAATACGCACCCCTTGCAGGGCGGGCTACTGCGAAGGGTGATGAGCGTTTGCTTACAGTAAAAAAAAATAGGGTCACCATGCCCAATGATGAGAAAATTAAAAATCTTCCCTCAATTTCCCTTCTCCATCGTAGGGTCCGCCCTCGGGCAGTTCTACAGAAAAAAATGGAGGTTCCGCCCTTATGCTCTCGCAGGGGACACTCCAAATCTCTCTAACCGGAGAGAAGGCTTACTCCTCTCCTTCGCCTACGGGTGTAGGGGACTCACCCTCACCCCCTTGTCTGGAGGTGCTTTGCAGCGGCAGTCCCTCCTTTACTTTCCAAGGGGACTGCCAATAAATCCAGCAGGCAGCCCATAGAGGACCGCTCCTCATTGAAGCGGTTCGGTAGGGCAAACCCCCTTAGGTGGGAGAGGGACGCCAGGCCCTTTCTGTCGTTCCCTCAAAAGACCTGTGGCTAGAATATTGAACCTAGCGGGGATCAAGGCCTATGCCTCCACTGACTCGACTTCTGACACCACTGCGAAAGGGACCTATGGGGGGATCGATAACTGGAGCCCCCCCCCCCCGAGATAGACAACTGGAGCCCCCCCCCCCCCTCCCGAGATAGACATGGTCATTAAGGCAACTCAGCCTCAGACGGTAGGGCCTTCCATGTGAGCGAATCCGGGCTCGGTGCCAAGCACTGAACTCTAGGCCGCCCTTATGCAGGGTCCTCCTCAAACGGCTAGGCTTTCCAAGGCAGTACAAGGTAGGGAGGAATATCCTCCTCCGACCGGTGCCCCTGCGACTGAAAGGACCTTTTCCATCTCGGAGAAGGACCTTGCTGAGGCCGGGCCATTTGGCCTGCCGGCGGAGGGGAGAAGCGGGTTCATTCGCCGCCCTCCTCTCCTAAAAAGAACAAAAACAAAAAAAGACCATGCTCCTCTCCATCCGTGGGGGCTGCAGGGACGGATGGGTCTACTGCCACTTCGGTAAGCGACTAAGTCAAGATCGGCACATCTGGCCTCTCTGACAAAGATCAAAAGTGCACAGGGCGGAGCCTTGATTACATCAGGGCCCCTCATTCAGAGATTACCCGGCGTTTTAGAGCACGCTGGCTTCAAACTTCTTATTTGCTCCACTAATGGCAGTATGTTAGCCAAGGCAACATCGTCCATCAGAGGAGAGCTTTAGCTAGTATGATTGGAAGAGAGCCGAAGGTGACCAGTTTCTCGGACGAGGGTCTTCTGGCAAATGGGGCGGATCCCTCCGAGGCGGCCAAGATAAGTGCACTTCGGACACTTCATGGCACCCTGGTGAGTGTGACGCCGCACTCTACCATGAACTTTGTGAAAGTAGTAGTTTATGCGAGGGAACTTGTGGACTACTCTATAGAAGATACCACTCTA
This sequence comes from Ceratothoa steindachneri, assembly GCA_963969495.1. Taxonomy (NCBI): domain Eukaryota; kingdom Metazoa; phylum Arthropoda; class Malacostraca; order Isopoda; family Cymothoidae; genus Ceratothoa; species Ceratothoa steindachneri. The sequence continues at coordinate 63,484,008 of OZ018338.1, read as the reverse complement.
GAGATGCCCGACCACGGGGCGGTGAAGGTTGAGCGTGTGATGAGAAAACAGGGAGTGGCCTCGAGACCCACCCCGAAACTCTTCGTCACGTTCGATTGTGACAAGCTTCCTGAGTCGGTACCTGCCGGTTGGTACCGCAACCGCGTGAAGTCATTCGTGTCACTGCCGCGGAGGTGCTATTACTCTGACCGCTTCAGCCATACGAATCGCTTATGTAGACGTGCAAAGTGGGAGTCAGCACTCCGCTTCTTCGAAGCAATGTGGTGCATATTTCCTTGAAAAAGAAATCCTGGTCGTTCAGGCTTAGGATCCTCTCTCATTGCACGAGGCTAAGGACTTGTTCCTGGCGCGCCCGGCTCTTCCTGAGACGTCTTATGCCTCAATGCTAAGACACCCTCTGCTCCTGGCCCATCTAGGCCAACGAGCACGGCTGTTTCCGCGCCCATTCAGAGCCCTTCTGCATGTTCTACTCACCCTCTCGCTCCCCTGGTAAAGCTGGCGGCACAAAGGGTTCACACCCAGTCCCAGCTAAAACCAGGGGGCCCACCCCCCTTTCCCCAGCGCGACCGTTTCCCGTAAGGCGAAACGGCCACGCGCTTCCACCGAGTCGTTAGACTCACAGGAGGCAACACCCCTGAAGTTGGTCGCCAGGCCATCTTCCGGGGTTCCTAAAGCTTTTCCCCAAAAGGAGGACAGCAAAAAGGAGTTTGGCTCCTTCGCCCACGCCTGATGGTGGGCTGGGTAGCTCGGAGACGGTGGATCCTCGAAAGGAGGGCCCCTCGCCTCCGAAGTCGCATCGCCCGCCTAAGGTTTCGAGGCGGAGGGAGGAAAAGACTCGCATAGCGAGCCCAACCTCCCCTAGTAAGTTCTTGAATGCGACAGTGCCCTCACCGCATTGTCCAGACAACAGTCTCTGGGAAGCGTACGGCAATTCCCGTGAGGGTCTACTCTTCGAAGAGGGCCCTTGCGTCTCCTCCGAGCTAGGCCTGGAGGGCATATTCTTTCAATGGAATTGCCGTGGACTCCGGGCAAACTGGGAGGAGTTGCGGAGGCTTCCGTTGGCTATTTTCTGCAGGAGACCATGCTAGGCGCGTGTTGCCTGCCCATCCTCTCAAGGTATAAGGGTTTTGCGACCCCACCACCACCGGTTGGGGCCGGGTTGGGGGATGCGTGGTTTACACCCGGCATGATGGCTCCATTCTTTTCACTTTAGATACCTCCTTTCAGAAAGTGGCTGTGCAGCTTCAACTCGATAGGACGTATACTGTTATTTCTGCGTACATTCCACCGTCAGATGACTTCGACGCGAGGGTCTTCCGCCGCGTCGTGGTACGGTTGCTGAGGCCCTTTCTCTTGCTTGGAGATCTGAATGGCAGACATCCTCAATAAATCCCAGGGGACAAGTCCTTGCCGATCTGATCGAAGAGCTTGAGATAGGTACCCTAAATGTGGATGAGTTTACGCATCACTGCCCGAGAACCGCTTCATTTTCTTGCCTTAATCTATTTCTATGCTCTCCGGATGCACAGCCTGATTTTGATTGAAAGGTGATCGATGACCTCCATGGTAGTAATCACTTTCCCATTCAAATATTTTCTGGGCTGCTGCCGCCTGAGAGCCCACCGCAGTGGTGCTTGGCGCGTGCTCAGTGGCCTGCATTTGAGGAAATTACTAAATTCTCTCTCTCGGTCAAGTAGTTTAGGTCGGTAGATGAGGCCGTTGAGTTCTTCTCCGGCAACCTCATCGCGAGGGCCTGACTACCCTAACCAAAACGTCTGGCTCTCAAACAGAAGCGTTATACCTGCATGCGGTATAAGGGCCGCCCGAACGATTTCACTGTCGCTGAATTTCGTCGGGCTAGGGCTAGGTTCCGGTATATTTCGAAGCACGCCCACCTCTATTCTTGACGGGTATACGTGTCTTCACTGAATGGAAAGAGGATTCGGAGCAGGTTCGGCAGCCCCCCCCCCCCCCTCCGTTCTCCAGGAGAATGGGACCGCAATGTAAGGCCCCGCGTCCGTGGCGGAATCCTTCGCGACCGCTTTCTCCGCATTCTCTAGCCGGGATGCTGGTCCGCCAGCATTCAATGCACGAGGTGATGTCGCGGAAGGCCGCCGGCTGGACTTTACCTCCAGAAGCAGAGAACCCTTCAACAACAAGTTTACTCTGAGTGAGTTGCGTTCCGCTTTTGCTTCGTGCCGGACACCGCTGATGGTCCAGACGATGTCCCGTACGCCATGCTTTGACACCTGGGTGAGCGAGGCATGGATTTTCTCTTAGATTTGTTCAACAGGATCTTGGTGGAGGATCTTCTTCCAGACTCCTGGCGAATCGCTACTGTGCTCGCCTTTCGCAAACCGGGGAGAGATCACTCTACTCCGACCGGTTTCTGGCCAATCTCTCTAACCTCTTGCCTGTGCAAGTTGATGGAGAAATTGGTAAATATTAGATTAGTCTTTTTCCTGGACAGCTGAGGCCATATGTCTTCCGCACAGTGCGGCTTCGGCAAGTTCCCCCCACGTCGAATGCTCTGCTCCGACTGGAAAATGCCGTCTGCGAAGCTTTCGTTCGTAGACAGCACTACGCCACGGTGTTTTTCGATCTGGCCTATGATGCCGCATGGCGATACGGTATCATGGAGACTCTCCACACGATGGGGGCGAGGGGACGCCTCCCAATGTTTATATCTAAATTTTTGCGAGATCGTTGATTCCGCGTACGGGTGGGGGGAGCTCTCTCCGGCCCAAAGGAGCAGGAAGAGGGTGTCCTGCAGGAAAGTGTCTTCAGTGTCACACTCTTTGCCCTGAGAATCAACGGCATCACCTCGGTGCTGCCGGAAGATGTTCTCGCTACGCTCTACGTGGACGACCTTTCGATCTCTTTTGGCGCGGTCCAGATGCCAACTTTGGAGCGTTGACTCCAACAGGCTTTAAACCGCGTCTCTCGCTATGCCGAAGCGCACAAGTTTCGGTTTTCTTTGGCCACGACTAAGGTGGTGCACTTCTGCCGCCATCCACGGCTTCACATCGACCCAGATTTGTTTATTAATGGGGTGCTGTTGGATGTGGTTTAGTCGCATCGTTTCCTTGGTCTTGTATTCGACCGACGCCTCACCTGGGAGGCTAATATTTGCATCCTTAGGGTCTGTTGTACCCGCGCCATGGACATTCTATGTTCTGTGACGTTCAGCGCTTGGGGCGCTAATAGGGCTACTACCCTACTTTTTTATCGATCCTTTGTTCGTTCAAGGCTCGACTACGGATGCGAGTTTTATGCATCCGCAGCCGAGCGTTTATTGCGGAAGGTGGATTCGATCCACCACACCGGCCTTCGCCTTGCGACCGGTGCCTCCTGCACTTCCCCCATTGAGAGCCTGTTGGTCGATGCTGGGGAGATGCCAATCGCTCTGTGCCGCGTGCAGTGCATCACTCGCCTGTACGCGCGAGCCCGGCGCCTCCCTCAGTCGCCAACAGCTCTCACTGCATCCGCAGCTGATCTCGATGGTGCCTATGCCGCCGAGAGACGCCAGTTACACCCTAAGCCCTTTGGGTTTAGGGCCAGGAAGCTCCTTCGAGAGGTAGATATAGCTCTCGGGCCGGTGGCGCCCCTGGTTCTGGCCAGGACGCCACCCTGGAGGGTACCAAATTTGGCTATTTGTCGCCACGCCTCTGCTCCCAAAGCTTGTACTGCGCCGGGAGTATTGCGTTCGACCTTTTTGGAGCACACATCGTGTCACGCTGGAACCGTGCCAGTGTATACGGATGGCTCCAAGTCCCAAGAGGGGGTCGGCTTCCACGCCGTATCCCCTCTGTTTGAAGTCAGCGGGGCTCTACCAGGCGCTGCGTCTGTCTTCACGGCCGAGCGGGTGGCAATATACCACTCGGTACGGGAGATTACGCGACGTGCCCTGCTCGGAGACCGGATTGTGATCTATAGCAACTCACAAAGCACCCTGAGTGCTCTTGGGGCATTGGAATCTCCGCATCCCCTGGTTCGCGATATCCGTGACGCCACGGTTTTAGCGAGCCGGACAGATGTCGAGATTATTTTCTGCTGGGTTCCTGGACATGTAAGAATTGCGGGGAATGAGGGCGCCAAAGAGTCCGCGAGGACTCTGCGACCGGGTTAGCGTTTCGCTTTTCCTCACACCGACTACATGGCAGGAATACGGGCAGCTCTTCGGACTGCTTGGCAAAGAAGATTGGAGACGGTCGAAGGGAACTTAAAGTTGCGTGCCATTGCGCCGCGACTGTTCCCATGGACCTATCCCCCAATGCCGCGGCAGCTTCAGGTAGGTTTCTGTCGTCTCCGAATCGGACACACTCGTGTAACGCATCGCTATTTGATGGAGCGCTCGCCTGCGCCCTATTGCAACGACTGCGTCGTTCCCCAGACTGTTCGGCACATTCTTGTCGAATGTCCCAGTCTGGGAGATCTTCGCGCACGATACCTGTCCCGGTACCGGGATGGGCGGGGTCGCTACCGCCTCTTCCTTGTGCTCGTGACAGATTCGTGCACATTGACTTGTGGACTTGTTGACTTTTGGGGGGAGGCCGGCCTTCTCCCTTTCATTTAACCAGGTTTGTTTGTTGTTTTTGTTATTGTTCTGTTATTGTTATTGTTATTTATTTTTATCGTTATTTGCTGTTCAAATTTTTTTTAAGTAGCCTAGAACTAGGCTGTTTGTTTACGGCGACTTATGCCTAAGTCGGCAGTCGCCAGATAGCCCCTTAGAAAAAAAAACAAAACAAAACCCCGCACCGTTTCCTTGGTCTTGTATTTGACCGACGCATCACCTGGGAACCTTATATTCGCAGCATTAAGGTCTCTTGTTCCCGCGCCATGTGTATTCTCCGTTCCGTGACGTTCAGCGCTTGGGCGCTGATAGGGCTACTGCCTTGCTTTTTCATCGATCCTTTCTTCGTTCGAAGCTCGACTACGGATGCGAGTTTTATGCATCTGCAGCCGAGGTGGACTCGACCCACCACACCAGCCTTCGCTTGGCGACCAGTGCCTTCCGCACTTTCCCCATTGAGAGCCTACTAGTCGATGCCTGAGAGATGCCACTTGCTCTACGCCGTGCGCAGTGCATCACTCGCGTTTACGCGTGAGCCCGGCGCCTCCCTCAGTCGCCAACGGCTCTCAGTGCATCCGCAGCTGATTTCGACGGTGCCTATGCCGCCAAAAGAGACGCCAGTCATATTCTAAGCCCTTTGGGTGTAGGGCCAGGAAACTCCTTTGAGAGCTAGGTATAGCTCTTTGGCCGGTGGCGCCCCTGGTTCTGCTCAGGCTGCCACGCTGGAGGGTACCACATTTGGCTATTTGTCTCCACCCCTCCGCTCCCAAAGCTTGTACAGCGCCGAAGGTATTTCGTTCAACCTTTTTGGAGCACTCCGCTGCGTCTGTCTTCACGGCCTAGCTGGTAGCAATACACCACTCTGTACCGGAGATTACGCGACGTGCCCCGTTCGGAGGCCGGATTGTGATCTATAGCGACTCACAAAGCGCCCTGAGTGCTCTCGGACCATTGTAATCTCCGCATCCCCTGGTTCGCGATATCCGCGACACCACGGTTTTGGCAAGCCGGGCGTATGTCGAGATTATCTTCTGCTGGGTTCCTGGACATGTAAGAATTGCGGTAAATGAGGGCGCCAAAGAGCCCGCGAGGACTCGGCTACCGGACCAGCGTTTTGCTCTTCCTTACACCGACTACATGGCAGGAATACGGGCAGCTCTTCTGGCTGCTTGGCACAGAAGATGGGAGACGGTCGAAGGGAACTTAAAGTTGTATGCCATTGCGCCACGACTGTTCCCATGGACCCACCCTCCAATGCCGCGAAGGCTTCAGGTTGCTTTCTCTCGTCTCCGAATTGAACACACTCGCGGGACGCACCGCCATTTGATGGAGCGCTCGCCTGCGCCCTACTGCGTTGTACCCCAGACTGTTCGGCACATTCTTGTCGAATGTCGCAGTCTGGGTGATCTCCGCGCACGTTACCTGTCCCGGTACCGGAACGAGTGGGTTCGCTACCGCTTGTCCCTCATGTTTGACACGGGTTTGTCCACACTGACTTGTGGATTTTGACATTTTGGAGTTGGCTGGCCTCTACTATATTTTACTTTTTGTTGTGGGTCGCATGTTCCTGCGCCGGATAGAGGCGGGCCTTCCGCCGATGACGGAGCATGTTTCCTTCTTTCCTTTTTGTTTTGTTTGTAATTTTTAGCCTTTGTAATTTTTATCATTGTTATTTGTTTTTCAATATAGCCTAGTGATAGGCAGTCGCCAATGGCTCCTAAAATTATAAAAAAATCGTACTTTTCCCAGATCTGTTCCACCCACTCATGATCCGATGGAAACCGATGATATTACATCATCTCCAGCGGCGGTTTTTGGTTGCTAATCAACCCCTCAGACATCGAAAGCGACCTCGGCCCATGAATCTGGATCTTCAGTCCGAAAATCTCTTCTCGACTTTCCGTTTCTGCCTGGTTGTGCAGGGGCCTCGGTCAGTTCGTCAAAACCATCGGACATACCCCCTGTCACTGCCCCGTAAGGGGCGCGGCGATTTGCCATCCTGGCCGCCGTGCTGACGGGATCCAGCGCTCCGTCCGGCCCCAGCTTAGCCTCTCTTCTTTCCTTCAGATAGCCCGATTTCTCCCCTACCTCGTCGCTTTTCATACAACCTCTCCCACAACTTTCTCTGGTCAGCCTCTAATTTCACAGGGTAGATGCTGACCTTCTTCTCAAGCCAACCACCCCGGATCGGGGCTGGGGGGAGAGGGGAAATTGTACCCTAACCCCTCAGCTCCGGTTCGGGATGGGTTTTTTTAACAACCTGCTTCATCCCCACCCATACCTTCCTCACATCCCCTTTCCTCTCCTCTTCACATTCTATCAATTTTACGCCGTTGTAAGGTGGAGCCGCCATGCCGATGGACTGCCAGGCCACCAGGCGGGAGGGGTGGTCCCGAATGGCGGCGCCTGGCTCTGCCGGGCTAGTAAGCACCTCTCGCAGTGCGGGCAACTGCGAGAGGTGATGAGCTATTGCGTCCCGTATTAAAAAGAGGGTCACCATGCCCATGTATGACACAAAAAACAAAAAAAACCCAACCCCCAACTTCCCCAAGAAAATCAACGGAGCCGCCCTCGGGCAGCTCCACCGAGAAAATAGAAGTCCCCCCCCCTTGTGCTTGCGCAAGGGACCCTCCATAATTCTTTAACCGGAGAGGAGGCTTACTCCTCTCCTACGCTTACGGGTGTAGGGGACTCCCCCTCACCCCCTTCTCTGGAGGTGCTTTCGGGCACTTCCCTATCTCCAGCGGCAGTCCCTCCTTTGCTTTATAAGGGGACTGCCAAGAAATCCAGCAGGCAGCCCATTGCCGACCGCCCCTCGTGCAAGCGGCTTGGTAGGGCAAACCCTCTTAGGGGGGAGAGGGAAGCTAGGCCCCTTCGGTCGCTTCCCTCAAAAGACCTGCTGGCAAGAATTTTAAACCTTGCTGGGGTCAAGGCCTGTGTGTCCCCACACAAGACTGGCGACACTGCCAAGGGGACCTGCGATGTCCTGGGAGGGGATGGCCAACTGGAGGCCCCTCCTGTGATAGACATGGTCCTTGAGGAGACCCAGCCTCAGATGGTAGGGCCTACCATGGGGGGGAATCCGGGCTCGGCGCCAAGCACCGAACCCGAATCCGCCCCTATGCAAGGTCCCCCTCAAACGGCCGAGGGCTCCGAGGCAGTAAAAGGAGGGGAGGGATCTCCTCCGACAGGTGCCCCTACGACGACCAGGACCTTCTCCATTTCAGAGAGGGACCTGTCTGAGGCCGGCCCATCTGGCATGGGGGCTTCTGCCGGCGGAGGTGAGAAGCGGGTTCATTCCCCGCCCTCCTCTCCTAAAAAGAAAAATACTAAAAAGACGAAGAAGACTCGGGGCTCCTCTTCATCCGCGGGGGCTGCGGGGACGGATGGGTCTGCTGCCACTTTGGTAGGCGACCAAGCCAAGATCGGCACATCCGGCCCCTCTACCCCCTCGTGTGCGGAGCCCCTGACTAAGACTAACACCAAGAATGCACAGGGCGGAGCCTCGATGACATCGGGGCCCCTCATTCAGAGGTTACCTGGCGTTTTCGAGCCCGCTGGCTTCAAGCGCTTCCTCGTTATTCGCTCCACTGATGGCACCATGTTGTCCAAGGGCAACATGATCCATCAGAGGAGAGGATTAGCTAGTGCGATTGGTAGAGAGCCGAAGGTAACCCGTTTCTCGGACGGGAGCCTTCTGGCGAATGCGGCGAATCCCGCCGAGGCGGCCAAGATAAGTGCTCTTCGGACACTTCATGGCACCCCGGTGAGTGTGACGCCGCACTCTACCATGAACTTTGTGAAAGGAGTAGTTTATGCGAGGGAACTCGTTGACTACTCCATTGAAGACATCACCCTAGAGCTGGCCGACCATGGGGCGGTCAAGGTCGAACGTGTGATGAGAAAACAGGGAGGGGCCTCGAGACCCACCCCTACACTCTTCGTCACGTTCGACTGTGACAAGCTCCCTGAGTTGGTGCGTGCCGGTTGGTACCGCTACCGCGTGAAGGCATTCGTGCCACTGCCGCGGCGGTGCTATTACTGTCACCGCTTCGGCCATACGAATCGATCATGTAGACGTGCAAAATCGGGGTCACCCGAAGTCTGTCTAAATTGCTCCAAGGTCGCACACGATAAGTCCAAATCGTGTGTGGCCAAGTGTGTCAATTGCGGAGAGCCGCACCCTGCTTCTTCGAAGCAATGTGGTGCATATCTCCTTGAGAAAGAAATCCTGGCCGTTCAGGCCAAGGATCGACTCTCATTCCGCGAGGCTAAGGACTTGGTCCTGGCGCGCCCGGCTCTGCCTGGGACGTCATATGCCTCAATAGTTAGAAAGGCACCCTCTGCTCCTGGCCCATCCAGGCCAACGAGCACAGTTGTTTCCACGCCCATTCGTAGCCCTTCTTCGGGTTCTACCCAACCTGGGCGCTTCCCTGGTAAAGCTGGCGGCAAAAAGGGTTCATGCCTAGCCCCGGCTAAAACCAGGGCTCCCCCCTCTTCCCCCAGCGTGACCGTTTCCCGTAAGGCGAAACGGCCACGCGCCTCCACGGAGTCGTTAGACTCACAGGAGGCAACACCCCTGAAGATGGTCGCTAGGCCATCTTCAGGGGTTCCTAAAGCTGTCCCCCGAAAGGAGGACAGCAACAAAGGAGCTTCGGCTCCTTCGCCCACGCCCCGAGGTGGAGCGAGTGGCTCGGAGACGGTGGTTCCTCGAAAAGAGGCCCCCCTGCCTCCAAAGCCGCAGCGCCCGCCTAAGGTTTCGAGGCGGAGGGAGGAAAAGACTCGCATGGCGAGCCCAACCTCCCCCAATAAGTCCTCGAAGGCGACAGCGCCTCCAGCGCTTTGTCCGTCTAACAGCGCCCGGGGTTCTGCCCCCGGGAAGCGTACGGCCATTCCCGTGAGGGTCTTCAATTCGAGGAGGGCCCCCGCGTCTCCTCCGAGCTAGGCCTGGAGGGCATATTCCTTCAATGGAATTGCCGTGGACTCCGGGCCAACTGGGAGGAGCTGCGGAAGCTCGCCTCGTCCCGTTCCCCGTTAGCTATTTTTTTGCAGGAGACCATGCAAGGCGCGTGCCCCCTGCCTGCCCTCCCGGGGTATAAGGGTCTCCCGACCCCACCACCGCGGGATGGCCGGGCTGGTGGATGCGCGGTTTACACCCGGCATGATGTCTCCGTTCTTCCTTTCTCTTTAGATACCTCCTTTCAGGCAGTGGCTGTGCAGCTGCACCTGGATAGGAGGTATACTATCATTTCTGCGTACATTCCACCGTCAGCTGACTTCGACGCAGGGGACTTCCGCCGCGTCGTGGCACGGTTGCCGAGGCCCTATCTCTTGCTTGGAGATCTGAACGGCAGGCATTCTCTCTGGGGAGATTACTCCATAAATCCCAGGGGACAAGTCCTTGCCGATCTGATCGAAGAGCTTGAGATGGGTGTCCTAAACGTGGATGAGTTTACGCATCACTGTCCGAGAACCCCGATACGGTCTCATGGAGACTCTCCACACGATGGGGGCGAGGGGACGCCTCCCAATGTTTATATCTGAATTTTTGCGAGATCGTCGATTCCGCGTACGGGTGGGGGGAGCCCTCTCTGCCCCAAAGGAGCAGGAAGAGGGTGTCCCGCAGGGAAGTGTCCTCAGTGTCACACTCTTTGCCCTGAGCATCAACGGCATCACCTCGGTTCTGCCAGAAGATGTTCTCGCTACGCTCTACGTGGACGACCTTTCGATCTCTTTTGGCGCGGCCCAGATGCCAACTCTGGAGCGTCGACTCCAACAGGCATTGAACCGCGTCTCTCGCTATGCCGAAGCGCACAGGTTTCGGTTTTCTTTGGCCAAGAATAAGGTGGTGCACTTCTACCGCCATCCACGGCTTCACCACACCGGCCTTCGCCTTGCGACCGGTGCCTTCCGCATTTCCCCCATTGAGAGCCTGTTGGTCGATGCTGGGGAGATGCCACTCGCTTTAAGCCGCGTGCAGTGCATCACTCGCCTGTACGCGCGAGCCCGGCGCCTCCCTCAGTCGCCAACAGCTCTCACTGCATCCGCAGCTGATCTCGATGGTGCCTATGCCGCCGAGAGACGCCAGTCATACCCTAAGCCCTTTGGGTTTAGGGCCAGGAAACTCCTTCGAGAGGTGGATATAGCTCTCGGGCCGGTGGCGCCCCTGGTTCTGCCCAGGACGCCACCCTGGAGGGTACCACATTTGGCTATTTGTCGCCACGCCTCTGCTCCCAAAGCTTGTACTGCGCCGGGAGTATTGCGTTCGACCTTTTTGGAGCACACATCGTGTCACGCTGGTACCGTGCCAGTGTATACGGATGGCTCCAAGTCCCAAGAGGGGGTTGGCTTCCCTGCCGTATCCCCTCTGTTTGAAGTCAGCGGGGCTCTACCAGGCGCTGCGTCTGTCTTCACGGCCGAGGTTGTGGCAATACACCACTCGGTACGGGAGATTACGCGACGTGCCCAGTCGGAGACCGGATTGTGATCTATAGCGACTCACAAAGCGCCCTGAGTGCTCTCGGGGCATTGGAATCTCCGCATCCCCTGGTTCGCGAAATCCGTGACGCCACAGTTTGGCGAGCCGGGCAGATGTCGAGATTATCTTCTGCTGGGTTCCTGGACATGTAGGAATTGCGGGGAATGAGCGCGCCAAAGAGTCCGCGAGGACTCTGCGACCGGACCAGCGTTTCGCTCTTCCTCACACTGACTACATGGCAGGAATACGGGCAGCTCTTCGGACTGCTTGGCAAAGAAGATGGGAGACGGTCGAGGGGAACTTAAAGTTGCGTGCCATTGCGCCGCGACTGTTCCCATGGACCTATCCCCCAATGCTGCGGCGGCTTCAGGTTGCTTTCTGTCGTCTTCGAATCGGACACACTCGTGTGACGCATCGCTACTTGATGGAGCGCTCGCCTGCGCCCTATTGCAACGACTGCGTCGTCCCCCAGACTGTTCGGCACATTCTTGTCGAATGTCTCAGTCTGGGTGATCTTCGCGCACGATACCTGTCCCGGTACCGGGATGGGCGGGGTCGCTACCGCCTGTCCCTTGTACTCGGGACGAGTGCGTGCACCATGACTAGTGGACTTATTGATTTTTGGGGGGAGGCTGGCCTTCTCCCTTTCATTTAACCCGGTTTGTTGTTGTTGTTGTTATTGTTTTTGTTATTGCTTCTTTATTGTTATTGGTTTTTCTTTTTATTGTTTCCTGTGTTTAATTTTTAAAGTAGCCTAGAACTAGGCTGTTTGTTTACGGCGACTAATGCCTAAGTCGGCAGTCGCCAGATAGCTCCTTAATTAAAAAAAAAAAAAAACCCTGTCACTGCTCCTTCCAGGATCTCTTCCCCTACTATAGCAGGCTCTTCGAAATCTGCAGTTTAAGACGCACTTCAAACTTAACTTCAGCCATATAGGAGAAAAAGATATCTGCTCCGGTATCTAAGCACCCCATATAATATCCTCCATTTTACAATGGAATTGTCAAGGCGTTTTTCCAAAGTGGGAAGAGCTCAAAGCTCTTTTGACGACTCTCCAGCCCGCTGTTATTTGTCTTGAAGTGAACAAACTAGGTGCACGACCGTTTCCGGTGGCACCCGGTTTTCGTATTTTCAACTCTATTTTTCCCTGTCGGGGGCTCTTCTCATGGTGTTGTGCCAGTTATGGTTTAGTCATCCCACCATGTATCTCCCCTTTCCCTTCACACTACCCTCCAAGCTGTTGCCGTGAGTTTTTATAACAAGTCTTTGTACTGCTTGCTCGATTTACCTCCCTCCTTCTTTACTATTGTTAAGACCCGACCTTATAAAACTTGTAGATCAGTTGCCTTCCCCATTTTTACTACTCGGAGATTTTAATGCCCATCACCCATATTGGGGTGACATCACTCGCAATGCCAAAGGCAGTGTTTTGAAGTCTCTCTTATTATTTGACTTTCTTTGCGTTTTAAACACTGGCGATTTTACCTCTTATCATGCCCAGACATATTGTTTTAGTTGTGTTGACCTATCTCTCTGTTCCTCGGATTGCCTCACTGATTTTCGATGATCAGCATTTGATGACCTTCATCGGAGTGACCACTTCCGTATTGTCTTGTCCGCCGTTCATCCTAACCATAATACAAACATGCCTCTCAAGTGGGACTTAGGCCAAGCGATTGAGAAGGCTTCCGAGAGGCGTCTTTCACAAGTGCCTTCTTAGGGACCTTCAATGGTGTGCACGTGGAGTGGCTGACTTCCCATCGATTATCTATAATGCGGCCACACAGACCATTCCACGGAGGCGACCACCCGTGGACCCGTGCCCTGGTGGACCACGGAGTGTGCCACAGCCGTCACAAACTACAAGTTCGCTCATTCCCGATTCCGGTGGAACCCAGCCTTGTGGAATAAGGTTGACCGAAACCGACCTCGGGCGCTTCGCCAAAGAACCTTCCGTCAGGCTCACCGAACTTCGTGGCGCCGCTATGTTTCATCAATTTCCTTTATTACCCCTACCGCAAAGATCTGGAAGAGGATTAACAAGATCCGGGGTTGCTATGCCAGCCATAATAACCCCACACTCAATTTACAGGGGTCCTTAGTGAATGACAGCCTGGTGATCAGCAATGGCTTGGCCGACCGGTCCCGTCAGCTGTTACAATATGGCTTTTCTAGCCTATAAATCAAACGAAGAGACTCATCCTCTCAATTTTACAACAATACAACAAAGTCAAACCTTCCGTATAATGCCCTATTTTCCATCCGCGAGTTGCGTGCTGCATTGTCCTTTTGTAAATCTACTTCTCTTGGCCTTGACGGGATCCATTTTGATATGATTCGGCACCTCCATCCACACTTGACTTGTATAACCTTATATGTGTGAAGAGTTTTTACTCATCATCATGGCGCGTCGGAATTGTTAAACCAGGCAGGTATGGGTTAGATGCAAATCACTACTGCTCTATAGCTCTTACCAGCTGTCTGAGTAAGTTGCTAGAGAAGATGGTGTTCGTGTGCCTTAACTGGTTCCAAGAAACCAATCACTTACGGTCTCCATTTCAGTACAGTTTTCGCAAGGGTCCTAGTACCCTTTACCTCTTAGTAAGTTTCGAGGAATCGGTCCGGAAAGCTTTCTCGTTAAAGCGCCGAGTCTTGGCCATATTTTTCGACATTGAGAAAGCCTACGATACATCACGGAGATACGGCGTCTTAAAGCAGCTGTACGTTTGGGGTATGAGAGGTCTTTTACCGTCTTTTATTCAGTTTCTTAGCATCTCAATCATTTATGGTGAGTTTTGGAGACACCTACTCTGACCTGCAACCCAAAGATGAGGGAGTTCCTCACGGCAGCGTTTTAAGTGTTTTATGTTTTGTAATTGCGATCAATGATATCATTTCCTATCCCTCACAGGGTGTATCGGCAACCCTGTTCGTCGATGATCTGGCACTATACTGTTCCTCGCCTCACTTTCCATCAGTAGCAGGTCGGTTGCAACTAGCAGTCGATGCGGTTTCGAAAAGTGCACAATTTAGGGATTCCGCTTTTCCACGAGCAAACCCAAGGCAATCTATTTCCACCGGAGTAGAGGGGCTTTTGTTTCGCCACCCATCTCCCTACAACGTATAGAGAAAGAGTTCGTCTCTGAGTTTTGGTTTCTGGGGGTAATTCTTAATCCCAAGCTATCCTGGTTACCAAACCTATTTCGTCTTCAAACGGATTGTCTGCGAGCTCTAGACATTTTGAAATTCCCCCGACACGTCGTGGGGCAGTGATCGTCAAAAAACTGTGGTCACTATACAGTTCCCTCGTCCAATCCCCCGTAAGGGGCGCGGCGATTTGCCATCCTGGCCGTCATGCTGAGGGGATCCAGCGCTCCGCCCGGCCCTAGCTTAGCCTCTCTTCCTTCCTTCAGATAGCCTGTATTTCTTCTCTACTTCGTCGCTTTTCAAACAACCTCTCCCACAGCTTTCTCTGGTCAGCCTCTAATTCCACAGGGAAGATGCTGACCTTCTTCTCAGCCAACCGTCCCGGATTGGGGCTGAAGGGGGAGGGGACAAAGTTCCCTAACCCTTGAGCTCTGGTTTGGGGTAGTTGGTTTTTAACAACCTGCTTTATCCCCACCCATACCTTCCTCACATCCCTTTTCCTCTCGTCTTCAAAATCTATCTTTTTTACGCCGTGTTCAAGGTGGAGCCGCCATGCCGATGGACTGCCAGGCCACCAGGTGGGAGGGGTGGTCCCAAATGGCGGCGCCTGGCTCTGCCGGGCCTGTAAGCACCTCTTGCAGTGCGGGCTACTGCGAGAGGTGGTAAGCGATTGCGTCCCGTAAAACAAAGAGGGTCACCATGCCCAATGATGCAAAAAAAAAAAATCTTCCCTTAATTCCCCCTATAACAACGACGGAGCCGCCCTCGGGCAGCTCCACCGAAAAAAATAGAGGTCCCCCTCCCCTGTGCTTGCGCAGGGGACCCTCCATATTTCTCTAGCCGGAGAGGAGGCTTACTCCTCTCCTTCGCCTACGGGTGCAGGGGACTCGCCCTCACCCCCTTATCTGGAGGTGCTTTCGGGCACCTCCCTTTTCCAGCGGCAGTCCCCTCTTTTCTTTCCAAGGGGACTGCCAAGAAAGCAAGCAGGCAGTCCATTGCCGACCGCCCCTCGTGTAAGCGGCTCGGTAGGGCAAACTCATTTAGGGGGGAGAGGGAAGCCAGGCCCCTTCGGTCGCTTCCCTCAAAAGACCTGCTGGCAAGAATATTGAACCTTGCCGGGGTCAAGGCCTGTGCCTCCCCACACAAGGCTAGTGACAATACAGCCAACGGGACCTGCAATGTCTTGGGAGGGGATGGCCAACTGGAGGCCCCTAATGTGACGCACATGGTCCTTGAGGAAACCCAGCCTCAGACGGTAGGGCCTTCCATGGGGGGAAATACGGGCTCGGCGCCAAACACCGAACCCGAATCCGCCCCTATGCAAGGTCCTCCTCAAACGGATGGGGTCTCTGAGGTAGTATAAGGAGGGGAGGGATCTCCTCCGACAAGGGCCCCTACGACTACCAGGACCTTCTCCATTTCGGAGAAGGACCTGGCTGAGGCCGGTCCATCTGGCCTGGGGACTTCTGCCGGCGGAGGTGAGAAGCGGGTTCATTTCCCGCCCTCCTATCCAAAAAGGAAAAAGACTAAAAAGACCAAGAAGACTCGGGGGCTCCTCTCCATCCGCGGGGGCTGCGGGGACGGATAGGTCTACTGCCACTTTGATAGGCGACCAAACCAAGATCGGCACATCCGGCCCCTCTACCCCCTCCCCCCGTGTGCGGAGCCCCTGACTAAAACTAAGACCAAGAGTGCACAAGGCGGAGCCTCGATGACATCTGGGCCCCTCATTAGGAGGTTACCTGGTGTTTTCGAGCCCGCTGGCTTCAAGCGCTTCCTCGTTATTCGCTCCACTGATGGCACCATGTTGTCCAAGGGCAACATGATCCATCAGAGGAGGGGATTAGCTAGTGCAATTGGTAGAGAGCCTAAGGTGACCCGTTTCTCGGACGGGAGCCTTCTGGCGAATGCGGCGAATCCCGCTGAGGCGGCCAGGATAAGTGCTCTTCGGAAACTTCATGGCACCCCGGTGAGTGTGACGCCGCACTCTGCCATGAACTTTGTGAAAGGAGTAGTTTATGCTAGGGAACTCGTGGATTACTCTATAGATATCATCACATTAGAGCTAGCGGAGGTCAAGGTCGAACGTGTGATGAGAAAATAGGTAGGGGCCCCGAGACCCACCCCTAACACTCCGTCAAATTCGACTGTGGTTTGCTCCATGAAGTCGGTGCGTGCCGGTTGGTACCGCTACCGCGTGAAGGCATTCGTGCTACTGTCACCGCTTCGGCCATACGAATCGCTCATGTAGACGTGCAAAGTCGGGGTCACCCGAAGTCTGTCTAAATTGCTCCAAGGTCGCACACGATAAGTCCAAATCGTGTGTGGCCAAGTGTGTCAATTGTGGAGAGCCGCACCCTGCTTCTTCGAAGCAATGTGGTGCATATCTCCTTGAGAAAGAAATCCTGGCCGTTCAGGCCAAGGATCGACTCTCATTCCGCGAGGCTAAGGACTTGGTCCTGGCGCGCCCGGCTCTGCCTGGGACGTCATATGCCTCAATAGTTAGAAAGGCACCCTCTGCTCCTGGCCCATCCAGGCCAACGAGCACAGTTGTTTCCACGCCCATTCGTAGCCCTTCTTCGGGTTCTACCCAACCTGGGCGCTTCCCTGGTAAAGCTGGCGGCAAAAAGGGTTCATACCTAGCCCCAGCTAAAACCAGGGCTCCCCCCTCTTCCCGAAGCGTGACCGTTTCCCGTAAGGCGAAACGGCCACGCGCCTCCACCGAGTCGTTAGACTCACAGGAGGCAGCACCCCTGAAGATGGTCGCTAGGCCATCTGCCGGGGTTCCTAAAGCTGTCCCCCGAAAGGAGGACAGCAACAAAGGAGCTTCGGCTCCTTCGCCCACGCCTAGTGGTGGGGCCAGTGGCTCGGAGACGGTGGTTCCTTGAAAAGAGGGCCCCCCGCCTCCGAAGCCACAACTTCCGCCTAAGGTTTCGAGGCGGAGTGAGGAAAAGACTCGCATGGCGAGCCAAACCTCCCCCAATAAGTCCTCGAAGGCGACAGCGCCTTCAGCGCTTTGTCCGGCCAACAGCGCTCGGCGTTCTTCCCCCGGGAAGCGTTCGGCCATTCCCGTGAGGGTCTTCAGTTCGAGGAGGGTCCCCGCGTCTCCTCCGAGCTAGGCCTAGAGGGCGCTTATTCCTTCAATGGAATTGCCGTGGACTCCGGAAAAACTAGGAGGAGCTGCGGAGGCTCGTCTCGTCTCGTCCCATGTTAGCTATTTTTTTTGTGCCCCCTGCCCGCCCTCCCGGGGTATAAGGGTCTCGCGACCCCACCACCGCGGGATGGCCTTTCAGGCAGTGGCTGTGCAGCTGCACCTGCATAGGAGGTATACTATCATTTCTGCGTACACTCCAACGTCAGCTGACTTCGACAAGGGGGACTTACGCCGCGTCGTGGAACGGTTGCCGAGGCCCTATCTCTTGCTTGGAGATCTGAACGGCAGGCATCCTCTCTAGGGAGATTACTCCATAAATCCCAGGGGACAAGTCCTTGCCGATCTGATCGAAGAGCTTGAGATGGGTGTCCTAAACGTGGATGAGTTTACGCATCACTGTCCGAGAACCGCTTCATTTTCTTGCCTTGACCTATCTTTGTGCTCTTCGGATGCACAGCCTGATTTTGATTGGGGGTGGTCGATGACCTCCATGGTAGTGATCACTTTACCCTTCAAATATCATTTTCAGGGCAACTGCAGCCTGAGAGACCACCTCGGTGGTGCTTGGCGCGGGCGCGGTGGCCTGCATTTCAGGAAATGACTAAATTCTCTATCTCATTTGAGGAGTTTAGGTCGGTAGATGAGGCCGTTGAGTTCTTCTCCGGCAACCTCATCGCCGTGGGCCTGACTACTATTCCTAGGACGTCTGGCCGTTTTGCACACTGACCACTCCCATGGTGGTCGGCCAAGTGTGAGACGGCCCTCAAACAGAAGCGTTATGCCTACATGCGCTATAAGCGCCGCCCGAACGATTTCACTGTCGCTGAATTTCGTCGGGCTAAGGCTAGGTTCCGGTATATTTCGAAGCACGCCCGCCGCTCTTCTTGGGGGCATACGTGTCTTCACTTAACGGGAAGACCCCTTTAGCAAAGAGGTGGAGGCGAGTCAAAAGGATTCGGTGCAAGTTCTCGCAGAACCCCCTTCCCATTCTCCAGGAGAATGGGACCGCAATCTCGGACCCCACGTCTGTGGCGGAATCCTTCACGACCGCTTTTTCCGCATTCTCTAGCCGGGATGCTGCTCCGCCAGCATTTAATGCACGTCGTGATGTCGCGGAAGGCCTTCCGCACTTCCCCCATTGAGAGCTTGTTGGTCGATGCTGGGGAGATGCCACTCGCTCTGCGCCGCGTGCAGTGCATCACTCGCCTGTACGCGCGAGCACGGCGCCTTCCTCAGTCTCCACCAGCTTTCACTGCATCCACAGCTGATCTCAACGGTGCCTATGCCGCCCTGAGACGCCATTCATACCCTAAGCCCTTTGGGTTTAGGGCCAGGAAACTTCTTTGAGAGCTAGATATAGCTCTCGGGCCGGTGGCGTTCCTGGTTCTGCCCAGGACGCCACCCTGATGGTACCAAATTTGGCTATTTGTCGCCACGCCTCTGCTCCCAAAGCTTATACTGCGCATGGAGTATTGCGTTTGACCTTTTTAGAGCACACCTCGTGTCACGGTGGAACCGTTCCAGTGTATACGGATGGCTCCAAGTCCCAAGAGGGGGTCGGCTTCCACGCTGTATCCCATCTGTTCGAAGTCAGCGAGGCTCTGCCAGGCGCTGCGTCTGTCTTCACGGCCACGTTAGTGGCAATACACCACTCGGTACGGGAGATTACGCGACGTGCCCGGTTCGGAGACCGGATTGTGATCTATAGCGACTCAGAAAGAGCCCTGAGTGCTCTCCGCTTCCCCTGGTTCGCGATATCCGTGACGCCACGGTTTTGGCGAGCCGGGCAGATGTCGAGATTATCTTCTGCTGGGTTTATGGACATGTAGGAATTGCGGGGAAAAAGCGCGCCGATGAGGGCGCTAAAGAGTCCGCGAAGACTCTGCGACCGGACCAGCGTTTCGCTCTTCCTCACCCCGACTACATGGCAGGAATACGGGCAGCTCTTCGGACTGCTTGGCAAAGAAGATTGGAGACGGTCGAAGGGAACTTAAACTTGCGTGCCATTGCGCCGCGACTGTTCCCATGGACCTATCTCTAAATGCCGCGCCGTCTTCAGGTCGCTTGCTGTCGTCTTCGAATAGGACGCACTCGTGTGACGCATCGCTATTTGATGGAGCGCTCGCCTGCGCCCTATTGCGACGACTGCGTCGTCCCCCAGACTGTTCGGCACATTCTTATCGAATGTCCAAGTCTGGGTGATCTTCGCGCACGTTACCTGTCCCAGTACCGGATGGGCGGGGTAGCTACCGCCTGTCCCTGGTACTCGGGACGAGTGCGTGCACATTGACTGGTGGACTTGTTGACTTCTTGGGGGAGGCCGGCCTCCTCACTATTATTTAAGCAGGGTTTGTTTTTTTGTTTTGCTTTGTTTTTTTCCCCCCTTTAGGTTGCACGCTCCTGCGCCGGGAGGACCTCCCCCCCCCGACGCACCAGCTTGCTTCCTTTCCCCCTTTTTTTTTTTCTCTCTTCAATTTCATTTTAAAGTAGCCTAGAACTAGGCCAGTTTTAATACGGCGACTAATGCCCAAGTAGGCAGTCGCCAGATGAGCTCTTAAAAAAAAAAAAAAAAAAAAAAAAAAAAAAAAAAATCCCTCGTCCAATCCAAATCTGAATCTGGGGGCCAAGTTTACTCCTCAGCTTCTCCCTCAGCCATTAAAATGCTGAACCTCATTCGCACCTCGGAGTTCGTCTTTCCAGTGGAGCCTTCCGCACTTCTCCAGGTAAACATACTACACTATGAGAGTGGGATGCTCCCCTTGCCCTATCATCGACTCCACATCTGCATGCGACACCTCTGCCGTGTGCAGCAGGCCCCTGTATCAGGCTTACAGATGCCTGTTTGTTGCCGAGTCAACGGTGGCATTCAATAGGTTCCTATCTTTACCTCGCCCCTTGAACCTCCGGATAAGAGGTGCTCTAAGGGTCCTTGCCCTTCCGTCGTCACTGACCCATAATTAGGGTGTTCCACCTCCCACAGTTTGTACCAGCATTTGGAGCCTGGAGAAGTCCGTGGACCTTTGCTTCCTTAAAAGCATGTTCCTAGAGCATGCGACCTCACATATAGAACACTGCCCGATCTACACGGATGGTTCCAAGTCAGACGGTGGTGTGGGTGCTTCATCCACCTACTCAGGAGAGTTTTTAACTTTGTTTTTGCCGCTGGCAGCTTCTATTTTTACCATTGCACTTTCAGCCATTCTTTTAGCTTTTAGACTGATCCAAATTTTATCTTTTAAAGATTTCGTCATTTTCTCCGACTCTTGGAGTGTTTTACAAGCAATTCGCTCTTCTAATGCTTCCAATCCCTTAATCACAGAAATTTGCAACTGGCTGGTCCAGACTGCGTCCCGATATAGAGTTATATTTCATTGGGTCCCCAGGCATGTAGGGGTCCTGGGCAGTGAGGGGGCTGATCAACTGGCCCGTTCAGTACGATTCTGTCTCCACGGATAAATCTGCACTGCCTTTTCGAGATTTCTTTCACTCTTTGAGATATTTATCAGTTGTGGCAGGATGAATGGGACGGGTGTTCATCCTTTAAATTCTATAAAATCAAAAAGTCTGTTCGCTCTTGGCCCTCGAGCCTTCATATACTACGGTCCTTAGAGGTGGTCCTTTGCCGCGTTCGCATCGGCCACACAAAACTTACCCACGGTCATCTTGTTTCGGCTGATGCTCGGATTAGCCCTTACCGCCGTTTTTGTGGTGGGGATCAATCGGTGGCCCATCTTCTATCGGAATGCCCTCATTTCGTCACTTTCCGGTTGCTATGTTCCCTGACCCTTTTAACAATCCCTCGCCTGTCCCGCCTTCGTTTTCTTTTGGCAGTGTAATCTTTTAAACCTTCATTTTTTTTTATCACATAGTAGTCTTCTCCCTCTTTCATAACTAATTTGCCTCGTTCTATTTGCGATGCCATTTAAAATCCACTTAGATTAGGCAGCTGCCCAAATGGTTCCTCACCTTAAACCCTTTTCCATTTCCACCCCCCACCACTCAATTATTATCTAACTTTGCCTCAATAGCACCGAAACAGAACAGAATAAAACTGCCCCTACCATCATACCACTTCAAAACAGTCTTCAAAATGCTTTACTTCAAAGCACCCCTCCCGCCAATCACCAATGCAAATCCACTCAAATTCGCCAAACTTGAGTTTCTCAGGCACACCCGCCATCAGAACTCTGCCATTACTTGAGAGAAATGAAGATGATTGTGGCAATACTTCTGCAGCATGATTTTAAATGTGATTGTCTTTAATCCATTTTACTGCAGAATAAATTTAATAGATTGAAATTAACAAGATTAAATAACAATAAATAATAATACAATAATAATCAATACTAAAAATAAATAATTATAATACATAATACCCAGTAATAGTAATACATAATACTTATAATACATAAATAATGCTAAATAATTATAAAAGTAGCGCTGAGTGGTGGTGAGGATAAAGTGCACCAAACCTTTCCCAGACGCCATCATAGAGTTCAAGTCAACCCAGTGACATCAGGTCTTCCCAAATTTCCACTCAGGCTGGGAGGACGTGCAGCTCCTCCCGGTACCAAGTGTAACAGGTTACACGGGGTACCCACCTGCGAGGTCAAAAGTGGTAATAAAATAAAACTGCCGGCATGGAGGGGCAATGAGGGGAGTTTGTCTGAGAAAGTTAGACAAACATTGCAAAGGAGTGCACCTGACCACATTCAAATTCGGGCCTCACCTTTCAAAATAATCCACCGTCCAGTCTGGAGAGTCGCAGCCTTTTTTGAACATACTTAAGTGTGTTCAAAAAAGTGTGCGACTCTCCCTAGCTAGGGAGAGACAAGTGTCCGGACTGGACGGTGGATTATTTTGAGAGGTGAGGCTCGTATTTGAATGTGGTCAGGTGCACTCCTTTGCAATGCTTGTTTAACTTTCTCAGAGGAACTCTCCCCACTGCCTGCATGGAGGAGTGGACCGAAGCGATCTCACTCTATGAGAGCGTTCGCTAGACTGCAGCTACACAGACTCCCAGCATCCTGCCTTGGGAGGGAGGGGGAGAAATTCGCATGACGTCACTACCCTCTGGCAAACTATAGCCATGTTCAGTGCTCCAGGGTTAATAATATTATCATTACTGCTATCCTCTCGATCTTTTCTACCCCCCCCCCCTTGTACCACGAGGTGAGTTCCCACATAGATAGAGTTTGATCCAGTACCAATGGTGCCTTGGTGGACTGCATGCCACACTGGGATCACCTAGAACAGCTATCAATGCATTAAAAATGACCTATTAACAAAGTTAATAGGTCAACAAAAAGTTAACTTTTACACGTCAGGGCAACAAACTCTCTATGTCAAGAAAGAAAAAAAATATATAGAATAAAAATATATCTGGTAATTTGGGGCCTACTAATTGGCAACTGGTGGCCTACCAATTAAACTTCTGCCTTTTTCAGTTGCTGTTTAACGGTTATTATGCGCGTTTGTGCTTGTTTTTTGGTGGTCTTTTTGGTAGTTTTGAATTATATATATAAACATGCCTAAAGTTGGGAAGCCATCTATTTCTAAAGTGCGTGCTATAATTGAAAAATATCCCAATGAATTCATTTGTTCAGGAAAAAATGAAATTTATTGTCAAATGTGTCATCTTCATATAAAACAATTATTCTCTGATTTGGGTGTAGCAGGCACCAGTGTGACAACTTGTAGATCAATAGCCATGAAAATGGCCGAGAGTGAATCAGCTAGGATAAAACAATTACTAACGGAAAAGACTAATTTTCCTCATCGTTGACGAAAGTGAAGTAAGAGGCTCTAAATATTTGAATATACTTGCGGGAATTATTGATGTTCCATAAAAAAACTTATTTAATCAAATCTGATGTTCTTGTCGAATCTGTTAATGCGCAAAATGTCATGCACAAAATTGATGATACCCCCTAAAAGAATTTGAGATAGCATGAGGAAATTTCTGCTTACTTCTATCTGATGCAGCTCGTTATATGGTGTCGGCTGGAGCAACACTCAAGAAACTTTCCCCAAGACTTTTCCACGTAACATGTGTTGCATATCTGTTACATAACTGTGCAATGCATATAAGATTATTTTATAGTGAAGTTGATTCTCTAATTGCATGCGCCAAGACATCTACCGTTAAAAATAAAGAGAGGAAGGCTTTGTTTCAAGAAATTGATACTCCCCCAGAACCAATTTTAACACGTTGGAAAAGTTGGCTAAACGCTGCTTTCTATTATGCAGACAATTTTTCGAAGCATTGTTAAGAATTTTGAAAGTGATGGAATTATCGTTCGGAAGGCTATAGATACGAGGGGCGGTCAATAAATTTTGCAATTCGGATATAAGGAAACGAGATATGAGGAAAAGTGTTTTATTATTTTTCAATATAACTACCCTCGATTTCAATACACTTGCGCCACTTGTCCCTGAGGCTTCGAATTCCCGACAACCAGAAATCTCCCGACTTCTCTTCAATCCACTCCTGGACGGCGAGCTGGACATCTTCATCGGCCCCAAACCGGCGTCCACGCAGTGCAGCCTTGAGCTGGCGGAATAAAAAGTAGTCGCTATGGATCCCAGTGATGGACTCACGTTTCATCACCTGTCACTATGCGTGACTCGAATCCCGCCGGGTCTTGGTTGTACAGGAGCAGCAGCTCCTCCGAACTTTGAAGACGTTGAAGTCGATCATGGGTCGTGAGGTTTCTAGGGACTCAAAGGGCAGAGACCTTGGTCATGGATAAATTGTCGTGGATGATGTTGAAAACACTTCCATGTGTTATTCTAAGTTCTCGCTCGATTTTTTCGACCTTCATCCGTCTATTTTCGAGGATCATCCTCTCCACACGGGACCGCATTTTCCTCGTTGGTCACGTCTGACGGGCGTCCTGGACGGGGATCAACTTCAAGGGACTCACGACCATGGCGGAACTCCCTATTCCAGCGAGCAAGGGTTGCATAGGAAGGGGCAGTGTCGGTGTACACTGCAATTATGCGTTCATGGATCTCTTTTTTGCATTCTTGCCTTCCTTGGTCAAAAATTTGATCAGTGCGCGGTGCTCAACCTTCTCCATTGTTGAAAAATTTGTGACTGACGATCTGCGATCAGCTACTGCTTCTTAAATAGACGAGGCAGGAGCCTGCGGCTGCAGGTCTTCACTTGTCATAACTTGTCTTAACACCCCCACAAAAAGCCATCCCCTGTTTTGCCCTACCGATTCGCAAAACTTATTGACCGCCCCTCGTAGTGTGTCTAAGAAAAACCTACCAATGCAACTATTTTCCATTAAAATGAATTGCAGTCAAATTTCTCGCTTGGTGCCTAGGATGGAAGCAACTGATTTCACAATTAAAGAGGCATATGAGACTCTTACTAACATTAACTTGGATGACGATCCTTGTGAGATCAAGCATTACATTGAAAGAAGACTTAAGGAAAATGATGTGTGTGAGATAGTTGAACTCCGTAGGCCTGAAATATCACCAACAATTTATTCTTATCTCCTTAAATGTCAGCCAACAACAGCGTCTGCTTAACAAACTCTTAAATAGAGATCGCAACTTTCTGCCGGAAAATATTGGAAAATACTTTATGTGCCACAATCAGCCAACGCTGGAATAAGTAAGTAAAGTTTCGTTCATATCAGTCATTGAAACTAAAGTTAACTTTATATAATTTTTTGGTTAACTTTTTCAAATTGTTAGGTCAACTTTTTACTGCCCGGTGGAGGGGCTTCCCTTCCACCATCGTCATGCGGGAAGGGGTTTCCTCTTTGCCATATTTGGACCCGCTCTCGAGCAGCTCCACCTGAAAAAGAGGTGCCTCTCTCCCATGTAGTTTCTCAGGGGGACCTCCAACCCTCGTATACTAGCGGTTAACTCTCCTTAGCCTTCGGGTGCGGTGGATTTTACTTCACCCCCTTCATTGGAGGCGACTCCATCTCCCTACCAGCGGCAGTCCTTCATTTCCTATCACAGGGGACTGCCAAGAGAGAAGGCAGGCGGCCCAAAATTGACCGTTCCTGTTGCGAGTGCCTCGATAGGGCCAACCCCCATAGGGGGGGCAAAGGAGAGTAGGACCCGTCGGTCCGTGCCCCCTAATGTCTTGCAGTACTACATTTTAAGCCCGCAGGCATTAACGAAACAGGACTGGACAGAGGCTACGATTGGGATCCGTGATGCTTTGGAGAGTGATGGCTGCTGCATGGATGTCCTTTCTGAGATGCACATGGTGCCCGAGGCCACCCAGCCGCGTATGGCAAGATCTTCTATGAGAGTGAACTTTGGCTCGGTGTCAAACGCCTAGCCTAGATCTGCCCCTGTGCAAGCTTCTCTTCGCGTGGTCTGGGCCCTCTGGAACTAGCAAGAGACCTCTTACTACTGCCGGTGCCCCTTTAACAGCTACGAATTTCATGTCGGAGAAGTATCTTGCTGTATCAGGCCAGAGTGGACTAGGGACTCCTTCCGGCGGTGATTTGCTTTCCTGACCGCCTTGCTGACGGGACTCAGCGCCTCGTCCGGACCCAGCTTACCCTCTTCTTCTTCTTTCTGACACCCTGTCTTCCTCACTTTCCCTACAACCTCTCCCACAACTTCCTCTGGTCGGGTAGAAGCCGACCAGCTTCCTCTCACCCAACCATCCCGGATCAGGGATGAGGAGACGACGCCCCTTCACCTCTGAGCTCCGGTTTGGTGTGGTAGGTTTTCAACAACCTGCTTCACCCGCACCTTTCTTACATACCCGTTCTCTCTCCTTTCACTGTCCAGCAATTTGACGCCAACCCAAGGTGGAGCCGCCATGCCGAAGGGCTGTCTGGCCACTTGGCGGAATGTGTGGTCCTAAATGGTGGAAGCTGGCCATGCCGGCCACGTGTTCACCCCTCGCAGAGAGGGCAACTGAGTGGGGTAATTAGCGCGTGCGTGCCGTGATACGACTAGAGTCATGTCCAATGATGACTTCTGCAAAAATAATCCCCTTCTACCTTCCCCATTAACATCGTCGGAGCCGCCTTCGGGCAGCTCCACGGAAAAAAATGGAGGTCGCTTCCCGGTTCTTTCTCAAGAGAGACTCCAAATTTCTTCTACCGGAGAGGAAACCTACTCCTCTCCTAGGCTTACAGGTGCAAGTACCCCCCATCCTCCTCAACCCCTCATCTGGAGGCGGTCTTGGGCGACTCTCACTTCCTAGCGGTGGTCCCCACTTCTCTTTCACAGGGGACTGCCAAGAAAGCACGCAAGCGGCCCAATATTGACCGCTCCCGCTGGGAGCAGATTGATAAAGTCAACCCTCTTAGGGGGGCAGGGGGTTCGGGCCAGTCGGTCCGTACCCCCTAACGTCCAGCACCCGTGGATTCTGAATTTACATGGGGGCGGCGTACCTGCCCCACTCTCTTCCGCGACGGATGCCGGTTCGCCAGCCCAAGAAAAGACTACTAAAGTTACTTGGAATGGGATCCGTAATGGCTTGGGGAGAGATGGCCAATTGGAGGCCCCCTTGAGATGGACATGGTCCCTGAGATGACCCAATCCCAGACGGTAGGATATTCTATGGGGTCGAACCCGGGCTCAGTGCTAAGCACAGGACCCGTGTACGCCCCTGTGCAAGCTCTTCTTCAGACGGCTCGGGTCCCCGAGGCCTCAAGAGGAGGCATCTCCTTCCGCGGCTGGTTCCCCTATTACAGTCAAGACCTTCTCCATTTCAGAGAAGAATCTTGCTGAGGCCGGTCCATCTGGCCTAGACGCTCTTTCCAGGGAAGGGGGGGGGGGTCATCCCCTCACTCTCCTCTTCTAAAAAGAAAAGAAACCTTACGACTAAAGAGACTAAGAGCTCCTCTCGATACCCGGGAGTTACAGGGACGGACGGGGTCGCTGCCGTTTCGGTATGCGACCAAGCCAAGATCGGCACGTCCTGCCCCTGTGCTCCTATGTGTGGTGAGTCTCTGACAAAGACCAAAAGTGCGCAGATTGGAGCCTCGAATACGTCGGGGCCCCTAATTCAGAGATTACCTGGTGTTTTCGAGCCTGCAGGCTTCAAATTCTTTCTCGTAATTCGATGCACTGATAGTAGCATATTGGCCAAGCGCAACATGATCCATCAAATGAGAGCACAAACTAACGTGATTGGTAGAGAGTCGAAGGTGACCCGTTTCTCGGACGGGAGCCTTCTGGAGAATGCGTTGAGTCCCTCTGAGGCGGCCATGATTAGTGCCCTTTGGACACTTGATGCCACTCCGGTGAGTGTAACGCCGCACTCTACAGTAAACTGCGTGAAAGGAGTGGTTTATGGGAGAGAACTCGCGGACTACTCCATATATAACATCACCTTAGAGCTGGTTGAACAGGGAGCGCTGAAGGTCGAACGTGTGATGAGAAAACGGGGAGGGGTCTCGAGACCCACCTCCTCCGCTGTTCGCCACGTTCAATTGTCACAAGCTCCCTGAGTCGGTGCCTGCCAATTGGTATCGCTACCGCGTGAATGCGTTTGTGCCACTGCCGCAGAGGTGCTACTCTTGCCACCTCTTCGGCCATACCCGGGGGCGATGGGGAATATCGCGCAACTCATAGCCTATGTTCCCTAAATGTTGGCACACCACCTTCACGTGGTGCCCCTGTTTTTTAACTGAGCGTATGCCCAACGTCCGAACACCAGGCGGGATATCCTGGTTTGGGTATCTGACTAAGGGTACCCACCAACCTTTTGGGGCAGTTGTGTGTATGGACGCCAGCACACTTCTGGCCCATATGGTTGTCTTTGCTGTGGCCCTGCAGTTAGTGAATGGCATCACAAGGGCTAGGTGACCTCACACCAACATAAAAGGTGGGTGAGGGGAACCCCATGAGGCGGTTTGATGACCAAACACTGGCATCACTCCGGCATCCCCAAATAACCTTGTGGGGCGACTGTGTGTCTGAACCCCAGCGCACTTTCGGCCCACTTGGTCCTAGTCAGTATGTGTACTCTGTACGAGTCGACGGATGTACCCACTGGGGGGCATCGTCCGCAGGACCGTGCCACGGAGGTAGGTTTGGTTGCCTGGGTCGTTGTTTTGCTTTCGGGAGGTCTTTGCACCGCAGTCCAGTAAAACTCCGTTATGCGGCTCCGCTGTTTTTGAAACAACAGTGGGAGTCGGGGGGCGGGCTACCCTATCTGGACTGTATGGGCGCTCTCCGGACTCACGATGGCGATTTGGTACATGCCCTCGGCTCCAGAGACACCACTTATAAAAATAAAAATCATATGGGTAAATTTTCCAAAAACTCATCCCAGAGACCGCCGGCCTCTGGTCACCGTGAAAACAGCAGAGATCTTCGTCGCCTGGATCCTTTTGGATCAGAAGTAGACGAAGAACCGGATTATGACCGCTTTATTGTACTCAAATCCAGCAACGAACGTTGTCCTCTTAGCAAAGCTGACATCTTTGATGTCTTTGACGACTTCGTAAACAAGTGTGGCGAACCTGCTCAAATGTGGCCGCGCAATGATGGCGCATTGATTGTCGAGGCCAAGTCTAATGAGCAGCAAAAGAGAATTCAATCTCTCGAAAAGTTAGCCTCAGTGAATGTATCATCCGCGTCTCACCCAACATTTAATACCTCCAAAGGTGTTATTCGATCGGGTGAACTCATTGAGTATGATATCGACAGGTTGGTGACAAAACTTGCCAATCAGAAAGTAACGAGTGCACATCGCATTTCTAGGTTTGTGAATGGCGCCAGGGTCCCTACCGCCACCATAATCCTAACTTTCAACAGATTGGAACCGCCCAAGTACGTCAAGGCTGGCTACCTTAACATCCCAGTCAAGCCTTACGTCGAAAACCCCCGGCGGTGCTTCCATTGCCAACGCTTTGGCCATGTAAGCAAGTTTTGTAAAAGCGAAAGGATTTGTGTAAACTGCTCAGCAGAATTTCACGGAACACCCTGTTCCAAACAGCCGTGCTGCCCCAATTGTGGCGGAGACCACTCTGCCACATCACAGCAATGCACCTTCTTCCTCTACGAGAGAGAGGTCATTGCTGTTCGAAATAAAAACAGGGTGAGCTATAAAGAGGCTAGACGAAGAGTTAGGGAGACTTACGTTCAGCCTGGCGTGAGCTTCGCGGATGCTCTGCGCACCGCCACGCCAAAGAAGGGGAGAAGCCAGAGACCATCTACAGGCTCTCCTGAACAAACAAGAAGTCCTCCACAACCGAAACCCAGGT
Source organism: Ceratothoa steindachneri (assembly GCA_963969495.1). Classification (NCBI taxonomy): domain Eukaryota; kingdom Metazoa; phylum Arthropoda; class Malacostraca; order Isopoda; family Cymothoidae; genus Ceratothoa; species Ceratothoa steindachneri. The sequence goes on along the minus strand of OZ018338.1, from coordinate 63,454,444 downwards.
CTCCGCGCAAAGATGTGCCTCAACAGGTAAGGGGTTCTCCACACCCTAAACCCGCATCTCCACGCACACCTGAAAAGGTTAAGAGCCCCCCTCGACCGAAACCACGATCAATCGGTAGAGAAAACTCTTCACCAAAATCTAGCCTAGCTTCTGATGGCACAAAGAAGAGGAACCTTCCATCCTCTCCCGATTCACCAAGAGTGGCAAAACACTTTGCCACCGCTCCACAAGACGTGGATGTGAATCGGATTGGGCCGCAGGTGGTGTCTATTCCAGCTCTGGACATCCATCCTGCCCCAAAGGAACAGAGAACTACAGCCCCAAAGCGAGTAGTCAGCAACTCACCCCTTGCTGATACTGCTTTGGAACTCCTTCGAGCCCTAAGTGAGAAGGAATCAACCTGTACCCCATCACAGGAAACAGCTGTAGTAGAGGCTGCCCCCTTATCCAAGGAGGAGCCGAACCAACCATTAGATTCCAAGAATCCTTCGCCAGCCGAACAATCGCTGCCACCATCACCAGCCAAGTCGATGTCATCGGCTCACGAAATGACTGATGGAGATGCTCCCACATCTGCTTCTCCAGTCAAGACAGTCATTTCGTATAGCCAGCTAACAAAATTGCCACGTTTAAAAGAAAAGCCGAGAGCTAAATTAACGCTCCCGATGCCTCCAGAGTCATACCCAAAACCGGTAATTGGTATGACCAAAACTACCCCTACGGGTAGTATAAAACCAAAACCTCCTACCCCTAAGGGTAGGATGATTGTCTTAAAGAGGTAAGGATGTATCCAATAATTCATTGGAACATCCAAGGTCTCTTCCCCAAGTGGGAAGAACTCAAGCTCCTGTTTAAAGACTACAATCCTGATTGTATAGCTTTACAGGAAACTTGCTTGGGTACTCGTAGTGTACCCAATATTCCTGGTTTTGTGGGATACTATAAGAACCCTATAGAACCAATCCATGGTTCTGCTGTGCTCATCAACAGCAGGGTTCCCCACAACCAGATCGACCTTGCGACAGACCTGCAGGCGGTCGCTGTCCGCCTGTTCTCCCATCGCCACTATACGGTCTGCTCGCTTTACCTCCCTCCTAGTGAGGAAAAAGACACAGCCTCTCTAGCTAGAAAACTAGTAGAGGTAATTAAACAGCTCCCTCCCCCCTTTCTATTGATTGGGGATTTTAATGCTCGACACCCCCTTTGGGGGGACCATGATAAGAACCCTAGGGGAAACATGATTGAGAAATTTCTGGGCGAAAATGATGTCTGCCTCCTAAACGATGGCAGCCATACATCATTTCACATCCAGACGAGCAGCTCTACATGCGTGGACTTGTCCCTCTGTTCACCAAGCTGTAGAGCTGATTTTGACTGGGCAGTGGATCCTGACTTGCGAGGCAGCGATCACTTCCCCATTATTATAGCGCCATGTACAGGTGGCCCCCCTCCACCACCTAGTAAAAAATGGAATGCAAAAAAAGCAAACTGGCCTAAATTCAGGCACCTCTCGAGCCATGACGGGTCCTTCCCTCATGAAGATATTGACGTGGCTATCGATGACCTCCTAGTCCACGTCAATAAAGCGGCTAACTCCTCCATCCCGCTCTCCGGCTCAACCGCTCGCGGACCACAAGTTCCCTGGTGGTCGGCTGAATGCTCGAGAGCCGTGACTGAATGTAAAATGGCTTGCCGACGTTACCATCGCTCCCCTACGATGGTAAATAAAATTGCTCGTAACAGAGCAAGGGCAGCACGGCGACGCATCCTTCGACAGGCTCGAAAGACCTCGTTGGAAGGTTACATCGCGTCCATAAGTTGGCAAACGCCTATAGACAAAGTGTGGAAAAGGGTCAAAAAGCTATTGGGCAAATCCAATGGCTTTACAGCTCCCAACATTGTCCAAGCTGGAGAATTGTTGGGGGACTTGTCCCATATTTCCAATGTCTTGGCCAGATCATTTGCTAGCATCTCAAGCCCAGATAATTATGAGATGCAATTCCAGTGCTTTAGGCTCCAACAGGAGCAGCAACCGCTCAACTTTATGGAGCCTAACATGGATAACGAGTCTTACAACCGACTCTTCTCTATCCATGAGCTCCATAATGCACTGAAGCACTGTAGATCCACTGCCCCCGGATCGGATGGCATTTCCTATGATATGATTAGGAATATGCATCCATCCCTTCTCTCTCATTTACTGGACATTTACAACTGGATTTGGATCAAGGGCCGCTTCCCTTCCATGTGGAGAGAGGCCATAGTCCTTCCATTCCGCAAACCAGGAAAGGACGGGACGGAGCCCACCCATTACCGCCCCATTGCTCTTACCAGTTGTCCATGTAAAGTGTTGAGAGAATGGTCAATTTCAGACTCGTCTGGTTTTTGGAGACTCAAAATCTCATATCTCCTTCTCAATCAGGGTTCAGGAAAAAGCAGAGTACGACAGACCTGCTTGTCCGAATGGAGTCACTCGTAAGAGATGCTTATTCAAAGAAGCAGCACGCCATCGCTGTCTTCTTTGATATTGAGAAAGCATACGATACCACCTGGAGGCGTGGTATCCTTAAACAACTCCATGATTGGGGCCTGCAGGGTTACCTCCCCAGGTTTGTCGAGCAATTTCTGATGCGACGCACACTACGCGTAAGGGTTGGAGGCACCTTATCGGAGCCCGTGGACCAAGTTGAGGGTGTGCCACAGGGAAGTGTCCTCAGTGTCACCTGCTTCTCTGTGGCCATTAACAGCATTGTTAGAAATCTCCCTCCCGAGATTTCGTCGACGTTATATGTGGATGATCTGGCGCTCATTTGTTCTTCGCCCAGACTCCCATTTATCGTCCGTAAGCTGCAGCGAGCTATAAGCACTGTAGCAGAAAATGCTTCCTCCAAGGGTTTCCGCTTTTCCGCAGTAAAGACCAAGGCTGTTCACTTTTATGGGCATAAGTTAGTGACATGGGACCCCCCCCCCTTTTGTCGCTATATGGTGTGCCTATAGATTTTGAGCCCCATTTCAAATATTTGGGGGTCATATTTGATTCAAGGCTTTCCTTCCGGCACCATGTGGACGCCTTGAAAAGGTCTTGTTTAAAGAGAATGGACATAATGAAACTGTTGTCTCACACTTCTTGGGGAAGTGATCGACGTACCCTGTGGCTCCTGTATCTAGCACTGGTCCAATCAAAGCTAGACTATGGATCACAGGTGTACTCCTCTGCCTCGCCATCCATTCTCGAAAAACTAAACACTGTGCGTAACCAGGGTGTGCGCCTGGCTTCTGGAGCCTTTAAGTCCTCCCCAGTGTGGAGCCTCTACGCAGAGAACGGGGTTCTCCCCCTTCCCTATCACAGGCTCAAGTCTAATTTAAACTACCTCCTTAGACTTGAGCAACTACCGCAGACGCCAGTGTATGAGTGCATGTTCAATACACGGACAGTGGCCTCATACGATAGATCTCCATCTCTGGCTCGCCCCTTTGCTCTGCGTATGGCCGAGCACACTGCGCAACTAAGGGAGTTCTCAGTGATTCCCTTTACCATGCCAAAGACCCCCCCGTGGCTCATACCACCTGTAATGGTATGTAGGGAACTAGCTGATAGGCCCAAGGATCACCACCTGCCTGTAGTATTGAGAGCCATGTATGGCGACCACTCCTCTCAACATCGGCATAGCACTTTGGTGTTCACCGATGGGTCCAAGTCACCGGACAGAGTTGGAGCAGCTGCTGTCTTTCCATCTGAGACAGCATTGGTCCGCCTGCCAAACGCAGCTTCCGCATTCACAGCGGAACTCGTTGCTATGATGGCGGCACTGACTATCATAGCTGGCAGGCCATCTGGTTCTCATACTATCTTTACAGACTCCCTTAGTTCGCTTCAAATGTTGGGTGATGTTGGTTCGAGCCATCCGTTGGTTTCCAAGATCCAGCGGTGGCTCCTACGACTATCGCCCATCCACGAGATATCCTTCTGCTGGGTGCCTAGTCACGTGGGCATCCCAGGCAATGAGAGGGCAGATGCTGCAGCCAAAGAAGCAGCATCACTGGGGACAGCTCCAGTGGCCCCAGTCCCACTCTGCGATGCCTATCCTCTGATCAATGAATACGTGGTCGGCCTATGGCAGAAGAGGTGGAATGAGCTCCCTCCCACCAAGCTCCACTCCATAAAACCCTCCGTTCACCCATGGCCACGTACAACTAGACATCGTAAAATGGAGGTTGCGCTTGTCCGTCTGAGGATAGGCCATTGCCGGCTCACCCATGAGCATTTAATGAGTGGGCTGCCTCCACCTATGTGCATTCTGTGTGGGGTACAAATATCTGTCCTCCATATATTTGTAGAATGCCCATTGCTAAGGAATCTCAGAAGGACGACTTTTCCCTTCATTGCCAGAGAGATGGCCCCCCAGCAGGCTCTGCGGGGCATCTTTTCTGAGACCCATTGCTTCTTTAACGTGACTAGGATACTAACCTTCCTAAAAGAAAGCAATCTTTTAAACAAAATTTAAAATAGTTTTATATATTTATTGTTGATCTATTCATAGTTTATGTTTTTACATTTTGTTGAGTTTTTAATAGTCTATTTTTTGTTAAAAGATTTTAACTGACTTAATATTGCCTATTAAACTAATTTTGGTCCCAAGGACATTTCTGCTTTTTTTTATGTATTTTAATATGGCAATATTTTAAAAATAATAATTTTAAATTCACTGCCCATAAGTGAATTTGGCTGCGAGATAGTCCATCTGGGCTACGCAGCTTTTAAATTCTCAATGCACTATTCATTCATTCATTCTTCGGCCATACCGATCAATCATATAGACGTGCAAAGTCGGTGTTACCTGAAGTCTGGACACGATAAGTTCAAATCGTGTGTGGCCAAGCGTGTCAATTGCGGAGAGCCGCATCCCGCTTCTTCGAAGCAATTGAAGTGCGTATCTCCTGGAGAAGTAAATCCTGGCCGTTCAGGCACAGGATCGTCTCTCATTTCGCGAGGCTAAGGACTTGGTCCTGGCCGGCCCGACGCTGCCTCAGACGTCCTATACCTATGAGTATGGTCGTATCTGCGCACATTCGGAAACATTTTGCGGGTTCTACCCACTTCGAGCGCACACTTTTAAGGCTGTCGGCAAAAAGGGTTCACACCCACCCTTTCCCGTAAGGCGAAACGGTGGGCGGTTCCACCGGGCCATTAGACTCACAGGACGAAAAAACAACGTTGGTCGTGAAACCATCTTCCGGGGTTCCTAAAGTTTTTCCCCGAAAAGAGGAGAGCACCAAAGAGGCTTCAGCTCCTACGCCCACACCGAATGCTAGGCTGGGTGACTAGAAAGCGGATTATCGTCCAAAGTAGGGACCCCCGCCTCCGAAGCCCCGCTGCCCGCCTAAGGTTTTGAGGCGAAGGGAGGAAAAGACTGGCAACGCGAGCCCTACCTCCCACGATAAGTCCTCGAAGGCGACAGGGTCTGCTGGGTCCATTGCTTTTTCTAAGATATGTAAACGAGTTAGATGAAGGCATAGTGAGCCTATTCTCAAAATTTGCTGACGATACAAAGCTGGGTGGTAAATCAATAACACTTGCCGATCAACATAATTTCTAGAGAGACTTAAACATCATTGTGGAATGGTCAGAAAATTGGCAAATGAAACTCAATATTGATAAATGCAAGGTACTACACATTGGAACAAGAAACAACGAATTTAACTATACAATTAAAGGCCTGCCTTGAAAAATGTATCAGAAGAAAAAAATCTTGGTGTTATAGTCCGCAACGATTTGAAAGTTGGAAAACAGTGCGCAGAGGCATGCAAGAAAGCAAACGGAGTGCTCGGTTTGATTTATAGAAATTTTGCCTACAAATCAGAAAATATAGTAATTCCCCTGTAAAAATCTTTGATTCGACCTCATTTAGAGTACGCAGTTCAGTTTTGGAATCTATACTTGCGGAAAGATATAGAAATGTTGGAGAGTGCAACATCGTGCTACAAAAATGATACCCAGACTACGTCAAAAGTCCTACGAAAACAGACTTAAAGCACTCAACCTGCAATCACTTGAGACGAGAAGGTTAAGAGGAGAACTCGTACAAGTCTTTAAGATCCTAAACAAGTTTGATAAAGTAAAAATTGAAACCCTTTTCGAGTTGGCCGTTTCCTCAAGAACCCGAAGCCATGGAAACAAACTTAAGAAACGAAGCTTTGAAACAAATATAGCAAATAAATTTTTCTGCAACAAGTTAGTTTCCTTGTGGAACGAGTTGCCGGAGATCATTGTTAAATCAACAACCATAAACATGTTTAAGAACCGCTTAGATGCACACTTTAAGTCCAGGGGCGTGGTTTGAAGGAGAGCTGGCCAAAAAGTGGATCACACGTTCTTTGCCGACTCTGACATCTTATAATCTTTTTGCAGAAGACCAAGCTTGGCGCGTGCCCCGTACCCACCCTCCAGGGGTATGATGGTTTGCGACCCCACCACCCCAGGATTAGGGCCGGGCAGAAGGATGCGCATAATACAGCCGGCACGATGTCTCCATTCTTTTGTTTTAGATACCTCCTTTAAGGCAGTTGGGGTGCAGTTGTAGCTGAATAGGAGGTATGAGGTTATTTCTGCGTACGTTCCACCTTCAGCCGACTTCGACGCGAGGGACTTCCGCCTGGTCGTGGTACAGTTGCCGAGGCCTTTCTCTTGCTCGGACATCTGAACCGCAGACACCCTATTTGGAGGAAATACTCGATCAATCCCAGGGGTCAGGTTCTTTAGGTGTCCTAAATGTGGATGAGTTCACGCATACTGCACCAGAATCGCTTCATTTCCCTGTATCGATCTATTTTTGTGCTCACCGGATACAAAGCCTGATTTTCTTTTGGGGAGTAGGGGTGGGTGGGGAATCGATGAAATCCATGGTAGTGATCATTATCCCATTCAAATATCATTTTCTGAGCTGTTGCCGTCCGAGACGCCGCCCAGGCGGGTCTTGGCATGGGCGAGGTGGTCCTCATATCAGGAAATGACTGATTTTTCTTCCCCGGCAACCTCATCAGCCGTGAGCCTAACTACTATTCGTAGAACGTCTAGTAGTTATGCACACTGACTGCATCCGTTATGGTCAGCCGAGTGTGATGTGCTCCTAAAAAAAAGAAAAAGAAAAAAGAAGCGTTATGCCTACATGCGCCATCCGAATTTCGTCAGGCTGGGGCTAGGTTCCGGTATGTTTCGAAGCACGCCCGCCGATCTTCCTGGCGGGCGTACATGTCTTCATTTAACGGAAAGCCCCCTCTAGCAGAGGTGTGGAAGCGAGTCAAGTTCTCGTAGGAACACCCCCCCCCCGTTCTCCAGGATAATGGGACTGCAGTCTCGGACCCCGCGTCCGTGGCGGAGTCCTTCGCGCCCACTATCTCGTCGGCATTCTATGGCCGGGATGCTGCTCCGCCAGCATTCAATGTACGTCGCGATGTTTACAAAGGCCGCTGACTGGACTTTACCTTCAGAGCCGGAGAACATTCAACGACAGGTTTACCCTGCGTGAGTTGTGTTCCGCTCTCGTTTCGAGCACAGACCCTGAACCTGGTTCGGACGATGTCTCCTAAGCCATGCTTCGAGATCTGGCCTTTCTGGCAGATTGGTTCAATAGGATCTAAGTAGAAGTTATCCTCACAGATTCCTGGCGAATCGCTACTGTGCTCGCTTTTCACAAACCAGGAAGAGATCACTCTACCCCAGCAAGTTACCGCCCAATTTCTCTAAGCTCCCGCGCGTGCAAGTTGATGGAGAAATTAGTAAATGTTAAATTACCCTTCTTTCTGGACAGTGGATGCCAGTCTTCTGTACAGAGCGGCTTCCGCAAGTGCCACAGTCGGCAGATGTTCTGCTCCGACTAGAAGATACCGTCTGCGAGGCCTTCCTTCGTAAACAGCACTACGCAACGGTGTCTTTCGATTGTAGAAGGCCTATGACACCGGATGACGATACGGTATCATGGAGACTCTTCACATGATTGGGGTCCGAGGGAACGCTTACTAATCTTTATAGGTCAATTTTCGAGAGACCGTCGATTCCGCGTAATTGACACTTGCGGCAAAAATGGGGTCCCGCAGAGAAGTGTCTTCATTGTCACTCTTTGCCTTGAGCATCAACGGCATCATATCGGTCCTGACGGAAGATGTTCTCGATGTGATCTACGTGGACGACCTTTTGATCTCCTTTGGTGCGGCCCAGATGCCAAGAGACATTGAACCGCGTCTATCAATATGATGAAGCACACAAAGTTCGGTTTTCCTTGACTAAGACGGTGCACTTCTGCCGCCATCCACGGCTCCACCCTGGTTTCTAATTGAGGTTCGCATGGAAGTTGTGGATTCGCTCCGTTATTTGACCGAGGCCTATCCAGGAAGGCTCATATTCTCAGCCTTAGGGTCCCCGATCCATAGTAATTCTTCGTTCCATGTCATTTACCACCTGGGACGCTGATAGGGCTACTGCCTTCCTTCTTTATCGATCCTCTTTGTTCGAAGCTCGACTACAAATGCATGTTTTATGCATCCGCAGCCGACCGTGTATTGCGGACTCGTTCCACCAGACCGGCATTCCGAACGTCCCCCATTAAGAGCCTAATTTTCGATGCTGAAGAGGCCACTCAATATGCGACTTGCAGTGAATTATTCGCTTGTACGCGCGAGCCCGGCGCCCCCCTAACTCGCCAACAGCTCTCACTGGATCTGCAGCTGATCTCGACGGTGCCTATGTCGCCGATATACGCGTTATACCCTAAGCCTTTTTGGTTCGGGCTAGGAAACTCCCTCGAGAGCTCGGTATAACTCTCGTGCCGATTCCTCCCAGAACGTCACCCTAGACGGTATCACCTTTGACTATTTGTCGCCACGCCTCTGCTTCCAAAACTTCTACGGTGCAGGGAGTATGGCGTTCGGCCTTTTTGAAGCACACCGTGCGTTGGCTCAATGTCCAAAAAGGGGCTTGGTTTCCACGGCTTATCCCTTCTGTGTGAAGTCAGCGGGGCTCTGCCAGGCGCTGCGTCTGTCTTCACAGCCGAGCTGTTTGCAATACGCCGCTCGGTACGGGAGATAACACGGCGTACCCGGTTCGGAGACAGAGTTTTGATTTATACCGACTCACAAAGGGCCCCCCTCCCCGAGTGCTCTTGGTGTATTGGAATCTCCACATCGTCTGGTTCGCGATATCTGTGACGCCACGGATATCAAAAGCCTATCAAAGGTCATCCGCATTGGACATGTAGAAATTTCGGGGACTGGGCGACCTGAGCAGCGTTTCGCTCTTCCTCACACCGATCACTTGGCTGCATAAAAAAAAGCACATTTAGATTGCGATGACCTGATAGAATCTCTCACCATGCTCCTGTAAGGATGAGTTGCGAAGACACTCCTCTATTGAATCTATAGAGACGAGACGAGAACCAAGAGATTCCTGTAAATTCTGAAACCCCAACTATCGTGGGTGGCCACGAGGATGCACAGCAGTCTTGGTAATGCGAAGGCTTACGCACCCAGCTTCCCTTTTCACCACTAGGGCTAGCCAGCAGCAAAGCAGGCAATTAACACTAAAGTGCAGGCCCATCGGTGGGAACACTCCCTGTCGCCTACCAACCACTGCCCCCCCCCCCTCTCTGCTAAGGCAAAGGCGAGAAGGAGGATACCTCGATCACAAACCAGGATCGGGAGTGCCTATAGGCGAGCACCAACAGATCGGAGTCTCGGCAACTCCCTGCAGCCGAGGATGAAGCCTGGTCGGCTCGAGCCTCTCCTGCCACCAGGGTCCTTGTTTCCTCGGTCAAGATACGGGTTCGAAGACTGCACACATTCCTACCCGTTTAAACCTAGTGCAGGTTGATGCCCTCACGAGGGCATCCGTCATCAATGATCTCGATAGACTTCCAACCCCAAAACTTGGCAAATGATGGGAGACGGTCGAGGGGAAAACTTACATTTGCGTGCCATTGTGCTGCGACTGTTCCCATGGACCTAACCCCAATGCAGTGTTCGAATTGGACACACTCGCTGGACGCACGGCCATTTGATGGAGGGCTCTCGCCTGCGCCTTATTGGGACAACGCACCCAGTCTGTTCGGCACATTCTTGTTGAATGTCCCAGTCTGAGTGATCTTCGTGCACGTTACCTGTCCCGGTACCGGGACGAGCGGGATCGCTACCGCTTGTCCCTTGTTCTCGGGACTGGTTCGTGCACACAGATTTGCGGACTATACGACTTTTTGGAGGCTGGCCCACGGGTGGAGACACGCCATGACGCCTATCAACCACTGCCCCCGCCTTTTAAGGCAAAGGCTAGAAGAAGGATACCTCGATCACAAACCAGGATCGGGAATGCCTATAGGCGAGTACCAATAGAGGGGTATCTAGACCCACCCCAAAGTTCTTTTTTTCAAGTTTGTGAATTGTGGCGGACTGCACACCTGCTTCGTCTAAGCATTCGTATTTGTTTGGAAACCGAGTTCTAGGATGCGGACCGTGCCTCTGATAAAGGCACTAAGGGGATTCTACTGTCACGATCTGCGGTGAATTAACCAGAAAATCGAGATGCCACTCACAGATCATACAAAACTCCTGAACAAAATTAAACTCCATTTCTAAATTGACTCGACAAATCTCGATTTTTCAATAATTTTTATTTTAGAGAATCCGGCATCGCTTCGACATGATATCTGAAAAAAAAAAAAATTGATCACAGTTTTGCCACCGAACCCAACTCATTTAAGTTGCTTTTAATTTATCAGTGGAGACCTAGAATTTAACCAGGGATCCGAACCACGGCTCTACAGCGTATGACAGCTGCATGAAGGTGAAAGTAATCGGGAATCCATTCGGCGACTAACCACAACCCAACTGGCTCAGCTCCGCCGTTAACGAAAGCGGGGTTTCCATTCGACTAGACTGTAGTCCATGTGGGAAGGGGGGTGATTCCTAGCAACCACCAACACAAATTAATACAAATTTGAACATTCCCCCCAAGAGCTGCTTATTATTATCTGCATTCCCACAAGAAGTGATTGGCGCGCATCAAAGCCCATACTAGCATGACTGTACGGAAGCGAAGACAGACTTGCTTCCTTTCTTCATTGGCTATCGCGTTCGTAGTAATAAAACTTTCGGTCGAGCGGCCCATAACGGGAATTAGTAGCTTTTTACGACAGTCGTTGGAGGACAGTATGAGTATTCTTTATGCCCCAGATACACACGAAAAGATTTGACACCCCCCCCCCCCCCCTCACCATGGGTGAAGACAGAAAAAATAAAACGATCTGATATAACCACCCTCGTAATGACAGGAGGGGCAGGCAGTTTTAGTGGCATAAATGTGCGCCCACTCCTACCACTTTGTGGGAAAGTGGTCGTTTACCTGCGTCCAAAGGAAAGTATCCTTAGTGTCATGCTCTTAGCGCTGAGCATCAGCGCTATCACCTCGGTACTGCCGGAAGATGTTCTCGGTACGCTTTACGTGGACGACCTTTCCAATCTCTTTTGGTGCCGTCCAGATACCAACTCTCGAGCGTCGATTCCAACAGGCATTGAACCGCGTCTCTCGCTATACCGCAGCGCACAGGTTTCCGTTTTCATTGCCCAAGGCGGCTAAGGTGGTGCATTTCTGCCGCCAACCACGGTTTCACACCGACATGGTCTTGTTCCTCAACGGGGTTCGCCTGGAAGTGGGAATTTGCACACGTCTGGGGAACGGTGCCTTCAATCACCAGCGACTCTCATCGCATCCGTGGTCGATCTCGAAGGTGCCTATGCCGCCAAGAGAGGCCAGTCATACCCTAAGCCTTTGGGGTTTAGTTCTAGGAAACTCCTTCGAAAGGTCGGTGGCACCTCTGGTTCCGCTCAGGACACCACCCTAGAAGGTACCACCATTGACTATTTGTCGCCACGCATTAGCTCCCAAAGCTTATAAAGCGCCGCGAGTATTGCGTTCGACCTTTTGGGAGCACACTGTGTCACGCTGGATATGTGCCAATGTAAATGGATGGCTCCGAGTCCGAAGAGGAAGTCGGCTTCTACGCCGTAATCCTTCTGTGATCTTAAACGACTCACAAAGAGTAGAGTGCTCTCGGAACATTAGAATCTCCCCACCCCCTACTTCGTGGTATCCGTGACGCCACGGCTGCCGCGAGCAGGGCATATGAGATTATCTTCTGTTGGGTTCTTAAACATGTAGGGGTTGCGGAGAATGAGCGCGCCAAAGAGTCTACCCGGACTGGGCGACTAGATCGTTTCGCTGTTCTTCACAATGAATACATGGCATCAATCAGGTCAGACTTTTGGGCTGCCTGACAAAGATAGTAGACAGCCGACTTTTCCCGTAAACCCTCCCGCCCTCGAGGCATCAGCGACTTCAGGTTGCTTGCTTTCTGTCGTCCTCGAATTGGACGCACCGTCATTTGATGGAGCTTCCCAGCATATTACTGCGAGGAATTTTGTCCCCCAGACAGTTCTGCACCTTATATGTCCGGGAGCCGGGATGAGCGGGGTCACTACTCCTTGTCCATTGTGCTCTGGACCAGTTCGTGCACACACTCCTTTGTGATGGGCATATGATCCGGCAACGGGGAGAGTTGTGCTTTCACTCGGAACGTGCCTTTTTTTATTTGTTTTTTGTCTATTTTAAAGGCCAACTCGATCACGGCGACTCATACCCATGCAGGCAGTTGCTAAGATGAACACTCGAAAGAAAAAAAATAATCTCACCTATACTGTTAGAAAATGGTACTAGCACAGCAAATTCCACCCCTCAGCCACTCTTCCACTTTCAAATGCCTTACTACTACCCAACAACTGGAAACATGCCATAACACAATCACCACCAATGTTCACCATTTTAACGGCTACAATTGCATCATCTCCAGTTTTCTACTTTTCCAGACCTCTCAAGGTACTGCTCGAACTCCGTTCACAAATTGACGCGGATTAACCAGAATGACACCCGGGGAAGGGACACCCAGTGCCATTGGGTATCGCACTGTCAGGAACGGAAATGCGCACCTTATCAGGGTTTAGTCGACTTTTACGACCCGTGTAGGCAGAGTACCGAATATTCTTCCCGCCACAAATTAAACACACACATAATGCATTTCTTGGAGAGCCCTGTTCAGTCGGCGGGGATTTGTCGAGGGAGCTGTCCTTAGGGGACTCCATGTATGTAATATACAATAAAATGAGCGAATAGTGCCTACATGTGGGGAAGGAAGAAGACCTATAGCGTCTTCCGTCAGGTGCCCGTAAAAAGCGACTAAGGCAAGATATGGGGCCACTGACCTGAGAAGCGACACTCGATTTTTTTTTTCATGCGAGTATATAAGCAGTGAGGGGCGTTGATATGTGCCAACCCCTCTTGGGAAAAGCTGTTAATTATGAATAGTTATTTCAAATAACTCGACTTACCTTCCTCTACCCACCGACATGATTGGAACTCCCGGAATCTTTCGTAACCTTCTCTTGAGGTTTTTGTCACAGGTTGCGACAATATAACATTTGTTCTGCAATGACAAAGGTTAATTGTTCAAAAGTAGTGGAAGCTTTAATAGCGTGGAAAAGTGAGGAAGGAGGCGGGATATTAGCTCGGTATTAGCTTTTAAGAGATAAGGGATGGCCGAGTGGGCTAGGGCAGGGTCAATTCGACGCGGAGTCTATTGGTTCGCATCTCGCTACTTATTTTTCTTTCTTTTGCGACCGCCCGTTTTCCTTCCTACACCTTCCGCATCTGTAATCTCACTAATGTCTGCTAACTCGGTCGGAAAAACTCCGACAGGAAGGAATAGTAAAATAAACTTCTTTTTTTTTAATCTTAAGAGCCCATCTGGCGACTGCCTACTAGGGAAGAAGTCGCCGTACTCACACAAGAGCCTACTACTAGGCTATAATAAAGAAAAACGGGGTAACAATATGGTTTAAGGTAAAGAACTAGTGGGTTGCTGACCCATCCAAGTGGATTCTATATAGCAGCTAGGATAAAACGAGATTAATTATCTATAAAAGGTGGAGGAGACCACTTTGTGACAACAATTTAAAAAACGAAGGGTTAAAAGATTCCTCTGCCAATATGAATCGAAGACGGGGTGTGTTGAGGGATAGTTAAAAGGGTCGGAAAACAGGACAACCGGAGAGTGGCGAAATGGGTGCAATTTAATAAAAGGTGGGCAAACGATTGGTCCCCACCACAAAACCAACAGCAAGAGCTGATTTGAACATCACCCGAAACAAGATGGCCGTGAGTAAGTCTCGTGTGGCTAATGCGCACTACGCAAAGGGCTACTTCCAACGACCGCAATCTATGACGGCTCGAGAGACAAGAGTGAAAAGAATTTTTAACTTTGTACAGTTTAGATGATGAACAGTCATCCCATTTATTCTGCCACAGTTGAAAAATATACTTTCTTATTGAAGGAAAGTAGTCCCTAAAAGACAGAGCCGTGTTCTCCGAGGACACAGAATGTGCTGAGCGTGCCAGCCGATCAGCCTTCTCATTGCCCAGGGACCCAGCAAAAACTAATTCTATATGGCGACGCATTTTGGACCTGCCAGTTGCAAATTTCTGTGAGTAATGGATGGGACGCATTAAAAGATCGAATTGACTGTAAAACACTCCTTGAGTCGAAAAAATGACAAAATTATGAAAAGGTAAAATTTGGATGAGTCTAAAGGCTAAAAGGATTGCTGAAAGTTCAGTGGTAAAAATGGATGCAGCTGGCGGCAAAGATAAAGTCAGGAATTCTCATCCCGGGTAGATGGCTGTGGCGCCCACGCCACTGTCCGATTTAGAACCATCCGTGTATAATGGGCAACATTGTTGGTGTGAGGTCGAATGCTCTAATAACAGGCTCTTAATGTACGAGGGTCCATGGAAGAATTCTCCAGGCTCCACATGTTGGTACATACTGTGGTGAGAGGAGTACGCCAACTAGGGGTCAGTAAGGATCGAAGGGTAAGGACCCTTGGAACACCCAGGTTAGAGAGATGATCTCCTGTGCGAAGGTTCAAGGGGCGAGGTAAAGATGGCAACATCAAATGCCGCCGTTGATTCGGCAGCATACAGGCATCTGTAGACTGCTGATACAGGGGCTTGCTGTACTCGGCAGAGGTATCGCATGCAGATTTGAAGTCTATGGTAGGGCGAAGGGAGTAAGTACCCCTCTCGCAGTAAAGGCTGTTGACAGGAGAAGTACGGAGAGCTCTAATGGAAAGACGAACACCAAGATTTCGAAGGGGGTTCAGCATTTTAAGGGATGAAGGGAAAGCCGATGAGTAAATTTGACAACCAAAATCCAATTTGGATTGGACGAGGGCTGTGTATAGTATCCACAATGTTTGTCGGTCGCTGCCCCACGAAGTGTGAGAGAGGACTTTCAAAGTGTCTAGAGCCCGCAGACAGCCCGTTCGGAGAAGGCGTAGGGGTGGTAACCAGGAAAACTTTGGATCGAGAGTTACGCCAAGAAACCGAAACTCCGAGACAAACTCTATATCTTCGCCTTGTAGGGAGATAGATGGCGGAACAAGAACCCCTCTGCCCCGGTGGGAATACATTGCTTTGATTTTGTTCGTGGAAAAGCGGAATCACTCAAGTTGTGCTCTTTTGGAGACAGCATCGACTGCCAGTTGTAGCCGACGAGCTGCTGATGGAAAGCGAGGTGAGGGTTAGTATAGTGCTAAATCATCGACAAACAGAGTTGCCGATACACCCTCTGGGAGAGACGAAATAATATCATTGATGGCAATGATAAAACATAAAAGACTGCCATGAGGAACTCCTTCCTCTTGGGGTTGCAGGTCAGAGTATGCGTCTCCAACACGTACCTTGAAGGATCGAGATGCTAAAAAACTTTGAATAACTGACGGTAACAGGCCTCTCATAACCCAGACGTATAACTACTTCAAGATGCCGCATCTCCATGTTGTGCCGTAGGCTTTCTCAATATCCAAAAATATGGCCAAGACTCGGTGCCTTAATGAGAAAGCTTTCCGGACCGATCACTCGAAACGTACTAGGTCAAGCCACATTTAAATGGGGAGAGAGAAGGTGATTGGTTTCTAGGAACCAGTTTAGGCGCTCCAACACCATTTTTTCCATCAACTTACTCAAACAGCTGGTAAGAGCTATAGGGCAGTAGTGATCTGCGTCCAACCCGTCCCTGCCCGGTTTGACAAAGGAAAGGATGATCCCAATGCCCCACGATGAGGGGTAAACCCCTTCACCCATATAAGGTTGTACAAATCAAGTAAGAAGAGAGTGGAGTGTGGATGTAGGTGCCGAATCATATCGAAATGGATCTCGTCAAGGCCAGGGAAAGTAACCTGCAAAGGGACAAAGCGCTACGCAGCTCATGGATGCTGAATAGAGCGTTATATGGACGGTTAGATTTTGTTGTGAAGTTGAGATAATAAGACTCTTTCTTTGATTTTTAGGATAGAAAAGCCTTATCGTAACGGCTAACACTGCTGACGGAGCGGAAATGGTCAGAAAAAGCATTGCTGACCGCCAGACTGTCATTCTCCAAGGAACCGTGTAAGTTGAGTGTGGGGGTATGATGATCAGCATAACAGCTCCTGATCTTATTAATCCTCTTCCAGATCTTAGCGGTAGGTGTCATAGAGGAAATTGATGAAACGTAACGCCACCATGAATTTCGGCGAGCTTGACGAAGGGTTCTTTGACGAAGCGCACAAGCTCGGTTCCGGTCGACCTTGTAGCACAAAGTTGGGTTCTTTCGGAATCGGGCATGGGCTAACTTGTAATTTTTGATAGCTGTTGCACACGCCGAGGTCCACCGGGCGCGGTTGAGCGACCCATGGCCTCCGTGGAATGATCTGTTTTGCCGCATTGTAGATAGTCGATATAAAGTATTCTATTGCCGCGTCCACTCCATTGAAGGTCCACAAGGATGCACTTGTGAAGGACGCCTCTTGGAAACCTTCCCAATCTACATCACCTAAGTCCCACATAAAGAGCATGGTTGTATGAGGGCTAACTTGAAGAGCCGACAAGACAATAGGGAAGTGGCACTGCCATGGAGATCCGTCAAGAATTGATCATCGAAATTCCGTGAAGAAATCCGGAGAACAAACAGACAGGTCAACACAGCTAAAAGAGTCCGTCTGGACATGATAAGAGGTAAAATGGCCAGTATTTAAAACACAAAGAAAGTCAGATAATAAAAGAGACTCTAAAACACTGCCTTTGGCATTCCGAGTGATGTCGCCCCAGTATGGGTGACGGGCGTTAAAATTTCCTAGTAATAAGAAGGGGGATGGCAACTGGTCTATAAGTTCTAAAAGGTCGGGTCTTGACAATGATAAACAAGGGGGTAGGTAAATAGAGCAAACGGTAAAAAGCTTAGTGAGAAAAACCCTCACGGCAACAGCTTGGAGGGTAGTATGTAGGGGGATGGAAGAAACATGGTGAGATGAAGATACCATGATTGACACCCCCCCCCCATGAGAGGAGCTTCCAGCAGGAGCAATAGAGTTGAAAGTGTGAAAGCCGGGGACAGGCGGAAAGGGCCGTATACCCAGTTTATTCTCCTGAAGACAAATAACAGCGGGGTGGATAGTCGTCAAAAGAATTTTGAGCTCTTCCCACTTTGGAAGAACTCCTTGACAATTCCATTGTAAAATGGAAGATATTATGTGTGACGATTAGATACCACTGTGGATATCTTTTTCTCTTTTGTGGCCGATATTGTATTTAAGGTTCGTCCCAAGGAGCTTGGGAGACGGAGAGCTGATTTTGAGGAGCCTGCTTTTGCAGGGGGAGAAATCCTAGATGGAGCAGTAACTGGGGCTTTTTTCGTGGGTTTTGGAGAACCGACCGAGGCCCTTGATTGTAATTCGGGCTCACAACCTGGCGGAAAAGGAAGATCGAGAAGGGATTTTCGGCCGGTAGATCCGGATTCATGGGTCGAGGGTATTTTCGGTGTCTGAGGAGTTGGTCCAACCGCCGCGATTGGTCATGTTGGAGTATCAACTGCTTCCATCGGATCATGGGTTGAAGGATGAGCGGAACGAACAGGTGATCTGAGCGAGGTGTGTGGAGCTGGGTGTATATCTGCCATCGTTTGGATCAGGAAGGGGCCTAAGTCCTGTGAAGGGCGGGACGGACTTAAGGGCATAGAATGCTCAGCCATAGGGAAGAGTCCATTGAAGATTCCCTGAGCTCGGCCGAGTCAGGTCCAGAGGCTGCCCGCTTATTGGTGGTCGATGACCCAGGTGAGGAATCCTTCCTCTTACCACTCAGCTTTGGATCTCGGGGCCGGGTGGATGAACCTTCACTGGTCGATGTTGAGGATTCTTCAGATAGCGTCTGATGTCTTCAAGTGTCTCTCCCAGCTAGAGCTGCTGGAGAGAGGGGGACTACATTGGTTATCTCGGTGTGAGAGCGATGCTTCGACTGCATATTCTGAATGTTTTCGACGCTGCGAGTAGATCTAGGGTGAAGTGCTTCAGGCTGGTCGGAACTCGCGCGTGATGATCGGTTTCGTCCAGCGTCACGTAAAACGTCAGAGAAGAGCCGGCCGAGTGGCGCGGTTTGTGCTCGGGCACGCTGGCGGGCCTCTCTTATATCAGGACGTAGGGAGTCGCGCAAAGCGATCACCTCCTTTTCATATAAAAATATAGAGCAGAGTTTCGACGCAGCACTGTGGGTACCTCCGCTGTTGGCACAGTGGGGTGTTTTGGTGCATTCGGGGCCATGGTAGTCAGAGCTACAATTCACGCAGGAGCGAGGGTGCCGACAGGCACGGCCAACATGTCCAAATTGATTGCAATTTAAGCACCGTCTGGGTGGTTCGATGTATGGACTTACCGGGACACGAAGGTACCCAGCTTTAATATACTGCGGCAGTTCTTGACGTTCGAATGTTAAAATCAGTGTGGCGGTTGGGACTTTAGTGGAGCCGAATGTTTTAGTCACCCTGTGTACGTGTGTGACACTTTGGGTACTAAGCTTACTCTGAAGGCGGGTGGGGTCGTAGTCCTTTAGTTCGTTTGAACGGACGACACCTTTGACAAAATTCCGACGTGGATGGGGCGAGACAGTTATTGGAATTTCAGCTATCGAAGATAGATTTGGCACAAAGTTGTGTTGAGAGTGAGATGACACCTCGACTACGACATCGCCACTTCCTCTTGACCACATCCGGCGGGGTTCACCACAGCGGGACTCAAAAGATTCATTGACGTCAAACACATCGACTTTTGCAAGTGGGATGTCGGATGATGAATTCATGACAAGCGAGGATAATCAAGATCTGGGTCTACTGCGTTGGAATAGGGGTTCAACGAGTGAGGGAAGGCTGAAAGGGAAGCTAAGGAACGTTTGGCACGAGAACTCTTACGAGAAGGGAAGGTTTTTGGTTTATGGCTAGCCATTGCAAAAAGAAAAAACTTCGCATTCTCCCTCGGGGCTCCCCACCATGGAGGCCTACAAGG
Source organism: Ceratothoa steindachneri (assembly GCA_963969495.1). NCBI lineage: Eukaryota > Metazoa > Arthropoda > Malacostraca > Isopoda > Cymothoidae > Ceratothoa > Ceratothoa steindachneri. The sequence goes on along the minus strand of OZ018338.1, from coordinate 63,434,980 downwards.
GCCCGGCACTACTGCAACTCTACAATCAGTTACGTTCGGTATGTCCTCTTGGAGAATGGATACAGATCCACCACACCATCTTTAGAAACCTAAGAGGCTGCCCAGGTTCTCCCACGCACGGAGAAAAGGGGCCAACGATGGGTTTCTCCTCGGGCATTCGGTAGACGAAGGCGGTGGAGATGCCCAGACTCTTTCACCTTCATGAAAGAACAATTTGGAATCAATCCATAAAACGAGCAGAGGTCGGGTATCCTTAAGGACCACTAGATAGTTGAAGGAAGAGGGGGAAATAAAGGGCAGTGGAAGAACGTAATAGGGAAGGAAAGAAAGAGGGGCATGTTAAAAGTCTTGTTGACAGCACCATGGGACCCCCCCCCCCCCTCACCACGAGAAGGCCAGAGTGTCTCTGGGAACAACCCCTGAAGAAAAGATCCCAGAGAAGGAAGGGGGGTAACAATATGTAAATAACAACGATAAAAGTACAAAAAAAGGCAGCAAAAAGGAAGCTCACTCCGGGGTCGGGGAGCAGTCCCGCCTCCCCCCCCGGCGCAGGAACAAGCGACCTACAAAAAAAACAGTGTTAAATAAAGTGGAGGAGGTCAGCCTCCTCTAAAATAGTCATAGTGCACAAGTATGTGAAAGAACCAGTCCCGACTACAAGGGAAAAGCGGTAGCGACCCCGCCGGGACAGGTAACGTGCGCCAAGATCACCCAGACTGGGACATTCAACAAGAATGTGCCGAAAGGTCTGGGGGACAACGCAGTCTTCACAGTAGGGCGCAGGCGAGCGCTCCATCAAATGGCCGTGTCCAATTCGGAGACGACAGAAATTATTGGGGGGTTACTAAAATAAACAAAAAGGTTGACAGATCCTGAGGAGTAAACCTCGTATACTTAGGGTTGTCGTAACCCTTAGCAACGGTCTCGAAGAACGGCGACAAACGATTAGACTTTGTCTAAGATGTGATGGTGGTGGGCGGGTCGGATGTTATTTTCTTTTATTAGCATCCATCTGGCGACTGTCTCAAAGGAAATAGGTCGTGGTAATTATCCTATAGACTAATGCTAGGGTACATTAAAAAACAAAAACAAACCAAATCAAAATAGGAAACGAGAAAACAATAAGGAACCCTCCTCTAAAATGTCAAATGATCCACTAGTCTGCGCGAACCACGACCCGAATACAAGGGACAAGCGTAAGTGTGGTGACAAATAGTCAAAGGTGGTACCATCCAGGGTAGCCTCTCTCAGCGACATAGGCACCGTCGAAGTTAGCCATGGATGAAATGAGAACCGTTGGCGACTGGAGGATTCTGGCAACCCTGCCAGGTTGCCAGAATTCTTTTCCCTATACAAATAGGTTATTTTTTTCTTAATTCTAACACAGCATTGAAATATCTAGATAAAAATCATAAAACTTTAATGACTATATATTATTGCTAAAAAAAAGCAAAACATCTTTAAAACTATTTATTCCAAAGCACCAAAAAGCAGAACCATTATTTAAGTGAGAAAGAAAGAGTGGAAATCTCGATGAAAAGGATGCATTTCTTCAATTGCAGTCTGGCACATCAGGTCTAACACCAATTCGATGGAAAGTGAACAGTACCGTATGGCATATACAAGTATAAGCAAGCATAAATGTGAGAATAAAATTTATTCTACTAGCATATTAATTGTTGGGGTGTAATTTCTTTTCTTCTTAACTAGGGGAAGCATTGTTTCCCTCGCTCCATTGACTGCACGCCACTGATAAAGTCCCAGGCAGGGCCGGGCGCACCAGGTCCAGGCCCTTGCCTTGCAAAATGAGAGATGATCCATAGCCTGAATGGCAGGATTTCCTGTCCATGAGATATGAAAGTGGAACAAGCAGCAGGGTTGGCTCTCTGCAGTTGACATACTTGGCAATACACGATAGGAACTAATTGCCTATGGCCTTGGAACAACTTACACAGACTTTGGATAAAATCAAATTTGCACATCTACAGGAGCGATTGGTATGGCCGAAGCGGTGGCAGTGCTACACCGCGGCAGTGTCACGAATGCTTTCACGCGGTAGCGATACCAAACGGCACGCACCGACTCAGGGAGCTTGTCACAGTCGAACGTGACGAAGAGCGGAGGGGGGGATCTCGAAGTCCCTCCCTGTTTTCTCATCACTTGTTTGACCTTGACTGCTCCCTGTTCGGCTAGCTCTAAGGTGATGTCATCGATGGAGTAGTTCATGAGCTCCATGGCGTAGACCACTCCTCTCACGAAGTTCATGGTAGAGTGCGGCGTCACACTCACCGGCGTGCCATCGTGTACCAAAGGCATTAATCATGGCTGCTTCGTTGGAATCCGACGCATTCGCCAGAAGGATCCCGTCCAAGAAACGGGTCACCTTCGGCTCTCTACCAATCACGCTAGCTGAGGCTCTCCTCTGATGAATCATGTTACCCTTGGCCAACATGATGCCATCGGTGGAGCACATACATAACCAGAAAGCGTTTGAAGCCAGCCTGCTCGAAAAGGCCAGGTAGTCTCTCAATGAGGGGCCCCTGACGTAATCGAGACTCCGCTCAGCGCACTTGAGACTTTGTTCTTGGTCCCCCCAACCGAGGGCATCTTGGGGCCCCAAGTGCCGATCTTGGCCAGGTCGGTTGCAAAAACGGCAGCAGACCCGTCCGAACCCCGAGTCTCCGCGACGTGAGAGAAACTTTTAAGTCCTCTTCTTCTTTTTTTTTAAGAGTGGAGGAGACGGGGGAATGAACCCCTTTCGACAGCCAGATGGACCGACTTCGGCAAGATCTTTCTCAGAGATGGAGGTCTTAGCTGTCCAGGGAGCACCAGACAGGAAATGAGATCCCTCCTCTCGTTGTGATTCCTCACTGGGGGCCCGAGCCGTCGAGGAAAAGCTTGTACAGGGGCGGACTCGGGTTCGACCCCATGGAAGATTCTGCCGTCCGGGGTTGGGTCATTCTCAGGAAGGGGCTCTGAATGCCCGTCCCCAAGGTAACACAGATCCCATTCGCTATACTACCAGTCACACTCGATTCTTTGGTCAAAGGGGGACCTCGATCGGAGGCGGATCTCCATTCGCTTTCCTTCTCTTGCTTACAGTTGTCACCATGACCAGATTGACAAAAGAAAAAAGGGTCCTCATGGAAAGTAGATACTATGACCTCCTTTGAATGGAAAGGTTAAGAGAAAAGTCTACATAGGATCAGAAATTCCAGAAAGTGATCATTTACGCCAGTCCCGGTCCAACGTTGATGGGCTTTCACAACCCGGCCGGCACTGGAGAAGGTGAGCAGAGCCAATGGCCCAGCACACCCCATACCTAATACTTGCCGTAGCCAGCGGGCTTTCGTCCCTCAGAACAGGTAGGGAGGGACCTCCCGATATACACAGCCACTGCCTTAGAGGACGAAAGTGCGCCGGGTAACCTGTGGATAGAAGAGCGAGTTTCGAAAGGGGTAGGAGGGTATGTAATAAAGAGAAGAGGAGATAGGCGGGTCACCTAATGAGTAGGATGGGTGATCATCTATTACTATCATACCCTGGCGCTAGGTAATCCCGGAATGGCGTGTAATCCACCCAGGCACAATGTTTAGCGAAAGGATCTCTGTCCAGGCTACACAGGGGTACCCCCTGTGGGGATTTTTCTGTCAAAGTGGAACTGGATACGAGTGAGGTTATGGAGAAAACAGAGACCAATTTGCTGATAATAGCAACATGCCATTTGAAATTAAGTCAACTGTCAAAAGAAACACCCAGGTTTCTATTGTTCTCAGAATGCAATCAGGAAGTCACCTGGATTGAGATTCAATAATCGTGGTCTATGCAGATAAAAGATTGGCGACGGTAACAACAAACAAATTTGGGACGAGGGAGAAAAGAAATAATTGCATGTCATCAGCATAGACTTAGGCGACGTAGGAGGGCAAGAGGAGGAGGTAGATATTATTATTATTATATTGGGTGTTTAACCCCGTAGAGGAGGTAGATACGAAAAAGGAGAGGGTCCAAGGACAGAACCCTATGGAACCCCGTAGGAAGCAGAGACTGGCCGAGAGATCTCACCCATGATGTTAATAGAATGATTACGAGATGACAGATAAGAGCGAAACCAGTTTAGAGTAGTTCCAGAGATACCAAGGAAATCATGAAGGAGAGTAGATTCAGAGCTATGACCTGCCTAAGAGCTGGACTGAAAGGTTTCATCGATGCTGAAGGAGGACATGTGTTCAGTGATGCACCTAGCTACTATCTTCTCAAGCGCCTTGGATAGGAAAGGAAATTGAGAGATAGAACGATAGTTTGAAGGATTCTTTTGGTCAAGATTTGGTTTCTTTAAAATAGGATGGAGAGCATGTTTAAAGTCAGAAGGCACTTAGACTAGCAACAACAAGGCGTTGAAGATACCCAGAAAGTGTGGTAGGAGAAAAGATAGGAACCTAACATAGAGACTGGGTGGGAAGGTTTCTAGTAAACGGCAAGTTTTTTTTTTCTGATAAGAGTATTGAGGCAAGCTCTTCAGGGAAGACGGATGAGGGAAGTGAGATTGAGGGGTGGGGATTATAGTGTAATGGGGGACAGACGAAGACGCGATCACAGCGTGAATAACGTATCAGAAAAAAAGGTACAGAAGGTGGAGGGAGAGATGGGGGTGGGGTAGCCTGAGACGAGTGAGGGGCTGAAAGTGTAGGAGGGTTTTGTTTGTTTTACTCCAGAATTTTGCAGTTGTGGGTCTCACGGGAGGGGTGTGTACGCATGAATTACAGGAGGATAGGTGAGAAAAGCTTTTCTCATCCTCCTGCCTTGGGTACAGGCCTCTCACATGCTCTTATGTGCTTTTTAGACTCCCAAAGGGTGTTGGAGGAGCGTGTCTTTGGGAGGAGGCAGGATGGAGGGAAGCGTAAGAGTCAAGGCAAGAGGAGGGTGGCTGCAAAAAGGAGTGGAGGGATAGATCCCGAGACATCAGCCCACAGTCAGTGTGACCGTACGATAGGACCATTGTGGAGATAATTTAAGAAGTTAGAGTTAAGTCAAAATGAATAAAGTGATCAGAGTTACCGTTTGAGGAGTCTGTGAAATGGGTATTGGGAGAAAACGAGATCAAGAATATTGCTGTGGGGGGGGGGGGAGTGACGAATTGGGCGATAAAAAAATTGAAGACTTCAAGGAGTCATTGATGTGAGATGGTGTTTTGGGGGGGGGATATTGAAATCGCTGACCACCACCACGATGGCGGAGGAGTTTGAGAAGGCGACATTGAGGAGATCACCCAGCTGGTCAAAGAAGAGATCAGGTGGGAGCCCATGAGATCTGTAGATGTTTATGACTTAAGCGGGGATCTTAGGGCAAGGGTAGCAGGGAATACTTCAAAGTTGCCGGGGGGGAGGGGGCGATCGGAATGAGTGAGAGGTGGAGAAAGTCAGCTGCAATAATACCCACCTCACCGCCTCTCCTGGTGGTTCTACAATGGTGAGGTAAAGTAAGTCAATGGGGGCTGCATGCTGACCTACATAGAGAAAAAAGGGGGAGCGAGCATGTCGGTTCCCATCAAGGGCACAAACCTCGTGTTAAGGTGTTGCGACAAGGCCCATGTGACGATGTTGCTTCTTCCTCTTCTAAGGGGGTGATGATAGATCGCCTGACCTCAATGGGAGGAGAGAGTACCGAGGTGGTACGTCCTCTGTCTTGGCGAGCCCATGAGAAAGCACAGAGGGACCCGCTACAAGTGAGGGAACTCTGCAAAAGGGGCTAAGGGGGGAAACTCAAACAAAAAAAAGAGGAGAATCGCCCTCTGCGCTGGAAGAGTCTTGGAGTGGCCACTGAGTAAGCACATGGGAGGTAGAGATGATGGAAAAGGGGAAACCCCCTTTGCCGCATTCAGAAGGTAGGAGGGGAGCCCCTCCACCTGTCACAGTGGTGGCATCTTTTAGCTCCTCCCTCATCTACCCCCACCGTGGTATGAAAACCAGCAGCCAACACACGCAAATTCCCTACACTTGTAACCACTAAAGAAGAAATAAAGGGGTTGGTGGGCTATATCCCCCATCCAGCCACTTTTGCCCATCTGTCTCGGATTTGGGGACTTTTCAGAGGTCCATCCTGGGTACAAAGGTTTTCTTAACCTAAGCCGGTGACACACACTGACCAGAAGTTAGCCAGTGGCTGGTCCTTCCCCATAAGTTGCAGCTCCCAACTGGGCGGCCAGAGAGGCAAGGCGGATATCCTTAGTAAGATGTAATAATCCTCAACGGGACAACCAGGATCTGAAGATGTTGTGGCAGACCCAGATACTGGAGCAGAGTTTTAGTTTGCCCTCGCAACCACCAAGGCATTAAAGCCCACCTGCCACAACCTGCCTATGACCTGAGAAAGGTCATAGGGAGGTGGTCAGCCATTACACACAGGGAAGTGGTTATAGGGGCAAAAGCGATATTGCCATTATTCGTGCCCTAATGCCCAGGTCTCCTCAAGACTTAGGCTTTTGCAACCAAAACGTTGTTTATAGAGGTTCAAAAGCCCCTCTTCTGACACACATGTGGTAGCTCATCAGGTCCTTAAGCCTAGATAGAGGAGGGTTGAGGGGGTAGTTGGAGAGAAAAAGGAATGCTGAGAGGAAGCAAGGAGGAAGTGCAATGACAAGTTCCCCAGGCCCTGTCAAAGAGTTCAATTCAGCCCAGTGACAGAACATTCCTAATTTGCCCTCTGTCTGGGTGAGAACAGTTCATCCTCCTACCAAGTGTAAGTATATTAAATGTTGAGGTGATAAATGAAGAGCAAAATAATATAAAAGTAGTGCTGAGAGGGAGTGAGGGAAAAGTGCACCAACAACTTTCCCAAACTCAATCAGAGTTCAAGTCAGTCCAGTGCCCAGGCTTCCCTAATATGCACTCTGTCCAGATGAAAACAGTACCTCCTGGTACCAAGTGTAGCAGGCTAAATAGAGTACCTCTTGTGGGTAGTAGCTGGAGTGTAATATTTGCTTGCATGGTAGGATATGAAACTGGTGGAAGAAAGTATAAATCGCTTTTTAAGAGCCATCAGGAGGTAAAGGGCCTGAAAGAGAAAGACGTCTACTTATCAGTCTAAGATACACAAAACAAATAACAAGTTTGAAATACCTCAGTAACTCTCTGAACTAGACAGTCATCAGCATAAATTCCTTTATGTATACAGCGCAAGGGCTGAATCCTATAATCCTTGACAATTTTCAACGCAAGTCTATATTTTTCTCCTAATTTTTCAAGTTCTCCTCGGACACAGTCAGTCAAGTAAGGAATGCACTTGGCATACAAACAGTCCATGAAACCCTGAAAAGGAAAAGAAATCAAATTTAAATGCCTAAGTTTAATTTTATATTCACTGACAAAATAGATTTGTATGTTTACTTACTGTAATAAGATCCACTCTGTATTTAATAGAAAAATTTATAAAATTTGTATCAAGCAAGATTCTGAATGGTGGTCCAAGCTGTGTGTTATAATGGAAAAACAGAGCTGAAGAATATTGTGGTCTGAAACCAAAGAAATAAAAAGACTAAAATACAATACAATATTTTACTTTCTTTTTATGTTTATTTCCCTCCCCATTGCAAAAACAAACAAAGATATATATTAAGAATTGACCATCATAAATTTATACAAATTTCACTTCCAATTATGAACAAAGATATATTCCAAAAACCTTTAAAAAATCATATCCTTTAAATTTAGGGCTTGCCTAGAGCACATATATTTGAAGTTTAAAATTAGTTATATAATGTATTTTCAGTGTGTATTTACTTACGCTTCATTAATTTTGTCTTCTTTCTTAACTAGTTCTTTAGTTTTACCAACTTTTCCTTTTTTCTTCCTATAAAAAGATTTTAAAATAACAATACAGTAATTAAATCCTATTTGAACAGCTGTCTATTTGAGTCCAACCTGGATGCATCGTTCTAATACTAAAACTAAGATGCAGCATCCCTATCCATTCCTCAGGCGTGTATAAGATGCCCTTCGTCCCAAGACAAAATATGAAATTTGCCTAGATATCAGGATGAGAATCTCTGGTGAGTCTGAAGGCACCAGAAGCCAATCATTTGAGGAGGGGGGGGTTAGATAGTATTGCTTTCTGAGACCAACAAAAGTGATCATGAAAACTTTCATTACTCCTGGATTCTGGAATGGAGGTGAAAGTGCATAGGTTGCTTTGTGAAGGAAAATGATCAGTGTTATAATTGGCCATGTGCGACATGTATAGAAGCTACATAGCCTCACATGGGTAGGTACAGCGCTTCTGCCAAAAGGCAGCCAGCTCATGATAAAGCTAAAGTATTGTACCTGCACTTTTCAAGATTGAACCCAGAAACTCAACTTTTGAAATCTAATGCTACATCCACTATTTTGTTTTAGGGCCCCATCTACTGACTGCCAACAAGGGCACAAGTCACTGTAATTATATTTAGCCTATTATTGTGTGCATGAATCTATCCTGACTACAGGGACAAGTGGTAACACCCCCACTCATCATGGTAGTGGGACAGTAGTGCCGGACAGTCTGAGGAACCACAGTAATGTGTTAGTAACATGCAGGGAACGTCTCCATCAAATGGCGGTGTCCAGAGAGTGTGCCCAATATGAAGATGGCAGAAAGTCATCTTAAACCACAAGGCATTGTCGGGTAGGTCTAAGGGAAGTTGTGTGCAATGGCACACAATTTTAAGTTTCTAACAACTGTCTCACTTGATTCCTGCCATGTAGTCAGAGTGAGGAAGAAACACTGGTCTGGTTGCCCAGTCCTGGCAGACTCTTTGGATCCCTTATTCCCTGCAATCTCAACATCTCTAGGAACCCAGCAGAAAATAATCTCAACATCCACCAGGCACATGATATCACAGATACCTCAACCAAGGGGTGCATTGAGAGCACCCAGCAGTGTATTACAGCCTGCTTAGCAATGATGATGGTGTAACAGCACTTGGTAGAACCCTACTGAGTTCAAACAGAGAGGATACAGCATAGAAGCTGATGCTCTCTTTTGACTTAGAGTCACCTGTGTACACCAGCATGGATCCACAGCGATGTGAAATGTGCTCCAAAAAAGGTTGAATGCTGTGGAAGCTTCTACTAGGCTACTGAGGGCTCTCATTGTACTAACACTATTTTAAATATACAAACACTGTATCAGCCTAAATGATAGATATCAGCACTCATGACCATTTAGAAACAAAGCTGAACACATTCACACATTTAAGAAATCCTTTGCAGAATTTATGGCCAAACATCTGGTTGGTGGAGCTCAATGTGGCTGCTGGATGAGGGTATGGACCTTGTCCAGGCAGGGACAACTTGAGCATTCTGTTTATGGGACATTTCACATGCACTTTTTGTCCTTGTATCCACCACTTTCAGGCAAACCCCATTTAGGAATATTTCTGGGTTGGGGTGGAGCTGCAGATGGCTGCATTTTTTAAATATTTGTAAGAAATTTAAGAGCCCATCTGGTGACTGCTGACTTGGGCATAAGTTGCTGTACTCACGACAGACTAGTACTAGGCTACATTACAAAAACAATAGGCAAAAAACAACAATAAGAAAAGGAATAGGGCAAAAAGCAGGAAAAATGCTCTGGCCCTAAACCCAAAGTGCTTAGGGTATGACTGGCGTCTCTCGACGGGGTAGGCACTGTCAAGATAAGCTGTGAATGCAGTGAGAGCTGTTGACAAGTAGCCTCTCAATTCGAGAAGTGCAGAAGGCATCGGTCGCCAGGCAAAGGCCAGTGTGGTGGATTGAGCCCACCTTCGGCAATACAAGCTTAGCTGTGGATGCATAAAACTTGCATCTGTAGTCGAGCTTTGAAAGAACAAAGAATTGATAAAAAAGTAAGGCAGTACCCCCATCAGCGCCCCGGGTGCTGAATGTAACGGAGCGAAGAATATCCATGGTGCTGGTACGAGACCCTAAGGCTGCAAATATGAGCTTCAAGGTAAGACATTGGTCAAATACAAGACCAAGGAAATGATGCGAGTCCACCACTTCCAAGCACACCCAATTTAGAAACAAATCTGGATCAGGGTGGAGCCGTGGATGAGGGCAGAATTGCACCTTAGTCATGGCCAAGGAAAACCGAAGCTAAAAGAGCAGAGAATCCAATGTGGAGTGGAACTTGCGGAAGCCACACTGTGCATAAGATAGATGGCCTCTGCTGTTAAGAAAGAAAGCTATCTAACATTTACCAATTTCTCCACTAACTTGCACATGCAGAAGGTTAGAGAGATTAGCCGGAAACCAGCGGGAGTAGAGTGGTCTATCCGCACTTTGTGAAAAGCGAGCAAGGTAGCGATTCGGCAGGAATCTGGGAGGATACCCTCTACCCAGATCCTGTTGAATAAATCTAACAGAAAGGCCATGCCTCACTCACCCAGGTGGATGGTGGCAAATGTTCAATGCCTATTGGAGCTGATGCTCCAGAGTTGGCATCTGTGTCGAACCAAAACAAATTAAAAGGTCAAAACATAGAATGTAGTGAGAACATATTCTGACATCACTGAGGTGATACCGATGCTGCTCAGAGCAGAGTGTAACATTGAGGACACTTCCCTGAGGGATACCTTCTTCCTGCTCTATTGGGCCAGAGAGGGCTTCCTCCACCCGTACATGTAATCAATCTTGCAAAAATTCAGAAATAAGGACTGGGGGGCGTCACCTTGCCCTCATCATTATGAATTTCACCATACAGTATCATAGGCATTCTCCAGATAAAAAACACTGTGGGTTAGTGCTGTCTAGAAAGGAATACCTCGCAGAGGGCATTTTCCAGCAGAGCATCTGACATGGAGTGGAACTTGCAGAAGCTGTAGTGTGTATAAGACAAATGCCCTCTTCTGTCCAGGAAAAAGGTGAGAGTTATCTCTCACCAGTTTGAGAAAAGCAAGCACAGTAGCCATTCTCCTGGAGTGTGGGAGGATACCCTCTGTCCAGACCCTGCCAAACAAATCTACCAGAAAGGACATGCCTCACTTAAGTATGTGTTGAAGCATGGCATAGGGGACATCATTCGGAACACGGACGCTATATGCGCACATGTAAACATGCTGTTGGAGAGTTCTGTCGCAAATCCTTCCGACTCACTTCTACACCTCTGCTAGAGTGGTCTTCCTGTTAAGTGAAGATAAATATGCTGACAAGACAAACCAGAACCTAGCCTAGCTCGACTTAATTCACTGGCAATGAAATGATTCGAGCAGCACTTATAGTGCATTTAGGCATAACTCTTCTGTTTGAGGCCTGTCTCACACTTAGCTGACCACTCAAAAGCCGTTGGTGAGCAAAATGGCCAGACATTGAACTCAACAGCATCATCCACCAACCTAAACTCAACTGGGACAGAGAAATCAGTTATTTCTTAAAATGCAGACCACCGCAGTAGTCCAGAAAATGATATTTGAATGGGAAAGTGATTACAACCATGAAGATCATCGACCACCTACCACTCAAAATCAGGCTGTGCATCTGGAGAAAAAATGAAAAGATCAAGGCACGAAAATAAAGTGGTTCTCGGGCAGTAATGGGTAAACTCATCCACATTTAGGACACATCTCCAGCTCATTGATCAGGTCAGCAAGAACCTGACCCCTTGGATTAATTGAGTAGTCTCCCCAGAGGGTGTGTCTACCATTCAAATCCCCGGCAGTAGAAAAGGCCTGAGAAACTGTGATAAGAAGCAGCACAGTTCACTGTGTTTAAGTTGGCTGATGGTGGAATGTATGCAGAAATAACAGTATACCTCCTATCCATGTGCAGTTGGACTGCTACAGCCTGAAAGGCGGTATTTAAAGCAAAAAGAAGAACCCAGAAATCATACACATGTAAATGGTGCATCCTTCTTCGCAACCCACATCCCACAGCAGCGGGATAACAAAATCCTAATAGCCTGGGAGGGTGGGCAGGGGGCACATGCCCAGGATGGTTTCCTGAAAAACAAAAAGCGAACGGGAAATGGGAGGTGACACCTCTGCAGCGCCCCCAAGTTGACCCAGATTCCACTGCAACTGCAGTGAAGGAATATGCATTCCATACCTAGCTCGAAAGATATGCAGGGTCCCTCTTTGAATCTTTGAAGAGAAGACCTTCACGGGGGCTTCAAGGATTTATCAAGGGAGGGTTGGGCTTGCTATGAAAGTCTTTTGCTTCCTCAGCATTTTTTTTTTTTTTTTAAGAGCTCATCTGGCGACTGCCTACTTGGGCATTAGTCGCCGTATTAAAACTGGCCTAGTTCTAGGCTACTTTAAAATAAAATTAAAGAGAAAAAAAAAACAACACCCCAAAAGGGGGAAAGGAAGCAGGCTGGTGCGTCGGGAAGAGGTCCCCCGGCGCAGGAGCGTGCAACTAAAGGAAAAAAAACAAAAAAAAACAAAACAAAACAAACCTTGCTTAAATAATAGAGAGAAGGCCGGCCTCCCCCGAGAAGTCAACAAGTCCACAAGTCAATGTGCACAAATCTGAACTGAGCACAAGGGACAGGCGGTAGCGACCCCGCCCATCCCGGTACTGGGACAGGTATTGTGCGTGAAGATCACCCAGACTGGGACATTCGACAAGAATGTGCCGAACAGTCTGGGGGATGACGCAGTCGTTGCAATAGGGCGCAGGCGAGCGCTCCATCAAATAGCGATGCGTCACACGAGTGTGTCCGATTCGGAGATGACAGAAAGCAACCTGAAGCCGCCGCGGCATTGGGGGATAGGTCCATGGGAACAGTCGCGGCGCAATGGCACGCAAGTTTAAGTTCCCTTCGACCGTCTCCCATCTTCTTTGCCAAGCAGTCCGAAGAGCTGCCCGTATTCCTGCCATGTAGTCGGTGTGAGGAAGAGCGAAACGCTGGTCCGGTCGCAGAGTCCTCGCGGACTTGTTGGCGCCCTCATTCCCCGCAATTCCTACATGTCCAGGAACCCAGCAGATGATAATCTCGACATCTGCCCGGCTCGCCAAAACCGTGGCGTCACGGATATCGCGAACCAGGGGATGCGGAGATTCCAATGCCCCGAGAGCACTCAGGGCACTTTGCGAGTCGCTATAGATCACAATCCGGTCTCCGAACCGGGCACGTCGCGTAATCTCCCGTACCGAGTGGTGTATTGCCACCAGCTCGGCCGTGAAGACAGATGCAGCACCTGGTAGAGCCCCGCTGACTTCAAACAGAGGGAATACGGCGTGGAAGCCGACCCCCTCTTGGGACTTGGAGCCATCCGTATACACTGGCACGGTTCCAGCGTGACACGATGTGTGCTCCAAAAAGGTCGAACGCAATACTCCCGGCGCCGTACAAGCTTTGGGAGGAGGGGCGTGGCGACAAATAGCCAAATGTGGTACCCTCCAGGGTGGCGTCCTGGGCAGAACCAGGGGCGCCACCAGCCCGAGAGCTATAGCTAGCTCTCGAAGGAGTTTCCTGGCCCTAAACCCAAAGGGCTTAGGGTATGACTGGCGTCTCTCGGCGGCATAGGCACCATCGAGATCAGCTGCGGATGCAGTGAGAGCTGTTGGCGACTGAGGGAGGCGCCGGCTCGCGCGTACAGGCGAGTGATGCACTGCACGCGGCGCAGAGCGAGTGGCATCTCCCCAGCATCGACCAACAGGCTCTCAATGGGGGAAGTGCGGAAGGCACCGGTCGCAAGGCGAAGGCCGGTGTGGTGGATCGAATCCACCTTCCGCAATAAACGCTTGGCTGCGGATGCATAAAACTCGCATCCGTAGTCGAGCTTCGAACGAACAAAGGATCGATAAAAAAGTAGGGCAGTAGACCTATCAGCGCCCCAAGCGCTGAACGTCACGGAACGGAGAATGTCCATGGCGCGGGTACAAGAGAGCCTAAGGCTGCGAATATGGGCCTCCCAGGTGAGGAGTCGGTCGAATACAAGACCAAGGAAACGGTGCGACTCCACCACATCCAGGCGCACCCCATTAAGAAACAAATCTGGGTCGGGGTGAAGCCGTGGATGGCGGCAGAAGTGCACCACCTTAGTCTTGGCCAAAGAAAACCGAAACCTGTGCGCTTCGGCATAGCGAGAGACGCGGTTCAATGCCTGTTGGAGTCGACGCTCCAGAGTTGGCATCTGGGCCGCGCCAAAAGAGATCGAAAGGTCGTCCACGTAGAGCGTAGCGAGAACATCTTCCGGCAGCACCGAGGTGACGCCGTTGATGCTCAGGGCAAAGAGTGTGACACTGAGGACACTTCCCTCCGGGACACCCTCTTCCTGCTCCTTTGGTCCGGAGAGAGCTCCCCCCACCCGTACGCGGAATCGACGATCTCGCAAAAATTCAGATATAAACATTGGGAGGCGTCCCCTCGCCCCCATCGTGTGGAGAGTCTCCATGATACCATATCACCATGCGGTATCATAGGCCTTCTCCAGATCGAAAAAGACCGGAGGCCTTGGTAGTATCTAACTCACCTATTAGTCCTTTTATCGTCCTCCAATCCACACTAATGGTAGTAAACGCCTCTTTCCCTGACCCATGAGTATTATACATAAGACTATTTAGTTTCTCCTTTATAAATACTGATGCAAAATGACCATTTAGTACCTCAACTATTTCCTCATTAGTTTCTCTCACAACCCCTTCATATTTGATAGGTCCTATTTTAACTCTGCCAGACTTGTTATTAATTTTATAGTAACTAAAGAACTTTCTAGGATCTTGGTTGCTATCCTGAGCTAATTTAATTTCTGACACCCTTTTGTTCTTCTTTATAATCTTATTTAACTCATTCCTAGCCATTCTATAATCACTTAAATTTTGAATAGTATTTTCTACCTGTAATTTTTTGTAGGCCCCTTTCTTCTCTGAAATTTTTCTAGCTATCTCCTGATTCCACCATAATGGTTTCCTACTTTTGTTCCTAATGGCCTTCATTGGGATACATTGCTCTTGGACTACATTTATTATATGCTTGAAAGTATCCCACATCTCATAATCATTTTTACCTCTGAATTCTACATCCCAGTCTACCAAATTTAACAAGCTTTGAAGTTTTACATAATCTCCTTTATGAAAATATGGAACTTTTACAGCATTCTCGGTTACTTTACCCTTCTCAATTCCCAAGTTAAAATGAACTATCTGATGGTCACCATTTCCAAATGCTTCCCCAACAGTCAATTCTTGAACAAAATAATCACTGTTAGAAAGTACTAAATCTAATATATTGTCCCCCCTCGTTGGCTCATTAACAAATTGATTCAAAAATTATGCTCAAAGCATTCTATGAACCTGCCACTTGTTCTATCCCTACTTATCATATTTTCTCAGTCCACAGAGTTTAAGTTGAAGTCCCCAATAATAACTGCATCTGTTTCACATCCCTTACTTATTTCCCTTATCATTAGTTCATCTATATCCTCAGTCTGCCCAGGTGGTCTGTAAAAAGCTCCCAAATGCACCATTCTATTTTTACTGAACCTAATATCTATCCAAAGTGACTCAACTCCATCCTGCTTTATTGAAGTATTTAAACTTGAAACAATGTTGTTTTTTATATAGATAATTATTCCTCCACCAATCCTTTGACTAATGTACATATTATAGCCCTGTAAATCAAATTCACTTATAGTGTCACTAAATTCTATTTCATTAACCCATGATTCAGTAACACATAATATATCTATATCCTCATCGCTAATATAACTAAATAGCTCATCCTTCTTGTTTTTAAGACTACGAGCATTTGTATAGAAACAATTTAACCCCCCTATCCCTGAAGCACCTCTTCCAACCTGAATGACCTCACCTCTATCGCCTTGGAACCTATTTCTGTTATCTGCCCAGGTGGTCTGTAAAAAGCTCCCAAATGCATCCTACTTTCAGTACTATAATGTCTTCTCATAATTTCCTGACCACTATTAGTATCTAGTTTCCGGCCCGCAAAGACCTAATAACACGATCATACTCCTCCCACAACACATCTACCCCCCTCCTAATCAAATGCAGTCCATCCATCGCATACATTTCTTTCATTCCAACAAACCTATCCCACATATTCACAAACATGATACCTTCCATCTCATACATCCTCCTCACATAATCATTCAGCCCAATCGCACGAGACATCCATTTTTGGAAGCACACCTGTCACAACACGTTTCATTCTCCTTTCTTTCACCTTTTCAATCAACCTCTTGTACCTCTTGCGTAACTCACATGCACCCATTTTCTTCACATCATTCACTCCTACATGTGTAATCACAACCGCATCCCTTGCACAGCCAGACACCAGCTCCTCATACCTATCAGACAGATCTCTCACTCCAGCACCCGGCAAACACACCCTCAAACCATTCAACTTCCTATCTAAATATCTAACTCGCGAATCACTCATCACAAGCACTTCAGTCAGACTTCCTATTCCTAACCCCCTACCTCCTCCACTGGCCCTCTACCTTCACCTGAAACATCTATCTGGCCTACCTCACCACCTAACCTATTCCCAGCCCTAGGCCTAACACTAAGTTCCCTCCTGAGCTCAGAAACTAACCCCTCCAGCCTACATATCCTGTCTAAATCCTGCATTCTCATCCCCTCTAAATCTACAATGCATTCATGCAGCCCATATACAACACATGTATACCCCTCACCCACTACACCACAACCAATGCATACATTCCGACACTCATGCTCTTAACCATGGGTATTGACAGGGTATGTGAGTCAGTGTGAAGATGACCTAAATAATGTCTCTATTCAGTGACTTAACTTTGCTCTAATCATGAACAGTGTTTCTACTTAGCTAATGGTCATGGATATAGTAGTAAAGATATCTCAAGTTTCATGCAAGACAGATAAGGAATTTCCTTTATGCAAACTATTATTTTAGAGTATAGGTTAAGCACAATGCTTTGTTTTGTCTTTTGTAATGTGCAAAGCTATATAGCTGCAATAACGGGAGCCCAATAGTTTTGTTATACATACATATAAATACTTGGGAGTGTGCTCTACAATACTCAAGTTCAATTGTACAAAGTATGCCTCATGAGACAGTGTTTTTTGGAGGCAGCTAAAGTGTAAAAAAAAGAAAAAAGAATCACAATTGAAAACAAATTTTAAATTAGGAAGCAAATCAGATTCCTCCACAAACTTACTCAATTTTTAATAATATATTTTTTATTATTGCCCCCAAAATATTTTGTTTATAAAGAACAAAGTAATGAGATACTTACACTCTGTTATCACTCATTTTAATCATTTTCTTCATAACAGCAAATTTTGGTTTTGCCTTTACCTGAAGAAAAAAACCCCATTGAATAGTGTCTTTTGCAATATTATGACATTTTATAGTATATTTTACATAGAACTAAAGAGACAACCATTTAAGCGATCTTTTTGTTTTCAAACAAGAACTTTAGCACTAAAATTGCTATTGTATTTTTGAAATGTTTCAATTTCTTTTCTTTTCCTTTTCTACGTACCTACACAATTGTATATAATTATTGATTTAGAAAAAAGAAATTTATATCAAGGTTTATAATTATAAAAATAAGTTAGGAAAAGTACTGGTATTGAGAAAACTAAGAAAACCATTGTATAAAAAGTGGTATAACACTAATCAAATCTAATTTTTTCTTAACCAAGGTCCATACAAGAGAACTATACTCATCATACTTTGTATATCCAACTGTTAATAGAAAAGTTTTGTATTTCAAATAGCATCAAGTAACGGATGTAAATAGTCTTGATTGTGTATATCAGTTAACCATCAATGTACATAAGTTTGAAATAATGAGAGGTAGTACAGTATGTAGGTAGTACAAAGTTTTAGAATAGTTCTGAGTGTATTTGAGTGAGATTGGGCTGTGGTGGGAATGTATTATTTGTATATAGTGAGGCAATTTCTGTTGTCCATATGTAATGTTTGATAGTGCTTTGAGGGCATTAATTTTCTTTGTGGCCTTGTTTGTAATGTTTGTTGTGTGAGTTTTGAATGTCATGTGGGTATCTAGTGTGAGAGTTTGGTTTAGGGGCAAGTGTTGTCCATTTAGTGTAATTTGGGGGTTTGTTCAATTTGTGTTAGTTGGGTCTTTACCTTGATGAGGGTCTTGCCACTCATCAGTTTCTGGTGCATCTTCTAATCAGGATATCACAAAGATTACAAAAACTCTAACCAAAGGTTGGCTAATTAGATGCAGATAGGCAAACATTAACAAGAATGAACTAAAGATAGGCAAACATTAACAAGAATGAACTAAAGATAGGCAAACATTAACAAGAATGAACTACGAGAATTCAAAAAGCAATTGTTCCAGAAAAATTTTAACCAATGATTGGCTAATTATGGGTGAACTAACAAAATTCAAAAACCAATTGACCCAGATAAGTTTCAAACTTACACTTAAAAATATACAAAAGTCACAGAAACCGCCTCTTCAGGCAAAGAGTTCCATAAATTGATGGTTCGAAGTGTGAAGAAACGAGTTATAACATAAAATTGTGAGGAGTGGCAAAAATTTTCTTCCTATGCCGCTGGTTCGATCAAGACCTATGTAGTTGCATAGATCGGCCAATTGAATGCAATGACCATTTTGAATCTTCCAAACCATTATCAAATCTGTTCAAATAAGACTGCCTTTGATTAAGAATAAACCCAATCTCAATAATCTTGCAGCATACATGAGATATTTAAGGCCAGCAACTTTTTTAGTCCACATCTCTGAACTGATTCAAGAAGATGCAAATCACCAATATAACCGGTATTCCACACAACATAGCTGGTCAATAATTGGACAAATATGCGTAATGAACACCTGACACATAAATTGACTTGATCTACAAATGGTACCTCAGGATATTATTGGCAACACCATTTGTTTAGCAAAGACCTCTCTAACATGAAGGTAGAATGAGAGTTGTATCTACCAAAATACCAAGATCCTTAAAGGAGGATTTAGATGGGATATGATTATTGCCTAAGTAGTATACACCAATAGGGACAACACAAGAGCAACAAAAATGGATATGGGCACACTTATTTACAGAAAAGGAAAGGCTCCAGGATTTACTTCTATTGCAAAGCAAAGAAATGTCATTTTGTAAAGAAACACAAGCACTATTATTATCTAATTACAAATCATCAGTAAACAAAATGAATTTGCTGATCAGACCGGCACAAATATAATTAATAAAAATTAGGAAAAGAACAGAACCCTGTGGAACCCCACTAGTAGTAAGATCAACTGATTTGTGGAAAGAACCCTTTTGTCAGTTAAAAAATCACTGAACCATCAAAGCAATGGGTTACAAATACCAAGTTGAGAAAGTTTGATGATGAGCAATCTATGATTAACAATATCAAAGGCTTTACTACAGTCAAAGTAAAGAATAATCAATCCACCAAGGTCCAGAATTTTGCTAACATAGTCATAAGTCAATAGTAATTGATCAGGCACATATGTTAGCATGGAAGCCAAATTGGAAAGTAAAGAGTTTGCCTCTAAATAATCAAACAATTTAGAAACTATGACCCTTTCCGACCTTTTACTAGAATTAGACGTCATACTAATAGGCCTATCGTTGGAAGGATTGTGCTCCTTGAATAAAAGGAGCACAAGAGCAACCTTCCACAGGGAAGGAAGAGTCATTGAAGAAAGACTTTTACTATACAGAAGAAAAAAGGGATAACATAGAACTGTAGCACAGTTTTTCAACAGTCAAAGGAATATTGTCAGGGCCCCAGTTTGGGGAATTTTTTAACATTTTTAAAGCATTTAGCACACTAATAATGGTAAGATCATCAAATGTTAACTTAGAATACTGGTGAGGAAAAGGATTTAAGGACTTTCCCTCACAAAAACCATCAATGATCAAAGGCCCCACAGCAGGCTTGTTAGTCCTTTTGTTCAAGTAACTATGAAGTCTTTTAGGATCATTCTGCCGAGCTAGAGATTCTTTGTAGTTAGAAACCAGTTCAGTTGATTTGTTGGCTGAGGCAGTCATGCAGCTTTGTGTGAGACTGTGTTCTAATGTGTATATATGTTGTTGGAGTTTCCTTGCTGTTGTGCTGTGAGCAAGATGCCATATGTGTAGGTGTTGATTAATGGGGTTTGTGGATGTGGGATGTCATGTGTGAATAGGTTGAATAGTAAGGGTCAGAGAATGGATCCTTGTGGGATACCATTGTAGAGTGGTCGGATGTATGATTTTGGCCCGTTTGCTAAAGATGATGCTTGTTATCACTATTTGTCTTTGTTGGGTAGGTTTGTGTTGAAGGCTTTGTTTATGTTTATTGCAGCAATGATTGTATGTGAAGGGAGTAAGGGCTGGTTGAAGCTATCAATTATGTGTTGTGTGAGGTTGGTGAGGAGGGTCATAGTTGAGTGTGCTTTCCTGAAACTGTGCTGTGTCTGAGATAGAGGTATGTTTGGGGTGATTCTTTGATGTAGTAGTTTTTTGAGTATCTTTGAGTGTCTACAGAAGTAAGATTGAGCGATAAGAGTTGGCTTACGTTGGGGTTTTGCTTACTTTGAGCATGGGTATGATGTGGGCTAATTTCAAGTTTGAGGAGATTGTGTTGGTGAGCTTGGAGTAGTTTAAAATTTCTGTAATAGCTGAGATTGTTGTTGCTTAGTTGGTTGAGATGGATGTTAGATTATGTTTTCTGGAATAATAGCTTTAGAGTTTTTGAGCAATTTGATGGTTGTTGGGCATTTACTGTAGTAAAGGGAAGTGTTTGTTCCTTGGATATATGTATGCTCTCAATTTTTTTGTGGATCTGTCAATGCATTGGGAGGATGCTAATGTTTGATTAGCGTTTCATGAGGATGTTACAGTGTTGTTTACTTGTTGCAATTTGGTTGTTTCTGGTAACTAATGAAATTAAAACTGTAGTTTGTCTTCTTTGTATTAGTGTAGTTTGGCCAATCTATTTTTTTGTAGTTTGTATGAAGGGGGTTGGTCATGGGTGCATGGTTTGGAAGGATATAATAATGGGTAGTTGGTCTGAGGGGAGGTTGACTATAGTATTCCATGTGGTTCTGGTATGTAGGTGAAGTGAGCGGAGGGCTATGTCTAGAGATGTGTTATTTTGTGCGTGTTTGATGGGTTGTTTGGTTGGTAGGGATATGTTGTTGAGTATGATGAGTGAGTGAAGTTGTTCTTCTATGTGGGTGCCTATGTTGTCTGCTGTTTAGGTTCTGAGCCAGGATGGATGGTGTGAGTTAATCGCAACAGATGAAGAGGTTGGGAGGTTGTGGGAGGATTAGTGCATAGTTTGAGGTATTCTGAGAGAGTGGAGGGGAGGGGGTCTCGCACATATTTAGAAAAATTATTCTGATACTCCCATAATAGTAACTGACATGGCTACTGCTCAGAAATGGTCAACTATATGCTAAATAACAGGAAAATAATTATAGTTGCTTTATCTACTATATGTATTGAACTAAAAATACCTAAAAGATGCATACATTTACTGTACATATAATTCTTGACAATTTTCTGAGGCCTGTAGATGGGAAAGTATACAAGATACACTTGATTTGATAAGATATTTGAACTCTACCGAAAAGTTAGCCTTAAACCCATGATTTCAAAGTTGTGCTTGCCATATTAGTGGAAAAATGGCTGTCTCAAGTTCATCAGAGATGCTTGTTAAAAAAATATATAAAATTGATTAATATTTTAAAGGCTTACAATTTCAAAACTATCAAAGATATAGGTACAGGAGCTAGTAGGAATTTTTTCTGGGGGATCTGAGGGTGTGTCCTAGGACCCTCTGGGTGATTTGACAGCACCTGCTCTCCTTGAAGGTAATTGTTTTTATAAATAATTATAAAGTGTTCTAAATCTCTTTCCTTTAACACTGAATATCAAAATATGGAGTATAACCTTGAATTGTATAGATATACAAGTCAGAATGGTCTAAAAGTATGAACTAAATTTTGTTTATTTTAGTCTTATAATTGAAAACTTGCTCAGATGAAAAATTTAAAACTTACCATATTTGTGAAGAATTTAGCTAAGAAAAATAAAAAAAGATGTTCTGGAGTTGTTTAATACTAGTAAGGAAAAAACACCTTATATAAATATATGCTTAACCTGTTAAAAAATCAAGTTTAATAAATATCAGGTAACCCAAAAAGTTTAATCATTAAAAAAAAGTTTTTAATCATAAGAGATCATCATCATCAATCACATTCCCACAGTGGAGTAGGAGGCATAAATGTGTGTACAACATAACCACCTCATCCCACACTTAAGAAGATAAGAACATAAGATCAAGGCCTACACTTGGCAGCTCCTGTTCCAAAAAAAAACACATTCCAGCATCAGGGGAACTCGCATCTCCTCCCATGATGCAGCAACATGGAACCAACAACAAAGAGGAATAAAATGGATGAGGACAGCCTCCTACCAAAAGTCTGATAGTCCACAAGTCTGTATACAAGAACTTGTCCAAAGTACAAGGGAAAAGTGGTAATGACCCCACTCATCACAATGCCAAGACAGTTAACACGCACAAAAATCACTGAGTGCAACATTCAACAAGAATGTGATGAAGAGTCTAGAGACGATGCAGTCATCGCAATAAAGTGCAGGTGAGCACTCTATTAAATGTCAGTGCATCCCGCTGGAATATCCTATCCTC
Organism: Ceratothoa steindachneri; assembly: GCA_963969495.1. NCBI lineage: Eukaryota > Metazoa > Arthropoda > Malacostraca > Isopoda > Cymothoidae > Ceratothoa > Ceratothoa steindachneri. The sequence continues at coordinate 63,412,372 of OZ018338.1, read as the reverse complement.
CTTTTCATTAAATTCTTTATATGCTTAGATAGGCAAACTAAGTTAAAATATTTTTATTTAAATAAGTTCCTTTAGTTTCAAAGAAGATATCCGATAATTATAATTATATTAAAGCATTCTGAATTGTAAATTTTTCGGTAATTAACTTTTACCAACTAAATATTCTAAATTAAGAAGATCTAATAAGAAATAAAAAGGACCCCAGTAAAGGGATAAGTACTCTCATTAAAAAAAAAAAGTTTTGAACTTCCTTATCTATTTTATTATTTACCGAATAGGAAATTTTGGTATTTAAATTTGTGATAACTATTAACTGTTATCAAACTGTTTCCGTGCAGGACAGAGGTTTTCACACCTCCCTGTAAAGTTTTCTGAGAGTTGTAAATTAGGCCCTAAGCCATTTAAGTTTAATATAATTTATAGCCTTAGATTTATATTACTAAAATTATAGATTTTAATATGTTTCATTATTACTTTTTTTCTTTTGGAAGAGTTCTAGTGTTAATAACTTACTGTTCTGTTTCTTTTTTGGTTCAAATCTTGGGTCTAGTTGGGTCTGACCGAAAAATCTCTCGACATTTCTCCAATTGTAAATATTTTTTGTGTAGTAGTTAGTTCTTAAATAAATCTATTCTTATAACCATGCTGTTTATTAGTAACCCAATTGCTCAAATTCTTAAGCTTCTACCTCATTGTCCCTTCTCTTAAGTCTGTCCTTTGCTCCCTGATTTCTCCAGTTCTGTATAACCTTGAACAATGAACCGCAACTCTTTTTCCTATTCACTCTTCTACTATCTCTTTTCCTATTTCCTTTCTGAATACTCCTTTCCTGTCATTAGGGCTGGATTGACACCCTAGCCAAGAAACCTTTTGAACAACTTGCCCTATCACCTTATGTTCCACTGACCCAATATGAGCGGCAACACCGCAAGTTTGACCAATTTTAAGAGGACATTAAGGAAGCTGAAGCCAGTGTGGCATTAGCAGTAGGTCCATAGGAACAGTTGAGGTGCAATGGCATGCAACTTTAAGTTCCCCTCAGCCATCCCCCATCTTCTTTGCCAAGCAGCCCAGAATCCTGCCATGTAGTGGGCATGAGGATTGAGGTGTAAATAGCAAAGTGTCAATTTTTGCTGATGACACTAAATTGGCAGCTGTAGTCAAAGAGGTTGAGGGTAGCTTTAAAGTGCAGGGTGACTTAGATAAGCTGTTAGCTTGGGCTCAGAAGTGGCAGATGACTTTTAACCTTAATAAATGCAAAGTTATTAACATGGGGAGAGATAATAGGGAATTTAGCTATGAGATGGATGGATATTGGCTTAATTCAGTTGAAGATGAGAAAGACTTAGGAGTGGTAGTAGATAGGTCACTGAAATTTTCAAAGCAGTGTATTGAGGCAAAAAATAGAGCAAATAGGGTACTAGGTTACATTAAAAGAAATGTTAGCTACAAGAGTAAGGAGGTCATCCTTAAACTATACAACTCTTATGTCAGGCCACATTTAGAGTACTGTATACAGGCATGGTCACCACATTTTAGACATGATATAAACTTATTAGAGTCAGTACAAAGGAGGGCAACAAAAATAATACCATCCCTGAAGCACCTTCAATATGAAGATAGACTGAGGGTATTAAATATGTTTTCATTTGAAAGAAGGTGTGTGAGGGGAGATATGATTGAGCTTTTTAAAATCTTTTCTGGGATGGATAAATTAGATTTCAGCAAGTTATTTGAGTTAGAAGGTAGTAATAGAACTAGAGGCCACCACTTAAAGATTAAAAAACAGAGGTGCAGACTGGATGTTAGAAAATATTTTTTCACTAACAGAGTGGTAGATTATTGGAATAGTTTGCCACCTGAGACTGTAGACAGCCCAAACTTGAATGTTTTCAAGCGCAGATTGGATGATTATATGGGGATGGAGGGTTAATTTCTTACTTTTTGGTATGTGGATATGTTTCTTGACTCATTCCTGTGGATGCAGTTTCTTTTTATTGTATATTTTGGGGGATTTTGATTTTGTTTTTGACAGACTCCTATGGAGGCTTTAAATTATATATTGTAGATGCATGGTTGGACATTCCTATGGATTGTTAAATTGTATATTGTAGCTGCATGATCTGACAAAATCCTATGGATGCATTATATGGGTGGGATTTGATGGATACGGATGACCTTTGATAGGCCCTTGTGGCTTTTGTCATCCGTTAAATTATGTTATGTTATGTTATGTTATGTTAGGATGAGCGAAATACTGGTCTGATCACCCAGTCCTTGGCACCCTCATTCTCTGCAATTCCCCATGTCCAGAAAGCCAGCAGAAGATAATCCCTGAGACATGTATACAGCTTTCAGCAGCTGTGGCATCAAGGATGTCAAAAACCTTTTATTTTTTTTTTTTTAAGAGCTCATCTGGCGACTGCCTACTGTCAAAAACCAGTGGGTGTGGAGATTCCAATTCCTCAAGAACACTCAGGGCGCTATGTGAATTGCTAATGATAATAATCGGGTCTCCGAACCGGGCAAAATATGTTATCTCCCATATTGACTGGTTTCTTACAACCAGCTTGGCCGTGAAGACAAATGCAGTGCCTGGTAGAGCCCCACTGACTTCAAACAGAGAGGATACAGTATGGAAAGCAACCCTAGCCCCCCTCTCCTGGGACTTGGCTTCAAAGGTACAAAAATGGTGCCGGGTATATTTGAACTAGGACTCAAACACACATGAATATTCATACACAGGTGAACGAAATATGGCATTTATTTTTTCTGTGGAAAAGAAAAATAATTTATTAGCCTTGTTCATTTCTCTTCTTTCACACACAATGCAAAAATTTCTTTGTTGCTCTTACTATTATTGTTCTCTTATCATCTATATCTTTTTTTCCACACTCAGTCCATAATCCTCCCTTCTCTCCACCTCCTCCCACTTTTCTCTTCACAACTCTATTGCCAATTCTTCTTTCAATTTCTCTCTTTCGAGACTGGCCCACACATTCCACTATCAAATGTTCTATAGATTCTCTTTGCCCCAATAGGCACCATTCGCATCCGTCTTCTCCTCCATTCCATCTGTATGTCCTCCCCTTCACCTCCAAGGATCCAGTCCGTGCCTTGAATAGTAGCTGGCTTGCAAAACTCTCATCATACATATTCTCAATGCAAGGCATAGGATTGTGTCAAATCATAACGTAATATAATTTTACGGATGACAAAAGCTACAATGGCCTATCAAAGGTTATCCACATCTGTCAAAACCCACCCACAAAATGGCTATTCTGGGATTTCATATGAAAATCTAATAAGAACACCAAATATCTTTCTAGAAAAAAATGAAAGGCATTTTAACATGTCAATTAGCGCAGGATACTTCCCCAATCCCTTAAAGAGAGGAAAAATAATGGTAAACATGTAGACGAGCAGCCCGGCCAGAAAAATTATTTTGTGTAAATATTATAGTTCACCTGTGTCATTTCTGACGTCATAACCAACCCCCAACCCCTATTATAATTCGCAAAATGATTAAAGGCACTGACATGATTTAGTTAAAGCATTCACCTCTGTAAACATCAGAACATTAGAAAAATTAGGATTATATACTGGGGGGCTGTGCCCCTCAGACCCCTCCCAAATTTAATGCAACTCAGGATCATCGTAGTGCGGTCCACGCATTGTGTTTAACTCCCCACGAGCCGTCCCCTATAAATGTACTCCAAAAACGTGAAACATTTTGAAACACGGATGAAATAGTACATCTGGTAAATATGTAGATTATCGGCGCGAACAATGGGACGTACTATTTTGTCAGTGTTCCAAAATGTTTCACGTTTTTGGAGTACATTTAAGTTGACGGCTCGTGTGGGGGTAAACACAATGCAAAAATTTCTTTGTTGCTCTTACACTACGATGATCCTGAGTTTCATTAAATTGGGGAGGTCTGGGGGCACAGCCCCCAGTATATAATCCTAATTGTTTATAGAATAATAATTCGAAAAGGACTCAAACGCATATTAATATTCCGACACAAGTGAACGATAATATTTACACACAAATTTTTTTCCGGCCGGGCCGCTGATCTACATATTTACCTTACATCTTAGCGGGCGGGCCGCTCGTCTACATATTTACCAAAACAATATTCCCACCCAAATTTCGAAAACCACTGAATCAACCCGGAAACTTCTGACCCATAACTTTACTTGAATCCATATCTAAACTCTTGGAGAAAATGATTAGAAAGAGACTCAGCCATCTCGAGGCTAACAATTCAATTCCACAACACCAACACAGGTTTAGAAAAACAAAGAGGAACCGAAACTGCACTGGCAATAGGTAAATACGAAGAGATACATATACCTTGTCCTAAAAGATGTACAGAAATCATTTGACATGGCGGATTGGACTTAAATATAAGATTAAAAGGCTAGGACTTCCCAGAATTATAACCAAATGTTAGTGCGATTACGTAATGGATCGCAAAGCATACAGTGGCGGCAACAAAAAAAGTGACATTTAATATTGGCAACAGAAATCGATACACAAAATCGTTTTCACGATTTTACTTGCCAACTAGCCAATGAAAAGGTGCGGGGCTTATGCCGCAAGTGGACGACTCTCCTGAGCTAAGACAAGAGAACTGCGCTTTACTGGAACTCAGTGTCTCGTTTGAGCTCGTACAGTTAGGCTTTAGTGTATGGCACTCCAGCGTGCTGATTTCCTGCATTCGTGCCTACATTTGACGTGCTATAACTTCTGTGCAAATGGATACAATGGGGCGGAAAAAGCTTTCTATGACAGAGAAAAGCCGTGCCTTGATAGAATCACAAATATCAACAACTATGAAATGAAATGGAAAATAAGAACTAATCCAGACAAGTTTATAATCGTACAAGTGGAGAGACGCAAAACATCGCGAGTACTTATCCACGAAAAGAGATATCGATACAAACAAGAGGGCAAGGTTGTCGGGCTAAAAATAACTTCCAACGGATATATGAAACATATCAATGAAAGAATATGTAGATTAGCAACTCGAACGATGGGACGTACTATTTCGTCTGTGTTTCAAAATGTTCTACATTTTTGGAGTACATTTAAGTGGACGGGTCGTGTGGGGGTAAACACAATGCGGTGACTACACTACGATGATCCTGAGTTTCATTAAATTAGGGGGGTCTGGGGGGCACAGCCCCTAGGAAATAATCCTAATTGTTTATAGAATAATGTCCTAACGTTTACAGAGGTGAATGATTTAACTACATCATGTCAGGGCCTTTAATCGTTTGGCGAATTATAATAGGGGTGGGGGTGGGGTCTAACGTCAGAAATGACTGATTTGAATTTTTATTTTGTTTTTTACTTAATATCCTCATTTGGAGTCATTTTTATTTTTCAATATATTTTTCCCAGTAATACTTCAGATTTGGGGCGCACGGTAGGTGGCGCTGTTAGTAAACTACAATATATCTCTTATGACGTCAGACGGTAGCTTCAGATGTGACCAATTACGGCGTTATATTTTTTTGTTGTTTGGGGGATTTGTAACTTTTAGTCTGTATTATTTACTAAATATCTGCGCCTCTGCTCGTTTATAGTTATTTTTCTAAGTTAAGTAAGCTTTCTTGATGTCTTTTATTGTTTTTTTGCTTTCAGATTTTTTGTTTCATAATGAACGATAAAGAGCTTCTTACTGGCAACGTCGTAACTATAAATAAAACCCGTTTAGCATTTCTTTCTCTTTCGTTATGGCTTTTTCGTGCTCTAGTCGTGCTTCTTCGTTATTCGAATTGGGGTTTATTTTACATGAACGCCAAAAACTTTTAGATTATTTAGAGGCGCATAAACTAATCAAGAAACCTATAAAAGTAAGTATTTTTTGTCATTGGGTTAGGTTTTTCTGCCAGTAAAAAGCTGTTGGGGAAAAAAACAGTAAATTGAAGGGGACTGCTCGTGGATGAGATATCACTGCAGGGGAACCACCCTGCGATGATCCTGAGTTTCAATCAATTGGGGGTGTCTGGGGTGCGCAGCCCCCAGTATATAATCATATACAAAAAAAAACGCCGTAATTGTTCACATCTGACGCTACCGTCTGACGTCATAAGACATATATTGTAGCCCAAAATTGTAGCCTATAAACAGCGCCACTTACCGTGCGCCCCGAAACTGAAGTGTTACCTTTTTTCCATTTTACTATTTTTATTACATTTTTTATACATTTAAATCTAATTAGCTAGATCGTTCAAAGGAACTACTTTGCGCATGAATATTCCGACACGGGTGAACGAAAATATTTACCAAAAAAAAACACTTTTTCGGCCGAGTCGCTAATCTACATATTTACCAAAATATTGTTCCAATTCAGAAATTTGAACACAAAAAAAAACAAAATTAAAATTTATGAAGCATTATGCAGATCGGTATTATTGTATCCAACAATACCTCTCAATGCCCTACATAAGACCAACACCGTATAGCTTCAAAGAGTACAAAACAAAGGAGTATTGTTAATTACAAATACGAGACGAATAGAACAACGTAGACAACAAGATCTACGCCAAGAAATTAACTTAGAACCAATTAACCCAATTCTTCACAAAAGGACTACGAAAATATGAGAAAAACTAAAATTTCTAAACGAAGAAGAAAATAGAAAATTGGAGATCCCCATTAATCATCGGAAGAACAATAAGGGAATATTTAGAAACGGGAAAACAATAGTCGGAGTCAATTCCGCACCAATGCTTACGTAGAATATTGAACAAACAACTGCACACTAAAAAAGAAACACAAAAATCTATAAAAAAATAAAGAACAATAGAGGCGTGAGAGTCTTGAAAATAAATTTAAAAAATCATAAAATATAAAACAAAAATAAAATAAATAAATAAAATAGATGCATTATAAAACGATAATAAAGAACGAAAAAGAGATGGCGGGTCACCCATCAAACTGTAATATCTCATATTCATTCCATTTCACCACTTTACCTAAGCACCTACTATCCACTCTACTCTAACTATATACTTTTAACTTCTACCTTTTTCAAGAGGTAAGACCCACAAAATGCATCCATAGGATTGTGTCAGATCATGCATCCACATTATACAATTTAAACAATCCATAGGATTATGTCCGATCATACATCTACAGTATACAATTCGAACCATACACAGGAATGTGCCCAAAACAAAAAGCATCATCATCAACACTCGTCAAAATCCAAATCAATCTTAATATACAATAATAAAAAACTGCATCCACAGGAATGAGTCCAGAATAACTCCACCCCTAAAAAAAAAAAAATAACCCTCCCTGCCCATATAATCATCTAATAGGTTTAAAAACATTCAAGTTTGGACTGTCTACTGTCTCAGATGGTAAACTATTCCAGGAATCTACCACTCTATTGGTGAAAAAAATATTTTCTAACATCTAACTTACACCTCTGGTTTTTTTTTATTTTTAAGTGGTGATCCCTAGTCCTATTACTACCTTCCAACTCAAATAACTTGCTAAAATCCAACATCCCCATCCCAGAACAGATCTTAAAGAGCTCAATCGTATCTCTCCTCAAGCTAGGCATAGGGGGTCTAGGAGGATGACTGAGGTGCCTGAGATAGGTGACTCTCAGATTAGATAGGAAGTTGAGTGCGGGCAAATGGAAGGTAGTGAGAGTTTGTTTGCCGGGTGCTGGTGCAAATGATGTGTCTGAGAGGTATGATAGTTCCTCGTAGCTTTCGTATGAGAGAGGTACAAAAGGTAGTTGAAAGGATGAGTGAAAGTAGAGTGAAAGGCGTCGTTTGAGGTGTGTTCCCGAGATTGGATGTGGGGATATAATGGTTGTCTCTTGCAATTGGACTGACTGATTATGTACAAATAACAAACAAACAAACAACTTTATTGCGGATTTCGGTGATCCATAAAAAAAATAATAAAAAAAAAAAACATTACAATTTTGAAGTATACCACTATCTTACTGCTAGTACTTATTCACCTATTTACATGAACTGTCAATCTACTAATATCTAATATTGCCGGATTAATGCAATGGGTAATATTTATCATGTGAGTAGTAATTTCAGAAAGATACCTACAGTCTGAGTGAAAAATACCACACACAATTTTATTTGAGCTGCTTTCTAACCTATTTAAAAAAACATTTACAAGTCGGGATTAGTGTTTGTAGATGTTTGGAATAGTTTTATGGGAATAAGGCATTGGCTGGACTCCATCTAAGCAGGGCTAGGGTTGACGTATTGTGGCAGGAGTTAGATAGTGTCGTTGGGTCTTTCCAGGCGGGAAACTAGTTAATGAAAGTGGTCAGGGAAATATAGGAGTACAAGGTGGGCCAGGGAAAGGAAAGAGATGCAGAGGAGATAGAGCGAACGGTATAAATTATAAAAGAGGTTCTTCAGGGGTAGGAGGGTTAAGTTGTATTGTAGGGGTGCGAAAATGTATGAGAGAAATTCCTTCCAACTCGATAATATAAATGGCCGATAACTTTACCAACAAAAAAACAGACTAAGCCAGTCGTGTGGCTAGAGTATTGGAAATCAAATGCAGTGGTACCGCGTTTGAAACTCACAATCCCAAAACCTTTTATGAAGATCTCTCAAGAAAGAAAACGAAGATTAAGGATCAACTCAACCAGAAGAATACGGAAGTCAAGGAAAATGGAAAGAAAACGTTCCAAGGGCCAACTTAAAGAAAAAAGGAATTTCATAAAATCAAATGATGAACAAGAATAATATTAACAAATAAATAAAATTATAATAAGGATTCGCCCCCCCCCTCCCTCAGTATTTATACTAATGCTCGTAGTATTAGAAATAAATAGATGAGTTATTTAGCATAGCCGGGCGTGACTGTAATTTTTTTAGGGGCGACTTTGCGCCGGATCTGGTGCGACTGCAACTTTGCGACTCTATTTTTTGCTCCCCCCCCCTCTCCCCCAGTGCGACTTTCAAATTTGCGACTGCGATTTTTTTATTCCCCCGGGTGCGACTCCGCTAAATTACAATGTAAACTTTAGCGCGATAACAGAAACCTGCTTTTACGAGTATAAGGCAGAAAAAACACATAATTGTTATTTATTTATTTTTTTTTAGTTAAAACACAGCCTAAACTAATATCTACAGGCAGGGCTGGATTTAGATTTCATGAGGCCCTAAGCTATTTTAGATAATAGAGCCCTTTAGATGTCTTATTTCGGCGACAAATTGTCGCTGTTTTTTGTGTTTAATATGCTATATGGTAATTTTTGGATCTAATAAATATCTAAGCCATTTGCACTTGACATAATATGTATTTTATCAAAGTAATTGTTGAATTGAAATACAATTAAGAAGAGGTATATTAATAGTGAAATATTTTATTAACTTCTAACTTAAAATTATTTTTATTCATAACAAACTCAATAAAGCAAATACGTTGGTAAAACAACAAATGTTCTTATAGAAACACAATTTACAGAGGCTTATAATCTAGTCTCTAGAAACTTTTTATAAGAACTAATTACATTAATGTATCTACCAAATACCCATTAAATTGTATAATATTATCACGATTTATTGTATACTGTGTATACAAACAAAACACAAACATGATCTAAACTAAAATACTTTTTTCTTGCTTCTGCCAGAGCAAAGTCACTGATGATATCATCAAATGATAAACTGGGTAGTTTGTCACTTTCTATGCACCAGAGACTGAGGGAACGTAATTTATCTTGAGTTATGGTTGTTCTAAATTCATTTTTTAACCTCTTCAGCTTATAAACGGATCTCTCTCCAGAGCAATTTGCAATCATCTTACTAAGGAACATTCTCAAAATTACTTCTACATTAGGAAATGTACACCCCGTTTTTTTCTTTAATTTATTGGGGGCCCCAATAAATTAGAAGCAAAATACGTAATCGGCAAAAATGCTACACTCTGTAGGTTTTATTTATTTATTTGTTTATCGTATATTTTAGAGATCCACACACACACCCCTTTTTTCTATATTTTTTTACGGGAGCTCTAAACTATAGCTTGTTTAGCTTATACGTAAATCCCGCACTGTCTACAGGTCATCCTCCTCATACATGTCCTCCTTGCCCATCTTCTCCTCTAGAAGGTCCATGTTTCCTTTGCGGAACACAAGCTCCTCAAAGTTAACCTCATCCAGATAGGACCGATAGGCCCTGAGGACGTCCCCGGCCATTTTGAATAGCAATTTCTTTGAAAAAGGTCGTCTTTGTTCCTGTTCAAAGTCGCGGAAAATTGGCGGTAAAACTTTGCTTAGTCCGACTTTTTCAAAACGTTCGCGACTTCTAAATTCATAGTGCGGCAAAGTTGCAACTCGTTGACGCAACGCTCAGTTCTGTTATTTAGTAATATTATTGATAAAGATATAGATAGATGTGTAATAGAATCATGGGTTAATGAAAATAAATTTAATGATTACGTTTGAACTACAGGGTTATGATATGTACATTAGTCAAAGGAGAGATAGGACTGGTAGTGGATTGATTATTTGTATCAGAAATAGCATTTTTCAAATCTAAATAATTTTATGAAGCAAGAAGTTGAGTCACTGTGGATAGATATTAGAGTCAGTAAAAATAGGATAATACACTTGGGATCCTTTTACAGACCACCCGGACAGACTCATTGTATTGAGAAGATAATGATCATGGAAATAAGTAAAGGATGTGAAGTAGATATAGTTATTCTTGGTGACTTTAATTTAAATTCTGTGGATTCAGAAAATATGATAGGAAGGAATAGAGCAAGTTGTAAGTTTATAGAATGCTTTGAGGATATTTCTTTTTATTCAATTTGTTAATACGCCAACAAGGGGTGCCAATATATTAGATCTGGTTCTTTCAAATGATGATAACTTGGTTCAGGAATTGACTGTCGGGGAAGCATTGGGAAATAGTGATCATTAGATGGTTCGTTTTAACTTGGGAATATTGAAAGGTAGAACATCAACAAACTCCACAAAAATTCCACATTTTTATAGGGGTGATTACGATAAATTACGCAAATTGCTATATCAGATTAGGAGCGGTATAAAATTCAGTGGGGAGAATACTTATGAGATGTGGGACACTTTTAAGACTATATTAAGCATAGTCCAGGAGCAGTGTATTCCAATGAAGGCTATTGGAAAAAAATGTAGGAAGCCGTTGTGGTGGAATCAGGAGATAGCTAGGAAAATTTTTGAGAAAAAAAGGGAATGCCATAGATTACAGAGAGAAAGTACCTTTGACAATTTAAATCATTATAGGTCGACCAGAATTTAGCTAAATAAGATTATCAAGAATAGCAAAATGGCGTTAGTAATTAATTTAGCTAAAAATAATAATAGAGATCCAAGAAAATTCTTTAGCTATTATAGAATTAATAACAAATCTAATAGTGATAAAATAGGGACTATTAGATAGGAAGAGATTTTGAAAGATTCTGATGACGAAATAGTAGAGGTTCTTAATGATAATTTTTCTTCAGTATTTACAGAAGAGAATCCAGATAGATTAATTGATGATAATTCTAGGTCGAGGGAAGTAGTATTGAATACCGTTCATGTGAACAGGGAAATAATTAAAGGGCTTATATTGGAGTTAAAAAATAGTAGGTCATCTGGCCCAGAAAACATTCATTCTAGGTTACTTAAAGAAGGTGCAGATAGTATTGCAGTAGCTCTTCGAAGATATATACTAGATCACTAGAGTTTGGAGGAATACCTAATCATTGGAAATTAGTGAATGTAGTGCAAATTTTAAAAAAGGGAAGTAAAGAAGACCCGAATAACTTTAAGCCTGTAAGCTTAACTTCTATAATTTGTAAAATCCTTGAGAAGATAGTTAAGAAGGGTATTTCTGAACATCTAGAGTGTGGTAGGTTAATAAATGATGCTCAGCAGGGGTTTAGAAGAGCTAGATCGTGTTTAACAAATTTACTGGAGTTTATAGATTATGTTACTAAACAATTAAATATGGGAGAGAATGTTGATGTAATTTATTTAGATTTTAGCAAAGCTTTTGATAAGGTTCCACATAAGAGATTAGTTCACAAATTAAAAATGCATGGGATATGTGGTAAAGTTTTGAATTGGATAACTGAATGGCTGAAAGACAGGAAACAGAGAGTTGTGCTGAACGGGGTGAGGTCACAGTGGAGAGACGTTATTAGTGGCGTTCTTGAGGAATCCGTTCTAGGCCCTTTATTATTCATAGTTTATATTAATGATCTTGGGGAGGCTGTAAATAGCAAAGTGTCAATTTTTGCTGATGACACTAAATTGGCAGCTGTAGTCAAAGAAGTTGAGGGTAGCTTAAAAGTGCAGAGTGACCTAAATAAGTTATTAGCTTGGGCTCAGAAGTGGCAAAGGACTTTTAACCTAAAAAAATACAAATTTCTTGACATGGGAAAGGATAATAGAGAATGGATGAGCATTTGCTGAATTCAGTTGAGGATGAGAAGGACTTAGGCGTAGTAGTAGATAGGTGTCTAAATTTTTAAAAGCCGTGTATTGAGGCAAAAAATAGAGCAAGTGGGATGCTAGGATTCACTAGGAGGAATGTTAGCAAGAGTAAAGTGGTTATCCTTAAACTCTACAACTCGTATGTTAGGCCACATTTAGAGTAGTGTATACAAGCATGGTCACCACATTTTAGACATGATCTCAACCTGCTAGAGTCAGTACAAAGGAGGGCACCAAAAATAATACCTACCCTGAAGCACCTTTAATCTGACGATAGACTGAGGGAACTAAATATGTTCTCAGTGGAAAAAAGGTGTGTGAGGGGAGATATTATTGAGCTCTTTAAGATCTGTTCTGGGATTGATAAGTTGGATTTTAGCAAGTTATTTGAGTTGGAAGGTAGTAATAGGACTAGGGGTCGCCACTTAAAAAAATTAGAAATAGAGGTGTAAGTTGGATGTTAGAAAATATTTTTTCACCAATAGAGTGGTAGATTCCTGGAATAGTTTGCCTTCCGAGACAATAGACAGTCCAAACTTGAATATTTTCAAACGCAGATTAGATGATTATATTGGAAATGGCGGGTTAACCCTTTTTTGAGAGGGGGCGGGGGATTCTGGACTCATTCCTGTTGATGCCGTTTTTTATAATTGCATACTATGATTGAATTGGATTTGACGACTCTTGATGATGATGCTTTTTGTTTTTGACACTTCCTGTGGATGGTTCTAATTGTATATTGTAGATGCATGATCTGACACAATCCTATGGGTTGTTTATAAAGTAGTTGCATGATCTGATATAGTCCTATGTGGGTGTGTTTTGACAGATGCAGATGACTTTAATAGGCCTTTGTGGCTTGTGTCATCCGTGAAATTATGTTATGTTATGATATCATGTTTAATTTATTTATTCTCCTTTTCTTTTTACCACCTATTCGTACACTCAATTATTTTCTTTTTTTTACCGGTGTGTTCTCAAAGGAACATTTTTTTCAAGGTCGCGCCTCCTTATAGAAACGATCCTTCAGATCATATATTGGTTTTGGGGAAACAAAAATACTGTAAAGCGAATTTCATAGGAGGTTGATGTTTCCGAAAAAACTTTGGTGGATTCGTTTAGTTTTTGTAGGGAGGTCGCAATTGACTATTGTGAAAAACATGCCAAGAAATTAGGTGGTGTTGGTAAATTAGTTGAAATAGACGAGGCCAAGTTTGGGAAACGAAAGCACAACAAAGGGGGAGTGGTTGGGAGTGTTTGGATTTTAAATGGGTTCAAACGAGAGATTTAAAACGTTTTTATGGTCGCGGTTCCCATATGGGGTTGGGGGGGGGGCATTCCTTATATTTATTTATTTCTTGACTGAAGTTGCTCCTCGAAACATTGTCTTGAATTCATTTATTTATCTGACTCCATATTCTTGCTGGCTGAGATTCCTTCTTCTTTAATTTGGGTTGATGTATCTTCCTTTTTAACGACGATATGATGATTCCTTCCAATTTTGACGACGTGATGACTTTCTTGATGCTTCTTGGAGATTTTGATGGGATGAGATGAGTTGAGACGAGTTAGCCCTTGAAAGTCGTATTTCCTTGAATTCCGTTTTCTTTGAGCGCGGTTTTCTCTCGAGTCGATTTCTTGGTATTTTTGCTGGATTAGTTAGTCTTGAAGCATTATCCGTTTTCTTCGAGAATTTTATTCGCAAAAATTTGTGGACTGTATGGGATCGATCTTGGGTCTTTGTATCCCGAGGCAAGCACTCTACCGTTACGACATGGCTTAGTCCGTTCTGACTTGGTAATTTAATGGGCACTATTTATATTCTCGCTTTGGAAGGAAGTTTTTCTCTTATACATCTTCTCACCCCTACACCCAATCGAACAAAAGAAACACTTATGGTTGTTTTTAAAGAGTGGAACTTGCCGGGAACTGAAATTATTTCGGATTGCTGGTCCGCCTCCTCAGGCTTGGAGTTGGGAAGTTTCCAGCACCGAATCGTCAACCATTCAAAGAATTTTGTTGACCCAGACAGCGGGGCAAGCACCCTGTTATGATTTGTTTTTGATTAAGTTCATAACTAACCTGTGTTTCCTTCTTTTATTAGGAATTGCTTTGTTTAAAGTGAATTTAGCGAAGTTAAAATATTACACGAAAGTATGAAATAGATTTATTGCTGACGATAATGTATAAAAATGAAATCTTGCAGTTTCTCTACTAACTGGACTCCTAGGTTTGTGAAACCAATATTATGCCACTTATACATTGCCATTAATAATTCTTTGTTTGTAAAATATGCATGTGCCTATATTTGGGTGTGTAATTATGCGAGAATGTGTTTATTATATGTATTATTTTCTTTGTATTCTTATATTCTGTGTTTATTTCAGTGAAATAAAGCCAACGTTCGGAGAATTCTTTACTTTAGGTTCCTTCGATTTATTTCACTAATAAGAATGGAACGTGGTGTTAGTGCTGATCGGTTAAATGTTCTTCCAACTGCACCAGAAGCTGTACGTCTATTTAAACACTGGTTGTTTGTCTTATCGAGGTACAAAGCGTCAATTGAAGGTACAAACGATTCGTATTTAGGCATTCTAGCCAATTCAGTTTCTCCTGAAAATTTCGAGATAATTTCCGAATGTATTACTTTCGACGATGCTCTTGCTGCTCTCAAAAGCGCCTTCATTCAACCTGTGAATGGGGGTAGTGGCACGACACAAGCTCTCAACTCATAAACAATCAGATGGTGAAACGATTCATGAATATGTATGTGCTTTGCAGACACTCAGTTTGGATTGCAATTTCAAGGCTGTGAATGCAGAAACGTATAGAAACGAGTATATTCGAAATGCCTTTATTACTGGGCTTTCATCATCAAATATCGTATTTATAGGAATGCCCTTTGAATCATTCCTATAAATAATAATAATAATCCTGGAGAAAGATGAGGATAAATTATTTCTATGTAATATCACACCAATACGACAAATTCCCTTTTTATACAAGATTTTCCCTTACATGAACACACATGCACACACATTCTTTTCGCCATCTGCCTGGAATCGCTTTTCAAGGTCCATTCGTGAACAGCGTCGCTTCAAAGAAAGGTCAGTCAAAATTCCTCTTCCACTTATTCTTTGCAAACAATCCATACGAGAGAGTAGGTCCTAATTCATGTTCATTCTCTCATTTACAGACACCAATTCACATTCCATCATTAGTCGTGTACTTACATAATTACATATTTATATACACTTATGAACACACCATTCTTGGCACGTGCTTTCAAATATAACTTTCCAAACACCTAACTTGTATTCATTTCAACTTAAATCATCTATGTATTCTTCAATATTCTCTGTATAGCCTTCAATTTGTATCCCTTTAATATACTCTCCGTTATTCAATTCAATTTTGTATAAGAATAATAACTTCAAATCATAGATTATTGTAAGATTATAATATATACTATTTTTGTTAACTTGAATCATTACATTCCCATGCTAGCTAGAAGAGTTCAAATCCACGTTATTGGTACGATATGATCAGTCAAAACCAAAACAACAAAATTTATGTACGTACTGACTGTTGCATTTGCTATCTAAGGACTAAAGTATCGATGCATTAGTTAGAACTTCTATATCGTGAGCACCGGACTTTACGTTTGTTCGTTTTACCTGAATGTTTCGCTGACATTATTTTATGAATCTTTTTCCTAAGTAAACATTCCTCCTTTAAACTAAACTTTGGAAGTCCTCAACTTGACCTCTGGATTCTATGATTACTGATCCTCCAAGAGTTTTCAACAACTTATCATCTGATTGCAGATCAGTCATTACGAAGTCACGCAAGTTTAAAATGTCTGACTCTGAATTTATTCGTTCTGAAGTAGCACGCATGCTCAAGGGAGACATTATCGAGCCGAGCACCTCTCCTTGGTGAGCTCAAGTTCATGTTGTGTAGAATCAATCAAAGAAAATGTTAGTAATTGACTATTCTCAGACGATTAACAAATTTACTTACTTGAATGCGTATCCATTACCCACTGGTGAAGAATTGCTTAATAAAGAATCGACCTCTATAAGATATTTAGCATCATTGATCTAAGTAGTGCTTATAATTGTGTTCCTCTTCACTCTGAGGATAAAATTCGCACTGCTTCTAAGGCGGATGGAAGGCCTTTACAATTTAAACGCTTAAGTTTTGGTCTAATCAACGGTGTTGCCCGCTTCCAGTGAATTATAGTGTAGAAATAATCTTGAGGTCACGTATGCTTACCTAGACGATGTTACTATTTGCGGCCGATACAAGCGGAACATGATAAGAACCTACCTAAGTTTCTCGAAGCTGCTGAGAAACATAAAATGACCTTAAATAAAAACAAATGAACCTTTTCAACTAATACTATATATATTCTAGGTTATCAGGTTTGCCAGAATGAACTTCGCCCAGATCCTTCCCGCCTTGCTGCTCTCAAGGATATGCCCGTACGAACCAGCCAAGAATCATTATCTCGATTAGTAGGATTGCTCGCATACTCCTCGCGGTGGGTTCCAAGATATTCTCAACGAATTCGTCCCCTAATTAATTGCCAGTTTCCACTTTCTGAAGAAGCTACAAATGCAATCGAGGAATTAAAATCAGCTATAATCAACGCTGTTAGGGCAAAAATAGATGAAAATTTACTGTTTACACTGGAAACTGATGCCTCAAGTAGCGCCATTGGGGCCACTCTGAATCATAATGGACGACCCTTTGCCTTCTTTTTGAGATCCTTAAATTCTTCCGAGAGAAATCACTGCTCTGTCGAAAAAGAGGCCCATGCTATTGTTGAGACGAAACTTGCCTTATTCTGTAGATGACGTTAAGCGAGTGGTGTCAGGGTGCGAAACGTGTCAAAGGTTAAAACCTCGATATTATCGCCTAGAGAGGCAAGAGCTTATCCGTGCAATGTGCCCTTCTGATCGAATCAGCTTGGACCTTAAAGGGCAACTACCATCTTCTCCTCTCAATAAGTATTTATTAATTCGGGTAGACGAATACACGTGTTTTCCATTTGCTTTTCCTTGTAAGGATATTTCTTCATTAAGTGTTATAAAGTGTCTTACTAGGTTGTTTTCTCTTTTCGGGTTACCAGGGTACGTGCATGCGGATCGAGGTACTTCTTTCATGTCTGCCGAAATAAAATCCTATTTGCACGAGATAAAGTTTCCGACGAGTCGTTCAACACCTTACCATCCTGCCGGGAATGGAGAATGCGAGCGCTATGAAGGAATTGTATGGGAAACTGTTACCTTGGTGTTGGAGTCTAAGAAACCTGCGCATTAACCATTGGGAACACGTCCTCCCGGATGTTCTTCATTCCTTGCGTTCATTGTTATGTACTCCATTGAACGCAACTCCTCACAAACTTTTTTTTTCATTTTCTCGAAAGACCACGACGGGAATGAGTATACCTAGCTGGTTTACTTCACCTGGTAAAGTACTTTTAAAACGAGATGTACGGAATAAGGACGATCCCTTAGTACGCGAAGTGGAACTAATCGAAGCCAATCCTAAATATGCACAAGCCAGATTTCCAGACGGCCCAGAAGATACGGTGGCTATCCACGATTTAGCCCCAACCGGAGAGAGCCAGTTAAACAAGATTGAAGTTATCCTTAATCTTAATTCCGATACAAAATCCTCTATTCCATCTCTTGATGCTTATGTAAATGCTGAAACTAAACGAGATCCCAATTCATCATGTCAGGATGTCCCTCCTCCAGTTGCTCTCCCTGAAGGCTACCCCTGAAAATATCCCTCATCGATCTACTCGATTTAGAAAACTTGACTGTTCTATCGAAAACGATACATCTCATGATGTTCCTAATCCAGAAGCTTCCCCTGACGCCTCTACTGAAACTATTCTTCGTTACTTTACTCGACCTAGAAAACCTGTTGAACGTTACATTGAAAACTGCTAGATCCTGTAAATACTCGCATTAGACGCTTGCTCTAGTATTTCATTGTATTTTAGCCTTTTTTCTTTTCATAGAGAGGAAGATTGTTATAATTTATTTGGGGGTTAAGTTCATAATTAACCTGTGTTTCTTACTTTATTAGGTTAAAATATTAATTTAAATTATGAAATTGTATGTATTTTTTTCTTTATATACTTATGTTCTGTAATTGTTTATTTCAATGAAATTAAGCCAGCGTTTGCAGAGCTGGGCGCGTTTCTCGGTCTTGGGTAGTGCGTTAGCGTTCCTGCTTATAAAATGGAGAGACACCGTATTTTTACAAAGCAATGTTTTCCCTATAAGGTCAGATATTTTATGACCTCAGATAAGTTTGATTTGAAGAAGAAAGTTAGGAATGGATCTAAGGAAAACAAACCGGGGTTAATATTTACATTTCTCTCCTTTGTGTTGGAGATTAGGAACGAGTCAAAGATATTTCTGCTAATAAAATCATTTATATGCATTATGGTATCTGCTTTTGACCAGTTAATCTGGTGACCCATCTTAAGCTTGTGGACGGCCAAAGCACTATTTGAATATCCCTTAGATACTGCATTTTGATGTTGCTTAATTCTTACAGAGATAGTTTTAGAAGTTTGACCCACATAGAATAAATTACAATCCAAACAATGTATACTATATATTACATTATTATCGTTCATTGGGCTGTGTTTTATTAACCTATTTTTTAATGTATAATTTTATTTAAAAGTTACATTTAAATTAAGTTGTTTTAACACTGGTACTGCATACAAGAAATTATCATGGTAAAGTAAAAGTAATATGTTGTGTAAATGTTCTGTTTTCCCCATCTTGCTGTTATTTTACTGGTTTTTTTTTAGCTTTATATATGCAGTTTCCCCCCACCAATATTTCGGGTAACATAGATTGAAGGCAATTTCTTCAATTTTTTAAAATTCTTGATCTAAATAGTCAGGACTACATATTCTGAGCGCCCTAAGATACATGGAAGAAAATACTAATAGAAAACTTAAACCTGTCTGGTTGTCTAATTATTAGAATATCTAGGAAAGGAAGGCTATTATTTTCTTCTTTTTCTAAAGTAAATTTAATTGACGGAACCAATGAATTAATAAGTAAAAGAAAACCATCGAGGTCAAAATTTTCCTTTAGAATTCCCAGGACATCGTCCACATAGCGGTACCAAACAATTTGAGTGGACAAAACCGGTGGAATCAGCCTCGTTTCAAAATATTCAATATATATATTCGACAATAAGGGAGATAAGGGATTACCCATAGCCATGCCAAACACTTGTTCGTAGAAGTTGCCATTGAAACTAAATTTACATTTTTTTTAATGCATAAACAAATAAGTTGAATGGTCGAGTTGGACGGTAAAGGCAAATCATAAGAGTTTAGAATACCAGCTAGGAAATCCAATAAGGCATCAACGGGCACTTTAGTGAATAACGAGGTAACATCAAAACCGACTAATCTCAGGTCTGATGTTACAATCATCTTGTCTAACTTATCGCGAAGATCAACTGATTTTTTTTAATGTGATGCTGTTATGGATCCTAAGATCGGAGAAAGTAAATTTACTAAATATTTTGAGAGTTTATATTGGATTGATCCAGTTGCACTGATGATTGGTCTTATTGGATTGCTTGGTTTATGGGGTTTTATTAGGCCGTACAAATAAGGTAATGATGAACCACTAGAAGAGACTGAGTCAATAATTAATTTGTGTTTTTTTTTAAATATTTTTTATGTCTCTATTGAAATTCTTAATTACATCATCTAAGGGATCGCCTCTTAACGATGTGTATGTAGTAGTATAAGATAACAAAGTGGCCATTTTTCTAAATACAATGTTTCATTCATTATTACACACATGTTGGATTTATCAGCTTTTGTAATATGCAAATCCTTGTCCATTTTTAATGATTTAAGGGCTGTTTTAAATCGTTTTGGAAAGTTATGTAAATTCTATTTCATATTATTTACTACTGAATAAACAATTCCTTTCACAACGAAAAAATTAAACCATCCTATAAGTGATAGTGATTGGAACAAAAAATATCGAGAAATCTGCGTAGTGAATTTATCGGATAAGCCAATATCGACCGATGTGAAACGTGCCTTAGGATATGGACTTTCGTTCTCAATAAAAAAAAAACATGAATGTGTGGACATTGCTGATGCCTTTGCTAGATTAGAAAGAAATAAGAACATATCACAATACCATATAGACATAGCAAAATGAATTGCTATTGGATATTAGATCATCATTGTTCAGAATTCAGGGTATGAACTTCCGTTTCTTCGAACTCCTACATTGCTCAGCAGTAGGGATGTCTCTCTACAGAGTCCAACAGTAATCTCTCCCCTCTCTTCGCTCATTGATCCCAGATTCTCAGGAAACTGATCAACATGCAGAGGTGGGCACTAAATACATTTAACGTATTTAAATATTAAATATTAAATACATAATAAAATTATATTTAGATAATAAATACATTAAATGTATTTAGATATATTTTTAAATACATGATATATAATGACAATCAATAAGGAACTATATTCGGAAAAATTAACATCGAGCTCACCCGTCTCATCGAGACACCAAACGGGTGGGCTGCCATCTGCTGGAAAAACAAGGATGTGGAGGCCCTTGTCTCAGGCCAAGCGAAAGAACCCCTCCGCAAGATTGGGCTCGAAGCGGTATCCCCCCACGAATTACTCGTGAGGCGTATCGTGATCCTAAGGAGAGTAGACCCCTTCTTTGCGGATAAGTTCACGGAAGTCATAAAGGACGAATTGAACGCCAAACAAGCA
Source organism: Ceratothoa steindachneri (assembly GCA_963969495.1). Lineage (NCBI taxonomy): Eukaryota > Metazoa > Arthropoda > Malacostraca > Isopoda > Cymothoidae > Ceratothoa > Ceratothoa steindachneri. The sequence goes on along the minus strand of OZ018338.1, from coordinate 63,391,091 downwards.
TGGGCAAAAATCGATAAGGTTGAAAAAATCGGCAAAACGTCGATTAAAGTCACCTTCAACAATAGCGAGATGGCTCAGAGAGCGACGAGAGACAGCTTCCTGGGCTTCTACCCGCGCGTAGCTCCAGGGCAGATAGAGGCAGATGAGTACGTACACCTCGAAAACTGCCAAGTCTGCCTCGCGATCGAAAGCCACTCAACCAAAGATTGCCCGAAGAAGGAACAAATCTGTGCGGCATGCTCCAAAACTGGCCACGGTTGGAGAGACTGCCGATAAGAACAAGTAAAATGTGTCAACTGCGGAGGGCAACATCGGGCTCTGGCCATGAGATGCTCTCTACCCAAAGAAGCCATTCGGAAGAAACGGGAAATGTTAGAAATACAAAAGGAGGAAAAGGCCCGAGAAGGCTCTTACGCCACAGCGGCATCTGCTCCAATCAACATCAACAAGCAAGCAACCGATAGAGTGACTCCGAAGCTGGTCCTGCCGGCTGAAAGCAAGGAAATTATGACAATGGTCATAGTCGCCCACCTGGCGAACCTTGCGCGACTCGGCAGCTTCTCGGAGGAACTTAACATCATGCTGCAGAATAATGGAGTTAATAAAAAGTTGTGGTTCCCACCAAACCCGGCATCTCAAGACGTGTTGAACATCAAGTTCGTTGATGTAACACAGTTTGAGACAACCAAAGAAGCTACGGTTCCAAACGAGGAACAACAACAACCAAAAAAGAATAAAGAAGACGGAAGCCACGAAAAAGACGAAGGCGTTGAAAACGCTGTAAACACAAAAAATAACCCGAAGCAGAAGCGATAAAAAAAGAAGAGGAACACCAGATCCGCAGCAAAGCAAGTAGAGGAAGAAAGGCCTGTACAATCTAACGGAGACTCGGAAGAAGATCAAACTTACCCCGAAGTGCCCCTAACCGAAAAAGTCGAAGTCCTGGAAAAAGGACACTTTTTTGACGGGGAAGAACTGAAGTTAACAATTTTCGGGACTGCTGGATGCAGATCTGAAAAAAGCAGCCAAGCAAAACTAGTTTTAGGTATCAGAAACGGTGAGTACAAGTGGACCTTTGATGGGCCGTGGTCTCTAAAAGAAATGGAGAGCCATTTGTGCAGTGGTTCGATGTACATCCCGGAGTCTAGTTTACACACAGTAAATGGGACTACATATAAAAACATAAAGTGCGGAATGAAGACCTCTGAGATTAACTAACAGTATAAAGTGATAAAAGTGATAAATATAACTGAAAAGTAAAAGTGATAAATAATAAAGTGAAAATCACATATCCAACAGTGTACAGACACGCCAAGTAAGTAAATGTATAACGTGTAAATAGTAAATTACGAAAGTTCTAGGGTATTGTAAATAGAGGAAATAATAAAATTAAAATGATTCAAATAGTGTAAAAGTTACAAGAATGAAGTGAGCTGAAATGTAAAACTCAGCAAAACATAGTGTGTACAGTGGACTAAATATCATAAAAGTAAAAGTTATTAAATATAATCATTAAATAAAATTTAAACTGAAGTATATACAGCAATATTAATGATAATAAGTAATAGAGTAATGGTAAAATTGACAGTGAAAAACTAAGTGATAGAATTAGATTAAAATAATTAAAGCTATCAAGTAAAATTTAAACAAGTGCGAATTCGTAAATCATAAATCAAAAAAATAGTTTTAATGTAAATATAAAACCCTACTAGTCGGTACAAATTAAATGTAAAAACGTTGAAAATTAATAAAAATCTGAGCTCTTGCGTAATCTTATTCCAGGAGGACTTATTTTGTGTATCTTTGCCTTTGACTAAATCTTTTCCCTTCTCAGCTATAATTTTTAAATTTCAACACTTTTAACTATAATATTTTTTATTTTCGCATTGTATGAATTGCTTTATATAAATGTAAAGGTGAAAGCCTTCTTGTACTCCTTTCTCCAATAAATATTATAAAAGTTACTACCATATTTCCCTGAAGATGACCCACTGCGGTCGTAAGCGTCTAGGAATAAAATATGTCCTCTGTGGCTATTTTCTCTCTCCTCGAAGATCCTGTTTAGAGACTTGTAGAGCAAATCAAGAAATTGCAAGTCAAAATCAATAACCCTGCCGCAGCTGTTGACTTTAATAACGCATATATATATATTGAATATAGGGAAATGGCCGAAGAATATAATGTTAAGAAGAATAAGCTATATAAGGTGGATATTATAAAGTGAATAAGATATAAAATATGGTTTAAATAAAATATAGTCACGAAATATGCTAAGCCATATATATATATATAAGGGGAAATTATATAAAATATAGTATAGTACAGCCACGACGTTTTTGAAGTTAAAATATCAGGGGAACTGGGATTCAAAGGGAAAAAAAGGAAGGAATTACACTTTGAATATTTTTAGACCTTTGTATACACTGATGCTCAGGGAGCTAATTTTTACTGACCTTGTCCCCAGCGCCGATGAAATAAAAGTGTACGTTAAAATGCGCTTGGATCTTCGAGAAACGGGAAACGGGAAAGTCTATTCTGATTGGTTAATTTCGAATTGGGTTGTGCAAAGGTTTTGATTGGTTGGTGGTTGGGAGGAGTCGTACTTTGATTTTGAGGTAACTGTATTGATATCAAAGGTCGTACAAAAATGGATTTGGGGCCGAGATGCATAATTTTATCAGGCGGGAAATTGCCAACTGCCTCTTTAGGAACTTTGTAGGAGCTTGCAAAGATGTCAGCTGCTACAACACTCCCCCCCAAGAGAGTTACCCATCCCGTTACAAAAAATATTACGCTAATCCAGATATCTCCGAGGCCTTCTGACAATGCGACCAGACCGTATGATGACGCCGGTGGGCTGGCTACGATTGCTGGGAATGGCATAAAATGCGGGCGAGGCTCTGTCACTAGCAAGAGTGGACGGGTTGATGGTGATCCGTTTGGGTGACCTCTCCGAGCAGGCGTCTGGGGATAGCATGACGCTCTGTGCCTGGCTTGCTGTTTGCGGGGTGACCAGAGGTGGAGGGATGGTCTCCTCACTGGACAGCTCTGACTACGAGGTTTCCTGCAACAAAAGAGGAGGCGGCAGCAATCGGGAAGGAAATGGAGATATGGGTGAGTTAGAGGAGATTGGGTTTTAGGTTAGATGATGATGAGATAGGGGGAATCACTGGACCATTATTAGAGATAGTAGAAGAGGGAAATGTGGACTGATCAGAATGAACTGCGTCAATAAAGGCAAGCTTCAAGCGATCCAGAGAAACAGTAGCCTGCTTGGCGCCAAACTGCAGTACATAGAATCTCGGCTTCCTAGAGATGACGAGAAAGGGTCCGTCATAAACGGGTTGCAATGAAGAGCGAGTAGAATCGCGACGGACAAAGACATGAGAACAAGTTGTCATCTCTTTCGGCACGAAAGGTCTCTGGTTAGCAAACACTCTAGGGGCGGTAGGCTTAACCTCAGCCATTACCCGTTCAAAATCGTGTACAGAAGAAGCAGGATTGAGGTGAGGAGGTAGAGGTCGATCAGAAGAAGAAAAGAATTGACCAGGAAGACGAAGTTGAGTACCGTAGACGAGTTCCGCAGCAGAGCAGGCGAAGTCCTCTTTTAAGGATGAACGAATAACCAGGATAACCAAGGGGAGCTTTTCAACCCAAGTGATGTTTGGATCAGTGGAGCGTAAGCTTGCCTTGAAGGTCCTGTGCAACTGTTCCACTTTGGCGTTGGTTTGGAAGCTCTGAAGTCTGAGATAGGAACTGCCTCTGGCCCACGAGTAAAACGATCGATCATGGTGAGAAAATAATTGCAACCACGAGAGTAAGGAAGAGGACTTACTAGATCGAGGTGAACGGCGTCAAAACGCGACGAAGGAAGAGGAAAAAGGACAAGAGGAGCTTTTGTGTGGTGATGGACTTTAGGCGCGCTGACATGGCAGGCATGAGCGAGTCCATTTTGCCACGCCGGCATTCATACCTGGCCAAACGAAGCGTTGGGCAACGAGCTTGCGTGTGGCATTGACACCAGGATGAGAGAGACCATGAATTTGGTCGAAAATGTGCCGACGGTAAGCAAGAGGAATGAGAGGATGATGACAGTCAGGTAATGAGTAGTAAATCAGGATGTGCCTGGAATGACTGTCCGGCAAATCGATCTCACGAACGACGAGTTGTGAAGAGTGAAGCAGCGTTTGCGTGTCTTTATCTTGTTCCTGGGCAATCACTATTGCCGCATGATCGATGGGCGCAATGTGGGATAGTTGCATGCCCGAAATCGCTGAAATGCGAGAGAGCGCGTCTGGTACGACGTTTGAAGAACCAGGAACATAGCGAATATCGTTCGACAACTGCAGGAAGTTAAAATGATGAGTGTGAACTGCAGTGTATACTGACGAAGTACTACGAAAAGAACAAGCACCAACCACCAAAGGCGGATGGTTCGTAAAAATGGTAGAGTCACGTCCTTCCAAGTATTGTCGGATATTCCGAGGAGCTCTCGAGAGAACGTACTAACCTCTTTTGAGAGTCTGAAAGAGAGTGAGAGAAGAAAGTAAGAGGTTGCTATTGGTCACCAACTTTCTTCTGCAATGTTGCACCTACGTGGGTTGAGGATGCGTCGGAGGTAACGCTGATGGGGGTTCCTGGAGAAGGATGAGCCAATTCCGCAGCTCGGACAATAGAATCTTTTATGCGAGAGAACGAATCGCACGCTTCAGCAGACCATTCAAGAGGAAGGTTCCTCTTGGTCTTGCTGAGCGGAGTTGATAGGTTGCATGACCTTGGCACAATTAGGTATGAATCTGTAATAAAAATTAACCATGCAACACAAACGCCTAAGTTTCTTGCGTGATGTAAGCCGAGAAAAGTTGCGTATCACGGTAACTTTATCTTCAAGTGGGCTAATCCCTGTACTCGAGACATGGCGACCCAAGAGGGAGATTTGGGGGCCACGAGACAGACACTTAGAAGTGTTGAGTACGATACCGTACTCTTCAAGTCGAGCGAAAACCTGACGAAGGTGAGACAGATGCTCCTCTAAAGACGAAGATACTATCAGGAGGTCGTCTATGTAGCAGAAGACGAAGGGCAGACCTCTCCGAACCTGATCCATAATACGCTGGAAGGTCTGACCACCGTTACGAAGATCATAAGGCATCCTGTTAATGACGAAGGAACCAAATGGCCTGGTGATACTCGGCTTTGGGATGTGATCTGGATGAATAGCGATCTGGTTAAAAGCACGAATCAGATCGAGTCGAGAAAAGATCGAACAACCGAAAAGAGCAGAATTAAAATCAGAGAGGTAAGGAAGAGGATATCTATCGGGGATAGTACAGGCATTTAGCGCTTGTAATCACCTACATCTCTGTACTCACCGTGGGTAGATTTGGGTGCAATATGAAGCGGAGAGGCCCAGGGAGAAGTAGAGGGGCTAGCTCTGCCAGCTTACACCACGAAGATGAACTCCTGCTTCATTAAGGCGAGTTTATCTGGAGCTAGTCGACGGGGGCGGGAAAATACAGGCCTTCCATTCGTCTCTATCCGGTGAACCACTAGGTGTTTAATAGGCCTGTCTTTAGAGGATGGTATGCTAAGTGCAGGCAATTTCTGTAGCAGGCGCTGAAATTGTGGATTGGCTGAAGGAAACTGAATAGAGAGAAGAGAACTTTGTGAAGGGAAAAATGAACCCGAAACTGTGATCATTATAGTGTGATCGATAAGTTTCCAGTTACGAGAGTCGACCAAAATGTCGTGGGCAGTGAGAAAATCGAGACCCAGAATAGGAACGTCGACCTCGGCAACAATAAAGGTCCATCGAAAAACTCTACGGAGGCTAAGAGCCAACTGAAGGATACGCCTTCCATAAGTCCTTAACTCAGAGGAATTAGCGGCTTTAAGGACAAGATCAGAGGAGGAACCAGCTTTATCGTACAGTGACGCTGGAATAACACTACATTGAACACCAGTGTCAACTAAATACGAGAAACCAGAAAGTTGGTCATAAATGCAAAATGGTGGATAGACCTGAGTGAAGGAACGGCAGATGTGATAGACCCATTGATCACTTACGTTCTCAGTTTAAATTAGTCGAAGAATTTGAATTAGAATGAGAAGAGTGAGTTGGAGCATTAGTTTGAGGAGAGTGAATAGATTGTTGAGGTAAAATTGGTGGAATAGCGTTAGATTGAGGAGGTACTGGTTGTAAATATGTGCAGGGCTGTATACATTTTACGGCTTGTGCACTATATTTGTTGTGGTGCCAGCACCAATTAGTTGGTTGGATGAAAGTAACATTATGATTAGAAGTACGAATTTGTGAAGAGCGAACATTTGATTGAGAATTAGAATAGGATGATAGGTAGTATTGGCAAGGCTGTGTACAGTGTACAGCTTCACTACCATATTTCTCATGGTACCAGCATAGATTCCTAATTTGAGAGTGAGAGAATTTAGGAATAGAGGGATAGGCGGAGAATGAGCACGGGAATGCTGTGCCTCACCTCTTGTGCTGGAATGCCCTCGTTGGTTTAATCTTCGTGAGGACGAACGGCAACTGTCGCTCCGTCCACCCTCGTTACCGTGCAGTCGCTCGGTCCTACATTGCAGTTTTAGATTTTTCAGCTGTCCCTCTATCCTCTCCAAAGCGGCAGCCAAGTCCGGTTATGAATGTGAAAAGGAGGCGTTACACGGGTCCGGCTTATTGCCAGAAGGCGTTGTTGGTAACCGAAGCTGCGAAATAGATTAATTAGAGGGATGAATGGGAATTGTGGGACAGTCCCCCAGTTTACGTAAAGATTGAGATATATTATCCCTGCTGCTTTGGCGATTTCATCCATCCTCTTGTGCTTACCAATCATGATGAGGGGCTTAATGTGGTCAGGGATCCCACGCCTGAAAATCTCTGTTAGGAGCGAGTCGAAAAGCTCTGACTGAGCACACTTCGCCCTGATAAATTCTTTGAGATGCTCAAGGAACCGCTTGGGACGCACATCACCCATTTGTTGAATATTTAGTAGTTCCTTTAAGTCTTCAACCTGGGATCTCCAAAATTCAAGCTTGAAAGCTTGTCTCAACTCCTCCCATGCACCATTTATCTCACTTTGTAACAAAATTCCCCGAAACAAAGTAAATATACTTATTGGGACTTTTTGCGTGATGCTTATTATCCGCTCTTGATTGGTTATGGCTTGATGTGCCATTAAAACCACGCATAATTCGAACCACGTGATCGAATCGGTCGCATTGAAAGCAGGAAGATGGATTGAAGTGTGGTTGGTGCCTCGGGCGCTGACATCTTGGTTTATAGTGTAGATAGAAGGGAGTAGGAAAAGGGGCAAAGAAAAAATAATAGCGTATGCGAGTTGCGAACAGCTTCCCGCGTCGCTGGACCACTGTTAGCCAGCGGCGAATCCACTCGGCCATCCGAGTCTCAAAAAAGACTTATTCAAACGAAGCTTTTAAACCGCTCGCCTGCACTTCTCGCACGCTATACAACTCCCCTCCTTGAACCGGAGCGTATTTTGAAGAAATGAAGAGAGCCCGTCTGGAAATGTTATCCAAGGGCTAACGCTCCCCCTCCCGGGTCTGGGGCACTATTGTAGATAGAGGGGAGCAGGAAAAGGGGCAAAGGAAAAATAATAGCGTAGGGGGATGCGAACAGCTTCCCGCGTCACTGGATCACTGTTAACCAGCGGCGAATTCACTCGGCCATCTTGAGTCTAAAAAAAGATTCATTTAAACGAAGCTTTTAAGCCGCTCGCCTGCACTTCTCGCACGCTATAATAGCTGCAGGATGACTAATTGTCACAGGTGACGCACATGTGGTCGTGAAAGTTGAGGAGGCCTGGCTCGCTAGCGTGGTCGAGGCAGTTGAGGTAAACGTCGTGGTTTGACTATTCATGGCTACGGGATGAGTGCGTTTGAAACTTCCGGTTAAGAAAAAATATTGATGTTGAAGTAAGATGAAAACAAACTTACAGTGAAAATAAAAGAAGGGCGAGGTGAAAGCCGCGCTGTAGTCAGTGAGAGAGAAAGAGACAGCGAAGCGGCTGAGTTTGTGGTTGCTGGGAGTAATCTCACGTGGAAAGAATAATATATTTTTTACGTAACTAGACGTCAAACTATATTATACTTAATTGAAAAATGGAAAGGGTCTAGGGCACCAATTATAGCTTATGTGATTATTGGTTTAATGACAAACTTGCCTAGATACCAGCCATTTAACCTTGCTCTATAAATTTAAAGATAAAAATGCGTTGAAAGAGAAAACTTGAGAGAGGGTAACTAATTCAGCCTAGAAGGTTTCAAAAGTACTGACGCATAAATTTATCAAGATTTATTGAACTAACAAATAATGGAATATAGCTTAATTATTGAATTGGATAATTTTGTTATTTAATTGGATACTATGGCCATTGAATATAATGTGTATTGCAAAGATGTCAGCTGCTACAAGTGCACTTAGAAGAGGTTGGCAAAATTTCAGAGAACGTGACTGAAGGCTCTTCAACTTTTTCTCCATAGTTAACAATAGTTTTCTTTTCCCTGTAGGCGATCAATTGCTACTGCAATATGAGCCAAAACTGAGACATACTCCCCAAGAAATTCAATTTCTTGACTTCTGAACACTAGAAGTTCCAGGGACGTTATGAGTTGATATAATTTGTCATTGTGTTTTGAAAGTAAGGACAATGCATCAAACAGAGAGTTTCACCTTGTAATGCAAAGCACCTTTAATGAACAGTTGATAACTGTTTTGATAATCTCTGCTCATTTTGGACGAGCGCTTTTGTTCCATAATGCTGAGCATTTCTCAATCGCAGCATGATTGATATTTGCAAAAGAAGATATTTTCAGGGCCTGTTTTGCATCAGTTATGACGACGAGACTGAGTGTGTGTGAAGCACAGCACACATGCTTAGGTAGGCTGAAGCTGCATGGGGAAGACGAAAGGTCTTCTTCCTGATCTAAGGCACTTCTCATTAAGAAACTATCCTTCAGCTCGTGCTCACCTTGATTATTCTTCACCAACCTGGATTCCATCTTCTGAATCTGTGGACACATATGCAGCAGTGACTACAAATTCCTTAAACGCTTTAACAAAATTAGAGCCGTTATCAGTGACGGTGCTCGTGATTTTCTGCAGAGGGATATCATATTCATTAATGATATTCTCCATATATTCAGCAATCTTGATGTAGTTATGTTCTCCATTGAAGCGACAGCATGCCAATACTCTATTGTCATGGACAAGAGCAGCTTCCTCAAGCTGAACAAATAATGAAATAACAGTGCAAAGTTTGTCTCATAAATCCATAAATTTTACATATTAATATAATCGAGATAAATTCCACCAACAAATTGTTCTGATTTCAGCCAAGAGCTGATAAATCCCTAACTGTAAAGACATTTTCAATTTCATATTTCATAAAGAGCAAAATCTTAACATACCCAATGAACTGTAACGCCGAAATAACTACAGTGACGAGTTGACCAAATATCTGCAGTAAGACATAAGTTAGAGGTGCTGCCTAGTTTATTCTTCAATAGAGCTCTTGTCACTTTCTCTTCTTCTGTAAGATTTCAGCCTAGCGACGCCTTGAAATGACGTCAACTGAAGAATTTAGACCTGCAGTATATGAATATCCTATAGCTATATAGGACCGGTACATTAATTCATAAATATATTATTTGTCTTTCATATTCGGAATTACATAGTAATATATTGACTTTCAGTATTGTTAGGAATATATACATTATCAAGCTTTATTTCCTACATTTTTGACGGGAGGGCATGCTAGTTTTGACATAATGATATACAGGTATTACTACCATAAAGAAATACATCGTTATAGGAATTCATCTAATAACTACATATAATCGATCAATAATTGTACTAATTATTCCTGAAATTTTTTTTTATTCAATAATATCTTCAAGTAAATGATAGCTCGCTTTTAGAATATATGTATGTGGATTCTCATGAAATTATTGCAATATATTAACCTCTGTTGTTTGTATATGTCTCTCTTTATTTAACTTCGTTATATAGCCTACGTAGTGACCGATGATGTGAACGCTATTATATTCGTTCGTTATAAGAGCTTAACCTGTACTACTAATACTATAATTGTAAACAACATTTGTAACTCAGAACTCATCTTTAATTAATCTCACAAAAGCTGGTTGCTCCATGGTTGATAGGGGATGCACAACTTGTATGATAAAATCTGCAATCAGCTTATCAACAATAGATTGTTTGACCTTCTTAGTATTCACCGCAAAACACTCCGATAATGTCTTTACTTTCACTGCTGCATGAAGGACCATCGTCTAATACTGAACATTTTCTTTTTGAATCTTTTCTTTGAGCTGTCGCGTAGTTATCTGCTTTTTGAACCAAAGCAGGATGCTTTCTCTGTTGATAAATGTACAACATCAGATAATTGAAGGATATTTGTTTCACGTTGCCATAATTCATGTTAAATTCTATCAGCATATACTATAAAATAAAGGTGTTGGAAAAGGAAGCAGGTGGGCTCGTGCATGGTAAACTTACGCTACTTAACATTATCGTTAGCTACTAGCAATTTTGCCAGTTTTTAAAAATAAGAAATAGTGAAACTTGTCAATTCAATTAAGTATCATATAATTAGTTCTAATAAATTCTTACCTTCAAATGAATGCGTAGATTGGAAGTAGCTTTGCTCGCCGCAGAGATTTCGCCACTGCATGATGTACATACAAACTTCACTTTTTTCCCGTCGGTACATTTCTCTCTAAAAAAATTACCATCTAGTAAAGGATGACTATAATTACATGATTCTTCATCTTCCTCGTCTTTATTATTGTCTAATCTCCCCATTTCATACTCTTTCGAAGAAGCTGAAGTTGCCATGCAGCAGTTGAAAAAACGCTGAGCGCTCTCACTATACAAACGAACACAACTGTGACCATCTGTTAACTGAATTTGAACTGATGCAAGCAATCTTCCCTCACCGGCTTAGGCAGTCAACCGTTTGTGTCATACAAGTTGAGACGAGCTAAAACATGCATTACACGTTCTTAACAGCTATATAAACCTATTTCCAGTAAAGTATGCAAAAAGTATTTAAATACTTTCAAAAGTATTTAAATACATGATTTCAAATGTATTTACAAATACACTTTTAAATACATAAATGTATTTAAATACTGTCCACCGCTGTCCACATGTGAGAATAGGAAATGTATTTTGATGATCATGCTGTATCCGAGATTTCTGAAAGCATTCAGCATATTGGTGACAAGTTCTGTGTAGTTTCTGGTCTTCTTGTTGCCAAAAAACTTCTTCGCTACCAGAACAAAAGCCTTCCACGCTTACAGTTCCACTTCGATCATTGAGTTTTCAAACTCTGGATCTCTGATGAGCTGACGGAGTTGAGGACCGTCAAAGATACCAGCTTTCAACTTCTTCATTGTCAATCCTAGAAAAGTGTGGCACAAGTAAGTGAAGCAGCCCCACTCCTTGCCCAGAGATTTGTTGAGCTGTTTGATCAAACCGAGCTTGATGTACAGCGATGGGAAGTGTCCTGTCTCCGTTCACCAGAGGTTTGTTTATGACGTTCCTTGCTCTGCAAAACACCAATTCCTCCCGTACAGGGCAGTCATTATTTGTGTAATGTTGAGCTCGGTCTCGACCAGTGGCGACTCCGTCACCCGGGCTGTTCGGGCCTAGCCCGAGTATAAATTTAGTAAAGTAAACGTGTATTTTCAAGGTGATTTAATTTCTGCCAACACTGACTTCAAGTAAGTAATTGCAGCCAATAACTCGGGCTCCTTTTATTGAGCTTGGTCGCAGTTCATATATTATCGTTCAGCGTCTAGCGGTCGTCTTAGAGGTGCCATGTGTCAAAAAATATCATTCGTATCAGACGTTCATTCGACATCGTTAACACGCGTTTGACTCGGGCTAAGAAGTTACAGCCTGAGTTGTTATCTATAATCGTAAAATTTAAAAGTAATTAAAATTCAAGGTTTTCTTGAAACAATAGATTTCTATAGAGATTAGGATTTAAATTCCAATCTATGAAAGGTTTCCGTTCTACACTATTCTTAAAGGGACGAAAAATTATCCAGCAACTCAGGCTAATACGAACAAGCCTGTTAGGTGTAAAAGACTAACTAGCATCTCTTGTCAAGCGTACAGTACAGGCGACAGTCAGATCGGTCTCTGGCTAATGTTTGTTGTGAACGCCGCTGTCGTTATTTGATTTCTGTTATTATGTGCTTCTGTGTGTAAAAATCAGTTGTGTTTTGCAGGGTTGCTTTATTTGTACCCTTAACTTAGAAATGGAAAAGACATAGTGCCAGATTTAAAAAATAAGCCATTTGGGGCTAAAAATATTGCGGAAAAACGGGAAACGCCATCAAACCAAGACGACTGTAGTTCATGTATAAATGAAGTGAGTATTTTTTATATTAAAACTATATTTCTGTCTTATTGTTAAATTATAATTGCACATATAAAGTCTGCGGTGTACATTACGTTTCTTATCTTCTTTTATACATGTGTCTTATGCGAAGTCTGTGATGAGCCCGAGTGACGCTGATGACCTGAAGTCACCTCTGATCTCAACTATCCCACATGCACAGAAAGCATGGATACTTGGTGAACCCAGACTAGTGTCCCAACAAAATGTTCACCATCTTCAGGACAACACAAATCAACCACCACTCATGCTGATCATAACGAATTTCTTCCAGTACGTATTTCACCGCTTCATATTTCTCCTTCAGTGTAGTTGACTGAGCGAAGGGTACAGAAGAAAACTGGTTGCTTTTGTGCAGCAGAACAGAGTTCAGCGATCGCTTGCTGCTGTTATTGCACAGTCTTCAACTTTCGGGTTGGTAGTATGGCACTCTGAGCTAATGCAGAAGCTGTGCAATATCTGTACAGTACACCCAATTCTTCTCTTGACTGAAAAACAGAGGTACTTTTGATGTTTTTTTGCGGTAGAAGGTGATGCGATCACTGTCAGAAATGAGTATTTTTTCCTTCAATCTGGATGTCAGCAGTTTAGCATAGGACTTTGACAAGCTGAGATGGCAAATTAGATCATTTAGCTCCTTTGGGAGAAAAGGATGTGGAGCATCATCGCAAAAAAAACACTTCTTCATTTTCTTCAACTCTGGAGGAATTTTCGGTACAAATGTTAGGAAGTTCTCCAAAGACAGGAACGGGAATTTCGTCACAATGAGATATATGTAGGACGAGGTATTGATTGATGATCAGAATACTTGAGGCTACTCCGGTTCTTTCTGTTGATCCCAAGCAAATCAATAGCGCAGAAGTAGCTGTCAGTGTCATAGTTCGTCGGCTCCATCCAACAATTCTTCCTGCACTTCATCCAAAGACGCAGATACTCAGTGCATGTCTCGCATACCACATGTGGCACCCTAGCTTTATACTGGTGACAAAGTTTCATACCGAAATATGCATGGTAAGCACGCTTTATGAAACTTGTAACTGGATTCCTGTTAGGAACAACGGTGTAATCGCCGCAGATGTAGCAGAATATATTGGGCTTATTTTTGCAAGATCTTCTGGCCGGATCCATTTCATGCACCCGCAAAAGAATATTAACAGTTAGTCAAAATTGCCGCATGTTAACTCTTCAGAATTTGTTTATTTAAAGTAATAAAAAAGATTTTTGCATCAGATAAATATAAAATACCAGTACATGTAACAAAAAACCACGTAAAAAACATCATGTGAAGATAAATAAAAAAAGTTGACCTGATTGAGCAAAACCAATGTGATTCTGGAAATCAGCATATCAAAATTGCCCTAAATCAGCTAAAAAACTTAGACAATAAAGTTGGTATTGGCCAGTTAGTGTTATCTATGGAAACGGAGAGAAAATGCGGGCGTTGGGGGCGGTAGAGCAGCCCTTCAGGGGCTATGGCACGGAATAATTAGATGAAATTAGCTGCCGGTCAAGAAAATAGGTGAGAAGTGTCTTGCACTGAAAATGACGAAAAATGAATAGAATGAAAATGTTAGAAAAATAATAATAATAATAATATAATAATAGGTATTTATAATGCGCCCTTCAGGGCTGTTAACCCTCCCAGAGCCCAGGTTGTGTAGCGAGTGTAGAGAAAGTTTTCAGGGGAGAGAAAGCGATCAAGAGCTTTGAGAATGGAATTGATCGTCGGGGTAATCAAAGACGCTCACATAACAACCTATCCCTGAAGCCATTGAATAAGAAAAAGAAAGACACGAGAATGGTAAAGAAGAAAGAAAGAATAATATAATGAAACAAATAGAGGTGAGGAATAAGGAAAGAGCTAAAGAAAGAAATATATAAAGAAATAAAGAATTAAGAAGAGGTAGGAAAATAAATAGACAGATTTATAAGAGATGGATGGTCGGGGTAGTTGGGGTAAAACGTTCGTCATAAATGTTTATGGTCCCTAAGTTGATGGGAAATTAACTTGTCTGCTTCACCACTTCCGTCGGTTTTTGACTTCATCCTCTTCTGAACTGCTTTTCCTTTCTAAAAACTGCTGCTCTCTTTTTGGAGGAGTGGGTACTAGGAGCTCAGAACTGTGTGGCACTGGCACAATAGATGACCGAAGTTCTGGATACATGATAACAGGGGCATTTTTGCTTGTTTGATGTTTGGAAGGGTTCACCATACAAAATAAACAATTGCTGAGTGGTCAGTTTGTTCCCTCCAAAATTCCTGGGATTGTGAAATTCATTGCTTTCTTTAAAAAAAAAACACACACACAGAGGGTGCGGAGATTCCAAAGCGTAATCTCCCGTACCAAGTGGTGTATTGCCACCAACCTAGCAGTGAAGACAGACGCAGCGCCCAGTAGAGCCCCGCTGACTTCAAACAGAGGGGATACGGCGTGGAAACCGACCCCCTCTTCGGACTTGGAGCCATCCGTATACACCGGCACGGTAAGTATTTTTGCTAAATCTCTTCCCAGAATCTTCTTATTTCTTCCATTAACCTTTCTCCCTCTAATTCTTCATTATACTCATTAGTTTTCAGATCTTTTCCTCTTAACTTATTTATATATTTCCATAGATTCCTTCCAGTATTCCACTTGTCTTTTATTTGTGATGTTAATTTAACTTCATACTTAGTTATCGCTTCCTTTACTTTTTCCTGAGTTACTCTTTTCTGAACTTCGTACAGATATTTATAATGTTCCACTTCTATTCTATCCTTTGCATTCCTCCTTTTCCTATTATACTCTCTCCTCCTTTTAATACTTTCTTCCACTTCTTTATTAAGTCATATCGTCATCCTATGAGGCTCTTCTTCAACCGTCTTTCTCAGCTTTTTCTTTAAGCGTTTGTCAGCATTTTTAAGTTTTAAATTCTCTAATCCATAATCCTATATTTTAAGAAAGAGATTTTTTGAAGGTTTGAATAAGATTTTTTTCTTTTAGTTCGGTTGTCACCTAAGAAAAAAAAGAAAGAAAAAGAAAAAAAGAAGAACTACAGAACTACAGAATCTAGGACCAATAAAGACCCTAAGGTCCGCTCGAGGCTAGTCCGCTACACTAAATCAAAAACTACGATACACCCTTATCTACGAGTGTATCTCTAACATGCTATTTTTTTATTTTTTTTTTTAATACTATCTACTGTACACACTTATCTACATGTGTACATTATCGTGCAATTTTAACTAATCAAACTAGGGGGCGGGGGAGATAGAAAGTTTTTCTTCTCATCTTCCGCAGCCACTCGACTGCTAGTGGTGAAAAGCTAATTTAGGGATAGAGACTACTTATAGGATAGGCGGAAAAGAAATGGGACATCTAAGCTACACATGCAGAGAATCGCCGGCATCATTTTTAGTCATCATAATTTCATATCCTTAAACCTCCGCTCCAAACTCTCTCTCTGCAAGGACGTTTAAATTCACAGTGCTCAACTACGTTATATTTAAACTATTCAAATGCACGTCGAGACGATTTTTGAACATATTAACCGAAGTGCTATCTACTACGTGGGTGGGCAGCCGATTCTTTCCAGCATCTTCTCTTTCCAATTGGCAAGGCGGACGATAAACCACGACTAAGTTAATTTTATTTTTAGCATCTAAACTTAGCTGGACTAATAAAGCATCACTTCGCATATCATCCTTAGACGAGTCCATCGATATGGCGTTTAGATCATCTTTTATGTACATTAATACGCCCCCTCCTCTACCGGTTTGTCTATTTCTGTAATGAATTTTGTACTCCGCTATATCGAACTCGCAAACACTGATCCCCGTATGAGTGTCTAACCATGTTTCACTTAGGAATACGAGGTCGAAATCACCCTCTAGAATAACGGCTTTTATTTCGGCAATTTTATTTTTTATGCTACGAACATTCGCATATATGCATCTCAGTTTGTGCTTTACGTTAACTCTTCTATAACACTCAGATCCGTTCCGTTTCCCTGCACCCCGTCGATAGTGCCCCCTTCACGCGTGGGCCGGACCGGCGCATCGGCATCACGTGGCCGCGCAACTCTCCTACCTAAAATGCTACGTACAGACTCGTCTAAGATCCTACCCAGCCGACTATTACCCACATCGCTTAGGTGAATTCCGTCCTTTTGGAAAAGTGACGGTTGGTCCTGGAATGAATCCCATACGTTAAAAAAGCTAACACCAGTTTCTCGACACAACCGCTTAAGACATTCGTTAGTATAGATCGCTCTAGATTGGAGGCGCAACGTGGATTTAAGTCGGGGGAGAACACCAATAATTCTCACGTTGGTTGCTTTGGATTTCGCCGTATCTATCATGGTTCTGGCACGATAAACTATATCTTCCGGGGTGCTGTCATACCTATGGACGTCGTTGCCCCCTACCATCGTGATTATCGTTCGTTCACCACGCGTATCTTCCAATTTCTCGATCTCGGCGGCCACGTTGTTAATGCGGCCACCGGGATAGCAAAAGCGCTTACGCTTAGAAGGGTTACGCGCAGCAAACTCCTGATCCTGCCTTCTAATTAAGGAGTCCCCCATTAAAACGGTTTCCTCTTCCTCCTCGATAGGAGTTAGCAACGCGAAAGGGTTCGAACAGGGTAAAACGAAGTTCTGATCCCTCGTTGGTCTAGCCCCATTTCTAACACTTCGAAATTGCGAATCCTGAGGCCTAAACGAGTTTAAAATTCGTTGTTGCTCGTCAACAATTACCTGATGATTCGAATTTGCAGGCCGCCTATCTCTATTACTATCTTCCCTCCCGCGCATGTCGTGAATAGCAGAATCTAGTTTGGAATTTAAGTCATCGACTTTACGGTTTGTCGAGATCACATCCCTTGCAACGGTATTTAATTCAAGTTTGATCTCGCTGATCGCACTTGACAACTTGCGTTCAAACGCTTCGTTCAACATACAAAAGCGACATATTCTAATTTGCTCAAGGTTCGAGGGAACGTAAATTTCCTTATTAAATGAAGCAGCGCACCTTGAGCATTCGATCTTTATAACGGGCATTGTCGGTTTTTTTTTTTAATTCACACTAATTTAGAAAACAAGCTGCACAAGCTAATATACTGTATACGGTTATTGAAGGATCGAACTTTATAATACGGCGACGAATATTGAATAGGCACAGTAGATATATATAAAAGTATTCAGTAGCAGAGGCACGATAAATTCTGAGCACAGTGAATTTAGCGGGAGGACAGAGCGAGCACATCTTTTCAGTAGAGAGTCGGTGGGACGAATGAAGTAGAGAGTCGGTGGGACGAATGAGTAGAGGAAGAAGAAGAAGAAGAAGAAGAAGAAGAAGAAGAAGAAGAAGAAGAAGAAAAGGGTGTTCAGGGTGTTAAAATAAAGTCTATAAATGGGATTAAAAAAGGCGGTTAAGATTAGCAAATAAGGCCGTAGGCCTCCACCGCAGGGGTGCCTGTGTAACCAAGCTCTTCCTGTTAAGGAAGAGAACAGCGGCTTGTATTTCTATATCCAAAGTATCTTCAGGATATCTTTCTATTTCTTCCTGCGAGCGCGATACGCATTAGCGGTTATGGACAGAGTTATCACAGATCCACCTCCCAATCGGAAAGTTGATGCGTTCCAACCACACCGTATGGGAAAGCTATTAATGGTGACTTTGGAGTTCGATTTAACTCAAGAGTTCGCCTTGAAGGAAAGTAGTTAGTCTCGATATAGTTTGAGATGGCTGGTGCCATTGGGACCAGAAGGTCATGGCGCTCCTGAAGTACTAAGTTTAACAGTCAACACGGGGCCCTCCTTGTGGGAAGGGACTGGGAGATCATAAGACCCACTATATAAAAAAAAGGATCTTGTAAAGATGAGGCATCCCAGGGTTTTTTTTTTAGACACTAATATAACCTAACCTAACTAAATTTAAATTTACTTAGCTTAATCTAATCCAACTTAATCTAGAATAGTCTAGGTTAGTTTAGGTTAGGTTAAGTTAAGTTATGTTATGTTAGGGTTGAAGAAACCCTGGGATGCTTCATCTTTAGATGATCCAAAATATCAAACGTCACGACAAACCAACAAGTGGTCAACATGATGGACAGTACAATTGAAAACGAGAAAATTGAACTGGTAAACAAATATATCTATTTGAGTCAACAGATTACAATATCACTTGGTAGAAATCAAGAAATCCAACGCAGAATCACTCTATGTAGGATCGAAAGCATTTAGAATGCCAATCATCATCTTCAAAAACAAAATGCACATGTGCCTGAAAAAAGTATACAACCACTGCATAATCCCAACTATAACATTGAGCAAAAACTTTGAACTTGATCAATAAACTTAGATTAAAAATGTGAACAACACAAATAGCCCATAAACGCGTTATGATGGGGATAACTTGGCGAGACAGAAAATCAGCCACTTGGACACGTATATTAACCAAACTTCAGGATAAAGTGGAAGCTCTAAAATCTTGAAATAGAGCAGAGTAGGTCATGTGATAAGATTCCAAGACGATAGATTATCCAGACAAAAATCCTGATCGGACTCCTATTGATAAAAGACGACTGAAATTATGACCAAAACAAGATGGACAGATGATATTCCAAAACTATGCCAAAAGTGCAAACAATTTGCATAAGATCGAAAAAAATGTAAAAAGATGACAAAGAGTTTCTCTCAACAGTGGAAAGCAATTTCTTGAAATGAGGATGATTAGGATGATATCGGAGAAAAGAAAACTTATGGCAACACTGGTGCCTTGTGCCAGGATTACAGCAAATGCTCTGAATGATAGTTGTTTTATACTTTTTACTCATCTCATCTTGGGCTTACCAAAGAGAATATATGTCCCGAAAGAGCAAAAATGGCATATTTTTAGGTAAAAAAAAAATCCGCCAACTTTTTAAATAGCAAAGAAAACAGCAAATGCCACACTCATGTCCAATGAGAGGCCTTCCTCACTCACGGACCCAATCGAGCTCGCAACAATTATAAAATACATTATGGACGACGTTTGCCTCCTCCCAAACTATCCTCTCACAATACGGGGTGCATGAGAAAAGCCATAGCACCAGGAAAAAGCAATAGTGACCAAGCTCGACAAGGTACCGGGCCAGGTACTGCACAGGAAGCTTTTCGGTTCTTGGACACTCAACTAAAATGTTGAGTGTATACTCAACAAACAATCTTCGCAGAAATCCAGGGAAGCTCTCGAGCCGATGGTGTTGTGTCCACCTCGTGCCTTCGAGGCTCTAGATGACTTAGTAGCACAAGCGTGGCGACAAGGGTTTAAGACGTTCGGGCCAAGAGCGAAAGTTTCCGTTATATAGCCGCGAACGTGTCAAAGGTTTGTCGCAACGCTTGTCACCTCCTTGCCGGGGGTGGATCTTTTGTCAGTGCTAATCTGACGACTTCCTACTAGTGAATAAGTCGCCGTAATTATCAATAGCCTAATGCTAGACTAGATAAAAAGTGCAAAAGACACAAAATACAAAACAAATCAAAACAAACAAAAACCAGGACAAAAAAAAACAGGGGGGGGGGTACCTCCTTTCCAGGGGCGGATTTTTCCAGCGCTAATCAGGCGACTGCCTACAAGTGCATAAGTCACCGTAATCATCCATAGCCTAATTCTAGGCTAGCCAAAAAAAGGTACAAAGGAAAAAAAAACCAATTAAACACAAACAAAAACAAAGACAAAAAATAAAATAACAAGAAGGAAACACGCTCCGGCGTGGGGGACAGGCCCACCTCCGCCAAGTGTAAGATCATGCGACCACACCCACAGCGAGTCAAATAAAATCGACGAGGCTAGTCTCATCCAAAAAGTCATATAGTCCACAAGTTTCTGTGCAAAAACACGTCCCAAGTACGAGGGACAAGCGGTAGCGACCCCGCACATCCCGGTAGCAGGACAGGTAACGTACGCGCAGCTCAACCAGACAGACATTCAAGAAGAACGTGCTGAACAGTCTCAGGGACAAAGCATTCATCGCAGTAACGTGAAAGCTGCGCGCTCCATCAAATGGTGGTCTGTCCCGCAAGTATGCCCAATTCGAAGATGAGGGAAAGCGACCTGGAGCCGTGGCGGAATCCGTAGTTAAGCTTCAACAAACAGAGAATCGTTAGAATTGATGAACGTCACGGAATGAAGAATTTCAATAGCGCGGATACAAGAGACCCTAACCCCACGATATGAGCCTCCTAGGTGAGGCATTGGACGAAAACAAGGCCAAGTTAAACGGTGCGAATCCACCACTTACAAGCAATCATCTTTTGGGAACAAGTCCGGGTCTGGGTGGATCCGTGGATTGCAGTACAAGTACAGCACCTCAGTCTTAGCTAAGACAAACTCAAACCTGTACGCTTTGGTATAGCGAGAGATGCGGTTCAATGCCCGTTGGAGTCACCACTGCAGAGTTGGCATTGGGTGTCACCCTAAAGAGATCGAAATGTCGTCCACGTAGAGCGTAGCGAAAACATCTTCTGGTAGCACATGGTTGATACCGTTGATACTCATAGCAAAGAATGTGACACTAACGACATTTCCCTGCAGGACACCCACTTCCTGCTCTATTGGGTCGGAGACAGCTCCCCTACCCTTATGCGAAATCGATGATCACGCCTCGCCTCCATCATGTGGAGAGTTTCCATGATACCGTATTGCCATGCGGTATCATAGCCATTCTCCAAGTCGAAAAACACTGACATAATGCTGTCTACGAAGGAAGGTCTCTCAGAGTGCATTTTTTAGTTAGAACAGAGTAGCGGACGTGGAGTGGAAAATGCCAAAGCCGCACTGTGCGGAAGACCTGCGGCGTTTGCTGTAAAGGAAAAAGGCTACTATTACATTTACCAATATCTCCATCGACTTTCACACGCAGGAGTATAGTGATCTTCCCTCAAGTTGTAAAAAACGAGTACAGTAACGATTGGCCAGGATTATGGGAGGATACTCTCTCTCCAGATCCTTTTGAACAAATTTAACAGAAAGTTCAGGCGTCGTTCATCTAGGTGTCAAAGCATGATGGCATCCACTGGCATTGTCCAGACCAGGAGCGATATCCGCGCAATAAGCGAGAGTGGAACACAACTCACTCAACCTAAAACTGTCGTTGAAAGGTTCTCCGCCTCTAGAGGTAAAGTCCACTCAGCGGCCTTCAGCGACATCACGTCACGCATTGAATGCTGAATGCTCTCGGAGCAGCATCCTGGCAAGAGAAGGCGGTCGCGAAGAACTCTGCCGCGGACACAGGATCCAAGATTGCTGCCTTATTCTCCTGGAGAGCAGGAAGGGGGCCCTGCCAGATCTTGCCCAGAATCATTTTCACTCGCTTGAACACCTCTGTATAAGGGCTCTTTCCGTTAAGTGAATACACTATGCCCGCCAAAAAGAGCGGCTGGCGTGTTTCGAAAGATACCGAAACCTAGCCATAGCTCGATGAAATTAATCGGCAGTGAAGTCGTTCGGGCGGAGTTTATGGCGTATAATGGCATAACACTTCCGTCTGAGGGCCGTCCCAAACGAGGTCGAAAGTAAAGGAAGCGAACGGCCTACAAATGACTAGATGTTCTAAGAATACTAGTTATGCCAACGGCGATGAGGCACTCAGAGGAAATCTTAACAGCATCATTCACCGACCTAAACTCAGTCAGTCATTTACTGAGATGCAGACCACCGCGCACGTTCTAGGCACCACCGGAGCTTGTTTTCAGGTGGAAACAGACCAGAAACTGATAGTTGAATTGGAAAGTGATCACTACCATTGAGGTCATTGACTACCACCCACCCAAAATCATGATGTGTATCCGGAGAGCACAGGAATATATCAAGGCGGGAAAATGAAGCCGGTTTCGGGTAGTGATGCGTAAACTAATACACATTCAGGACACCTATCTCCAGCTTGTCGATCAGGCCGGCAAGGACCTGACACTGGGATTGGTCGAGTAGTCTCCCCAAATGGTATATCTACCGTTCAATTCCCCGATCAGTATAAAAGGACTCGGCGACCGTTCCACGACGCGACGGAAGCTCACCGCGTCGAAGTCGGCTGATAGTGGAATCTACCCAGAACTAACAGTATACCTTCTACGCAGGTGCAGCTGCGCTATTACTGTTTGAAGGAGGTAATAGCAATTAGAAGAACGAGTTATCATGTCAGGTGTATATCGCACATCTTCCTGCCCGGCCTCCATTCCATTGGGGTAGTGTCAAAAAACCCTTATACCCCGGGATGATAGGCAGGCAGCACTCGCTCAGCATTGCCTCCTGTAAACAAAAAACAAAAAAAAATAGCTAAGGTGAACGGGAGAAGACCAGCCTCCCCAGCTCCTCCCATTTGGCTCGGAGTGCGCAGATATTCCATAGATTAGTTTGATAACATTATTCGTGATATAAATGTTGAATTTGTATTGCCCTCTAGATAAATTAAAATCATCGACTTTGTTAATGACGATTGATTCTGCAATTCTCCTCTCAATATAATTGTTTGATTTATAAATAATTTTTGCTTGATTGAAATCAATTATATGGTAATTATTTTGCATGTGCGCAAATAGACTTGAAGAAATTGCAGCCCTTCTTATATCTGCTTGATGTTCTTTTATCCTCTTACTAAAGTGACCAGACTCTCCGATGTATGACAAATTGCAATTTTGGTAGGGGATTAAATATACGCCTGCGTCCTGGTTGGTGGGACGCAGTTTGGTCAATGATTTTTGTATGATATTTGAATATTTAAATGTAATATGTCATTTCCGTTCGATTACGATTTTAAGGGGGCTAAGGGTGGAGCATATGATAAACTAATACATTTTTTTTTAATTCCTCCTTTTCGGGTGTGGAGATGGAATAGAAGTTTTTTCGTGCCTTAGAATGGCATCTGTTTATGAAATATATTGGGTATTTTAGTTCTATGAAATTGCAGATAAGGTGGTTGATTTCATCCTGAAGGATACTTGGGTCGCATGTTCTATAGGCTATCTTATGGATTTGTCATGTAATGAGAAGAAATGTATGTAAGCATTTGAATTTGTAGGTTTTTGATAGACTGAGTACTGTATCCGATTATTTAAACGGCGGATTTTTACGTCCAGAAACGGTAAGGAATTGTTCTGTTCTGATTTTACTTTGAATTTTACCGATGATTGTAACAAATTTAGGTTGTGGAAACTTCCTTGAAATTGTTATTATCTAAGGATCATGCCGATAGGATGACGTATACATATCGGAACTAGATAAGAGGTTGAGAATGGATCTGATCTGGAGGGACGTTTCATAGTTTTCCATAAAAAGATTGCATAGAATCGGGCAAAGAGGGCTCCCCATGCTTAGGCCATATTTTTGGCATAAAAACCTATCTTCAGCTAAAAACAATTATATTGATAGAAGAATTGCAGAATCAATCATCATTAACAAAGTCGATAATTTTAATTTATCTGAAGAGCAAATATATCTCGAATGATGTTGCCAAACTCATCTATAAACCGCCGGAGCCAGTCCTTCCCGGAGATTAGAAATTTGCCCCCGGAAATACACAAATATTTATGTTTTCCAGTTTGTTTCATCTGTTCATTTTGTTTAGTTTTTTGCGAAACTAGTTCCGTTATTTTTAAATAAATCAGATTCAAATATTGTGGTTTATTATATGTATATATATATATATATATATATATATATATATATATATATATATATATATATATATATATATACAAAAACTAATGGTTTTATATACCGCACCAGTTATGTGTGCTTCAACAATTGCGGTCACCACAAACCCTTAATCGAACTGGTTTTTTATATTCAATAGTCACTAAGTTGCCACGGGACGTTTTTTCCGTGCGTCAGGCGCGATAACCTCGCTCTCCCTGATTGTTGAGCGGAAAAAAGGGGCACAGTCTTGTGGTCTCCTTCTCTCTCACGGAGGACCAGGGGGATGGATGACTGGGATCTCCAAATCGCGCAACACACTGATAGGTTAGAGCTCCACACCTCCAGACCCTTCTCTTCTCCTCACTCCAAGACAAGGGCAGTGGGACCTTAGGAGGTGACAAGGGGGAACAAAAATTACATCCTGCTCACTTCCTCAAAGGTGTTACGTAATTTCCTCCCTTGCTCATGTATACCTACTGTCGCACACATTTCTGACTCATACATATCGTACCTGGCTTTGTCTTCCAGCTCTGCTTTTTGCGTGCACGTATGAAGTGGTCTCACAATAAATTGGTTGTATCACTTCACTCACAATCTGTTATTTTTTTTACTAGTATTCCTAGGGGTAGAAAAAATTACTCTTCAATGAAAGACAGGGATCCAACACTGCTTTCTTCACCGAATCATGAAACAAAAGGTGGGTATTAGACTGTGCACACGTGAGTTGAGGCGAATAGAAAACAAAACTACAATAGTAGCACCTCCGCGGCAGTGGCACGAATGCGTTTTACGTGGTAGCGATAGCAATCAGCAGGCACTAACTCACGGAATATTTCACAGTCAAACGTGACAAACAGTGTAGGGATGGGTCTCGAGGTCTATTTCTGTTTTCTCATCACACCTTCGACCTTCACCGCTCCGTGGTCGGTCACCTCTTCGGGGATGTCTTCTAAAGTATAGTCCACGATTTCCTTCATATAAACTACTCCATTTACAAAGTTCATGGAAGAGTGCGGAATTACACCCACCGGCAAGCCATTGAATGTCCTAAGGGCACTAATCATTGCAGCTTCGGAAGCGTCCGACGCTTTTGCCAGAAGGCTCCCGTCCGAGAAACAAGTCACCTTCGGCTCTCTACCAATCAACCTAGCTAATGCTCTCCTCTGATGGACCATGTTGCTCTTAACCAACATGTTGTCATCTGTGGAGCGAATAACCATAAAGGGTTTGAAACCAGCGGGCTCAATAACGCCAAGTAGTCACTGAATGACGAGAACCGTCGTAATCGAGGCTCCGCTCAGAGCATTTGAAACTTTGGTCTTTGTCGAGACTTTCCCGCCCGATGGTGCCTTGGGGCTGATCGTGCCGATGATGCCTGGTCGCTTACCAAAGCGGAAGCGGACCCGTTCATTCCCCGGAGCACACGCGGAAGAGGAGGAATCCCTAGTATTCGATATCTTCTTCTCCTTGCCATTCGTTGAAGAGGAAGACGTGGAAAGGACTGCTACTTCTCACCTACGAAAGAAATCCCACGGACGGTCGTACCGGTCTCAGCCAGATCATTCTCCGAGATAGGGAAAATCTTGTTTGTCAAGGAGGCAACAATCTGGGGCGAAGGTTCCTCCTCTTCCCGTGAGTCCTTAATGGCCATGTGGTCTTAAAAGTAGCTTGCACAGGGGTGGACTCAGATTCGGTGTCTGTCAGCAGAACAACGTTCACCCCCCATGGAAGACCTTGTCATCTGGGGGGGGGGGCATCCTAGAATCATTTCATCTCAGGATGGGCCTCCAACTGGCCATCCCTCTCCTTCAAGATGACAGGTAT
Organism: Ceratothoa steindachneri; assembly: GCA_963969495.1. NCBI lineage: Eukaryota > Metazoa > Arthropoda > Malacostraca > Isopoda > Cymothoidae > Ceratothoa > Ceratothoa steindachneri. The sequence goes on along the minus strand of OZ018338.1, from coordinate 63,365,148 downwards.
CCCGCCTGGGGGCTCAAAGGACCTACGGCTCGTCATGAAGGTCACTGGGGCCGGCATGCCGACCTGCGTTTGGAAGAGAAGGGGAGCGAGCATGCCGCTCCCATTAACGGGACCAACCACGGGGCGATGAGATGTCTTAGCAATACCCATCTAAAATAATTGAGTTGGTTCACCTGCTCCCATCAGAGGGTGCCGAGAAAATAGGCAGCGCTTCCTTGCTTTGCCGTGTTTTTGGCATGCTCCCGAAAAAGCAAAGGGGGACACTCTGCTAGTGGAGAGTCCCTTGGAGGGGCAACTCTCCGAAAAGAAGTAAGGAGGAACCCCCTTGGAGAGGGGAAAATGCCCTCTCCACCTAATGAATCTTCGGGGGTCCCCTGAGAAAGTATATGGAGGCCCACCACTAGGCTAGAGTCGCTCGAAGGAAACTCTGTACAAGGGATAAGGGTTTTCTTATTATTATTCTTTGGAACAGAGTATACGCCACTAAAATATAACAAAACTATGGAGCGTCAAGCCATAAAAGGTCACGAGGCCTTAAAAACAAAAGTTTCAAGGTTAAAATAAAAGCGATAAACAGATTAAAAAGAGGGCTCCATGGCAATTTACAAATTAAATGCCCCGTCATAGCCTAACTAAAATTGAAAACAAAGCGAGGCGGGGCCTATTGCCCATCACCAAGGGAGAAAAAAAGACGCACGCATAATAACATTTACATTTCTATTTAATTAAAAAGCTATAATTGCGAGATATAAGAGGGGTAAAGCCAGACCGAACTAGATATCGGAAGAAGAAATTAGTGCTAAAAGAGAGGCCCTCAGCTAAGAGGAAGCCTAGTCTATCGTTACATGAGACGCGTAAAATAGATGGGAAGCATTCCAGACGGACGTAAGACAGGGACTGGCAGTCGACCAAAAGATGATGTACTGAAATGAGAGACAAAGAGAGGAGGCATAGGGGAGGGGGCTATTTGGGCCCATCGCTAATCATTAAATGTGTAAGGCGTGTGTGGCAGATTTGCAGGCGACAAAGGACCACCTCAGAGCTCCGACGAGGTTGATAATAGCTAGCCCACGGTAAAACTGAAGGCTTAACGGAATGCAACTCCTTATCAAGCAGCCATCACATTCTGACTACCAGAGTGACCGAATGTAGTCCTTAATAAGATGATAAAAGTCATGATAAGGAAGACTGCAACAAGTCGGTGTCCGGGTGGCCGCAATTCGAGCTGCGTCATCTGCCCGTTCGTAACCCTTGACTCCGACATGACTAGGAACCTGTAGGGGTGCGAAGATGTATAAGAGAAAAACTTCCTTCCAAAAGCGAGAATATAAATAGCCCATTAAATTACCAAGTCAGGACGGACCACGCCGTAGCGTGACGGCAGAGTGCTAGCCTCTGGATAAAAAGACCCGAGATCGATCCCAGACAGTCCACAATTTTTACGAAGAAAATTCTCGAAGAAAACGGAGACCACGAAAAACGCTTTAAGGACAACTCAAGAAATCGACTCAAGAGAAAACCGATGTCAAGGAAAACGGAAAGAAAACGACTTCAAGGGCTAACTCATCTCATCCCGTCATCAAGAAATCATCACGTCATCAAGAAGCAAGAAGAACTCGTCTCAACTCTCAAGAAATCATCACGTCATCATGAAGCAGAAGAAGTCATCACGTCATCAGAATTGGAAGGAATCATCACATCGTCGTTAAATGGAAGATTCATCAAGGAAGAAAGAATTACGAAAAGTCAGATAACTGGAGTCAATGTTTCAAGGGGCACTTCAGTCAATAAATGAATAAACATAATAAATGCCCTCCCCCACCCCACTAAAACTCTACCATGTATCTGGAGGAGTTCCTAACCAACCAGGAATGTATTTTGGTCAAGAGGATGGACAAAAATTAAATAGCGAAGGGTGTATAATACGATTTTATAATCAATAAAAACCACAATGGCAGTAAAATTTTGAGGTGGATAAACTGCATAAAGCTCGGCAGTAAAAATAGAAGCTGCCCGCGGTAACGACTCTGTAACTATAGTCCCTAGTGAGACCACAACAGCCCCGTACCATCGTCCGTTTTTGACGCGTCTGTGATGAGATGACATGATGTAATGTGAGATGTCGCATGTTCAATTAATATAGTAAAGCAATGCCCTCTGGGCATTCCTATAATAAAAACCTCCTGTGAAACTTAAATATATATATATATCATCATTTATTAGTTATAAAATTCATATCATGCAATTCTTTTACTTAACTTTGTCAATTAAATCGTTCAATTATTTAACTTAACTTTTGTAATTTAAATAATTCATGCAAATTTATGTACAACTTAATAATTAATTAATTCATTCATTTATTTTACTTAACTTGTCAATTCAATCATTCAATTAATTTATCCATAACTTTTTGCAATTCATTTATTTTATGTAACCTTCAATAATTCAAACTTCCTGTGACGAAAAACTGAATTCATTTAACGTACTACTGGTTCAAACAACATCTCTTAAAATTTCACGCACACACAAATAAACACACGCTTTCAGCTCAACCAAATTGAACACGACTATAGCCCATTGGACTTTCGCCATTCTCCGCATAAAGGTCGGTAATCATTCCTTCTACAATTAGTCATTTACCTCCAAACAAATCATACTTAGTTTAATTCCACATCCTCTCACAATTCTCTGCAAACGCCCATACGAGAGTAGGTCCTAATTCTATTTACTTCTCGTATTGCAGCCCCCAATTTACAGGCCATCGTAGTCATCTTTTATTTCATATTTATTTCACCTACTTCATTTCACTTCACATCTTGTTACTTTAAATCATATTTTACCATATCTTACATTGTATACCTAATCCAATTTATCTCATTGTACATTCGTTGATTCTATGAATATATTTATATTTGTTTAATTGTTTTTCTTAAAACCTAGTTCAGAAGTTCAAATTTATTTCGCTTTAGTCGTAGGCCTAAACATTTGCAGACTACTTTCATCAAACAAATTTATGGCAATGGTTTTCGAAACGCTATTTAGGCTGATTTATTAACCAAAAATAAATCAATTAATAACCAAATACTATAATAGCACATGCCAGACGCGGGTCAACCAGAGACTTCTGCATGTCAAATATTTGACAAGGTGAATGTCCACCGGATGGCGGGGGGAGGGGGGAGGGGGAGAACAAGAATGAGTTGCATTGTCCTTAACGGAAAACGTATTCAGCTACATGAAGCCAAAACGGCCGATGTATGGATAGAGACCTGTCATAGGCGATGATAGAACCTGGGCAAAAGACGCTATTGTAGGCCTCTGAGCAAGGAAGGTGCTGAAGACGGAAAACATACCGTAGACAGCCCTGGAAGCGTTAGTGATTGAGCGGAATACGCCACTGAATAAACGGAAGGTCAGGTTGCAGATAGGATCTAACATACGGTGAGATGAGAGAGAGGCCGATGAATATACCTCACTATCATAGTCCGTTTTGTACTGTACGAGAGAGGTGCGTAGCCTCTGACACAAATTCCAAGGGGTTACCCTGCAGGAACAAGGGAGGTGAGTTAACTTGCTGGCCCCACTTCCGGTGAAAGTGCATTGTTTTGTCTTTGAGGGTGGGAAACGAAAGCCTTTATGAAGCGCCCGTCGGTGGATGGTATCAACCGCCACCTGGAGGCTGCGGATCTCGGGCGTGAGGCGGAGCAATAGAGAGCGAGGTCATGTACGAATAAGGTTGCAGACAACCCCTTCGGGCACAGATTATACCAGGCTATTTATTTCAATAGCGAATAAAGTAGCACCTATACACTGCTCTTGGGAACACCCTCATCCTGGACATAGAGATCAGAATAACTGTTACCAACTTTGACCTGAAAATTGCGAGTAGCTAAAAAACTGGATACTAACTGGTAAAATTCCTCTCAATCCCCACTCATACAACTGGCGGACTCCATGGCACCATGTGGTGTAATAAACCTTCTCGATATCAAAGAATTCAGCCATCGAATGGCAGCCACGAGGAAAGGCCTCACGGAGAGTACCATCCATGTGGGCAAGAAACCATTGCAAGCGAAAATTCATTCATTTCTCCAACGACTTATTAAGACAGTTGGTGAGGGTTATTGGCCTATAATGTGACGGAGACAGGACGTCTCTAACTGGTTTCAGAAATGGTAGACCTAACGCTGTTTTCCATTCAGTAGGGTAGAATACCTGGATCCAAATCCAGTTAAAAATATCTAGTAGGAGTGATTCCGTACGGGAGTGGAGATGCCCGCGAAAGTAGTATCGTATATAGTATTGGCCCGGGAACGTGGAGCGCACCGAGAGAGCGCTGAGCGCATCTCGGGGGTAGTGAACAAAAGGTTGTAGTGCTCTTGTCAAGCGGACGAGAAAGGCAGGGCTTCAGTCTCCAGCCCTGGTTTGATAAGTCTAAACTCCGCCGGGTAGCGCTCAACGCTGCTAACATCGACAAAAAAAGCATGTGGATATATCGGCGACGCCGGCGGGATTACAGATGATAGAGACATTTATCTCAATGCCATGGTTGGAATGACTAGCATACCGCTCCCTAATTATGTTAATTCTCTTCCTCACCTGAGTTGAAGAAGTAGTGGAAGATAAGGAAGACACATATGCCCTCTAGGAGTTAAGGCAGGCCTGACGTAAAGTTTGTTGCCGAATGACTCTAGTTCGATTTTGGTCAATGCGGTTCAGAAGAATTGGGTTCCGGCGGAACCGCGCATGGGCATTTTTATAGGCCTCCACCGCACGGGTGCAATCAGCACCCGTGATGTTCTGCCCTGGTGGGACCGAGTACGAGGAATTTCGGATTCTGCAGCATCAAGTACTAAACAAGCAAGTAATGTATAGCCATATCAATATCTACAAAATGTCAAATTTGTTTACTGGTGATGGAAGCCTCATGGAACTTTGACCAGTCAGCCCTTACAACATTTTATCTGGGGGGATATGAAGGGGACGGGATAAGGGTAGTGCATTTCAAGACAATAGGGAAGTGGTCGCTGCCATGCAAGTCATCTAAAATAGACCAGTTGAAATCAGCAACGCCTTAGTTAACCATTTCCGTACCGTCAGCAGTTACAATAAGGATTTCTAGCCTATAAATCAAACGAAGAGTCTCATCCTCTCCTTTTACGACGAACTCAAACCTTCCGTATAATGCCTTATCCACCACTTGCGTGCTGCATTGTCCCTTTGTGTGTCTACTTCTCCTGGCCTTAACGGGATCCATTTTGATATGATTCGGCAGCTCTATTCACACTCTGTCATGTTCTTACTTGACTTGTACAACCTTATATGGGTGAAGGGTTCTTACCATAGGTGGGCGTTATCGCGATAACGATATCGGGTTATCGGTTATCCGATATTTTTTTGCCGCGTTATCGATTCACCGGTATCGCCGATACCTTTGGTTCCAAACTAGCGATAATTGATAATTTCAGTTTTGGGTTCCAGTCCGAGCTGGAATCCTAACGTATACTGAACGGAGTGCGGGGAGGCCGGTCTTGACGTCTTCTCAAAACGTTCGCTCAGCTTCAGTCTCTTACCAGCTGTCGGACGAGAGGTCGCGAAATGTTGCTCCTGCGCGCTACTGGTTTTACCCGTTCTTTGATGCAACAGGTAGTATTGTAGGGGTGCGAAAAATGTATCAGAGAAAAATTCCTTCCAACTCGATAATATAAATAGCCGATAAATTTACCATCTCAGTACGGACTAAAAGCCGGTCGTGAGGCTAGAGTATTGGCGTTTAAATCCAACGGTACCGCGTTCGAAACTAACAGTCCAAAAACTTTTACGAAGATATCTCAAGAAAGAAAACGTTTGAAGGACTAACTCATCAAGAATCAAGAAGAAACCAGCCCCCAAGATAAATGGAAGAAACGAAGATGCATCAAGAAAAGAAAACGAAGATTAAGGACCAACCCAGCCAAGAAGAATAGGAAGTCAAGAAAAAGTGAAGACAAATGTTTGAAGGGCCAACTTAAAGAAATAAGGAAATTGAGTCAAGTAGAAGAAGAAAATGCATAATGAAAATCAAGATGAAGAATAATATTGATAAATAAAAAGGGAAAATAAGGATAATAAAAAAAACAATAATTGAAAAGCAACAGTTAGAAAAAAAACAAAAACAGTAATTGAAAAGCAACAGTTAGCATAATAAAAACGGTAAATGAATATCAGTTCTACAAGAGAGCAAACTCATAAGATGAGAATTTAAATTAGTCTAAAATAATACACATGGAAGGGCAATCAAAAAACAAACAAAGTACAAAGTTTACGGTAGAAAGCCTAGCCTAGTCAAACTGTCTTGTATGGGCATGGTAATCCACGTATCAATAAGACCACGTTATATATATATATATATATATATATATATATATATATATATATATATATATATATATATATATATATATATATATATATATATATATAATGCATTAGTTATGCACTAAACATGATTTAGTAACATTTGAGATTGATTGAAGTTATAAAAAGTGAAGAAAATGAGGCCACATGGTTCATCGACACATCCAGTCTTTTGTCTACTTCCAAAAATTATATAAGGTGTTCGAAAAATCACTAAATATATCAAAATAAACCTTCAAAAACATTTTTGAAATTATAGATGTGACGTGTTTATGGGCCCGCTATATCCCATTTGGGATAAGCGTACTTTCCCGTAGTTGGTCCGAAGTATCCCATATAGGTGAAACGTGGTTCTCCGTAGTTGGACCGAGATAACCCAATTGGGATACCTTGTTTTTTGTGAGGTTATTTAACCATCACATACAATCACAAGGACAATGACACCTATTACACATTGAATACAAACTATTCAAGGGCAACATGTAGAAGCACCATGAACTTACCACGAGTACTAAAGGAGGTAGGGCGTGAAGTGCCGGAGGAACTTGGGGTGATCTTGACGGTTTGACTGCTGCAAGTATACCGAGACAGACGTTCGTCGTCGTTGCTTAGCGTGAGTGGCTGCTGCCGCGTTCTGAATGGTCGAAATCGAAAGAGGAGGAGTTTAGCTAACCGACAACGCTTTCCTGAACCTTCTAGGAAGTTCGTTTGGCGCACAAATTAAAACGAACTTTCGTCATTTAAGTATCCCATATGGGTTATCTGGACCGTAAAGGGTTAATGCTTCCCATCTTTTAGTCACAGAAATGAGGCATCTAGGGCAGCAAGAGCGTAACCCTCTAAATGTCGGTTTTCGAGTTACAGGCGGCATCATGTTAGTGTAACATTAAAAAATCGTGTGGCAATGTCGGCAAGGGAAAATACCAACATCCTGGGTTACGGTATACGAGAGAATAAAGTCACGTGTTTTTACGCGCGGGGATATTGTGCAGACCTAACCCAAATCCTGATGACAGGAGGAACGTATGCCTCAGTGTGCCGCGGCCAATGAAAACGGAGCATTCCGCAACACCTCCAGCTCAGCCAATCAAAAACGCACGCAGGCCACTCAACGTGTTTTCATTCAGTGTTCGTCCTTATTAATTTATTTCTATTTAAAATATTCGTAGTAAATCAGGAATTAGGCACAGAAAAATAATTTTTGTTTTCATTTTTTTCACATATATTCTTTAAAAATGAACACATAACCATGTTAAAAAAAAAACTGGCGAGAGGAGGGCGTAAAGAAAAAAAATCACACATAAACCCCCCAAAGTATATACATTAAAAAACCAATGGCATAAAAGATCTAGCCTAGGCAATTAATTTTGATGTATAATAGTAATACTGTACATTGTACCTCTTTAATCATTAGTTATTTGGTAATTAATTTTAACCGCTAAGTACTCAAAACAAAGGGTTTTCCACAAGCTCCTTCTGCCCTAGCGGCCTCAAATCTGCAACTGACTGGTCCAGAAATGCGTCCCGATATAGTTCTATTTTTTGTTGGGTGCCCGGGCATGGATGTAGTGGTCATGGGCAACGAGAGGGCTGATTAGCTGGCCTGTTAAGCTTATTCTGGGTCCCCGGATAACTCTAAATTGCCTTTTCGAGATTTATTTCCCTCTATGAGATTATATTTTTCAGCTGTGGCAGGACGAATGGGATGGATGTTCATCCTCTAAATTATATAATATCAAAAAGTCTGTTCGCTCTTTGTCCTCGAGCCTTCAGAGACTACGGTCCTTAGAGCTTGCCCTTTGCCGCATTCGCTTCGGCCACACGAGACTTAATCACGGCCATCTTGTTTCGACTGGCGCTCGAATCAGTCTTTGCTGCCGTTTTTGTGGTGAGAACCAATCTGTGGCCCATCTTCTCCTGAAATGCTCATTTCGCCATTCTCCAATCGTACTATTTCCCGACCTTTCAACTATCCCTCCCCTCTCCTGCCTTAATTTCCTTCTCGAAGAGGAATCTTTTAAACCTTCAATCTCAGTGGTCTTCTCCCTCTTTTATGATTAATTTGCTCCCCATTTATTCCTGCTGCCATTTAGAATCCACTTGGATTAGGCAGCTACCAACTTGATTCTTCCTTAAAATCATCTGAGGAAAATGGATATGCCGCGGGAAAACGAAAGAACTGGAAAGAGTTCCAGAAGTAGAAATGCACCTCCCAACAAACACCCTCGTTTTAAAGTCGGGAGGTTGCCTTCGGTATTTTCCCTTCGAGGGCACAAAGACCATCGCCGCTACGTAGCGGCGGTCAGGGCAACCATCACATCTAACTCAGCGCGATTCAGCCATGGAACGGCGCACCGAGGTGAGGGAGGACCGGTGCACCGAGACTGCAAAGATCCGAACTTAAACCTAGAACACGCACTATAGCACCCACATATTAATTCAGTCAAATACTACAACTGCTCACGTAGATACACTCAGGCGCAACCCCCTCCCTCTCTGAGATCTTTTCTTTAGGGGTTGTTCCCAGAGAGTCTATGGCCTTCTCGTTGCGAGGGGGGGGGGGGTCAGCCTAGGGCCCCTTAGGGGACCCATGGTGCTGCCAACAAGACTTTACACATGCCGCTCTTTCTTTCCTCCCCTAATACGTTCTTCCACTGCCCTTTATTTCCCCCTCTTCCTTCACATATCTAGTGGTCCTCATGGATACCCGACCTCTGCTCGTTTAATGGATTGATTCCGAATTGTTCTTTCATGAAGGTGAAAGAGGCGGGGCAACTCCACCGCCTTCGTCTACCGAATGCCCAAGGAGAAACCCATCGTTGGCCTCTTTTCTCCGTGCGTAGGAGAACACGGGCAGCCTCTTAGTTTTCTAAAAATGGTGTGGTGGATCCGTATCCATTCTCCAAGAGGACATACCGAACGTAACTAATTGTATAGTTGCAGTAGTGCCGGGCCCTTGTAGGCCTCCATGGTGGGGAGTCTCGAGGGAGAATGCGAAGTTTTCTTCTTTTTGCAATGGGTAGCCATAAACCAAAAACCTCCCCTTCTCGTAAGGGTTCTCGTGCCAAAAATTCCTTAGCTCGCTTTTCAGCCATCCCTCGCTCGTTGGACCCCTATTCCAACGAAGTAGACCCTGATCTAGATTATCCTCGCTTTCTTGTCATGAATTCATCATCCGACACCCCACTTGCAAAAGTTGATGTGTTTGACGTCAAGAGGTAGTGTTGATGTCGTAGTCGAGGTGTCATCCCACTCTCAACACAAACTTGTGCGAAATCTTTCTTCGATAGCTGAAATTCCAATAACTGTCTCGCCCCATCCGCGTCTGAATTTTGTCAAAGGTGTCGTCCGTTCAAACGAACTAAAGGACTACGACCCCACCCGCTTTCAGAATAAGCTTAGTACCCAACGTGTCACACACGTACACAGGGTAACTAAAACATTAGGCTCCACTAGAGTCCCAACCGCCACACTGATTTTAACATTCGAACGACAAGAACTGCTGCAGTATATTAAAGCTGGGTACCTTCGTGTCCCGGTAAGTCCCAACATCGAACTACCCAGACGCTGCTTCAATTGCAATCAATTTGGACATGTTGGCCGTGCTTGTCGGCACCCTCGCTCCTGCGTGAATTGTAGCTCCGACTATCATGGCCCCGAATGCACCAAAACACCTCGCTGTGCCAACTGCGGAGGTACCCACAGTGCTGCGTCAAAACTCTGCTCTATATTTTTATATGAAAAGGAGGTGCTCGCTTTGCGCGACTCCCTGCGTCTAGATATAAGAGAGGCCCGCTAGCGTGCTCGAGCACAAACCTCACCACTCGGTTGGCTCTTCTTTGACGTTTTACGTGACGCTGGACGAAACCGACCATCACGCCCGAGTTCCGACCAGCCTGAACCATTTCATCCTACATCTACTCGCAGCGTCGGAAACATTCAGAATATGCAGCCGAAGCATCGCTCTCACACTGAGATAACTAATGTAACCCTTCTCTCTAGCAGCTCTAACAGGGAGAGACGCTCAGGGTGAGACACTTGAAGACATCAGACGCTATTTGAAAGAATCCTCAACATCGACCAGTGAAGGTTCATTCACTCGCCCCGAGACCCAAAGCCCAGTGGTAAGAGGAAGGATTCCTCACCTGGGTCATCGACCACCAATAAGCGGGTAGCCTCTGGACCTGACTCGGCCGAGCTCAGGGAATCTTCAATGGACTCTTCCCTATGGCTGAGCATTCTATGCCCTTAAGTCCGTCCCGCCCTTCACAGGACTTAGGCCCCTTCCTGATCCAAACGATGGCAGATATACACCCAGCTCCACACACCTCGCTCAGATCACCTGTTCGTTCCGCTCATCCTTCAACCCATGATCCGATGGAAGCAGTTGATACGACAACATCACCAATCGCGGCGGTTGGACCAACTCCTCAGACACCGAAAATACCCTCGACCCATGAATCCGGATCTACCGGCCGAAAATCCCTTCTCGATCTTCCTTTTCCGCCAGGTTGTGAGCCCGAATTACAATCAAGGGCCTCGGTCGGTTCTCCAAAACCCACGAAAAAAGCCCCAGTTACTGCTCCATCTAGGATTTCTCCCCCTGCAAAAGCAGGCTCCTCAAAATCAGCTCTCCGTCTCCCAAGCTCCTTGGGACGAACCTTAAATACAATATCGGCCACAAAAGAGAAAAAGATATCCACAGTGGTATCTAATCGTCCCACATAATACGAGTATCTTCCATTTCACAATGGAATTGTCAAGGAGATCTTCCAAAGTGGGAAGAACTCAAAATTCTTTTGACGACTATCCACCCCGCTGTTATTTGTCTTCAGGAGAATAAACTGGGTATACGGCCCTTTCCGCAGGTACCCGGCTTTCTCACTTTCAACTCTATTGCTCCTGCTGGAAGCTTCTCTCATGGGGGGGACGGGGGATCAATAATGGTATCTTCATCCCACCATGTTTCTCCCATGCCCCTATATACTACCCTTCAAGCTGGTGCCGTGAGGGTTTTTCTTACTAAGCTTTTAACCGTTTGCTCTATTTACCTACCCTCTTGTTTATCATTGTCAAGACCCGACCTTTTAGAACTTATAAACCAGTTGCCCTCCCCATTCTAATTACTAGGAGATTTTAACGCCCATCACCCATACTGGGGTGACATCACTCGGAATGCCAAAGGCAGTGTTTTAGAGTCTCTTTTATTATCTGACTTTCTTTGTGTTTTAAATACTGGCCATTTTACCTCTTATCATGTCCAGACGGACTCTTTTAGCTGTGTTGACCTGTCTGTTTGTTTCCCGGATTGCTTCACGGAATTTCGATGGTCAATTCTTGATGATTCCATGGGAGTGACCACTTCCCTATTGTCTTGTCGGCCCTTCAAGTTAGCCCTCATAAAACAATGCCCCTTAAGTGGGACTTAGGTCATGCAGGATGGGAAGGTTTCCAAGAGGGGTCCTTCACAAGTGAATCCTTGGGGACCTTCAATGGAGTGGACGCGGCAGTAGAATACTTTACATCGGCTATCTACAATGCAGGATCACAGACCATCCCACGGAGGCGACCCGCCACGGGCCGCTCAACCATGCCCTGGTGAACCTCAGCATGTGCAACAGCTATCAAAAATTACAAGTTAGCCCATGCCCGATTCCGATAGAACCCAACTTTGTGCAACAAGGTCAACCGAAACCGAGCTCGTGCGCTTCGCCAAAGAACCCTTCGTCAGGCTCGCCGAAATTCATTGCACCGATACATTTCATCAATTTCCTCTATGACACCTGGAAGATGATTAATGAGATCAGGGGCTGTTATGCTGATCATCATACTCCCACACTCAACTTAGACGGTTCCTTGGAGAATGACGGCCTGGCGGTCAGCAATGCCTTTGCTGACCATTTCCGCGCCGTCAGCAGTGTCAGCCGTTACGATAAGGCTTTTCAATCCTACAACTCAAAGGAAGAATCTCATTCTCTCAACTTCACAACAGAATCTAACCTTGCATATAACGCTCTATTCAGCATCCATGAGCTGCATAGCGCTTTGTCCCTTTGCAGATCTACTTCCCCTGGCCTTGACGAGATCCATTTCGATACGATTCGGCACCTACATCCACACTATACTCTCTTCTTACTTAATTTGTACAAGCTTATATGGGTGAAGGGTTTTTTCCACTCATCATGGCGCATTGGGATCATCCTTCCCTTTGTCAAACCGGGCAGGGACGAGTTGGACGCAGATCACTACCGCCCTATAGCTCTCACCAGTTGTTTGAGTAAGTTGCTGGAAAAAATGGTGTTAGAGCGCCTAAACTGGTTCCTAGAAACCAATCACCTTCTCTCTCCATTTCAATGTGGCTTCCGCAAAGGTCATAGTACCCTTGACCTACTAGTACGTTTCGAGGGATCGGTCCCGAAAGCTTTCTCATTAAAGCACAGAGTCCTGGCCATATTTTTAGATATTGAGAAAGCCTACGACACAACATGAAGATACGGCATCTTGAAGCAGCCATACGTTTGGGGGATGAGAGGCCTTTTACTGTCACCTATTCAAAGTATTTTAGCATCTCGATCCTTCAAGGTACGTGTTGGAGACGCATACTCTGACCTGCAACCCCAAGAGGAGGAAGTTCCTCAAGGCAGTGTTTTAAGTGTCTTATGTTTTATAATTGCCATCAATGATATTATTTCGTATCTCCCAGAGGGTGTATCGGCAACTCTGTTTGTCGATGATTTAGCACTATATTGTTCCTCACCTCGCCTGCCATCAGCAGAGCGTCGGCTACAACTGGCAGTCGATGCTGTATCCAAAAGAGCACAACTTAAGGGATTCCGCTTTTCCACGAACAAAACCAAAGCAATGTATTTTCACTGAGGCAGAGGGGTTCTTGCTCTGCCATCTATCTCCCTACAAGGCGAAGATATAGAGTTTGTCTCCGAGTTTCGGTTCCTTGGCGTAACTCTCGATCCAAAGTTATCCTGGTTACCACACCTACGCCGACTTCGAACAGGCTGTCTGCAGGCTCTAGACATTTTGAAAGTTCTTTCACACACTTCGTGGGGCAGCGACCGACAAACATTGTGGACATTATACACATCCCTCGTCCAATCTAAATTGGATTATGGCTGTCAAATTTACTCATCGGCTTCCCCTTCATCCCTTAAAATGCTGAACCCCATTCGAAACCTCGGAGTTCGCCTTTCTAGTGGAGCTTTCCGTACTTCTCCTGTCAACAGCTTTCACTGCGAGAGTGGGGTACTCTCTTTGCCCTACCATAGACTTCAAATCTGCCCACGATACGTCTGGCGAGTACAGCAAGCCCCTGTATCAGAGGTCTACAGATGCCTGTATGCAGCCGAATCAACGGCGGCAAGTTGCTATCTTTACCCCGCCCCTTGAATCTTCGCATATGAGATCATCTCTCTAACCTGGGTGCTCCAAGGGTCCTTACCCTTCCATCCTTACTGACCCCTAGTTAGCGTGCTCCTCTCCCCACAGTATGTGCCAACATGTGGAGCCTGGAGAAGTCCTCCATGGACCCTCGCATCATCAAGAGCCTGTTCTTAGAGCATTCGATCTCACACAAACAACGGATGGCTCTAAGTCGGACGGTGGCGTGGGCGCCGCAGCCATCTACCCAGGAAAAGAATTCCAAACTCTATCTTTGCCGCCAGCAGCATCCATTTTTACCGCTGAACTTTCAGGAATCCTTTTAGCCTTTAAACTCATCCAAATTTTACTTTTTAATGATTTTGTCATTTTTTTTCGACTCAAGGAGTGTTTTACAGTCAATTCGATCTTTTAATGCGTCCCATCCATTACTCACAGAAATTTGCAACTGGCAGGTCCAAAATGCGTCGCCATATAGAATTAGTTTTTGCTGGGTCCCTGGGCAATGAGAAGGCTGATCGGCTGGCACGCTCAGCACATTCTGTGTCCTCGGAGAACACGGCTCTGTCTTTTAGGGACTACTTTCCTTCAATAAGAAAGTATATTTTTCAACTGTGGCAGAATGAATGGGATGACTGTTCATCATCTAAACTGTACAAAGTTAAAAATTCTATTCACTCTTGGCCCTCGAGCCGTCATAGAATGCGGTCGTTAGAGGTGGCCCTTTGCCGAGTTCGCATTGGCCACACGAGACTTACTCACGGCCATCTTGTTTCGGGTGATGTTCATATCAGCCCTTGCTGTCATTTTTGCGGTGGAGACCAATCGGTTGCCCACCTTTTATTGGATTGCACCCATTTCGCCATTCTCCGGTTGTCCCATTTCCCGACCCTTTTAACTATCCCTCAACACACCCGTCTTCGATTCATATTGGCGGAGGAATCTTTTAACCCGTCGTTTTTTTAATTTTTGTCACAAAGTGGTCTCCTCCTCCACCTTTTATAGATGATTTGCCTAGTTTCATCCTAGCTGCCATATAGAATCCACTTGGATTGGGCAGCAACCCACTTGTTCTTTACCTTAAACCCTTGGCGCAATTAGCCACACTTGAAGAGGACAGGAAAAAAGGGGTAGGAGATAGAGGGGGACAGGACACCATTAATAACATAAAAATGAGACCATAAAAAAGGTCGAGGAGGAAAGGAAGAGAGGTATAATAAAAATCCACATCGCACTCCGCTCTACTGAGCGGGCTGAGACCCCCTTTCCAACGACAAGGCAGGAGCACTCTCGCGGCGAGCATCTGTAAACATCGCGAGCGTTGAGGAGGAAAGAGGTAAGGAGGAAGCCTCTGAACCCGAATCTATTGGAGAGAGGAAAACACCTTCGCTAGAAGAGACTTCGAAGGACTCCTGAAACAGTAAAGGGGCAGGGGGGATGGGGGAGCACCTCCTTCGAAGGGGAAGCAGAAGAATGTCTTCATGGACAGGAAGGCACGTCAAATCGCTAAGGAAGGGACAGCACACTTCTCGGGAATGCTGCATACTAAAGAGGAGCGGAAAGCATCTGAGGGCAGAAGACCTGGGTTTAAAATTACAAGGCAACGGGGGGTCGAGGAAGATGCGATGGCAAACACTGAGCAGCCAAAGTCCAGTTTGGACTGGACCAGAGCAGTGTAGAGGCAGAGTAAATTGCGGCGATCGGCGCTCCCCTAGTGATGGGCAGATTGCTCAGGAGATCGAGAGGGGACAGGGTAGCTGCAACAAAGTAGGAGTTGTGTAGCTTCTTGAAAACTTCTCGTCTTAGATGAGGACAAGGACCTACACCGACTGCTTCGCCGATATGGGGACGCTACACATAACGAGCGATGGGACATCGACATGTCTGCAGCAGGAAGGCGGAAGAAGACGGAGTCGCGCATGAATTAGATGTTGGTCAGAAATCCGCGGTTCCTACAGAGATATTGGAGCGGCGAGTAAAAAATACAGCCAGGGTGACAATGCCTCTTGGACGCCGTACTTTAAACAGAGAAGGGGATCGAGAACAGTGCGAAATTGACGGAAGCCAAATGGCCACAAGCCCTCATGCAGACCAGTGTAAGGAGAAAGGAAAAGCATTAACAGTAGGAGGAAAGGAGGAACTTTTTTTTTTAAAAGAAAGAGGGGGCTGAGCATAATAAAAGCCCTCTTGGTCACAGTGACCCCCCCACCCCCCAACTCACCTCGAATAATTGGGATCCCGTTCGCAGCCATCCCAAGAAAGACCTCGGACGAGGGGGATAAAAACCACTCAATTAGGAACGACGTTATTTACACGGATCTTTCGTATTTACAAATTTATTTACAAAATCTGTGACAAACGTTAGTAAAGAAACGTGGGCGATCCTAAAGGTTAAATTATGCAATACTAAAATAATGTGACAATACTATGATTGGTGTAAATAAAGACCAAGAATAAACTGAGCGTGTAAATCATCAGTGTTGCTTTTTGTATGCTACATTCCCTAAAACATACTGCATAAATATATTATTTGATAAATGAACATCTTCACAATTGGTTTCACATAACACGACGACAATCATGTCATAACCGTTTTCTAAATTGATCGTAAGCATTTATATATTTTCATTGATCAATAACAAAAACACTTTATACAATCGGGTTAATATCAGATTTGAGAGGAAACGTTAAGGAATTTAAGTGAGATTTTATTATAATTCACAAAGAATATGAAATATAATATCTATTTAAAAACTCAGAAAACAGTACTCAAATGTGATTCTAGTTTTGTTTTTACATACATAATTCATTCATTCTTATTTATATAAACACCCTTTCTTTATAATACATTTTTATTATCCGTACCTAGATGTTAAATTATCTAGAAATTTATGCAATCAACATCCGAGCTTAAATGGAATGTATAGAATATAGTATAAAACTACAAATATTTTAACAATCATCATAGTAAGAAAATATACTGCAACATAATTCCAACAAAGAACCTTAAATAACTTCGATCCAGTACGCAATTTAGTTATCAATCAGAGGACGATGTCAACAGGATCAAATTTCAACTTTTTTTCTTTCAACTAATAACATCGATACTTCAGAACTGGAGAAACAGCTTAAGCTCTGACCTAGATTAAGAGTTTTAATAGTGCTAGTCGTTAAACTTAAGATTTAATGAAATAAGAAAATGTTCAGCTTCATCATGTTGTTGTTGATAGGAATTAGGTAGATTAAACTTGGAGATTTGGGGGCTTATTTTAAACGTACGTGTAGCTATTCCAAAATTGGTTCCTACATCTACTGATGATTTCAAAAATGCTTACGATATCCTCTCAAGAAAGAAAATCGCCAAACGTTGACCCAACACAAAACGGCCTCACGAGAAACACCAATATTCTTCGCCTGTCATAAAAGCCCAAAAGTTTTGCCACCGTGGTTTTAATAACTGTTGACGTATTGGAGGAAGAGATGGGTACAGCAGACTTTGGCGTATTTTTCACAACCCCTACAGAATACAATCTCGACAACCTTCCGACTGACAGCAGCCGCCGCGGCACAGATACTGTGAAGCAGGATCAGGGGTTGCAGAGATTCCAACGCCTCAAGGGCACTCGGCGCGTTCGGTGAGTCGTTAGAGATCACAATTCGGTATTCAAACCGGGCACGATCCGCGATCTCTGTGTATTACAACCAGCTCGGGGGTGAAGAGAGACGCAGTGCTTGGAGGAAGAGACCTGCACAGGAGAAAGCATGGAAGCAGAACCACTCTTCCGATTTGGAGTGACACGGTGTGTTCCAAGAAATATGAACGCAATAGTCCCAGGGCTGGGGAAGCATTGGTGGTGATGGAATTTAGTGCAAAAAATGACGGAAACACATGCTAAGGAAATTTTATAGAAAACATTTAACAAGTCGGGTGAGAAATCTATGCATAGCCCCCTCAGAAAAGAAAATAGAACTAAAATCAGAACAAAAATATTCAGAATATGTTAAAGGAAAAAAATAAATCAAGATAAGTTCAAATTCTAATAAATGTTAGCGTAAATTATCCAATCAAATAATAAATGCGCGATAGTCAACACAAATGTTTGAAATATTAAGAGGTGAAATAACGGTAAAAAATTGCAACAGGAAAAATAAAAAGCGAATTCTAAGTACTTGGAATTCGTTTTTCATCTATTTTTGTGGGACATTTTTACACATATTAATCTAACTGTGTATGTTCCGGCATGTGATAATACTTTATGGTGGGAAAAGAGAGAGCAGGAGAGAAGTTTCGAGTCTCCGACTCAATCTAAGATCACTTAATATTATAGGAGAGGTGTTGCCGTTTATTTTTTAGTCATTTCACACTATTAATTGCTGTTACATTAACACCATGATGGTGGCAACCTTTCTCTCTCACCACTGGTAAAATAAAAAGAAACGAATCTTTGAATGAACCCACCCGAGTTTTATGGAGTAAACCCTTATTTCAGTCGAGATGGGAGGCTAAGGTAGAGCTCATATTCTTCTTAAGTGAAACGGGTATGTAAAGGTAGAGGTCAATTTGGTCACTAATTTAATGGCATTCGCAAGAAATTCAGGTGGACGAACCAACCACTACCCATAGTCAATGATGAAGCAAGAAAACAAAAACTGAATATAAGATAGGGTAATGTGTTCACCTTGCAAACTTCACTTAACACATACAACCCTTTACTATAGAGGTTTGCGTGGAGGAAAAAATCGTGCATCTTCAAACATCACTCCGTTGACGGTGTTTGTGTTGTAGTATTTGTTTTAACATTGATTTCTCCTTTTTGAAACCATTATTTCTGAGTGCGAATGATGGGTGATTGTCAGAAGAGGAATATCGACATGTTTTGTAAAAGTGGAAAGACTTAAGAAATTGTTTGCGCTGAGGTAGTGCGCGAAAGATACGAGAGAGCTTTGATAGTTTGGTTGGTGGAAATGATGTGAGAAAGGGGTCGGTTGAGGTAGCGAAGAGGTTTGAAAGGTTGCTTGTAAGGATTAAAGTGGGAGAAAGAGTAATTTGTACGAGGTCCTTCCCAAAATGGATGTTGGGATGTAAAAGGAAAGGGGTTGGGGTATTTTCTCTATGGAATGGATGGGTTGCACTGATTAGAAAATGTGGATCCCTCCTTTATGACAGTTTGAACGTACGATCCGAGCCACCGCTAAGAGAAGAAACTAGGATAGAGTTGGGCGCAGGGAAGTAAAAGTAAAAAAAGGTTCGAAAGAATAAGGATTACTAGGGAAGATGCTAGTAATAACATTAGGTTGGTCAAACCTTCCTTAAGGAATCTACCTATCTCTTAGTCTTTTCTTCCAAATTCTCTCCACCTCTTTGTTTTGATATTGACGCTTGCTAAAGCCGTTATTGAGCTGTAATGGAAGCGAAGGTTGATTATGATGTGAAGAATTAATCACTTGGTAGCATATCCTGATCTAGAATTTTCACATCAACGCATTCAAGTTCGGGCGCAGACAGAACAAAGCATTGTAGATGACGTTGAGATTTGCAACGGTGCAATGTTAGGCGTCCCTACATATAAAAAAGGGTCAGCTAAACTGGGCAACTCCTATGTTAGCCTTCACAAGATCGTTGTATACAGACATGGTCGCTCATTTCTAGTATGATAGAAATAGGCTTGGCAGCAGTGTCAAGGAACTAAAAGTCAGGTCTCTAGAGTTTATGATATGAGAACAAAGGAATTGGGAATGTACTAATATAATACGCCATGTCTGATATGGGATATGATACAGGTGCCTAGATATTTGTTGGACTTGATTATTTAATGGTGAGGGAGTTCTTTGAGCCAGCTCAAAATTTAAGAACACAGGATCATAATATGAAGATTAAAGGGGATTCCGGTCGACTTGATGTGAGGAATTATTTTTAGTCAGCAGGTTGTTAATACGTGGAATGATTCGCTCAAAGATGTAATTAATGCAAATTCTTCATAGGTCAAAGGGGCGTTGATAGTTGCATAGATAGGAAAGGTACTATTTAGTTATGTTAGAACGACACTACACATAAACCTACTACGCAATTCTCGTAGCAGTTTTAGTGCTATAGTGAATTAGCGACCATGTCAATATCTAGGTTTGGGGGTTTGAAGAAAGTTGAATTGAATATAGTTTTGTCTTGTACGTTTGCATAGGCATGGTAATATTCTTGTTTTTTATTTAGTCTCAGAAGGAAAACCCTGGAATTTTAGAGCTTTTACATCTGGACTAGTGGTGATGTCGGTGGAAGCATGTTTTTCATTTAAGATTACGGAGTGGAACCTTAACGTACTACATTTATAATGTGCTTTCTTTCGAGAGTTGAACTTGAGTGGAGTGTAAGAGTATTTCTTGCCCTCTTGATTCAGGACAGTGCTAGAGTACAGGAGAGGAGGGAGATTTCCGGCGACATTTTAACTCGGGTATGAGAGTAATTGACTAATTTTGTGTTGAGTGAATGACTCCTAATAGGCCAGGCTGGCTTTATGCCATTTATTAATATTGTAGTGTCGATTACTCGCCCCCTGATATAAATGCGACCAAGGACGACAAAGGCAAGAGGTAGAAAAATATTGTTCCGATATCGCTATTAAGAATCGGACAGCACATAATGATGTGGTTTAAAGGAAGAAAGATCTCGGGGATTTCAATTTTTCAACGGATCCAAACTTTCGAGAGTAAAATCACTGTTGGCAGAGCCGAATGAGAGACCTCTGCTGAAGCCAACCTGGAACAGAGAATAACAGACTATGATCGACCAGCTGAAACAACTCGGGGAACAACAAAATACAACTCTCAATCCAACAGCAAATATTCGTCGAAAGACAATATCGGTAACAACCAACAGGGTCACGGGAAAGAGAGGGGGGGGAAAAAACACGACTAGGAAGACGTTGCGGCCGGGAAATGAACCAAGCGATGGAAATGGAATATTTTGGACACCAATCCCAGAAGCAGAAGAAGAACCCTCCACGACTTACCTCCATCTGGTCAAACTGAGTTAAAAGGTCCCCCCCGGGAATCGGGGTCGAAAATGGGTCGGTGCTTCCATCCAAGAGGTAATTTTGACCCACTTTGTCTTGCTGACGGTTCGGACGAGGAGGGGGGACTGTTTGGGAGGAAAGAGTTTCAGATTTCAGTGGCGCAAGAACTAACGCAAAATTTGGGAGGATCATAAAAACATGGGTCAACAGCACTATGAACTTCCAGCAACGAGGTCGTAGAAAAAGGACGGGCACAATTCAGCGAGAGGACACACAAGATTACGGCGTTCGCAGGGAGCTTGCCACCAATTACACAGTATGACGCATATGTACAAGGAGCTCCAGGCATATACCTCGGCATACAAATGAGCTATCGCAACAACGTTGTCTCTTCCATCTATCTTTCCTTCGCGCATACAACACATTACTCTTCCGTTTCAGAAGCTGCCTAAGGGTTTTTTATATACATAAACTCTCGAACCGGAACGGGTGACTATGCCCCGAAACAAGAAGGGTTCTCTACTTGCTGGCTGGTGGCAAGATACTGAACTAACACTACCCTTATTCTTATTTCTGATATTTATGTGAATTTCATTAGCAGATCGGTTAGAGAGGGGTGGGGGTGGGGTGGGGTGTCATATATGAGCAAGGATGATGGATGGCGCACTTAACACTGATTAAGTCGGAATGGGTGGAGTCAATGTCAAGCAGTCGAGTTATTTCCCACAGGTTGAACACCACGTCTCCGAAGTGGTTTTCACTTTCTAAACTGCGGGCCAAATGGGAAGGTAGGTGTGTGTGTGCTACACCAAACTCAAACACAACTTATTTCTCGAAGGTAAACGCGACCTCACCCATGACAACGGGCAAGCAAGATCAGGAGGAAAATGTACCAATAATCACGAAATTACTTCCGAAACCACCAGGCAATATTGGAATGTCTGGTGCCTTGCATCGCTTTGACGAGCAAAGTAGACATTTAAACATCAATGTATGGACATACACAAGAAGCATCATCATTTATGTTCCACTCAGTAGCTAAATACTAATAAAGAACGAGATATAGGAACTCATATCTCTAAAGCTGTTCACGGCAGTTATTGGAGATAAGATAAAAAAGGGGAAACTAGAATTTCATTAGCACGACGCATTGAGGAACGTTTGCCAACATGAATCAGTGACATAGGATGAAAGAAAAGGAAAACCTAGAATCAGGATACCACGATTACTCTTGAGGACCTATACCTCCTCACTGAAGATCACGAGTCAGCAATGGCATTTACCATTTAAAGGGAACACTAATCGTAAAGGAAATCAGGGGCTAGGGGTTCTTCCCGGTGCCATAGGGCTCGAAGTGTTCACCCTCACGCAGCGTCTCCATCTACGCCTTCATACGTGATTCTTCCTACTTGCTCAAGTAAAACACCCCTTTGTGACAGCCGCTCTCTTTTTAGTGGTCAATCCACTCTTCCTCTGCCAACGCAAAAATCTCTCTTTTCCAACCACCATTATGTCCATAAAAAATATATCGCTTTTTGCAATGCGACTCAAAAGAAGACATTGTAGAGCAAGCAGCTGAAATAGCTCTCCCAAATTCAAAATCCCCCTGCTCATTCCATACTCTCGATATTCAACCATTTAACAGAATAACTTGCCTAAAGATTTACTCCCTAGCTACTTCCTTACATTTAACACAGCAAATTTAAATATTTAGCCAATACATTTTAAATGTTCCAACATATAACGGCGAATCCTGAATACTAAATGCAAAAGATAATTAGAAACTGAGAGCAACACAGAAAAACAGAAGTCTACATGAAAAAAAAGAGAAAAAAACATCTGGATAAGAAGATAACAAAGAGCGATATATATATATATTTATTTATTTATATATATATATGCTACCCAACTACACCAATATATATATATATATATATATATATATATATATATATATGAATAAAACAAAAGATAATAAATAAAGATGTTGGTACGCGTTACCAGAAGAAAGGATGAAGGATGAAAAATGAAAGAAGAAATCTTAACTTAGACATACCGAAAACACGTCCTTGCAAGAGGTGTGGGAAATGAAATTTAAAAACTGGCAGGTGAGGTGCGGCTCGAGGATTGAAACGGGATCAATAGCAACTCAGAGAGATAGGAGAGACCAAATCAATTCGAAATACATGTTAACTTGAAAGTAACCACTGAGGTAAAACCCCGATTATGCAAACAAACCCAAACAACGCACCGATCGTGGGGAAATTCGAGATTCCACTCAACTCGAGGGGAGTGGACGCGAAAATGGACGAACGGGACTCGCTCTCGTTGCTGCCTTCTCGTGGGTGGCTCTCTTCGGCTCGAGGGTCAAAGTCATCGTCGGAGGTCATGTCATTGGAGTCTGGGCTCGCGGTGCCGCTGCCTCCGAGGACATCTTTCACCCCACCGTTCGTAACCACGGGAGCTCCTCCTTCCCCGGCTCGAGGATCGAAGTCGAAGTCATCCTCACTAGTCTCGTGATCTCTGCGCCACACGGGAGGAAAAGAAATCCTTGGTTTAGATTGCGTTGATCCGACTACAATGACCGTTCGCAACTAGTCGGAACCTTCTACATTACGTAATTGTGTTTGGGAGAATGGACTCTGTCAGACAATGTCGACATAGTCCAGGTTCATGTGTGGAGTGGAAACAATTACTCAAGAAGAGACCCGGTTTTCAAATTGTTTCCTTTCTTCGCTCTTAATACAACCATAAACTTATCCCAGGAATATAAAAACCTATCATCGGGGTCATCATTCTCAACCAATTCTCCCCAAAGTGGAGTCGGCACGAAGAAATGTCACTTTAAACTACCCACGCCTATATGCCCTACTAATCACTAAGCCAGCTATCATTTTATCTACCCCAAATGGCCTTTTGTAGCGATGGGGAACTATACCCTGTAGCATTTCGTCTAGCCAGGTTTCGACCCTGGGCATCCATACGGACGGTTCCCCGTTCCACTCCGTTTTCAACATGCGGGAAAACAAAGGTAGCGCAAGTCTCTGAACTCACTCGATAACCTCTGATTTAATGCTGCTTCTCGGAGGTATGGGGGGTGCTTTGAAGGCTGGAGGGGCTTCTTGTTGCGAGTTCGGAGGGGACTGGTGAATAATGGGCTCTACCGCGGATTGGGTGCCATTCACGAGCGGTAAATCCGAAATCTGAAGAGAAGCAATGAGAAAACTAGACATTAAATGGAAAGCAACGCCCACCTCTCCTTGATTGCTCGATAATTCGGAGCATAAAACATTTCAACAGTTTTAAGCAGTTGAAAGAACAAATGCGGAGAATGGAACACAAGAGTTGAGAAGGATAAAATTGAAATGCCATAATAATAGATTCGAATATGCAATTAAAGCTAGTATGATTCGAAGGGCAAGAAATAAGGTGGGTACTATTAATCAGGTGGGGTGAGAACTTTAATTTCTGAGATATTTGTCAAAACAAGGTTTTGGGGCGGAATTTTCCTCAGGCTTGATTACTCACACTTTTCATCTAATTATAACTACTGTACCCACTAGTTTTAATAAATACCCATCTGGCGTCGACCACCAAGGGCAAACACAAGTTGCCGTTGTTTTTCCCCCAACTCACGGATGTCGGGTCAGGACGCGCGAGCGCATAATGCACTGAGAGCGACGCGTAAGTAGGCTCTCAATGAGGGACGTGCAGAAGGCATCTGCCACCAGGAGGCCGGTGTGGTGGATCGAGGCCACCTTACACAATACAAGCTGGGCGGAGGATGCGTAAAAGACTTACGTAGTTTAGCTTGAAACGAACAAAGGATCGGTAGAAGAATGTCCAAGGCAGGGTACAAGATACTCTGAGGCTGAGAATATGAGTCTTGAAGGTGAGGCGTCGGTCGAAAACAATATCAAGAGAGCGGTGCGAATACACCACTTTCAGGTAAATCCTATTTAGGAACAAGTCCAGGTCAGGGTGGAGCCGTGGATGGACGCAGAAATGCACCAATTTATTGATCAAAGAAAACTGAAAACTGTGCGTTGCCGCATCGCGAGAGACGCCGTTTAACGGATGTTGGAGTCGAGGCTCCAGAGTTGCCATCTGGGCCGCACCAAAAGATTTCGAAAATTCCTCCACGTAGAGAGTACATCTTCCGAAGGCACCGAAGTGATAGCGTTGATGATCAGAGCAAAGGAAGTGACACTGAGGACACCCACTTCCTGCTCCATGGGCCGGAGAGTGCCCTTCCCCCCCACCACCCGTACGCGGAATCTACGATCTCGCAAAAACTCAGAAATAAATATTGGAAGGCGTCCCCTCGCTCCCATCGTGGGGAGTGTCTCCAAATAGCGTATATCCATGCGGTATGATAGGCCATCTCCAGATCGAAAAACCGTGGTGTAGTGTTGTTTAGGAAGGAAGACCTCGCGGACGGCATTTTTCAGTCGGAGCAGAGCTTCCGACGTGGAGTAGAACTTGCGGAAGCGGCACTGAGCAGAAGACAGGTGGACTCCGCTGTTCAGAAAAAAGGTTAATCTAACATTTACCAATTTCTCCATCAACTTGCACACGCAGGAGGTTAGAGAGATTGGGCAGAAATCGGCCGGGGTAGAGTGATCTCTCCCTGGTTTGCGAAAAGCGAGCAGGGTAGTGATTCGACAGGAGTCTTGGAGGATACCTTCTACCCAGAGCCTGTTGAATAAATCTAACAGAAAGGCCATGCCTCGCTCACCCAGGTGTCGAAGCATGGCGTACGGGACATCGTCTGGACCAGAGGCGGTGTGCGCGCACGAAGCGAGAGCGGAACGCAACTCACTCAATGCGCGACATCATGACGCGCATTTAATGTTGGCGAAGAATCCCGGTTAAAGAAGGCGGAGAAAGAGGTAGTGAAGGACTCCGCCACGGACGCGGGGTCAGAGATTGCGGTGCCATTCTCCTGGGAAACGGGAGGGGTATCCTGCGAAAACTTTGCCCGAAGAGCGGCGGGCGTGCCTCGAAACATACTGGAACCTAGCCCTAGCTCGACGAAATTCAGCGGCAGTGAAATCGTTCGGGCACGCTTATAACGCATGTAGGCCTAGCGGTTCTGTTTGAGGCCGCCTCACACTCGGCTGACAACCACGGAAGCGGTCGGCCTTCAAAACCGCCAGACCTTCTAGGAATACTAGGTAGGCCCATGGCGATGAAGTTGCCGGACAACTCAACGTCCTCATCTACCGTCCTAAACTCCTCGACTGAGACAGAGAAAGCAGTCATTTCCTGAAATGCGGACCAGCGCCATGCACCACCGGGGCGGGCTTTCAGGCGACAGCGGCCCCGATAACATTTGAATGGGAAAGTGATTACTACCATGGAGGTCATCGACTACCCCCACCCAAAATCAGGGTGTGCATCCGGAGGTCACAAAGATAGATCGAGACAGGAAAATGAAGCGGTTCTCGGGCAGTGATGCGTAAACTAATCTACATTTAGGACACCTATCTGCAGCTGGGCAAGGACCTGACCACTGGGATTGATTGAGTAGTCTCCCCAGAGGGTTGTTTACCCTTCAGATCCCCGAGCATGAGAAAGATCCTCGGCAACCGTTCTACGACGCGGCGGAAGTCGCTCGCGTCTAAGTCGGCTGATGGTGGAATGTACGCAGAAATAACAGTATACCTCCTATCCAGGTGCAGCTGCACAGCTATTGCCTGAAGGTAGGTTTCTAAAGCAATGAGAAGAACGGAGACATCATGCCGGTTGTAAATGGCGCATCCTCCTGCCCGGCCTCCATCCCGTGGTGTTGGGTAGCAAAGCCCTTATGCCCCGGGAGGGTGGGCAGGGGCTCCGCAGCTCCTCCCAGTGGCCCCGAGATTCCGCGGCAATTCCATTGAAGAAATATGCCCTACAGGCCTAGCTTGGAGATGCAGGGTCCCTATTCGAAGAGAAGACGCTCACGGAAATGGCTGTACGCTTCGCGGAGGCAGAACTCCCACGCTGTTGGCCGAACAATGCGCTGTCGCCTTCGAGGAAATATCGGGGGAGGTTGGTTTCCATGCGAGCCGTTTCCTCCTTCCGCCTCGAAACCGTAGGTGGAGAGGGCCCCTCTTTTGGAGAATCCACCATCTTCGAGGGACTGAACCTAGCACTCGGTGTGGACGTAGGAGGCGAAGCTCCTTTAGTGCTCTCCTACTTTCGGGGGGCAACTTTAGGAACCCCGGAAGATGGCCTCACGACCAACTTCAGGGGTGTTGCCTCCTGTAATTCTAACGAATCGTTGTAGGCGCGAGGGAAACTGTCACGCTGGGGGAAGGGGGGGGAGCCCTGGTTTTAGTCTGGACTGGTTACGAGCCGTTTGTGCCGCCAGCTATACCAGGGGAGCGCCCAGGGTTGCTAAAACCCGCAAAAGGGTTCGGAATGGGAGCGGAAACAACCGTGCTCGTAGGCCTGGAGGGGCTAGGAACAGACGGCTTCTTTCTTAACATTGAGGCATAAGATGTCCCAGGCAGCACAGGGCGCGCCAGGACCAAGTCCTTAGCCGGGCGAAATGAGAGACAATCTTGGGCCTGAACGGCAAGGATTTCCTTCTTAACAATATATGCACCACATTGCTTCGAAGAAGCCGGGTGCGGCTCTCTGCAAATGACACACTTGGCCACACACGATTTGGAATGATCGTGTGCGTCCTTGGAGCAACTTACACGGATTCGCGTAACCTCGACTTTGCCCGTCTACAGGAGCGATTCTTGTGGCCGAGCCGGTGGCAGTAGTAGCACCTCCGGGGCAGTGGCACAAATGCGTTTACGCGGTAGCGATACCAACCGGCACGCACCGACTTCATCGAGCAAACCACAGTCGAATTTGACGAAGAGTGTTAGGGGTGGGTCTCGGGGCCCCTACCTATTTTCTCATCACACGTTCGACCTTGACCTCCGCTAGCTCTAATGTGATGATATCTATAGAGTAATCCACGAGTTCCCTCCCATATACTACTCTTTTCATGAAGTTCATGGTTGAGTGCGATGTCACACTCACCGGGTGCCACCAAGTGTCCGAAAAGCACTAATTTTGGCCACCTGGGAGGGATCCGACGCATTCGCCAACATGCTGCCATCAGTGGAGCGAATAACTAGGTAGCGTTTGAAGCCCCCGGGATCGAAAACGCCAGGTAACCTCTGAATGAGGGGCCCCGACGTAATCGAGGCTCCGCTCTGCGCACATGTAATTTTGGTCTTAGTCAGGGACTCCCCACCCGGGGGAGCAACGGGACCAGATGTGCCGATCTTGGTTTGGTCGCTGCCGAAATGTGCAGCAAACCCGTCCGTCCACGTGGCTCTCGCGTAGGGATAGTAGCCCTTAGTCTTTTTTTTTTTTAGGAGAGGAGAGTGGAGAATGAACCCACTTTTCTCATCCACCGGAAGGAACCCATAGGCCAGATGGACCGGCCTCACAAAGATCCTTCTCTGAAATGGAGAAGGTTTTGGCCCTCACAGGGGTACCAACCGAGATAAGAGATCCCTCCTCTCTTTGTGGATCCTCGGAGACTCGAGCCGTCTGAGGAGAAGCTTGCACTGGATCAGACTCGGGTTCTGTGCTTGGCACCGTGCTCGGGTTCGACCCTATAAAAGATCCTACCGTCTGGGGCTGGGTCAGCTCAGGGAACATGTCCCTCTCAGGGGGGTGGGGGGCCTCCATGTGGCCTTGACAACCTGGCCTGCTTTTCAGGCGAAATTGTCCTCTATATTTGATCATAATTAATGGTGCCGACGTAGCCACCTAATATTTCTCCTGGAAGTAGGTAAGCAGTGTTGACAGCCCAACATACCCCCCTGACTAATACTTGCCTTACCTGGCGAGCTTTCGGCCCTCGCAGCAGGGTATGCAGCGCCACTCAACCAAGTACCCATAAGAGGACGAAAGTTGGGTGGGTGATCACTTAACATTATCATACCCTGGCGGGTGGTGATCCCAGGATGGCATGCATTCCACCCAGGCACCAACTCTAGCAGACAGAACTATGTCAGGTGAGAACAGTTCCTCCTAGTACAAAGTGCGGGTAGACAAGTTGAGGGGGATAGTCGTAATAATAATAATAATAATATAATAGATAATACATAAAGATAAAGTAGCGAAGAGAGGGAGCGAGGGGGTCGGTAGGCGATTCCATCATTGCATTTAGTCTATACCGAACTCTTTCCATACTACTACTAATAATAATAATAAAAATAATAATGAAGAAATAAAGATAAAGTAGCGCTGAGAAGTAGCGAGAGGGAAGCGCACCA
The DNA here is from genome assembly GCA_963969495.1 of Ceratothoa steindachneri. Lineage (NCBI taxonomy): Eukaryota > Metazoa > Arthropoda > Malacostraca > Isopoda > Cymothoidae > Ceratothoa > Ceratothoa steindachneri. Next base: position 63,336,080 of record OZ018338.1, on the reverse strand, counting down.
ACAAATTTCCCAGACGCCATCAGGGCTTCCCAAATTTGCACTCAGGCCGGGAGGACGTGCAGCTACTCCATGTACAAAGAGCAACAGGATGCACAGGGTACTCCTCCACCCCTGCGGGTGGTTTCTTTAGAATTTGAGGGCAGGTTGCGATTGCCGGCGCCTCCTATCAACCGCCATTGATGGAAGAAATGCACATATGATAATAAGAGCCTGGAGGGAGGTAAGAAGGAGTCTGCCTTGACGAGGTTTGAGTAATTTCGTTTCCAAGACCCATAAGTGTTAGCTATTGATTCAAGCCCCGTGTGTGCAATGTCGCAAATGAGGGAAGGTACTAACAGGAACACTGACGCCATACCCACCCCGTTAGTCTCCATGTAGTGCCCGAGGTCAGGTCGATCCTTGAGTGCAGCCACCTGCGCTAGTCTCTCCTTAAGAGTGTTGTTCTCCTGTTGTGCCGACTGCAATTGTTGACGAAGCGCGGTCAGCTGTTTGCGTAGGTCCCCCTCCCGGGTGGAGGTCTCCAGGAAGCGTCTGTAGGCGAGGTCAAACGCCTGGCCGATCGTGAGCGTGATCTCTTCGGCGAGTTTGTCGCTCACGAAAACGAAGCACACGTGCACATCACGGTCCGCTTCCTTGGCAATGAAGCTGAAGAAGCGCTTCTCTGCTTTGTCGTCCGCGCAATAGCTGATCTGGTGCAAAGGATACTGAAAGAGCACCTTCTGTGGAAAGAAAAGGGCGATGGTTATTAGGAGGTGCAGGGACCAGACCTTCCCGGAACCCCAAACCCTAAGAACGGAACTCGAACCTGGTATTAATGTCACCCCAGAAGAGACCTGCCATTCGTAACCAAGAGAGACACAAAGTATTTTCCTCCCTTACTCTTCTGCGAAGCGGAAGGAATACAAGAACATCACCACATCTCCCAGGCGGGTCCATATGTCCCCTAGTGAGGTGATACTAGTGTGTATTTCGTGTTTGGGCGCTAAGAAAGAGAAAATATATAGTGTCGTCATGGTTATATCGGATGCAGGTTGGCACGTGGGTAAGGTTTTTCTATGCTTGCATTTTGGAGGGTTCTCGAATGGTCTGATCTTAGTTAGACTAGAAGTACTAGTGTCCTATGTAGTCCAGGTTGTAATTTAGGTAGGAAGGGTTAAGGTTATTGTAATGGCATTGAAATTAGTGTGGTGACGTTACTTTTTTGAGTTTACGGGAAGGTCATTTTGTTGGAAGGTGGCAGTTGAGGTTGGCTCTTTGTAGTGCTCTGCTCAAGTGTCTGGTTCTTATCATGTTTAAATGTACTTCGATTGGTAGTATTTTGGTTTCAGCATGTTAGTTCTGCAGGGGGGTGATTTGTGTGCATTATGTGATTATTTTGAGTGCTTTCTTTTGTAGTGGTTGGAGCTTCGATGCAAAATTTTGGGATAGATTGATGGATTGAACGAGTTCCTTGGCGCTTACTGCGACGTGATTGCGCCATAATAACTAAGTTTAACTCGGTTAAAAATAAATGAATGGGCAAGGTGATGGGAATGGTGAGGTGATTGTGTAAAGGTGGGTGACTCCGAATGGTCACGCCGCGGAGTCTAGGTGGTCGTTCAGAGCAGCGGTCGCAGTCGGGTAAAGGTATTGGGTGATTTCCGCCCTACCGCTGCTATTTGGAACAGGATATGGAAATTGAGAATCTTCAACGCATAGGTTGGCTGCAATCTCCTGAGGTCGACTCCTCCGAGATTCCGTTGATCCCCGCAACAAACAAGGGGACGCTCGAGATGTTGCCCTGGATAACGCCTCATGTAGGAATGGGTTCGATTTTATACTTCTTAGTCGTACAGATAATGTGCGGTTGGTTAGGTAGTTTTGGATGAATTCTACCAATTGTCTACGCATGCCTAGGTTGTGGAGGGTTTTCAAAATAACGTCGCGCCATGACGTGTCTTACGCCTTTTCAAGGCCGAAGCCTTCAAGCGAAGGCTACTTACCTCGATTCCAAACAGTTGAGGGCACCCGTCGTTGAATGTAGTTTTCTAAATCCACACTCGTTCAAATAGGTATGTGGGGCTCAATTACTAGAAAGCAGATGAGGCGCGCAAATTCACCATTTTTTTAATGAGCACCACATGCAACAAGTCAGGGCTTTTAGAGGGTAGTTGGCTTGCGAGAAAGCAGGAACTGTAGCTATTCTCCAGGTAACTGGAAATGCATTTTTTATCCATATCTTGTTGAAGAGGTCCAATAGGAAGTGCTTTTCCCCTTCGCCCAGGTGGCGTAGCATTGAGTATGGTATATTGTCTGGGTCTGAGGCTGTGTGGCCAGAAAATGAGAGAGCCGTGACAAGCTCTTTTTTGGTGAATTCCTCATATAGGGTTTGGACTCCCTTGGTGAGAAATTCAAAGGGTTGGACTCTTTCTTTTACTGAAGTCAAGCGAACTCAGGTGTTGCACTCGCTCTACCTGATGCCTTAGTAAAAATATCCCCCTTGGTTCAGGCCGGATCCCGCGGAGCAAACGTCGATGTGAAATTTTACCCCTTCTCGGCGGTTTAAAAAAAAGGGAGGGGATGCAAGGGGGGAAACGGGTGGGGAACGAACCAGGTTCCCAGTCTTGTCAGAGTTCAAGTCAATACACTTGCTCATCCAGGTACCAGGTGTAACAGACTACTCAGGTTACCCCCCCTGCGTGGTTGGGACAGTGATGGAGGTGGGGCATGACTCCATTAGGAGGTGCACGTGGAGATGCGAGGGTGCGAAATAAAACGAGTGAAAGAGCTCGTGATAAAAAGGGTGAGAAGAAACACTACAAGTGTGTTCGATGTGGAGGAGAGAGCAAGGACATGACACTGCTCGAGTCGAGAGGTCCATGAGTGCGGGTCTTACTTTGGACTTGGGTGGCTGAATGGCGACTCCATCAACGGAGACAGTGAGCTCCACCTTGGGGGTCTTTGTACCCTCTGTCTTCTTGATCTGCTGCGAGAAACGGAGCCGCGTGATGGCTTCCTTCACCACATCGATACCCTTCGACTGACTCACTTCAGTGCTGCCCAGAAACTGGAAAAAAAAATGGCCCCTACAATACGGAAGCTGCTTTTAAAAGTCAGCCAGGAAAAATGTGGGCGCTACGGCGAGGCGTCTCTCCAGAGGAGGTTCTGCGAGCCACGCCCTTATGGCAACTATAGTGTGACCTATCAACGGAGTGTTGTATGGGCAGGGAGCAAAAAAAAATTGTAGGACTTTTACCATCGATCTACACTCGTTTTGGGTCTTTTATTTCCGTGGCTATCTACAGTTTAAAGAGGGAGTGAACTACAGCAACTACACAGTGACGTCTATCCGACGAATATACACACCCGATGTGGATTAACATCGTTAAAATCGGAACCATTGTATCTCCTCGTCAGGCCCTATGCCTTTATTGGAGGACGCCCAGCCATCAATTTGGTAGGAGAGGCCTACTCGTCGATGGAGAAAGGAAAAACACAAAGTAACCAATAAACAGACGAGAAAGGTGATCATATGATGAAGAATCAAGAGGCAACAAAGAATCGCCAAGGGAGGAGGGGGGCACAAAGTCGAGGGTTTTAGGGGGGCCAACCGAAGCACCCCAGAACACGCGGCAGGCAGGAGCAGCACTCACCTTGACCAGGTACGCGATGTGTCCACCTTGCAATGCCTCCGGAGGATGGATCCAGTTCTTATTGCCTGTAAGAGAAAAGATTCGGCAAGTGAGTCCCTTAGCGGAGGAGTGACACCTCTCCCCACCCCTTTCCCAGTCTTGCAACTGCCAACATGGATATAAAAAGGGACACCCCATTAAAAAAAAATTAGGAGCCAACCTGGCGACTCCCAACTAGGGCAAAAGTCACCATAATAACGCTACAACCTAATATTAAGTTAGAGTAAAAAAAACAAAACAAATAACGATTAAAAAGACAAAAAACAAAGGCAAAAATAAGATAAGCAAAATATCAACAAGAAAGAGCGCTGAGACGTAGTGGTTAGGCTCGCCTTCCCCCTGCGCAAGAACATGCGACCTACAACAAACGAGTCAAATAAAAAGTCATAGTCCACAAATCTGTGTGCACGAACTCGGCAGAGAACAAGGGACAAGCGGTAGCGACGCTGCTCGTCCCGAGTAACGTGCACGAAGATCACCCAGACTGGAACATTCAACAAGAATGGGCCGAACACTCTGGAGGAACTTTAAGGCCCCTTAGCCGTCTACCATCTACTTTGCCAAGCAGCCCGGAGGTCTGCCTGTATTCCTGCCATGTAATAGGCGTGTGGAAGAGCTAAACGCTGGCCTGGTCACCGACTCATCAGGCTCTCATGGGTGGCGTGACGAATATCGCAAACCGGGGGATGCGGAGATTCCAATGCCCCGAGAGCACTCAGAATACTTTGTGAGGCGCTATATATCACAACCCAGTCTCCGAACCGTGTGCGTTGCGTTATCTCCCGTACCGAGCGGTGTATTGCAAACAACTCGGTTGTGAAGACAGGCGCAGCGCCGGGCAGAGCTCCGCTGACTTCAAACAAAGGGGAAACAGAAAGGAAACCGACCCTCTCTTGGGACTTGGAGCCATCCCTATACACTGGCACGGTTCCAGCATGATACAGAGTGTGCTTCAAAAGGGCCGAACACAATGCTCCCATTGCTGTAGAAGCTTGGCGACAAATAGTCAAAGGTGGTACCCTCCAGGGTGGCTTCCTGGGCAGAGCCAGGGGGGCCACCAGCAAGAGAGCTATACCGAGCGATAGGAGTTTCCTAGCCCCAAAGCCAAAGTGCTTAGGGGGGTATGACTGCAGTCTCTCAGCGGCATAGGCACCGTCGAGATAGGCTGTGGATGCAGTGAGAGCTATTGGCGAATGAGGAAGGCGCCGAGCTCGCGCGTACAGGCAAATAATGCACTGTGCAAGGCACAGAGCTAGTGGAATCTCCCCACCATCGACAAGTAGGCTCTCAATGAGCGACGTGCGGAGGGCACCGGTCACCAGGCGAAGGCCGGTGTGGTGGATCGAGTCCAACTTTAGCAATACACGCTCGGCTGCGGATGCATAAAACTCGCATCTGTAGTCGAGTTGCGAACGTACAAATAATCAATAGAAAAGTAAAGTGCTGAACGTCATGGAACCAGGAATGTCCATGGCGCGGGAACGGGACCCTAAGGCTACGAATATGAGCCCCCTCCCCCCCGGTGAGGCAAATCTACCACTTCCAGGCGAACCCCATTTAGAAACAAGTCTGGGCCAGGGTGGAGCCGTGGATGGTGGCAGAAGTGCACCACCTTAGTCTTGGCCAAGGAAAACCGAAACCTGTGCACTTCGGTATAGTGAGAGACGCGGTTCGATGTTTGTTGGAGTCAACGCTCCAGATTTGGCATCTGGGCCACACCAAAAGAGCTACAAGGAAAAGAAGTACCCTAGGAGACCTTACGGTCCATTCAAAGAGAGTACATTTGGGCTAACAGTTGAGCAGGCACAGTTCTGCACAACGACTTAAGTGCCCAAACGGCCCCTTTTCAAGACTTTGTCCAGTCTTAACTTGAACTGATCAACAGAATCGCTGTTGGCAACTTCCACTGGAAGTGCGTTCCAACTACCACAACTACTTTATGTGAAAAGTTTCCCACACAGATCACGGTTGTAACACTTCAGTTCAAGTTTGTAGCCGTGATTTCTCGTTCTGCCCTCACTCAGTTGGAAAATATCCGTGTAGTCTACCTTATCGAAGCCTCGAAGTATTTTAAACACTTCGATAAGCTGACCACGCAGTCTCCCGGTTTCCAACGAGAACAGATCTAATTTCCTTAATCTATCATCGTAACTTTTGTGTCTGATAGATGGAATCAGTTTGGTTGCCCTGGCTTGCACACGTTCCGATCTCGCAATATCCTTTCAAAACGAAGGACTCCAAAATTGTACGGCATACTCCAGGTGCGGTGGGACAAGTGAGTTGTACAAACACAGTACTATCTTCTTGTTCCGATATCCAAACTGGCTCTTTATGTAGCCTAGCATCCTTTGGGCCTTTTTCTCCGCCTAGTGCCCTTAAGGATATACTGAGATTGGGGGATTTCGGTGGCCGATATGCATCACTTTGCATTTGTTCACTTTAAATGACATTTGCCACATGTCCGACCAATCCCCAATCGTCCGAACATCATCTTGAAGGCGGGCAGTATTTCCTTCCTTTGCGACGTTCATAGCCAGCTTGGTATCATCGGCAAATTTAGAAATCTTCATATGTCATCGTCCATGTCGTTGACGTAGATGATGAATAGTAGTTAGCCCAGGACAGAACCTCGAGGAACACTGCTACTTCCGGGCACCCACTTAGAATTCTGTCCATTCAACACTACCCATTGCCGTCTGCCGTTTAGCCAGTTCTCTATCCAACTTGCTACATTTCCGTCTACGCCCAGCGCACGCAGTTTTCGGAGGAGGCGGCGGTGTGGTACCTTATCGAAGGCTTTTTGAAAGTCTAAGTAGATAACATCCACCGCCTTATCCCGGTCGTGCTCACTAAAAACAAAGTGGAAGAATTCCACAAGATTCCACGTAGAGCGTAGCGAGAACATCTTCCGGCAGCACCGAGGTGATGCCATTGATGCTCAGGGCAAAGTGTGGGACACTGAAGGCACTTCCCTGCGGGACACTCTCTTCCTGCTCCATTGGGCCGGAGAGGGCCCCACCCGTACGCGGAATCGACGACCTGACAAAAATTCAGAAATAAAGATTGGGAGGCGTCCCCTCGCCCCTATCGTGTGGAGAGTCTCCATGATACCGTATCGCGATGCGTTATCATAGGCCTTCTCCAGATCGAAAAACACCGTGGCGTAGTTCTGTCTACGAAGGAAGGCCTCGCAGACGGCATTTTCCAGTCGAAACAGAGCATCCGACGTGGAGTGGAACTTGCGGAAGCCGCACTGTGCAAAGACAGATGGCCTCTGCTGTCAAGAAAAAAAAGAGGTTAATCTAACATTTACCAAATTTCTCTGTCAACTTGCACACGCCAGAGGTTAGAGATTGGGAGGAAATCGGCCGGGGTAGGCAAAAAGTTAGGACAATATCCATTCGCCAGGAGTCTGGGAGGATATCTTTTGTCCAGATCCTGTTGAATAAACTTAACAGAAGGCCATGCCTCGCTCACCCAGGTGCCAGAGCATGGAATGCAGGATATCATCCGGACCAGGGGCGGAGTCCGCTCATAAAGCAAGAGTGGAATGCAACTCACCCACCTTAAACCTCTCGTTGAAGGGTTCTCCGCTTATGGAGCTCCTGTGAACATAGACTCAGCAGAGGCGCGCAGTCATTTCGCCTTACGGAAAACGGTCACTCTGGTGGAGGAAGTTGGAGCCCTGATTTTAGCCCACGCTGGATGTGAACCCTTTATGCCGCCAGCTCTACCAGGGGAGCGCCCGGGGTGGGTAGAACCCGCAGAAGGGTTCCGAATAAGCGTGAAAACGACCACGCTCCTAGGCCTGGAGTGGGCAGGAGCAGCGTGTGTATTTTTAATATTGAGGCATAAGACGATCCCGGGCCTGCACGGCCAGGATTTCATTCTCTAGGAAGATATGTGCCACATTGATTTGAGAAAGGAAGGCGAGGCTCTCTGCAAATGACACATCGTGTACGGCCTTGGAGCAATTTACACAGACAGTGGCACGAATGCCCTCATTCGGTAGCGATACCAATCGGCACGCACCGACTCAGGGAACTTGTCCCGATCAAACGTGACGAAGAGTGTAGGGGTGGGTCTCGAGGCTACTCAGTGGTTTCTTATCACACGCTCGATCTTGAATGCTCCTTGCCTAGCCAGCTTTTCGGTGATGTCTTATAAGTAGTAGTATACAAATTTCCTCGCATAAACCACTCCTTTCACGAAGTTAATGGTAGAGTGCGGCGTGACACTCACCGGCGAGTTATTGCGTGTCCGTAGTGCATTCATAATGGCCCCTCCAGAATTGGTCCGATGAATTTGCCAGAAAGGCTCCTGTCCGAGAAAAGTATCACCTTCTGCACTCTATCAGGCAATCTAGCCAAAGCTCTACTTTAAAGGACCATGTGGCCTTTGGCCAACTTGGCGCTATCATTGAGGCTCTAAAGCGCCTTAGTCTCTGAATGGGGGTCCCCGACGTAGTCAAGGCTCCATTTGCGACTTTGGTCTAGGTTTGGCCTGCTCTCCCCTTGAAGGAAGGGACAAGGGGGCTAGTCTTGGCCTGGTCGCTTGTAGAAACGGCAGCAGACGTGTCCGTCCCCGGAGCACCGTGGAGGGAGATGAATCCATTGTCCTCTTTGACTTCCTCTTACTCTTCCTTTTTGTAGATTAGGGCGGGGAGTGAACCAACGTACCCCCCCTGAAGGGGTACAAAGGCCGAACCTACCAGTCTCGGCCAGATCTTTTCTCCGAGATGGAGAAGATTTTGGCGGCGAATTGGGGCAACAGGTGGGGGGGGAAACCTCCTCATTTGCGGATCAATTAGAGGCTCGTGCATCCTGAGGAGGACCTTGCAGGGAGGCTGACTTAGGCTTGGTGTCTGGAACAGAGCCAAGGTTCGCCCCCTTTGGAAATCTTGCCATCCGGGTAGGGTCACCTCCGGGACCATCTCCATCTCCCCCCCCCCCCGCCCCAAGTTGTCGGGTATCTCGAACGGGGACTCATAGGGCGTGCATGCTGGCTTCCATCAAATTGATAAACCTGATAGACGAGGTGCATCAGTAAGGCCCATGGGACGATTCCGCCCCCTAAGGGGTTGTGATGAGTCACCTGACCCCGAAGGGAGGGGCGAGGAGGGGGGCGGCGCGTCGTCTGACTCGCTGTGTTTTTAGTGGGGCCCTAATAAAGCAAAGGGGGACCAGCTACAGGTGAAGAGTCGCACGGCGACAACTCTGCTAAGGGAGGGGGAAGGGTGGAAACTCTCCAACCCGTCAGAGAATGAGAGGGAGAAGCGCCCTCTCCTCTAGAAGAGACTCGGAAGGGCCCTGAAGAAAGCACAGGAAGGGCCACTTTCGTTACAGAGGTGAGAAGAGACTCGGAAGGGCCCTGAAGAAAGCACAGGAAGGGCCACTTTCGTTACAGAGGTGGAGCTGCTAAGAGGGGAACCCCTCAACCTGTCAGTGATGTTGTACCTTAGCTCCTCGTCCGCCCCGACACAAAGGTGGGGCGAGGATTGAGAAAGAGGGACGTAGCCTGAAATTTTAACGGAGCTATTGTCAAGTTTTGAAAACCTCCCAACACAGGTAATTTGTTAAGCTTGCGACCGCTATATCCAACGTCCAGCCGCTCCCGCCTCGGATTTTCAGTGGTCCGCCCTGGATGTATTAAAAAATGGTGTGCGCAACCTAGGATAGCGACGCACACAGACAAGTTACCTAGACCTTCCCCAAAAGTCGCAAGTTCAAAAGTGGGCAAACAAAGAGGCAGGGCGACAGTGCGGATAAACCTTATTGGGACGTTGTAATCCTCCACAGGACGGTCAGCATCTGAGACGTTTAGTTGGCCTGGCAGCCAACAAGCAGTAAAGATGGACTTGGACAACTCGACCCGCCGTGGTGACGACTTTGTCCTGGTGCTATGAACCATAAGGAGGGTACCGGCGTAGCCACCTGTCTCTGGCAGCGGCTTTTGGCCCTCGCAGGAGCTAGGGACCACTCGGCAACGTTATTGTAAGAAGGCAAACTGCGCCGAACCACTAGAACCTCTGTGGGTAATTCGAAGGGAAAAGACAATCATCTATTATCATGGCACTGGGAGCGGGAAGCGATGATGTCTGCCCTCAGACTTTCAGTTGCAGCAGGGGTGTTGTTAACCCCAGTTACATTATCCATCCTCTCCACGATATTTTTTTTTATTATTATTTTGTGAGCCCATCTGGCAACTCCCTACTTGGGCCTAAGTCGCCGAACACAAAGATAAAAAAGGAAAGAGCTAAAAAAAATTAGGAAACAAAGCAAAAAGGCAAGAAGGAAGCGCGCTCAGGCGTAGCGGTAGGCCCGCCTCTCCCCACGGCGTAGGAACATGCGACCTACAACCCCCCCCCCCCAGTAAAATAAAGTGGAGGGCCCAGCCTCATACCAAAACTCGTAAAGTTTACAAGTCTGTGTGAACGAATCCGTCTCGAGTACAAGGAAAAAGCGGTGGCGACCCTAGGAAAATTGCGCGAAGATCTCCCAGACTAGGACATTAAAAAAAAAATGTGCCAAACAGTCTGGGGGACAACGCAGCAATCGCAATAAGGCACAAGCGATTGTGAGTCGCTGTAAATGGCAGTGCGTCCCGCAAGAGTGTCCATGGGAACAGTCGCGGCGCTATGGCACGTAACTTTAAGTTCCCCTCGAACATCTCCCATCTTCTTTTTCCAAGCCTCCCGTAGGCAGCCCGTATTCCTGCCATGTAATCGGTGTGAGGAAGAGCAAAACGCTGGTCTGGTAGCTCAGTCCTCACGCACTCTTTGGCGCCTTCATCGGCGTGCTCATTCTGCGCAATTCCTAAATGTCCAGGAACCCAGCAGAAGATAATCTTGACATCCGCTCGACTCGCCAAAACCGTGGCGTCACAGATATCGCGAATCAGGGGATGCGGAGATTTCAATGCCCGGAGAGCACTCAGGGAGCTTTGTGAGTCGCTATAAATGACAATCCAGTCTCCGAACAGGGCGTATCTCGTTATCTCCCGTACCGAGCGGTGTATTGCAAGCAGCTTGGCCGTGAAGCTAGATGCAGCGCCTGGCAGAGCCCCACTGAATTCAAACAAAGAGGACACGACGTAGAAACGACCTCATCTTGGGATTTAAAGCCATCCGTATACGCTGGCACGGTTCCAGCGCGACACGAAGTGTGCTCTAAAAAGGCCGAACGCAATACTCCCGGCACTGTAGAAGCTTTGGGAGAAGAGTCGTGGAGACAAATAGTAAACGGTGGTACCCACGAGGGTGGCGTCCTGGGCAGAACCTGGGGCACCACTGGCGGGAGAACAATACCAAGCTCTCGAAAGAGTTTCCTAGCCATAAACTCGAAGGGCTTATGGTATGAGGCGTCTCTCGGCGACATAGGTACCGTCGAGATCAGTTGCGGATGCAGTGAGAGCGGTTGGCGACTGAGGAAGGCAACGGGCGCGCGCGAACTGGCGAATAATGCACTGTGCACGGCGGAGAGCAAGTGGCAACTCCCCAGCATAGACTAGTACGCTCTCACGGGGGACGTGCGGAAGGCACAGGTCGCCAGCGAAGGCCGGTGTGGTGGATCGAGTCTACCTTCTGCAATACACGGTCGGCTGCGGATGCGTAAAACTCGCATCAGTAGTCGAGCTTCGAAAGAACAAAGGATCGATAAAAAAGTAAGTATTTGACCGTCGGTCAAATACAAGACCAAGGAAACGGTGCGAGTCCACCACTTCAAGGCAAAGCCCGTGGTTCAATGCCTGTTGGAGTCAACGTTCAAGAGTTGGCATCTGGGTCGCGCCAAAAGAGATCGAAAGTTCGTCTACTTAGAGCGTAGCGAGAACATATTCCGGCAGCAGCGAGGTGATGCCGTTGATGCTCAGGGCAAAGAGTTGGCCCCTTAAGAAACTTCCATGCGGGACACCCTCTTCCTGCTCCATTGGGCCAGAGAGGGTTCCCACCCACCCACAGGCGAAATCGACAATCTCACAAACATTCAAATATAAAGCTTGGGAGGCGTCCCCTCGCTCCCATCGTGTGGAGACTCTCCATTGGGTATAATAGGCCTACTCCAGATCCCCAAACAGTGTGGCGTAGTATTGTCTACGAAGGAAGGCCTCGCAGACGGCATTTTCTATTCGGAGCAAGCATCCAAAGTGGAGTAGAACTTGCGGAAGCCGCACTGTGTAGAAGATAGATGGCCCCCGCTGTCCAGAAAAAAGGTTAATATAACATTTACCAATTTCTCCATCAACTTGCACACGCACGAGGTTAGAGAGATTTGGCGAAAATCGGCAAGTGTAGAGTGATCTCTCGCCGGTTTGCGTAAAACGAGCACAGTAGCGATTCGCCAGGAGTCTGAGGGATGCCCTCTACCTAGACCCTGTTCAACAAATCTAACAGAAAGGCCATGCCTCGCTCACCTATATGTCGAAGAATAACGTACGTGACATCGTCCGGACCAAGGGCGGTGTCTGCACACGAGGACAACGGAACGCAACTCACTCAAAGTAAACCTGTCGTTGAATGGTTCTCCGCCTCTGGAGGTAAAGTCCAGTCCGCGGCTTTCTGCAACATCACGATTCAGATTCCCGAGCAAGAGAAAGGCCCTCGGCAACCGTTCCACGACGAGGCGGAAGTCCACCGCGTCGAAGTCAGCTGACGGTGCAATGCACGCAGAAATAACAGTATACCTCCTATCCAAGCAAAGAAAAGAACGGAGACATCATGCCAGGTGTAAATGGAGCATCCTCCTGCCCGGCTTCCATCCCGTGGTGCTGGGGTCGGAAAACCCTTATATCCCGGGAGGGTGGGGAGGGGGCACGCGCCTAGCAAGGTCTCCTGCAAAAAGACAGCTAAGGGAAACCAGAACGAGACGATCATCCGCAGCTCCTATTTCATTGAGGGTATATGCTCGCCAAGCCTGGCGCGGAGGAGAAGCGGGTGCCCTCTTCGAAGAGAAGACCCTCACCGGAATGGCAGTATGATTCCCGGAGGCAGAACCACGGGCGCTGGTAGTTGCACAATGCGCTGAAGGCGTGGTCGCCTTCGAGGGCTTATCGTGGGAGGTTGGGCTCGCCATGCGAGTCTTTCCCTCCCTTCGCCTCTAAACTTTAGGAAGGTGGGTCGCTCTGTTGGAGGATACACCGCCTTCGAGTCACCTAGTCTACCACTTGGTCTGGTCGTAGGAGCCGAAACTCCATTTACTGCTGTCCACCTTTCGGGAGGTAGCTTTAGAAACCTCGGAAGATGGCCTCACGACAAACTTCAGGGGTGTTGCCACCTGTAAGTCTAACGACTCGGGAGGCTCACGGCCGTTTCGCCTTACGGGAAACGGTCACGCTGGGGGAAGGAGGGAGAGCCCTGTTTTTAGTCAGGGGTGGGTGTGAACGCTTTATGCCGCTAGTTCTACCAAGGGAGCGCACGGGGTGGGTAGAACCCGCAAAAGGGGTTGCGAATGAGCGCGAAAACGACCGTGCTCCTGGGCGCGCCAGGACAGTCCTCTGCCGGGCGAAATTAGAGACGATCCTGAGCCTGAACGGCCAGGATTTCCTCATCAGGATACGCACCGCATTGCTTCGAAGGGGTGTGCGGCTCTCCGCAATTGACACACTTGGCCACACACGAATTGAACTTATCGGGTGCGGCCTTGGAGCAACTTACACACTTCGGGTAACCCCAACTTTGCACTTCTACAGGAGCGATTAGTATGACCGAAGCGGTGTCAGTAGTAGCACCTCCGCGGCAGTGGCACGAATACCTTCACCCGGTACTGATACCACCGGCACAGATCGACTCAAAGAGCTCGTCACAGTCGAACGCGACGAACAGTGTAGGGGTGGGTCTCGAGGCCCCTACCGGTTTTCTCATCACACGTTCGACCTTGACCGCCCCATGGTCGGCCAGCTCTAAGGTGATGTCATCAATGGAGTAGTCAACGAGTTCCCTCGCATAAACCACTCCTTTCACAAAATTCATGGTAGAGTGCGGCGTCACACTCACCGAGTGCCATCAAGTGTCCGAAGGGCACTAATAATGGCCGCCTCTGAGGGATTCGACGCATTCGCCAGAAGACTCTCATCTGAGAAACGGCCCACCTTTGTCTCTCTACCAATCGCGCTAGCTAGAGCTCTCCTCTGATGGATTAGGTTGCCCTTAGCCAACATACTGCAATCAGTGGAGCGAATAACAAGGGAGCGTTTGAAACCACGGGGCTCGAAAACGCCAAGTAATCTCTGAATGATGGGCCCAGACGTAATCAATGCTCTGCTCTGCGTACTTTTGGTCTTAGTCTGGGACTCCCCACCAGAGCAACGGGGTCGGACGTGCCTATCTTGGATTGGTCGCTTACCGATACGGCAGCAAACCCGTCCGCCCATGCGGCTCCCGCGGAAGGAGAGCACCCACCCCCGTCTTTTTGATTTTTTTCTATTTTTTTCTTTTTATGAGAGGATGAAACCAGATTCTCCCCTCTGCCGGAAGTAGCCCCTAGGCCAGATGGACCGGGCTCAGCAAGATCCTTCTCTCAAGCCGAGAAGGCCTTGCCTGTCACAGGGGCACCAAACGGGGAAGGAGATCCCTACGCTCCTAGTAAGGCCTCGGGGGCCCGAACCGTCTAAGTAGGACCTTGCACAGGGGCGGACTCGGGTTCGGTGCTTGGTTCCGAGCCCGGGTTCGACCCCACTGTAGGTCCTACCATCGTGGGTTGGGTGACCTTATGGGGGCCTCCAGGTGCCTCCCCCCCCCCCAGACATCACTGATGCCATTCGAGGAAACTTTTTTCCTGTATTGGGCCGGCGAACAAGCATCCGTCGGGTAAGAGAAGGGGGCAGGTAAACTCACCCCCTGGAAGTTGGTTGCGCACGCACGCAGGATATTAGGGGGCCCCTTGCTTTCCTAAGGGGGCTCGCCGGGAGCAGTCAATTATGAGCCGCCTGCATGTTTTCTTGGCAGTCCTCCTAGAAAGTAAAGGTGGGACTGCTGCTGGAGAAAGGGAGATGCTCAAGGGCTACTCCAGAGAAGGACTGAGGGGGAGTCCCCTGCAGCCAAAAGCATAGGAGAGGAGTAAGCCTGCTCTCCAGTCAGAGAAGTTTGGACGGTCCCTTGCGAAAGCACGGAGGAAGGGGGGCTCCTTTTCTACTTTCAAGCTACCCGAGGGCGGCTCCGACGCTGGTAAAGGGGAATGGTAGAGAGGTTTGTTTATTATGTTTCCATCATTGGGCATGGTGACCCTATAATTATCACGGGGCCGGCAAAGACAGATGCCTCTATTTGAAGCCACTCCTCCCGCCTAGTGAGCTGGCAGCCCATTGGCATGGCGGCTCCACCTTAGGCACGGCGTAAAGTCGATAGACTGTAAAAAGGAGAGAGGAAGGGGATGTGAAGGTGCGATTAGGGGCGAAGCAGGTTGTTAAAAACCCACCATCCCAAAACCGGAGCTCGGGGGTGAGGGGGCGTTTTTCCCTCCCCCCTCAGCCCCGATCCGGGATGGTTGGGTGAGAGGAAGCTGGTCGGCATCACCCCTGTGGAATTAGAAGCTGGCCAGAGAAAGTTGTGGGAGAGGTTGTAGGGAAAGTGAAGAAGTATGGTAAAAAAACAAGCTGTCAGAAAGAAGAGGCTAAACTGGAACTGGACGGGTGCTCTCGCGCGAAGATAAAGAGCCGATGCTCGTATAAAAATTAAGTGCATCGAGGGAAAGAGTGAACACATCAGATTTCACAGGCTCTGTCAAGAGTTAAGTCACCCGAGTGAGCTCGGCCTTCCCCATGTTTGTACTCGGGCCGGGAGGATAAGCCGTTCCTACGAAAAGATGGCGGGAGTCTACACAGGGAAACTCTCACCCCCTGCGAAGGTCTTCCCGTTAAATGAAAATAAGTAGGCCCTGCCCCCTTTTTACCATCTCAGCGACATCATCTAGTTGTTTTTCTATTTCTTATACTTTTTACATCACCAACCTCTTTCATGCTTACTTACGCTTCAATGCTTTGAAAGAGCACCCAGTTTACACCCATCAATCCTTCATAATGACATACGATTCATCTTCTATACGCTCATTATACAACTCGTCAAAGTATTCTCGCCATTTACTTAATCTCCTTATTGTTTACAAGAAATAGACTGCCATTTTTCTCCTCGATGTTCATTTACTTCCAGAATAATTTCCCCTTCCGATCCGGATACTCATTCACCTTCCGTTCAAATTCTTCATTTTCTGTTTACTTCCTCTGGTTAATCACTCGTTTCACTTTTCTTTTCGCTTTTTTTTTTGCATTCAACTACTTCACCTTGACATTCTCAGCCTCATTATTAAGCATGTACGTCTCTCCTTTGCCATCCACTGCACGGTTTACATCGCCATTCCACAATTCAATGTTCTGCTTAAATATGTTCCATATTTGTTCTATTCCTATATTTAAACTTCTCATTTAGTCTTAAGCAGCTTCGTCTACACACTTGCCTGACTTCATTTTCACAACCAACTTCTCTTTTAAGCCTTGATAGAACACGCATCGGATGGGTTTACTCTCTATTCCTCCAATTTCCGAGGTCAAGGAGAAGCGTTTGATCCAAACCAGGCGTCTGTAGTTGGCCAGTATGTGACACTGTACCACCTCTTAAATTAGCCAGAGTATATAAAAGAGACGGTTTTGTTGCTTTCACACAACCACTTCATCTTACCCATTCGATAACTCCTCTTCCCCATTTCTCTAGATTTAGATAGGGTGCGGAGAGCCGCCACACCCGCCAGTGTCGCGTCTTTACGACCGCAGGTCAACCACAACGGTCTTTCCTCCAATAACGCCCCTCCCACTGTGTGAGGGCAGAGTTCACACCGCCTGAGCTTGTAGGGCAGTTAGCAGCCACTGGCACAAGTTTACCAACTCCAGGCCGCAGCGTAACGTTTCAAATTACACAGGTTTGGGTCCTCCTCCGTCATGCACGAGCTTGATGACTAAAACGACGCCATTTGTACCATCGACGCCCACCAAACGTGCCAATGGCGAGCACGGTGTAACCGAGTCGGTCGACTGAATGCGATCGCCCTGGCGACGGCAACGACATTCGATCCGGGGCCGCCTCTTAACAAGAAATAACAGATGCCTCTTACCCCCACCCCCCGCCGAATGGACCACCCCTGAGGGACGGAAGTCACAGGAAGATAAATACTGAGGAAGGGAAATTGGTGAGAAACATCACGCGAGGTAAGCCAACTCGGGAAAGGAGGAAGAAGACAAATTAAGAGGAAGGGCAAAACTAGACCCCCCCCCCCCTCCCACAAAGCTAGATCGAGGATATTTTAAACCGTCTTTGGACTCCAGAGTGGCACCCGGTCCCACATCTAACAGGTTACCAAACTCGCCAACACACGAATATTTTGTGATTCTTCCCAATGAGTAAGGCATTCAAGACATGCCCTAACCACCCCCTCTTCTTGCGAATCAGAGACATCAGAGCCTTTAATACTACTACTAATTTTAATGCATTTATATGGCGCTCTTCAGAATGTGGGCGGACGTAAAATGAGAGAAGGATAGACGGAAGAGGTGAGGCGAGTCATCAAGGCACTCTTTAAGGCACCGACGGAGGGAGAGGATCGTATAGCGGCCGGCAGTTCATTCCACGTGTTAGAAGCGCAGCTGAAGAGGTCATCGAAGTAGCACAAAAGACTGCGGATGACATGCAACATATGGGCAGAGCCAGTAGGTAAGGCCTAGGTCGGAAGGGGTAGCGGTAGTTAAAACTATGGAGAAAGAACCTCAAAGGCGATACAGAACCCCTTTGAGGGGCGAGCGCAATCCTTAAGGAAGCGTGTTGCACGAGAGACACGTCCCCGGAAGAGAAAAGAAGACCCCAAGGGCTGCAGTCATGAACAAGATGAAGTG
This sequence comes from Ceratothoa steindachneri, assembly GCA_963969495.1. Taxonomy (NCBI): domain Eukaryota; kingdom Metazoa; phylum Arthropoda; class Malacostraca; order Isopoda; family Cymothoidae; genus Ceratothoa; species Ceratothoa steindachneri. Next base: position 63,318,540 of record OZ018338.1, on the reverse strand, counting down.
GGGGGGGGGAGGAGCAGGCGACGGGAGTAACAGTATTCTATGAGCGAAGGTTCCGTTTCTTGGAGCGGCGGCGGATCCGAGTGGTTGCATAGTCCCCCCCCCCGCCCTTATCCTCTCTTTCAGCCGTTAGGAAATGACCTCGAAATCCCCTTCTCCCTGGGCAAAACAAGCGCCCGTCTGGGCACTCATAGTACGCTTGCGGAATTCCGAGCCATCTTTTGTCCAAACCAGGAAATCGAGTGCAGTTATTTGGGGCAAGTAAGGGAGGGATACTACATGCGTATCCGGATGTATAGGTATCGGAGCAGCCAATCCAAAAATAGCATAGCGGATGGATAACAATGGCGGTTTATGGAGCTCTCGTTGGTATAGTGGATAAGGCGTTGGATTTCTAACGGATGGGCACTGGGTTCGATTACCGGCGAGAACGAACACAAAAGATTCCGGCGATTATAATAATAATGAATTTATTGTATGGGGGGGGCTCTTCAGGGCCACTGGCGTTCATCTATCAGTTAAGGACGAGATAAGAAGTAGTGGGTGTTCAAGGGGCGCTTAAAGGCAGCAAGGGACAGATATGAGCCATCTAGACAGAGAGATCATTCCACACTGGGCGCAAATACACAGAAAGCACGATGACCCCCCCCCATGTGAACCGCGCGGACCAAGAGAAACAACGAGTAGGAGACTAGAACCATAAGGTAGGCTTCACAGGGGGTGGGATAGCTTTCCCATGAGCCACGGCGGGTTAGTGGCCTGCCCCTTCCCTAGTGACGAGAACCGGCCATCCGTACCATACTGATCTTTATTGGATTTCATTATACGGCCAGGGCACCCTGCCAAATGGAGTAGATAGCGCAAATAATAATAATAAAATAACAATAATGAAATAAACATAAAGGTCAGTATGACAATCGCTAGTGAACCCGAGGGCATAAGAGGCAGGTCCTCTTTGGGAAAGGTACCAGGAAGTATTAGGTTTTGACACCAAACAGCGCCCCGTGGCAGAGGAACCTCTTCCGCGTCAGAGCTATGTGGGCATAGATACCCACCGGCAGGATTCCTTGGAATCAAGGAGAATGTTTGTGTTGTGCTGCGAAGACGGGAGAGGAAAGAAAGCAATGTTATAATTGGCTATATGTGTAATGAAAAGTGTAAAATGCAAGGAACGGCAGGTGTACACAACATGGGCAACCTTGCTGTAGCTTATAGCGTGCCTTTCCACCCCCACTGGTCGGGCAGTTTCCTGAGAGTTAGACAATACCCTGTTCTTGACATCACCAAGTAATCTCCTCTTTAGAGTACTCGACTGCTGCTATGCTGCATTTTACACCTTTTGACCCCTTGCTGGACGAATCTCCGCTTCTGGCTAAAACGCTATCGTTAGTTTCAAGTTAATAAGACCATTACTACTACTTATGATAATAGGAAGTTTTTGTATGGCGCTCTTCAAGGCCGTATGCCTCCACACAGCGCCCACCTATCGTCTGTAAAGCCTCGAGAAAAGAGGTGACTTCATAGCACCCAAGGGAGGGGGGGAGATATAACAGGAGGCAAATTATTCCACATTCTAGGGGGGGGGGACTGGTGCAGAGTGGGACCAAAGGGCTCTAAGGGGCCGGGGTAGGTTCAATGAGGAAAATAGGTAAAAAGGAGCAGCTGTGCGAAGGGGAAGGGGCGTTACACACGAGGAAAACGTCCCTCGTGGAGACGAATGCGGCCTGCAAAGGTTTACTTACACCTGCTGAGCGGAGGCATGAGAGCGTCGCTAGCCCTTGTGCCGCCTCGGGCCAAGATGGACCAGCCAAACTCACAGGTGGAAGGAGGGGGTCGGATGGGGGGGTCGAAACCCTCCCTCGCTACGAGAGTAAATTTACACAAGAATGTCCATTTATTTACGATATTTGGTTATGTGCCAGTAACTGGGGGGACGCCCATTCATGCCGCCATTCTGCACCCTGGCCCCTCATTTCATGGAGGGGGGAGGGGGTACAGGAACCAGGGTTTGATTTAGTGCTAGGAAAGAGAATGCGGTTTGCCGCAGAAATTATACGAATGCGTACGGATTGCTATCGTACTACCCGTATTTGGATGAGGGGGGGGGGGGGGGGGAATCGGAGGAACGGTCGTATTTGTAGTCACGAAGTGAAAGTGACTTGTGTCTCCGCGGGGCTTGAAAGGACTCGCCGTTTCCCGCTGTGGGTACGCTTAATGCAGCGAAGGAGGAGCTATTCTAGTCTTTCTTCTTTTTAGGCGTCGCTCGCGATTTTTGCCTTTCCGAAATCTTTCTTCACTTTGAGGAAGGCGCGAGGAGCGCACATTGACAAATTCATCTCACACTCTCGTGTGCACACACGATAACCTCATGAAACATCCAAATAATAAATTATTTCGAAGGGTTCCATGGATCTTTACTCGTTTGCAATCTCTCTTTTCGGCGTGGATCCGAACCCCAGGTATCTACAGTAACGCCCCAAAAGATCGGAACGCCTGTATTTCTATCCCAACATCTTTCATATCCTTTGCCGATGACCCTCATGCGGGTAAAGGTTACGCAAATTTGGATGAATAAAACGAGTGATCAACGGATAAGCAATTTATTCGAAAGATAAGTGATCAAAATGCTCCTCCGAACACTTCGGTTTCTTGTTGAGAGAACCGACCTTGTTTGCAGAACAACTAACTTCAGTTCAATCCTGTGCTAGTTAGGTGATTCATTCTGATACCAGAGTTGCAATAGACTGCGATGGTTCACCACAAGACGGTTTCGGTGGATGTGGAATTTATAGCACCACAATCTGTCACATGAAAATACTCCTACCAAAAGGCTTGAACTCAATATTTTCTGCTGAACATTTTGCCATATATGTATATATTGTATTTGTGTCCAAGCGGCCTGGAGCATATGTGATATTCAGTGACTGAGCTGCATAACGGACATACAGCATCCGCACACTGACAAACATCACCGCATCGATAAAATATCTACAGCAATTCAAAATAGGAACAAGAAAAAAAATAGCTATCGATTGGATCCCCAGCCACATGGAAATTGCAGCCAATGACAAACTAGACAAAAGTGCACCGAGGTTCTCATATACCACAAAGGCCCAGTACTCTGTCTCGGATATTAAAAAAAATGCATGAAAGCTTTATTACTTATTATGACAAAGACGATGGGCCACACTGCCCAGCTACAAAACCAAATTCAAACCTCAGCTTGAAGTGATGGTCCCTACTAGCCTGACACGGCACACACGGGTGAGCTAAACGCGACTCAGGCTTGATGTGTGTCAGAGCACCTTTGGGCACTATTTCACCAAAACTGCTCCAAAGCAGTGCCAACAATGCCTAACTCCCATAACCGTCTCAAATCTTCTGGTTGATTGCCCAGCACTAGTGCAAAAACGTGAGCAACTACAGCAACCCTGTGCTACACAACAGCAGCCACTCCAACTTTCATCACTGCCATCAAACTTGTCTCTGGCATGAGAAGTCATGGCCTTCGTAAAGAAGACAGATCACATCAGGAGCAATGCATCACAAGTGGCACTAAGAACCCCAGCGGTTGATGTGCCTAATTCTTCCAAGTAAGTATTCATTTGCCAGCTGCCGTCCAGGTAACATGCCTAACAAATATGTCACGCGTCTCTGTACTCGAGCTGATAGGAAAGCTGCGCCACCAGGATGGTCTTACATAAGAAGAGAAGGCGTCTGCAAAAGGCTAATCCATAGCCTACATGAGGCAGCTCCTGTTCCCTTAACCCAGTTCAATCCTACCTAGCATCCCCTTTCATAAACCTCTTCTTAAAACTCCACAGGGATGACGTTTTTAACACACGACTAGTGAGTCTGTTCCATTCATCTACCACTCGATTTGTAGACCAATATCTACCAATCTCTTTCCTAAACCTAAACTTGTCTATCTTAAACCCATTGCTACGTGTTCGCTAAAAATAAGAACATTACCTATGGAGCCATTGCAGTCACTGTCAATCGATCCAGTGTAGTAGATAATAAGAAAACAGGTTTATGTAGGGTTGGTAAATCACCTGTAGGCCAAGGAAGACTTTAAAAAGGGAAGTCCTCGCCATTAGCCAAATGTGATTTTTAAAAAAGAAGAATTAATGGCCCATCTGGCGACTGCCTACTAGGGACTCAAATGTGCCGGACCGTTTCAAGACGGCGGCATGAGTTTCTCGAGAGGTTTGTGAGACTGGCCATCAATGTCTCCAGACAGACTGCTTTTGTCATCCAAGGAGAGCAAGGGAAATGTGGATATTGACGAAGGGTGTGTGGATATGGCAACATCTTCGGCAAGTTGTGTATGTGTGTGTGTGTGTGTGTGTGTGTGTGTGTGTGTAAAAGCAAGCGATGTTATGATTGGCTATTTGTGTGATGACGTGGGTAGACAGATGGAAGTGGGTGCGCAGCACGTGTCAGAGATTCGGCTCACCTCGGTCGGTTTGATCCTACGCCGTCTTTTTGGTTCAACTAACCGTGGGAGGTCTTGGTTTTAAGGAAAGCTTCTTTTTTTACGGTTGGGGATGTATTAAGAAAACTAAGCTTATTTTTTAAAGTTTCGACTCGTAACTTGGTTTTATTTATTCTTCTCATGAGCCCGATTCATTTCCTCCTTTTAAAGCTGCCATTGCAACAAAACTATTCCCCAGCCAATTTTGCTACTTTCTTATTAAAGTTAAGCTTATTTTAACTTTTTTTAAAGATTTGTGATGGCTTTAGTGCGTATAGTTTAAGTTACATAGGTTAAAGAGGGGACGAAATTACATGAGAAAACACAAATTTTGCCAGACCAATCAATGCCCAGGTCGTGAGCCCTTTAGCCTCAGCCGCACCTACGTATAGCAGGCCTGTATTTAAATGCGCTGCATAATTCCTCTCTTGTGGGACCACACCGTGAGAGCTTAATAGGCCACGTATTGTGTGTGTGTAGTGGAGTTACGAGGTTTGCGTGGCAGGAACAAATGTTGTGGCTGTGCTAGAGAGAAAATTCTAAGAACCTTAGCTGTGCTGGGGGATAATGAGGCTTGGGAATAACCGACCGGAGATCATATATCCAATAACGCTCAACGTCCTATAAAAAAGTTAAAAAAAAAGAACGCCTATGATTTTACCCCCATCAGGTGCCTGTCCTTTTTATAGAACGCGAATTTTTCGAAAGTTCGCCCATTAAGTAATTTCTATTCTATTTTAACTAAAAAGTCCATAATTTTTTAAATGTTTTACAAAAAAATGGATTGAGCTTAAATTGGGAAGGGCTGTCACCGATCTGCACTCTTGTAGGGTTATTACTACCAATCTGCATGCTTGATATGAATTTTACCACCGAACCTCACTCTTGGAAGGAGTTTCCCATGGATCTGTACCCTTGGTATGGGTTTCATCAGTGATCTGCAACACTGATCGAGGTTTTAACACCGACATAGACACTCAGTAGTGGGCGTTGCCAGCGTCCTGTATACTCTTGGTAGGTTTTAAATCCGATCTTCACGAATGATAGAAGCTTTACACTAATATTGACTAATGGTAGAGGGGAGGAGGTCCAAGATCCTAAATCTTATTACTTCTAAAACCAATTTACACTCTTGATAGTTTTTTTTTACCACCGATCTGTACACTTGCTCTAGGTTTTACCATCATTCTACACTCTTAGTACCAGATTTACCACCGATTTTCAATCTTGTTAGGGGTTTACCACCGATTTGATGCTCTCTTGGAATAGTTTTTAACCCCAATACTCATTAGTGGTATTTCTTTTGCCACATACAGTATTGAATCGAATTTTACCACCGATCACCGTTATTGGTTTAATACCGGACTGCCTAGTCAGTGGGGGGTTTACCACCAAACTTTACTATTTGTATGTTTTTTATCACAGATTCGCACTCTATTGTGGTCCCTTCCAGTCTTCCGGGGGAGTGGAAGATGTGTGTTTATTTTTTAAATAACGACCAGATGGCGGCGACTGCACCAAAGATGGAGTCTCCGAAGTTATTAAGGCTTGCCTATTCTGAGGCGAAATTTTGGCAAAAATAACAGGAGCATTTTTTTTTTTTAAGCTAATCTGGCGACTGTCTACTTAGGCATTAGTCGCCGTATTCAACATTGCCTAATATTAGGCATCTTTAAAAGAGGATGCTAACCCCCCCCCAAAAAAAAACACGATAAAAATAAAACAAAAAAGACAATAAGCAGGAGGCAAGATCCGGCGTCGGGGGGAGGTCGGCCTCCACCCAGCGCAGGAACGTGCGACCTACGAAAATAACAAAAAACCCAATTAGTTAAATATAGGAGAGAAGGCCAGCCTCCCCCCCCCTAAAAAAGTCTATAAGTCTACCAGTCAATGTGCACGAACTCGTCCCGAGTAGAACGGACAGGCGGTAGCGACCCCGCTCACCCCGGACAGGTAACGTGCGCGGAGATCGCCCAGACTGGGACAGTCAACAAAAATGTGCCGAACAGTCTGGGGAAAAACGCATTGTTCACAGTAGGGCGCTGGCGAGCGCTCCATCAAATAGGGGTGCGTCCCGCGAGTGTGCCCAATTCGGAGACGACAGAAAGCAACCTGAAGCCTTCGTGGTAGGTCCATGGGAACAGTCACGGCGCAATGGCACGCAACTTTAAGTTCCCTTCGACCGTCTCCCATCTTCTTTGCCAAGCAGCCCGTATTCTTGCCATGTAGTCGGTGTGAGAAAGAGCGAAACGCTGGTCCGGTCACAGAGTCCTCGCGGACTCTCTGGCGCGCTCATTCCCGCAATTCTTACATGTCCAGCAACCCAGCAATAGATAATCTCGACATCCGCCCGGCTTGGCAAAACCGTGGCGTCACGGATATCGCGAACCAGGGGATGCGGAGATTCCAATGCCCCGAGAGCACTCAGGGCGCTTTATGAGTCGCTATACATGAAAATCCGGTCGCAAAACCGGCAACGTTGCGTAATCTCCCGTACCGAGTGGTGTGTTGCCACCAGTTCGGCCGTTAAGACAGACGCAGCGCCTGGCAGAGCCCCAGTGACTTCAGATAGAGGGGATACGGCGTGGAAGCCGACCCCCTCTTTGGACTTCGAGCCATCCGTATACAATGGCACGGTTCCAGCGTGACACGATGTGTGCTCCAAAAAGGTCGAAAGCAATACTCCAGGCGCTGTACAAGCTTTGAGAGCAGAACCAGGGGCGCCACCGGCCCGAGAGCTATACCTAGCTCTCGAAGGAGTTTCCTGGCAGTGAGAGCTGTTGACGACTGAGGGAGGCGCTGCACTCGCCCCGAATCCTTTTGACTCGCTTCCACACCTCAGCTAAAGGGGTCTTCCCGTTAGGTGAAGACACGTATGCCCGCCAAGAAGAGCGGCGGGCGTGCTTCGAAATATACAGGAACCTAGCCCTAGCCCGACGAAATTCAGCGACAGTGAAATCGTTCGGGCGACGCTTATAGCGCATGTAGGCATATGTTTTTTGTTTGAGGGCCGTCCGTCTCACACTCGGCCGACCACCATGGGAGTGGTTGGCGTGCAAATCGGCCAGACGTTCTAGGAATAGTAGTCAGGCCCGCGGCGATGAGGTTGCCGAAGAACCACTCAACGGCCTCATCTACCGACCTAAACTCCTCGACTGAGATAGAGAATTCAGTCATTTCCTGAAATGCAGGCCACCACGTCCGCGCAAGCACCACCGAGGTGGGCTCTCAGGCGGCAGTTGCCCTGAAAATGATATTTGAATGGGAAAGTGATCACTACCATGGAGGTCATCGACCCCCACTCAATCAAAATCAGGCTGTGCCTCCGAAGAGCACAAAGATAGGTCAAGGCAAGAAAATGAAGCGGTTCTCGGACAGTGATGCGTAAACTCATCCACGTTTGGACACCGATCTCAAGCTCTTCGATCATATCGGCAAGGACTTGACCCCTGGGATTTATTGAGTAATCTCCCCAGAGAGGATGCCTGCTGTTCAGATCTCCAAGCAAGAGAAAGGGCCTCGGCAACCGTGCCACGACGCAGCGGAAGTCCCCTGCGTCGAAGTCAGCTGACGGTAGAATGTACGCAGAAATGATAGTATACCTCCTATCCAGGTGCAGCTGCACAGCCACTGCCTGAAAGGAGGTATCTAAAGAGAAAGGAAGAACAGAGACATCATGCCGGGTGTAAACCGCGCATCCCCCAGCCCGGCCATCCCGCGGTGGTGGGGTCGCAAGACCCTTATAACCCGGGAGGGCGGGCAGGGGGCACGCGCCTAGCATGGTCTCCTGCAAAAAGATAGCTAACGGGGAACGGGACGAGACGAGCTTCCGCAGCTCCTCCCAGTTGGCCCGGAGTCCACGGCAATTCCATTGAAGGAATAAGCGCCCTCCAGGCCTAGCTCGGAGGAGACGCGGGGGCCCTCCTCGAACTGAAGACCCTCACGGGAATGGCCGTACGCCTCCCGGGGGCAGAACCCCAGGCGCTGTTGGCCGGACAAAGCGCTGAAGACGCTGTCGCCTTCGAGGACTTATTGGGGGAGGTTGGGCTCGCCATGCTAGTCTTTTCCTCCCTCCGCCTCGAAACCTTAGGCAGGCGTTGCGGGTTCAGGGGCGGGGGCCCTCTTTTTGAGGAACCACCGTCTCCGAGCCTCTCGCTCCACCAGTAGGCGTGGGTGAAGGAGCCGAAGCTCCTTTGTTGCTCTCTTCCTTTCGGGGGACAGCTTTAGGAACCCCAGAAGATGGCCTGGCGACCAACTTCAGGGGTGTTGCCCCCTGTGAATCTAACGACTCGGTTGAGGCGCGTGGCCGTTTCGCCGTATGGGAAACGGTCACGCTGGGGGAAGAGGGGGGAGCCCTGGTTTTAGCCGGGGCTGGGTATGAACCCTTTTTGCCGCCAGCTTTACCAGGGGAGCGCCCGGGTTGAGTAGAGCCCGCAGAAGGGCTCCGAATGGGCGCGGAAACAACCGTGCTCGTTGGCCTGGCAGAGGGTGCCTTTCTAACTATTGAGGCATATGACGTCCCAGGCAGAGCCGGGCGCGCCAGGACCAAGTTCTTAGCCTCGCGGAATGAGTCGATCCTGGGCCTGAACGGCCAGGATTTCTTTCTCAAGGAGATATGCACCACATTGCTTCGAAGAAGCGTGGTCCGGCTCTCCGCAATTGACACACTTGGCCACATATGATTTAGACTTATCGTGTGCGACCTTGGAGCAATTTACACAGACTTCGGGTGACCCCGACTTTGCACGTCTACAAAAACGATTCGTATGGCCGAAGCGGTGACAGTAATAGCACCCCCGCGGCAGTGGCACGAATGCCTTCACGCGGTAGCGGTACCAACCGGCACGCACCGACTCAGGGAGATTGTCACAGTCGAACGTGACGAAGAGTTAGGGGTGGGTCTCGAGGCCCCTCCCCGTTTTCTAATCACACGTTCGACCTTGACCACCCCATGGTCGGCCAGCTCTAAGGTGATGTCCTCAATGGAGTAGTCAACGAGTTCCCTCGCATAAACTACTCCTTTCACAAAGTTCATGGTAGAGTGCGGCATCACACTCACCGGGGTGCCATGAAGTTTCCGAAGAGCACTTATCTTGGCCGTCTCGGCGGGATTCGCCAGAAGGCTCCCGTCCGAGAAACGGGTCACCTTCGGCTCTCTACCAATTGCACTAGCTAATCCTCTCCTCTGATGGATCATGTTGCCTTTGGCACACATGGTGCCATCAGTGGAGCGAATAACGAGGAAGCGTTTGAAGCCAGCGGGGTCGAAAACGCCAGGTAACCTCTGAATCAGGGGCCCCGATGTCATCGAGGCTCCGCCCTGTGCACTTTTGGTCTTTGTCATCGTCAGGGGCTCCGCACCCGGGGGGGGGGGAGAGAAGCCGGATGTGCCGATCTTGGCTTGGTCGCTTGCCAAAGTGGCAGCCTACCCATCCGTCCCCGCAGCTCCCGCGGATGGAGAGGAGTCCCGAGTTTCTTTGTCTTTTTTGGAGAGGAGGGCGGGGAATGAACCCGCTTCTTACCTCCGCCGGAAATAGCCCCTAGGCCAGATGGACCGGCCTCAGCCAGGTCCTTCTCCGAAATGGATAAGGTCCTGGTGGTCGCAGGGGCACCGGTGGGAGGAGATCCCTCCCCTCCTTGTACCGCCTCGGAGCCCTCAGCTGTTTGAGGAGGACCTTGCATAGGGGCTGATTCGGTTTCGGTGCTTAGCGCCGAGCCCGGATTCCCCCCCCATGGAAGGCCCTACCGTCTGAGGCTGGGTTTCCTCGAGGACCATGTCTATCATAGGAGGGGCCTCCAGTTGGCTATCCCCTCCCAGGACATCGCAGGTCCCCTTGGCAGCGTCACCAGTCTTGTGTGGGGAAGCATAGGCCTTGACCCCGGCAAGGTTTAATATTCTTGCCAGCAGGTATTTTGAGGGAAGCGACCGAAGGGGCCTGGCTTTTCTCTCCCCCCCTAAGGGGGTTTGCCCTACCTAGCCACTTTGATGGGGAGCGGTTCGCTATGGGCTGCCTGCTGGCTTTCTTGGCAGTCCCCTTGGAAAGAAAAGGAGGGACTGCCGCTGGAAGCAGGAAGGTGCCCGAAAGCACCTCCAGAGAAGGGGGTGAGGGGGAGTCGCTTACACCCGTAGGCGTAGGAGAGGAGTCCGGTTAAAGAAATATGGAGGGCCCCCTGTGCAAGCAGGGGGGCTGGGACCTCCATTTTTTTCGTGGAGCTGCCCGAGGGCGGCTCCATCGATTGAACAGGGCAAGTTGAGGGTTGTTTGTTTTTTTGTTCATCAATGGGCATCGTGACCTTAAATTTTCTGCGGGACGCAATAGCGCATCACCTCTCGCAGTAGCCCGCACTGCAAGAGGTGCTTACAGGCCCGGCACCGCCATTTGGGACTACCCCTCCCGCCTGGTAGCCTGGCAGTCCATCGGCATGGCGGCTCCACCTTAGACGCGGCGTAAAACTGATAGATTGTGAAGAGGAAAGGAAAAGGGATGTGAGGAAGGTATGGGTGGGGATGAAGCAGGTTGTTAAAAAAAACCCACCCCGAACCGGAGCTTATGGGTTAGGGAACGTTGTCCTTCCCCCCCTCCCCCCCAGCCCCGATCCGGAACGGTTGGCTTGAGAAGAAGGTCAGCATCTACCCTGTGAAATTAGAGGTTGACCAGAGAAAGTTGTGGGAGAGGTTGTATGAAAAGCGACGAAGTAGGGAAGATATAGAGGCTATCTGAAGGAAGGAAGAGAGGCTAAGCTGGGGACGGACGGAGCGCTGGATCCCGTCAGCAAACTGAGGGTAGAGAAAAGGTTAAGGAGATAGTCGGGAAAAAATATTAATGAAAAAAATGAAGATAAAATAGCGCTGAGAGGAAGGGAGGGGAAAATGCACCAACACCTTTGCCAGGCCCCGTCAGAGAGTTCCAGTCAACACAATGAAGACGGGGCTTCTCTAATTTGCACTCAGACTGGGAGGATGTGCAGCATTGTGCAGCTCCTCAGGTACCAAGTGTAACAGGCTTCACAGGTTAGCCCCATGGCGGGTATTGAATAAGAAGGGCGCGCCCGTTTTATGACACTAAATCGTGCAATACTTTTCAAAATATTTCGATGGCCGAGAGAAGAGGTCTTTCATCCTTTAAAAAGTCACAAAAAGCAATACTTCAACTCCATTCTGCAACTCAAGACTTCATCCATGACGCCTCTTATTCCCGAAGGAAAACATTCTCTCTGACCCCTACCTCATCCCACGTAGAAGGTGAAGCGTCTGACGTCGGAAAAGTACTTACTAGCGCTACAAAGTGTGTGGTAAAGAGGCGGGAGAAGAGAAAGTAGAAAAAATAGGTTATAGTGAAAAAGCGAAGGAGTGGATGAATGGAGGCCACTGACCGTTCTTGTGGTTCCGGCCGTTCCGGGCGTTGGTCCAGCGGAGAAGCGTGGAGTTCTTCATCATGCTCGGCGGAGGCCCATCAATCCCTGCTGCCAGGGGGGGAAAAATACTCCATTACAACATGCAACCACACAAAAAAAACGCCCTCGGGGAGAACCTTGGACTGGACGGACTGAGGTCTATGGCCCGGGGGATTTTTTTTGTAAAGATTTTAAGATCGCATCGTGACGGCCACCAACAAGGGCATAGCCACCGGGATGCATAACTATTGATCACGTGGATCGTGGGTGCAGGCGCATGGAAGAGGGTGACAATTCCTCTTGACCCGAGCCTCCAAGAATAAGCTCTGGACAGCTACGCTCGCCAGATTTAGGCTCGAGCCTCGCTCCGGAGGGGAAAGTGGTGAAGTTAGAGGAAGGGAGCGATGGAGAGGAGGAGGACGATAGAAAGAGGAGGAGGACGGTAGAAAGAGGAGGAGGAGGGGAGGAAGAGGAGGGGAGGAAGAGGAGGAGGGGAGGAAGAGGAGGAGGGGAGGAAGAGGAGGAGGAAAGGAAGAAGAGGAGGGGAGGAAGAGGAGGAGGGGAGGAAGAGGAGGAGGGGAGGAAGAGGAGGGGAGGAAGAGGAGGGGAGGAAGAGGAGGAGGGGAGAGGTGGAGGGGATAAGGGGAGGATGAGGGATGAATAGGAGGAGGAAGGGGAAGGAGGGAGGGGGGAGTTTGGGGAGATGAGGGAGAGTGGGGAGAGGGGAGAGAGGAAAGGAGTCGGAGGCCCGCTTTCTCCGACAACTCTTATCACACCACAATCTGGTGTACAGGAGCCCCCCCCCCCTCGTAGAACATCCCGATGCCTTGGAATAGGGAGGACGGTCTGGGAGTGTCGGGGCGCAATGACACAAACTTCAAAATTTAGTCTGTAATCTCCCATCCCCTTTGCCATGCAGTCTGGAGAGCTAACTTGAACCCTGCTATGTAGTCGAAAGGTGGGGGGGGGGGGGTAGGAACTAATAAGTACAATATCTAAACATATTAATGATCATTGAAGGGTGGAATACAGCTTTCCATTTTGCCGCGTTCCCACCATATGGATTTTTCTGTACACGAGTGTGTCCGCGACAGATGATTTCCTAAATAAATTCAGGTTCCTTTCAGAGGCAGCAGTTTCATGAAATTGTCGCTCTGGGGGTGATAGATACCCAGTTGCAATACCAGTAAGGCATTCATCTTAATCCTTTGGTAGGAAATGAGATTTTTTTTTTCAATTCCGCACATTTGTCATCCTTAGCCAGTCTTTTCGAATGCCCAGGTAACATCGATGATCACAATATCTGGCAACTAAGGCCACTCACTGCCTACACTCGGTGGTATTATACACCCTCTACATAAACCTGTGTGGTCTTTGCATCACATCCACGCGTCGCATGCAAAGGTTAGTGGTATGTGAGAGGGTCTCTTGGTGATGCTTGCACCAACGCGAACGCTGTTCGGCACGCCGTTAACAGTGTACGGTTGAGAGTCGGTGGATTTAATGTGGTGGATCGAGTAAAATTTTACCAATTAGGCGAAGACCACTATTTGATTCATCAAGGCGACGAGAAGCAGCCTCCCTTGACTTGGACAATAGCGTGGAATGACCTTTGGTGCTTGCCACGAAATCTGTCGGGATAGGAAGTCTCAGGCGTTGGCGAGGCAGGCTTCTCGTCCGTCTTTGTGTAGTAATATTTCGAACTTCGTGTTGGGCTATTTACTGTAGATCTTAGGTCCGGCGATGTGAGAAGCTGAAATACTCTATCTATAGCAAATATCGAGGTTTCTGACATTAGGGGACTTGCGCAAGAACCTCCGCGGCTTCTCATAGCAAATATCGAGGTTTCTGACATTAGAGGACCTGCGCAAGAACCTCCGCGGCTTCTCATAGCAAATAAAGTGGTGGCAAACCGAATGCATTTAGAGCAGCTAATGATTGCAATGCTTCAAATTTGCTGGTCATGATTTGTCTTGTTATTTCGATAAAGCAATCGATGGAGAAGTTAATTTCATATCTAGCGGTAAGTTGTTTATTTTTTTATTATTTGTCAAGGTAACTACATTTATCGCCAAACTTCAAACTTAAACCTTGCTTAAGTAACTGAAATCATCTCAAACTCTAATTATACTGCACTCTTACAGACTTATTGAACATCTTATCATCTAAACTTTTTTTCTGAAATGCTTTTTTGCACTAACGAGAGAATTCGTGAGTGGAAAAACGTTTTTGGGTAGCCTGAGACCGAAATTAATTATTTTCCGAGTGTTAAATCCTGTTCCATTGTCCAGTATGAAGCAACTACCTAATGCGCTAGTGATGTCCGGTACTGGTGGGTCCACCTACGGTCGTTTACAGAGCCACCGCGTGTAGGTAAACACCGTTTTTACGTATATGCCCACTCACGCTCGTACACAGTCACTGTCTTGAACTCCTGACGGTAGGATTAAGAGATTAGCGATAAACCTAATCTTTGATGACCTTTATTACGCGGTTGACCGCGCACGGGTGCCTGGAATAGACATGAAAATGATCCTTATGTAAATGCAAGTGTAATAAGGATTATATATAATATTCTTCCTCTTCCTCCTCTATCATTTATTCACCTATTCCTATATTCTTCTTCCTTTATTTTAAAACTTTTATACCTGCTTTCTTTTAATTGTTATACCGGTTTTTGCAAAAAAATTGTTACACTCGTTTTTTTGTCCGCCAAGAGAGGAAAGATCTGTGTTCCCTGACCGCATGCGAGCCCAACTTCAGGAGCGCTGCCGTCGCCTTCTCAATGACTTGAAGTCATGACAATCGATCCGGTCATCTACAAGCAGAACCGCGTGGTAAGCTTTGGTGAAGGTGTCTCATAGGTCCGCTACGTGCCTACGACCAAGCACCCAGCCTCCGTGATGATGTTCGGCGTCGTAGCTTCGAATGGAGAGGAGAACCGGCGGGTGTGGTTCGCGGCAGATTACAGGGACCATTTGGCCACGAGAAAGAGAACGATTACGAAGGCGGACTACATTTTTCAGCAGGATGGTGCCCCGGCGGTTCACACGTCCAAGACCGTGTGCTTTCTTAGGCGTTTGTGGCCCATAAAATGATATGTGAATGGGGGATGGTCACTACCATGAAGGTCATTGACCACTCCCATCCTAAATCAGGTTGCGCATCACGATAACACAGATTGGGACAAGAAAACGAAGCGGATCTCGGGCAGTGATGCGTACACTTATCCACATTCAGTACAGCTATCTCCAACTCTTCGGTCATGCCGGCAAGAACCTAAACCGTGGGATTGATCGTATAGTTCCCCAGGGGTGCTGC
Source organism: Ceratothoa steindachneri (assembly GCA_963969495.1). Classification (NCBI taxonomy): domain Eukaryota; kingdom Metazoa; phylum Arthropoda; class Malacostraca; order Isopoda; family Cymothoidae; genus Ceratothoa; species Ceratothoa steindachneri. Next base: position 63,303,350 of record OZ018338.1, on the reverse strand, counting down.
ATACCATTCAGGTCTCCGCGGTGGAGAAAGTGCCTTGGTAACCGTGCTACGACGGGGCGCAAGTCACCCCCGTCAAAGTCGGCTGACGGTGGAATGGACGTAAAACTAAAAGTACGCCTCCTATCCAGGTGTACCTGCACTCCCTGAAAAAGGAGGGGGGAGGCATGCCTCGTGTAAATGGCGCACCCTCATGCCCGAGTCCCATCCTGCAGTGGTAGGGTCGAAAAACACGCCCTGGGAGGGTGGGGTGGGCTGCAGCCCATCCACCCAATTCATCACAATCCTCTTCCTTCATGGGGCCTGACGCGGAAGGAGTGGCATTCCCATGGGTTTCACGATTGCTGATTGGTGGCAAAACGTCCTGCATCTTACCCACCCACAAGGATAGGCCTTTGGTGGGCTGGGGCGTGCCAGCCTGATTGTTATGTTATTTTCATTATTCAGTATGGGGTGGACATCTCGTCCAGGATTGAAAATGAAGGATGGCGCAATTAGATAACTCCTCAGTTCTTCTATCTTCTATCCTGATAACCTCATGCACCCACACAATATTAAGGAGTAAGCCTCGCAAGTCGATTCTCCAACGAGGGCCCATTAGCCCACCAACTCCACCCTTCCTTGATCGAATTTGTTTCGTCTGGACAAGCGAGTGGTCGCATTTTTCTTGGGATTTGATTATGCTTCCAAAACTCGAATGCTACAAATTTCTGCCACCGAACCCTCCCCTCCCCAATCAAATTTTCTTTTGTTCTGGCCAAATGTCTTCCGCAAGCGACTTAGCCCCCCCCCCCTTTCCGAACTCCTTAAGTCCAAGGGTAAAAGCCATCCACCGAAGCAACACCCTCGCGTTTCAATACGCACGCACTGTAATTACACGCAACACCCTACTTTCTCGCAGTGTGAAAAGGAAATGGTCACCTTCCTTAGATAAAACCGGCCAACCAAGGCATTCACTCGCTTCCCACAGGCCCAGTCTTACGAGACCTATCACGCAAGCTCCCAGAACACGCACAGTCACGCACGCTACGTGACATCGTGGAACAAGTGCTTTTGATTAGGCGAATATGCGCGCCCACACACACACACAATAGACCAATTTCATTAACTTGCGCCCCCAATTCCTCCAACATGCTAGCATCACCCCCCCGCTACCCTTAGAATTAAAGTGAAGTATCATTTGTGAATAAGTAGACATCCCTTCTCCCTGCCACACAGAACACATCATAAGGACAGACGATTAGTAAATGAATCCACCACTCTCTATCACTCTCTCGCGCGCACAATAAAATTAGGACGTTAGATTTCAACCAGCTTCGCTTACTACATATTCCTCTCGCACTCTCCAATCATTTATGCGATCAAGATGGCGTCCATGCGCTTGTTCCTGGCGCCGGGGTCCAAGGGTTCGGGTCAGCATCTCTTCTATATCGGAGTTGTATCCATCCTTGACCCATTTGCGTTTACCTCCATCCCCTTAAAAACACTCCGCTGGTGGAAGTGAGAAAGCAGGAGGGCGGGGGGCCATGCATGTAACCCTCCCAAACGGCACAACACCACAAACGAGATCGCTTGCTCGTGAGGCAAGGAAAAAGCGTGGGGGGATAAAGCTCGAGTGTGGTGGGGCTTATCAAGGCATGCGTGTGCAGGCTGGGAATTGTGGAAGAGTTCTGATGGGAGCTGTCGAGGGAGAGGTCACTTCCATTGAGGCGGCCCGGGAAACGAATAAACCCCTTTTCTCCGAGGTCATTATATCATCAGCACACAAAACATTTTACCCTATACACCGACACTTTCAAGCACGACCTGACTTAAAGACTGACAAATACTTGGATTCGGAGGAAGTACAGCAGTTATGTGAGGGAAAGAAAACTGCGGTGGAAGACAGCCCGTGCAACCAAAAAGAGTATTTGGGGCGCAAATCTCCTGGTAGGTATGGGAAGAAGCTCAACAGAATCCTGTAGAAGAGCCATCAAGCCATTGTTCAATAGGCAATGATGCAATGTTGTGCCAGTTAAGCATCTGCGCGTCATAAGGCAATCAGCAACGAGTCGATAAACAAACTCTTGGACGGGATTTCGTAACGTATCCAATGTCGGGCTCCATCCTCATCTGCTCCTTTAATGGGAGGTGTAGTTATACCTGGGTTTTAAATGTGCCCTCCTAGCCCGGAACTCCCCATCACCCAGGATGTGGTCCATTACTATTGTCTTCAGCTCGTTTTGTTGCGCGATCAAATAAGACTCAACCCTCGATGAAAGAAATCGCCTTAAAAACTCGTTACACAAGACGACCCAAAAGCTCAAGGAAACATTCAGGAAGAACGGCTACAATCCAAAGAACGCTGAAAATGGCCACAATGGCAGATTTCGACAACGCCCGGGGGCTTTTGTTGTCCCCAGATATACGTAAGTTCGCATGAGAAAAGTAAAGCCACTCAGAGGTGCGCGACAATCTCTTCCACACGGTATGGAGGTTGCAACAGGAGGCTTCCGTTTTTGCATAACATCCCGGGCGACTTTCACTGCGGACGAAGGAATAACAGTTCCTGTTGGTGACGTCACCCACAAAATAAACGCCCACTGAGGTCGAAACAAGCTTCAATTGACGGCATCCGGCCATTACACGTTCGTGGCGGCAGTCGGCTTCGCGCAGCTTTGTGGTGACGTCACACGGCCGCAGAAATGACGACGCGATCCGCTTTTGATCTTAAACTCGAGCGACAGAATAAGCCACCGCCGCCACCAGGTGGCCAAATTACTGAATCATTTGATTATTTTATGCGCGATCATATCAGGGAGGTCCAGGAGAGGGGCGCATCCACGTTTTCACTTCCCCTAACTTTACTATTCGCATAAAGATCCTCTAATCTTTGAGAGCGGCTCCATGGCCACATTATTTCAGGGCGGGGAGATGTGGCCTCTTCCTTCATGCGACCCGAGCCCTGCCCCTCCCCAGGGTCTAGCGCGCTAACAAGAGCTGGGTAGGTAGAGTAGGGGTAATGGCCCTGCTACAAGGGAACCAGAAGAAACGGTACATCCTGACCGACTCAATACCTGCGCTTCTCTCTCTTCCACACATTTTCACTTTCTCTATCCCCACCGCTTCCTTTATATCCACTAAGTGTATGAGATACGTCCACGTTGCTATTGCACTTTAAATTCGTGGGGGAAAGACACAACCGGGTCCCTTCCTTCTGGGCACATGGGCAGACGTTCACAGCTGCACCCTCACACAATTCAGAGCCTACCTAAAAGTGTGGCTAAGGCGAGAGCGCAATCCACCAGGGCATCAGCGATCGAGCTTCGTGTTAAAAGTGGTCGAAATGGGGAAATTGTGTCGAGGGTACACAGTCCCATTGCAGTCATTGGGTACATAGGAGATGTAGGGCGTAGGGGTGGGGGGGAGGGGAGCTCTTTTGAACTTGCTTCCTTTGCCTATGGACGAGTGGGGGAGGGATTTAAACTAAAAACCAGTCGAGAGCTGCGCACGTTTTGGGGGATGGGGCGCCCATCTGTCGACACCCTACAAAGGCACAAGTCATCGAAATTATCTTACAGCCTAATGATAAGCTAGATTAAAAGACGAGCACAAAACCAGAGGGAAGGAATAAACAAAGACAAAACAAGAAGCGAATAAGAAGAGGACGCAGGCTTCGGCGTTGGGGAAAGACCGCCTCCACAAGACGCCAGAGCTTGCGACCAACACCAAAGAGAGTAAAATAAAATAGAGAATGCCAGTCTGCTCAAATAAGTCGAATAGTCCACAATGCTGTGCCCACAACCTTGTCAAGGGTATAAGGAACAAGCGGCAGCGATCTCGGGAAACGTGCGCAAATATCCCCCATACTGGGATATTCAACAAATGGCGTATATATATATATATATATATATATATATATATATATATATATATATATATATATATATATATATATATATATATATATATCGCAAACAAAGAGGTGTAGAAACACAACGGGGCGCTTTGTGAGTCACTAAAGATCACAACACGGTCCTAGGACCGGGCAAGATGCGTTATCTCCCGTACAGTGTTGTATTGCAACCAACTCGGCCGTGACGACAGTGACACTGCCCGGCAGAGCCACGCTGACTTCAAACAGACGAGAGACGGCCTGGAAAGCGAACCCCTTCTGGGAGTGGAGCCGTCCATATACACTGGGAGGGATCAAGCATGGCACGGAGTGTGCTCCTAAAAGGCAATATTCCGGCGCTATGGAAGCTTGGGAGGCAGCGGCGTGGCGACAAATAGCCAAAGGTGGTAACGTGCAAGGTGGCGTCCTGGGCAGAACTAGAGGTGCCACCTGCTGGAGAGCTGCACCGAGCTTTTGGAGTTTCTTAGCCCTAAACCCAAAGAGCTTAGGGTAGGTCTGGCGTCTATCGGTTGCGGATGCAGTGAAAGACGTTAGCGACTGTGGGATGCGTCGCACTCGCACGTATAATACGGTGTACAGTACACGGCGCAGAGCGAGTGGCATCAACTCACCATCCAGAGGTAGGCTCTGAATGGGAGACGTGCGGAAGGCACCGGTCGCCAGGACGAGACCGGTGTGGTGGATTGAGTCCACCTTTGCATACACGCCCAGATGCGGATGCATAAAACTCGCATCAGTAGGCAAACTTCGAACAAACAAAGAATGGATAGAAAATCATGGCATTAGCACCATCAACACCCCGGGTGATGAACATCACGGAACAAGGAATGGTCATGGCGTGGGTACAAGAGACCATAGACCAGGTAAATGCGCTTCACAAGCGTGGATGGATGCAGAAGTGCACAACCTTAGTATTAGATAATGATTTTTTTTTAGGAGCCCATCTGGCGACTGCCTACTTGGGCATAAGTCGCCGTACTCACTACACCCTACGACTAGGCTATATATAAAATAAACAAATAACAAGGATAAAAAGATGATAGGCTAAAAAGAAAAAAAAACAAAGCAAAGAGGTAATAAGAAGGAAGGCGCTCCAAAATAAAGTCAAATAAGGTTGAGAAATCGAGCCTACTCCAAAAGTTGTATAGTCCGTGTGGACGAACCAGTCACAAGTACAAGGGACAAGGGGTAGCGAGGCCGATCAGGTAACGTGCGCGAAGATCACCTAGACTGAGACATAGAACAAGAATGTGCCGAACAGTGTGGGGGACAAAGCAGTCTTCGGAATGAGGCGCAGGCAAGCGATCCATCAAATGGCGGTGCGCCCCACGAGGGTGTCCAATTCGGAGAAGACAGAAAGCAACCTGAAGCCGTCACGGCATTGGGGGTTAGGTCCGTAGAGGTGGCGCCGCGCAAGGGCAAGTAACTTTAAGTTCCACTCGACGGTCTCCAATTTTCTTTGCTAAGCTCCCGGAGGGCAGCCCGTATTTCTGTCATGTAATCGGTGTGAGGAAGAACGAAACGCTGGTCTGGTCGCTCAGTCCTCGCGGACTCTTTGGTCCCCTTATCGGCGGGCTCATTCCCTGCGATTCCTACTGTCCAGGAACAGAGCAGAAGATAATCTCGACATCCGACTGGCTCACCAAAACCGTGGCGTCACGGATATCACGAATCAGGGAATCCAAAGCCCCGAGAGTATTCAGGGCACTTTGCGAGTTACTATAAACCACAATACGTTCCCCGAAACGGGCAGGTCACGTTATCTCCTGTACCGAACGGTGCATTGCAACCAGCTCGACCGTGAAGACAGAAGCAGCGCCTGATAGATCCCCGATAACTTCAAACAGAGGGGGCACAGCGTGGAAGCCGACCCCCTCTAGGGATTTGGAGCCATCCGTATACACTCGCACGGTTCCAGCGTGAGACGAAATGTGCTCGTAAAAAGCCGAACGCAATACTCCCGGCGCTGTAGAAGCTTTGGGGGGCAGAGGCGTGGCGACAAATAGTCAGAGATGATACGATCCAGGGTGGCGTCCTGGGAAGAACCAGGGACGCCACCGACCCAAGGTATACCGAGATCTCGAAGGAGTTGACTATCTTAGAGTATGATAGGGGTCTCTCGGCGGAATAGGCACCGTCGAGATCATCTGCAGATGCAGCGAGAGCTGATGGCGACTGGGGGAGGCACCGGGCTAGCGGGTACAGGCAAATAATGCACTGTGCACGGTGCAGAGCGATTGGCATCTCCCCAGCATCGACAAGAGGCTTTCACTGGGGTAAGTGCGAAAGGCACCAGTCGCCAGGGGGAAGGCCGGTGTGATGGATCGAGTCCACCTTACGCAATACACGCTTGGCTGCGGATGAATAAAACTCGCATCTGTAGTTGAGTTTCGAAGGAACAAAGAGACCCTAAGGCTGCGAGTATGAGCCTCCCAGGTGAGGCGTCGATCAAAGACAAGACCAAGGATACGGTGCTGCGAGTCCACCACTTCCAGACGAACCCCATTTAGAAACAAGTCAGGGTGGAGGCTTGGATGGCGGCAGAGGTGCACCACCTTAGTTTTGGCAAAAGAAAACCGAAGCCTGTGAGCTTCGGCATTGAGAGAGGCGCGAGAGGCGCGGTGCAATGCCTGTTGGAGTCGACGCTCCAGAGTTGGACTTTTGGCCGCGCCAAAAGATATCGAAAGGTCGTCCACCTAGAGTGTGGAGAGAACATCTTCCGTCAGCAACGAGGTGATGCCGTTGATGCTCACGGCAAAGAGTGTGACACTGAGGACACTTCCCTGCAGGAGCCCTTCTTCCTGCTCCAATGGGCCGGAGAGGGCTCCCCCCACCCGTACGCGGAATCGACGATCTCGCAAAAATTCACATATGAAGATTGAGAAGCGTCCCCTCGGCCCCATCGTGTGTAGATTCTTTATGATACTGTATAGCCACGCGATATCATAGGCGTTCTCTAGATCGAAAAATACCGTGACGTAGTATTGTCTACGGAGGAAGGCCTCGCAGACGGCATTTTATAGTTGGAGCAGAGCATCTGACGTGGAGTGAAACTTGCGGAAGCCGCACTGTGCAGAAGACAGATGGCTTCCGCTGTCCAGGAAAAAAAGCTAACCTAACATTTACCAATTTCTCCATCAACTTGCACACGTCAGAGGTTAGAGGGATTGGGCGGAAACCGCCTGGGGTAGAGTGATCTCTTCCCGTTTTTGCGAAAAGCGAGCACAGTAGCGATTGGCAAGGAGTCTGGGAGGATACACTCTACCCAGATCCTGTTTAACAAATCTAACAGAAAGGCCATGCCTCGCTTATCCAGGTGTCGAATCATGGCGTACGGGACATCGTTGGGACCAGGGGCGGTGTCCGCGCACGAAGCGAGAGCGGAAAGCAACTCGCTTAAAGTAAACCTGTCGTTGAGGTGAAGCCGGGTCCTTGGCCTTCCGCCAGATCACGACGCGCATTGAATGCTGGTGGAGCAATAACCCGGCTAGAGAATGCGGTCGTGAAGGATTCCGCCACGGACGCGGGGTCCCAGATTGCGGTCCCATTATCCTGAAGAACGGTGAGAGGGGTCTTGCGAGAACTTGCCCCGAATTGTTTTGACTCGCTATAACGCGTCTGCTAGAGGGATCTTCCCGTTAAGGGAAGATACGTATGACCACCAAGAAGAGCGGTGGGCGTGCTTCGAAACATACCGGAACCTAGCCATAGCTCGACGAAATTCACCGACAGAGAAATCGTTCGGGCTGCGCTTATAGCGCATGTAGGCACAACACTTCTGTTTGAGGGCCACCTCACACTCGGCTGACCAACAAGGGAGCGCTCAGCGTACGAAACGGCCAGACGTTCTAAGATTAGTGGTTAGGCCCACTACGATGAGGTTGCTGGAGAAGAACTCAATGACCTCAGCTATCGACCTATACTACTCGACTGATACACGTCATTTCCTGAAATGCGAACCACCGAGCCAGCGCCAAGCACCAGCGGCCCAGAAAATTATATTTTAATGGGAAAGTGGTCACTACGATGGAGGTCATCGACTACCCCGCACTGAAAATCAGGTTATGTATCCAGAGAGCAGAAAGATAGATCACGGCAGGAAAATGAGGCGGTTCTTGGGGAGTAATGCGTAAATTCATTCATATTCAGGACACCTATCTCCAACTAGTCAATCGGGCCGGAAACGAATTTGCCCCTGGGATTAATCGAGTAGTCTCCCCAGAGGGGTGGGCGTAGGAAACGAAGCTCCTTTAGTGCTGTCCTACTTTAGGGGGGAAGTTTTATGAACCCCAGAAGATAGCCTCACAAGCAACTTCAGGGATGTTGCCTCTTGTGAGTCTAACAATTCAGTGGAGGCGCGTGGCCGTTTCGCCTTACCTGAAACGATAGAGCTGGATGGGGGGGGGGTAAGCCGGGGCTTGTTGTGAACCCTTTGTGCTGCCAGCTTTACCAGGGGAGCCCTGAGGGGTGGGTAGAACCCGCAGAAGGGTTCCGAACAGGCGCGGAAACAACCGTACTAATAGGCCTTGAGAGGCCAGGAACAGAGGGTGCCTTTCTTAACGTTAAAGCATAGGACGTCCCAGGCATCGCCGGTCGCGCCAGGACCAAGTCTTTAGCCTGGCCAAATGAGAGACAGTCCTGGGCCTGAACGACCAGGATATATTTCTCAACGAGATGCACACTACATTGCTTCGAAGAAGCGGGGTGCGGATCCCCGCAATTGACACACTTGGCCTCACATGATTCGGACTTATTGTGTGCGGCTTTGGAGTAACAGACAAACTTCGGTTAACCGCGACCTTTAACGTCTACAAGAGCGATTTTTCTGGCGATGAAGTGGCATTAGTAGCACCTCTGCTGTAATGACACTAACGCCTTCACGCGGTAGCGATATCATCACACGCTCGACTCTAACCGTTCCATACTCGGCCAGCTCTAGGGTGATGTCATTTATGGAGTAGTCCACGAGATCCCTCGCATAAACCACTCCTTTCACGAAGTTCATGGTAGAGTGCGGCCTGAAATGGGCACTAATCAATGGAGCCTAGGAAGAATTCGACGCATCCGCTAGAAGGCTCTCGTCCGAGAAACGGGTCTCCTCTGATGGATCATGTTGCCCTTAGCGAATAATGAGGAAGCGTTTGAAGGCAGCGGGTTCGAAAACGCCAGGTAACACCTGAATTAGGGGCCCAGACGTACTTTTGGTCTTAGTCTGGCTTGATCACATACCGAAACGGCAGCGGCCCCGTCCGTCACCGGGGCGGGGAATGAACCGGCTTCTCCCCCTCACCGACAGGATCCCCTAGGTCAGATGGACCGGCCTCACCTAATCCTTCTCTAAAATGTAAGTATTGGCTGTCACAGGGGCGCTTACCCGGGGAGGAGATTCCTCCTCTTCTTGTAAGGCCTCGGGGACCAGAGCCATGCGAGGAGGACCTTGCACAGGGACGGACTCGGGTTCAGTGCTTGGCACCGAGACCAGGTTTGACCCCATAGACGGCCCTACCCTCTGGGTCTGGGTGACCTCAAGAACCAAGTTCACCATTTCTTTTTTTACCTTTTAATTCCGGCAAACCGGCATCCTTCGGTGGGAGGCAGGTACACTGACCCTAGGCAAACTAGCCGCACATGCCTGCAGAACATTGAGGGGCACAAGCTGAAGGGCCCTGCCATCCCTTGCTCCCGTAATGGGGTTGGCCCTATCGACCCGCCCCTACCGGGAGCGGTCTATTATGGGTCACCTGCCTGATTTCTTGGCAGTCCCCTTGGAAAGCAAAAGAGGGACTGCGGCTGGAAAAAGTGAGTTGCCACTCCAGATAAGAGGGTGAGGGCGAGTCCACTACACTCGTATTCATAGGAGAGGAGTAAACCTCCTCTCCAGTTGGAGACGTTTGGAGAGTTCCCTTTGAATACACAGGGAGGGGGGGACCTCCATTCTTTTGGTGAAGCTGCCCGAGGGCGGCTCCGGCGATGTTACCGGGGAAGTGGAGAGGTTTTTTTTTTAATTTTCTCATCATCGGGCATGGGGTGACCCTATAGTTTTCACGGGAGGCAAACGCCCATCACCTCACGCAGTAGTCCGCCAGCATAACCAGCTACCGCCATTTGAGGCCACTCCTCCCGCCTAGTGACCTGGCAGCCCATCAGCATGGCGGCTCCACCTTAGGCACGGCGTAAAAATGAATAGGCAGTGAAAGGAGAAAGAAAGGGAATGTGGGGAAGGTGTGGGTGGGTATAAAGCAGGTTGTTAAACCCCACCACCCCAACCCATAGCTCGGAGGAGAGGGGTGTTGTCCCCTCACCCCGATACGGGATGGTTGGGTGAGAGGAAGCTGGTCGGTATCTATTCTGTCAGAGAAAGTTGTGGGAGAGGTATGGAAAGTGAGGAAGCATGTTAAGAAGACAGGCTGAGTCCTCTCAGCACGGCGGCCAGGAAGGCCAATCGCCCTACTGCCCTCAGGTGGGGAGATTGTGCAACTCCGCAGGATACTAATTGTAACAGGCTACACAAAGTAGCCCCCTGCGGGGTCCTCCTGACAAAAGCATAACAGACGTGTCCCCAGAGTAACAAGACGGACCCAGTCCGCGGGACATAAGAAAGAGCTTGAACTGGTTGTCCCCATCAAGGCGCAACCTAGCCTTCCCACCCCACGTCACCCCAAGTCCCAGTGGGCGTGTCTACGGACTCGTGCGAGAATCTTTCAAAGAAACACAGGCGACGAAACGAACGCGCTATTTCATACCCACCTTGGACCGCATTTCTGTCCAGCACAGCCTCGGCCGCTCCTGGGATGGTAGGAGGGGGGGGGACCCTCGTCCTGAGATAAAGGGGAGAAGGCCCCGCGAAGTAAAAGAAGGCGCTGTCTGAACTCTTAAACAAACAATCGCGCCACAATGTAGAAACGCCCATCACCCAAGGTCCATTGTTTTGGAGGGGCTTATCACTGTTATCAGAGGGCGTGACTGTGATCCCCCTACGTTCAATTACTTTTCATAACATTTCCTCTCCCCCTTCCCCACAGATTGCAATCACCACTCATTTACCAACTTTCACTCTACCAACAGATGTCTCAACATGTCTAAGACACGGTGTGAATAGAACATTCACACAAACGAACATCACGCCAATCCATCTTCTCTATCATATAACTGCCTTAAATTTTATGTTATATAATTTGTAGGCCATTTTCTCGTTGAATCATACCTTCGTTACCTAATACTGCGAATGGCTTCCTGCAGTTTAGGCCTCTACATAATTCTATGGTCAAGCATTAAGAACTTTTCCTTCTTCATTGTGCTTCTTTTGTATTTATTCCAAATATATTATAAGTATTAACGGTTGAGAATTTATTATGTGTTGATGGAACTAAAGGTAAGAATTTGATAAGTCGAGAAAATATCAGAGGTAGGTAGGATCTTGGAAAACTTAAAATGTTAGTTCTGAGTAATAGATTTAATGGATGGTAGACCGAATCTCTCGAACGCCATTGTAATTGTTAGTATAAGGACTTACTTTTGATATGGCACTTTAGCCAAGGACAACCCGACACCTGACACACCTATCTGACAAAGATTCTTCTGTAAAAGAACACTTATCATCATCATCACTTCAAAACTATATTTTAAAAAGGGGATTTTTTTTTAGTATTTGAATAATAATTTCATCTTAGTTTGGTTATGACTTATGTTTTTTATCAAAGTTATTTCGAATAATTCTTTAATAATATCAAAAAAACAAAATGGTGAAGTTCAGAAATAAATATAAGTATCGAAATTTTGTGATTTTTTTAAAAAACCCAAAGAATCACAAATGATGAAGTTCATAAAATTTATTTTTATATATTTTCTATTCTATAACTCTATATTTTAGCAAAGTGATATTTTGAAAGGGGGGAAATTTAGTTTAGAGTTCCTTTTTAAAATTATTATAAGTGGCGAAGTTCAGAAAATTTATAAAAATTTAACCATGGCTGCTTTTTTTTTAGATTTAAAATTATAATCTTAGTAGCGAAGCGGAGTGGTGAAGCTATTGCCTGGTCTTATATAAGCTATCATAAATTCAAAATATAAGCCAGGGGGAACTTTTCGGTTCCTTCTAGAGTTACAAACTGACAAAGGACTGGAACTTGTGAGGGTCATTTTCGTCTCCTGGTACCAGAGGCGGCATAAAATAAACCATTTCCAAACGCTTTCTGGGGGCTAACTAACAAACACTACCGAGCAAAATAAAAGAAAAATTTTCCTTATTAAAATATTTTAAAAATAGAGGTAAATGAAATTTCCATGGTACAGAGGCATTTAATATATTATATGAAGATTGCATACGATACAATCGTAAACTCGAGAGTTTATACTAAAACTAACAAAATATTGACACGTGAAGAATAAGAGAACGATTTTTAGGAATTTTCTTGAAATCATCTGGCAACATTTTGATCAGTAGGTAAGAAATGTACAACCGCCATTGTTGTCGTATTCACTCTGCAGAGATGCCGCCACTACACATTGAAGTGACTCCTGAGCTCCGTCAGTGAATTGTTCGCTTGCAGACTTCGAGATTACTCTTTCTGCGATTTCAAGTGAGGTAGGAAGGTACAAGAATGTGATTTCCCCGTGTTCTGAAGTTATACAATGAAAAGAAAACCTATAAATCTCCTGCAAAAATCGGTCGACCCCGTATAATCACCGACTGATAAGACAAAGCTATTAGGCGCTTCTCTATGAAGGACACCTTCGAGACTGAAGGAGGAATTTCTCGAAAAATTAAGACCAATAGTGGCAAAGAAGTGAACAATTTTAGTGTCCCGCCGCATCAATGAATCTGGTATAAAAGCTCTTTCACTAGCAACCAAACCAATCACCAGTGAAAAGGGCCAGAAGGCGAGACTCGAATATGATGAAGTCCATGTTGCTCGGAGGGATGAAGATTGTAAGAGACTTCATTTCAAAGCAGAAAGAAAATATCATTTAGTTGGATCTGATGTCAGAAGCTTTGTTAGACCCTAAATGTGTTAAAACGTCAGCCAGGAAATGTTTTCGCCTGAAGTAGTTGACACACTTGTGCGAATAATTGGACCCAATTGAGAAGCTCTGAAAGATCATTGGAGACAAAGATCGAGACCAGCAGCCTTTAAATGTGTCGGATTTATGGACAAAAATTGAGCATGAATGGAATAAAATAACACGAGTTTTGCAAGAAATTGGTGAGGTCCCGTCCTCGTTGCGCCGAAGTAATAAATAACACCTTTCAACACCTCATATTAAGTTTAATCGTTGTCAAATCTTGCCTTGTTTCTAGTGTATTTGCTTGCTAAGCCATTCTGTGAATGATCGTTCTCTTATTTTGGACGTGTCGATATTTTATTAAGTTTATTTAGTATAATTCTTGAATATATGATTGTATCATGTGAAATCTTCATAAAATATATTAAATGGATGCCTTTATGTCCAATGGAAATTTCATTTATCTAATCATTCTATTTTTGAAAATATTTTAATAAAAGAAAATCTTTCTCTTATTTTGCTCGGTATTGCTTTATTACCGTTCTTCCTGGCGATGGTGCTTTTTGTGGGGGGAGGGGGGGTGACGGATGCGGATGACCTTTGATAGGCCCTTGTGGCTTTTGTCATCCGTGAAATTATGTTGTTATGTTATGTTAATCCTCAACAATGGCCGACTTTTGGTGCACGCGAGCTGGAAAGTGATCGCTATTCTTATCTTTATGTTGGTATAACCCTGTCCCAAGGGTGAAGTTTATGAATAAAATATATAGGTCGTCCGATGTTGTATAAAATGGTTGTGTAGTCATCAGCCAAGGTTTTTAGCGTGGTGGGGAACCTGTTTACTTATTCGCCGGGGAGTCGTCATGGAGGGGAAGTTGCGCTCGTCGATATTCGAGGTTCCGCTTTGCTGATTGGGTCGGGAGCCAAACCTGACCAGCCCGACGCATCCTACCTCGCTGCCGCACTCAAGCACACCGAGTGTGTAAAGAGAAGACCCTTGCCCTGGGCATTATAATATCACCACTATTTTGCTTGATGCCATCCATCTACAGTGAAGAGGATTCTTGTTAAATTTCTATCTCAAAATGGGGTTCGAACAAACACCTAGGCGATTTGTCTTCCCTTTCCATACTGGTGAATTTATGGCAGATAAAATATGAGTACAACAAACATAGCCCGACTAGCTAAATAAGGAGACTACTAATGACGCTAAGGAGAACCAGAACAGGGTACAACCCTCTGCCACGAGGGAAGATATGCTTTTGAAGCCACTGAATACGGGATTGCGACCAGTTAGTTCTCAATGGGCGCGATGCATCGAGTCACCTCACTGAGGGATATAACGGTGTTTCTATCCTACCCGGTTTCCCAGAAGGCCAGTTCCGTCCCTGCTCAGGAATGTCCGATACTACGTGGCTCAGTGTGCGTGGGGGAAGGGGGGTATATGTCCCCCATTGTCAGGAGAATCTTTACGTAGATGAGGGGGGTGGGTGGTAATGTTGTCTTCCTCGAAACAGAAAAGAGTACCCATGTCGAAATGGTTTCACTCGGTTCTTTGGATTACTTTTGTTGGATACTGATGGGGCCCGTGCGCCATTTCTCCCCCCTAATTAAATGTCAACGTCCTTCCCTCCTCCCTCGTTTACTCTTAATTATTCCCCTTAATCCGGCTATCTGTGGGAAACGAACCCAATTCCCTCTCATCCCTCTTCCCATCCCCCAACTCTCAATCTCCACCGCCCACAATTCCGGGAATCAAATTTCGATTTTGGATTTTTTAATGAGGGATTCTTATGTAAGAACTCGATCCTGGGGACTTCAAATACAGCCCTGTCCAAGCATTAAGGGTCCTCCTCTCTGTTCACACCCAATGGTAAGATTATCTCTTTAACACTCCAACCAATTACCCACTCGATCTTCGAACTGGAGGAAGCTGGGCTCTTGTGTCAGGAAATGGCCAACGGCTGTCCCCGCCCACCGTTCTTCACAGTTCCCCATGCCCATACAAGTCTCCAATGTTAGGTTAGGGTCAGTGAAAATGACGTTGTGTAAACCGCTATAGCGCGCAACTCTCCTGGGGCTGACATCACTGAAAATATGATTATGTGAAGCAGAGAGCTGGGAGATACGAACTTGTTCAATTGTGGGAACGCCGATGATGATCGTCGCCGAGAATCGTCCCCACCTTTTGTAATGAATCGTATAAATGGTGACAAAAACCAAGCAAACGGCCAGATTTCAGAATCCGTAAAATGAAACCTGAAACCAAAACTTTAAAATAACACCGAAAACAATAAAAGTCCGAGCTCGAAATTCAAATGGCTAGAAACGTGTGAACGGGCTAACATTTCTTGCATTGCGTCAAGCGCATCACGACCTAACAACTCAAACGCAGAGGCGATACTGAACACAGACGGGGCTGGCAATAAGATAAAAGTAAATCCAAGATCATGATGCTCCCCAAACTTTAAGATTCTAAAGAAAACTTAAGATAAAGTATATTTTATTAATATTAAAATAAGTGTCACGTTAGTAGGTAGTAATCAACATCGGAGGGGGTGGTGGTTCTAAGATCATAAACTATACTGTAGACGATCAGGTTCCGGGAATAGGAGCCATTTCTGACGGTCAATTTAAATGGAGCTCCTATTTCCGGAACCTGATCTTAGAACCAGCCCCTGATCAATGACCCCTTTTCTGTTTTGGGTTTTTTTGTTTTTGTTTTGCCGTGAATTTGAGGCTGTGTAGTGACGTTTGTGTCCATTCCATTCTCGGTATACGACTGAAGAGGGCATGGTAAACTTCATACCGAAACTAGTGTGGTAAATAAATTCTATGCTCATATAGAATGGTTTCACTACCATATTATAATGTATTTATTTAATGCTATAGACGCTGAATATAAAAAAAAGGTAGGTCTTCATTTTCTTCTTAAGATTATATATATATATATATATATATATATATATATATATATATATATATATATATATATATATATATATATATATATATAATTTGAAGGATGAACGAAAGGACGTATAAAGGAAAATTCATTTCATTTTCTTGATAAATACAACGTTTCGGGTGAACTTTTGACCCATCTTCGGATACTGGAAAATACAATTCGTGGAGTAGACAAACAATTTAAGTTAGATTTTAATAGACAATCAAAATGATGAATTTAAGGAAAGTATTTAATATTTATTAAGGAGGGTTTGCGAAAATTTACAGGGAATTGATATTTTTGGATTATTATGTTGGGAGTTAAAAAATTTAACGATTGAGGAAACACATCGAGATAAACTAACCTTAAACAATCAGCCGTTAGAAGAAAGAGCGACGAGCGAAAGAAGAAAGTTTTTTTTTTTTTTTTTTAATTAAGGGGATATCTGGCGACTGCCGACTAAGGCATAAGTTGCCGTAAACAAACAGCCTAATTTAGGCTACTTTAAAAAATTAAACAGAAAACAATAAAAAGGAATAACAATAACAAAGCAATAACAAAACAATTACAAAAACAACAACAACAACAACAATTAAATCGCGTTAAATAAAAGGGAGAAGGCCGGCCTCCCCCAAAAAGTCAATAAGTCCACCAGTCAAAGTACACGCACTCATCCCGAGAACAAGGGACAGGCGGTAGCGACCCCGCCCATCCCGGTACCGGGACAGGTGTCGTGCGCGAAGATCACCCAGACTGGGACATTCGACAAGAATGTGCCGAACAGTCTGGGGGACGACGCAGTCGTTGCAATAGGGCGCAGGCGAGCGCTCCATCAGATAGCGATGCGTCACACGAGTGTGTCCGATTCGGAGACGACAGAAAGCAACCTGAAGCCGCCGCGGCATTGGGGGATAGGTCCATGGGAACAGTCGCGGCGCAATGGCACGCAACTTTAAGTTCCCTTCGACCGTCTCCCATCTTCTTTGCCAAGCAGTCCGAAGAGCTGCCCGTATTCCTGCCATGTAGTCGGTGTGAGGAAGAGCGAAACGCTGGTCCGGTCGCAGAGTCCTCGCGGACTCTTTGGCGCCCTCATCGGCGCGCTCATTCCCCGCAATTCCTACATGTCCAGGAACCCAGCAGAAGATAATCTCGACATCTGCCCGGCTCGCCAAAACCGTGGCGTCACGGATATCGCGAACCAGGGGATGCGGAGATTCCAATGCCCCGAGAGCACTCAGGGCGCTTTGTGAGTCGCTATAGATCACAATCCGGTCTCCGAACCGGGCACGTCGCGTAATCTCCCGTACCGAGTGGTGTATTGCCACCAGCTCGGCCGTGAAGACAGACGCAGCGCCTGGTAGAGCCCCGCTGACTTCAAACAGAGGGGATACGGCGTGGAAGCCGACCCCCTCTTGGGACTTGGAGCCATCCGTATACACTGGCACGGTACCAGCGTGACACGATGTGTGCTCCAAAAAGGTCGAACGCAATACTCCCGGCGCAGTACAAGCTTTGGGAGCAGAGGCGTGGCGACAAATAGCCAAATGTGGTACCCTCCAGGGTGGCGTCCTGGGCAGAACCAGGGGCGCCACCGGCCCGAGAGCTATATCTACTTCTCGAAGGAGTTTCCTGGCCCTAAACCCAAAGGGCTTAGGGTATGACTGGCGTCTCTCGGCGGCATAGGCACCATCGAGATCAGCTGCGGATGCAGTGAGAGCTGTTGGCGACTGAGGGAGGCGCCGGGCTCGCGCGTACAGGCGAGTGATGCACTGCACGCGGCGCAGAGCGAGTGGCATCTCCCCAGCATCGACCAACAGGCTCTCAATGGGGGAAGTGCGAAAGGCACCGGTCGCAAGGCGAAGGCCGGTGTGGTGGATCGAATCCACCTTCCGCAATAAACGCTCGGCTGCGGATGCATAAAACTCGCATCCGTAGTCGAGCTTCGAGCGAACAAAGGATCGATAAAAAAGTAAGGCGGTAGCCCTATCAGCGCCCCAAGCGCTGAACGTCACGGAACGGAGAATGTCCATGGCGTGGGTACAAGAGACCCTAAGGCTGCGAATATGAGCCTCCCAGGTGAGGCGTCGGTCGAATACAAGACCAAGGAAACGGTGCGACTCAACCACATCCAGGCGCACCTCATTAAGAAACAAATCTGGGTCGGGGTGAAGCCGTGGATGGCGGCAGAAGTGCACCACCTTAGTCTTGGCCAAAGAAAACCGAAACCTGTGCGCTTCGGCATAGTGAGAGACGCGGTTCAATGCCTGTTGGAGTCGACGCTCCAGAGTTGGCATCTGGGCCGCGCCAAAAGAGATCGAAAGGTCGTCCACGTAGAGCGTAGCGAGAACATCTTCCGGCAGCACCGAGGTGATGCCGTTGATGCTCAGGGCAAAGAGTGTGACACTGAGGACACTTCCCTGCGGGACACCCTCTTCCTGCTCCTTTGGGCCGGAGAGGGCTCCCCCCACCCGTACGCGGAATCGACGATCTCGCAAAAATTCAGATATAAAAATTGGGAGGCGTCCCCTCGCCCCCATCGTGTGGAGAGTCTCCATGATACCGTATCGCCATGCGGTATCATAGGCCTTCTCCAGATCAAAAAACACCGTGGCGTAGTGCTGTCTACGAAGGAAAGCATCGCAGACGGCACTTTCCAGTCGGAGCAGAGCATCCGACGTGGAGTGGAACTTACGGAAGCCGCACTGTGCAGAAGACAGATGGCCTCCGCTGTCCAGGAAATAGGCTAATCTAACATTTACCAATTTCTCCATCAACTTGCACACGCAAGAGGTTAGAGAGATTGGGCGGAAACCGGTCGGAGTAGAGTGATCTCTCCCCGGCTTGCGAAAGGCGAGCACAGTAGCGATTCGCCAGGAGTCTGGGAGAAGACCTTCCACCCAGATCCTGTTGAACAAATCTAACAGAAAGGCCATGCCTCGCTCACCCAGGTGTCGAAGCATGGCGTACGGGACATCGTCCGGACCATGGGCGGTGTCCGCGCACGAAGCGAGAGCGGAACGCAACTCACTCACAGTAAACTTGTCGTTGAAGGGTTCTCCGCCTCTGGAGGTAAAGTCCAGCCGGCGGCCTTCCGCGACATCACGACGTGCATTGAATGCTGGCGGAGCAGCATCACGGCTAGAGAATGCGGAAAAAGCGGTCGCTAAGGATTCCGCCACGGACGCGGGGTCCGAGATTGCGGTCCCATTCTCCTGGAGAACGGGAGGGGGGTCCTGCGAGAACTTGCCCCGAATCCTTTTGACTCGCTTCCACACCTCAGCTAAAGGGGTCTTCCCGTTAAGTGAAGACACGTATGCCCGCCAAGAAGAGCGGCGGGCGTGCTTCGAAATATACCGGAACCTAGCCCTAGCCCGACGAAATTCAGCGACAGTGAAATCGTTCGGGCGGCGCTTATAGCGCATGTAGGCATAACGCTTCTGTTTGAGGGCCGTCTCACACTCGGCCGACCACCATGGGAGTGGTCGGCGTGCAAAACGGCCAGACGTCCTAGGAATAGTAGTCAGGCCTACGGCGATGAGGTTGCCGGAGAAGAACTCAACGGCCTCATCTACCGACCTAAACTCCTCGACTGAGATAGAGAATTCAGTCATTTCCTGAAATGCAGGCCACCGCGCCCGCGCCAAGCACCACCGAGGTGGTCTCTCAGGCGGCAGTTCCCCTGAAAATGATATTTGAATGGGAAAGTGATCACTACCATGGAGGTCATCGACCACCCCCCAATCAAAATCAGGCTGTGCATCTGAAGAGCACAAAGATAGGTCAAGGCAAGAAAATGAAGCGGTTCTCGGACAGTGATGCGTAAACTCATCCACGTTTAGGACACCCATCTCAAGCTCTTCGATCAGATCGGCAAGGACTTGTCCCCTGGGATTTATGGAGTAATCTCCCCAGAGAGGATGCCTGCCGTTCAGATCTCCAAGCAAGAGATAGGGCCTCGGCAACCGTGCCACGACGCGGCGGAAGTCCCCCACGTCGAAGTCAGCTGACGGTGGAATGTACGCAGAAATGATAGTATACCTCCTATCCAGGTGCAGCTGCACAGCCACTGCCTGAAAGGAGGTATCTAAAGAGAAAGGAAGAACGGAGACATCATGCCGGGTGTAAACCGCGCATCCCCCAGCCCGGCCATCCCGCGGTGGTGGGGTCGCAAGACCCTTATACCCCGGGAGGGCAGGCAGCGGGCACGCGCCTAGCATGGTCTCCTGCAAAAAAATAGCTAACGGGGAACGGGACGAGACGAGCCTCCGCAGCTCCTCCCAGTTGGCCCGGAGTCCACGGCAATTCCATTGAAGGAATATGCCCTCCAGGCCTAGCTCGGAGGAGACGCGGGGGCCCTCCTCGAATTGAAGACCCTCACGGGAATGGCCGTACGCTTCCCGGGGGCAGAACCCCGGGCGCTGTTGGCCGGACAAAGCGCTGAAGGCGCTGTCGCCTTCGAGGACTTATTGGGGGAGGTTGGGCTCGCCATGCGAGTCCTTTCCTCCCTCCGCCTCGAAACCTTAGGCGGGCGTTGCGGCTTGGGAGGCGGGGGGCCCTCTTTTCGAGGAACCACCGTCTCCAAGCCACTCGCTCCACCTCGGGGCGTGGGCGAAGGGGCCGAAGCTCCTTTGTTGCTGTCCTCCTTTCGGGGAACAGCTTCAGGAACCCCGGAAGATGGCCTAGCGACCATCTTCAGGGGTGTTGCCTCCTGTGAGTCTAACGACTCTGTGGAGGCGCGTGGCCGTTTCGCCTTACGGGAAACGGTCACGCTGGGGGAAGAGGGGGGAGCCCTGGTATTAGCCGGGGCTGGGTGTGAACCCTTTTTGCCGCCAGCTCTACCAGGGGAGCGCCCGGGTGTAGTAGAGCCCGCAGAAGGGCTCCGAATGGGCGCGGAAACAACCGTGCTCGTTGGCCTGGATGGGCCAGGAGCAGAGGGTGCTTTTCTAACTATTGAGGCATATGACGTCCCAGGCAGAGCCGGGCGCGCCAGGACCAAGTCCTTAGCCTCGCGGAATGAGAGTCGATCCTGGGCCTGAATGGCCAGGATTTCTTTCTCAAGGAGATATGCACCACATTGCTTCGAAGAAGCAGGGTGCGGCTCTCCGCAATTGACACACTTGGCCACACACGATTTGGACTTATCGTGTGCGACCTTGGAGCAATTTACACAGACTTCGGGTGACCCCGATTTTGCACGTCTACATGATCGATTCGTGTGGCCGAAGCGGTGACAGTAATAGCACCGCCGCGGCAGTGGCACGAATGCCTTCACGCGGTAGCGGTACCAACCGGCACGCACCGACTCAGGGAGCTTGTCACAGTCGAACGTGACGAAGAGTGTAGGGGTGGGTCTCGAGGCCCCTCCCTGTTTTCTCATCACACGTTCGACCTTGACCGCCCCATGGTCGGCCAGCTCTAGGGTGATGTCTTCTATGGAGTAGTCAACGAGTTCCCTCGCATAAACTACTCCTTTTACAAAGTTCATGGTAGAGTGCGGCGTCACACTCACCGGGGTGCCATGAAGTGTCCGAAGAGCACTTATCTTGGCCGCCTCGGCGGGATTCGCCGCATTCGCCAGAAGGCTCCCGTCCGAGAAACGGGTTACCTTCGGCTCTCTACCAATTGCACTAGCTAATCCTCTCCTCTGATGGATCATGTTGCCCTTGGACAACATGGTGCCATCAGTGGAGCGAATAACGAGGAAGCGTTTGAAGCCAGCGGGCTCGAAAACGCCAGGTAACCTCTGAATGAGGGGCCCCGATGTCATCGAGGCTCCGCCCTGTGCACTCTTGGTCTTAGTCAGGGGCTCCGCACACGAGGGGGTAGAGGGGCCGGATGTGCCGATCTTGGCTTGGTCGCCTACCAAAGTGGCAGCAGACCCATCCGTCCCCGCAGCCCCCGCGGATGGATAGGAGCCCCGAGTCTTTTTCGTCTTTCTTGTCTTTTTCTTCTTTTTAGGAGAGGAGGGCGGGGAATGAACCCGCTTTTCACCCCCGCCGGTAGAAGCCCCCAGGCCAGATGGACCTGCCTCAGCCAGGTCCTTCTCTGAAATAGAGAAGGTCCCGGGGGGCACAGGGGATTCATCCGGAGAAGATCCCTCCCCTCCTTGTCCTGCCTGAGAATCCACAGCCGTTTGATGAGGACCTTGCATAGGGGCGGATTCGGGTTCGGTGCTTGGCGCCAAGCCCGGATTCCCCCCCATGGAAGGCCCTACCTTCTGAGGCTGGTTTTCCTCAAGGACCATGTCTATCACAGGAGGGGCCTCTAATTGGCCATCCCCTCCCAGGACATCGCAGGTCCCCTTGGCAGCGTCATAAGTCTTTAGTGGGGAGGCACAGGCCTTGACCCCAGCAAGGTTTAATATTTTTGCCAGCAGGTCTTTTGAGGGAAGCGACCGAAGGGGCCTGGCTTCCCTCTCCCCCCTAAGGGGGTTTGCCCTACCGAGCCGCTTTGATGTGGAGCGGCTGGCTAAGGGTGGCCTGCTGGCTTTCTTGGCAGTCCCCTTAGAAAGCATAGGAGGGACTGCCGCTGGAGATAGGGAGGTGCCCGAAAGCACCTCCAGAGAAGGGGGTGAGGGGGAGTCCCCTACACCCGTAAGCGTAGGAGAGGAGTAAGCCTCCTCTCCGGTTAAAGAGGTATGGAGGGTCCCCTGCGCAAGCACAGGGGGGGGGGACCTCCATCTTTTCTGTGGAGCTGCACGAGGGCGGCTCCGTTGTTGTTATAGGGGGAATTAAGGGGAGATGTTTTTTTTTTCATCATTGGGCATGGTGACCCTCTTTGTTTTACGGGACGCAATCGCTCACCACCTCTTGCAGTAGCCCGCACTGCAAGAGGTGCTTACAGGCCCGGCAGAGCCAGGCGCCGCCATTTGGGACCACCCCTCCCGCCTGGTGGCCTGGCAGTCCTTCGGCATGGCGGCTCCACCTTGAACACGGCGTAAAACGGATAGATTTTGAAGACGAGAGGAAAAGGGATGTGAGGAAGGTATGGGTGGGGATGAAGCAGGTTGTTAAAAGCCAACCACCCCAGACCGGAGCTCAGGGGTTAGGGGACATTGTCCCCTCCCCCCTCAGCCCCAATCCAGGACGATTGGCTGAGAAGAAGGTCAGCTTCTACCCTGTGAAATTAGAGGCTGACCAGAGAAAGTTGTGGGAGAGGTTGTATGAAAAGCGACGAGGTAGGATAGGAATACAGGCTATCTGAAGGAAGGAAGAGAGGCTAAGCTGGGGCCGGACGGGGCGCTGGATCCCGTCAGCACGGCGGCCAGGATGGCAAATCGCCGCGCCCCTTACGGGGGAAAGAAGAAAGAGAAGGTTACGAGGTTGGTAATATTTTTGTTTACAGTAGAAAGGTATTTAATATACATAGATTCAGGAATCCTTAATGATATGGGATCAGGGGTGGTTTTTAAGATTTTAAAATCGTCCATTGCGATATCAGTTTTACAATTAATACAGTGAAGCCTAACAGGTGAGAATTCTTTCGTAGAGGAACCCTTCCCTGTCCTGTGGCTAACACCCAAATGGGAACAGAACCTCGCCCTATGTATCTTCTTAGTTTACAATTGAGGCAAGTAAACTCATAAATAACGGAGCACTTCGCTTCAGGCGGGATTCTGTCCTTACAATTAAAGTATAATCCTATTTGATGTCTATTTATGAAAATTAACTTAAAATTGGTATGGAAAAAGAATTTATTTAATAGAGATGTAATTTTTTTTTTAATTTTTTATTTAAAAAACCCAGATCCGGAAACATTATGTAACGGATATCTTTGCAAACAGTAGGGAATTTAAATTTGGGATGGAAAATATTGTTTAAAAATTGGACCGTAATTTTTTCAGTCAGAGACTCAGGAAAACCGTTTCCTTTGAAATAGTTAGTCAGAAATACGACTTCTTGGTGAAATCCGGAGTAGGATGAACAAATATTAAAAGCCCGGAATATTAGTGTTTTGATGGCACTTATTTTAAAAGAAAGGTCACAAAAACTGAAAAAGTTTTGGCCTTGACCAGTAAAGGTTGGCTTACGAAAGACTTTGGTTACAAATCCAGTTGGGAAACGGGAAATGTGGATATCTAAAAATGAGATGGAGGAATTGAGCTCCTTTTCGCAAGTAAATTTAATACTGAGGAGTCCTGCGATAAATTCTTGCAATATGCCAATCATAAACATCCTAATATTAAATTTACTTGCGAAAAGGAGCTCAATTCCTCCATCTCATTTTTGAATATCCACATTTCCCGTTTCCCAACTGGATTTGTAACCAAAGTCTTTCGTAAGCCAACCTTTACTGGTCAAGGCCAAAACTTTTTCAGTTTTTGTGACCTTTCTTTTAAAATAAGTGCCATCAAAACACTAATATTCCGGGCTTTTAATATTTGTTCATCCTACTCCGGATTTCACAAAGAAGTCGTATTTCTGACTAACTATTTCAAAGGAAACGGTTTTCCTGTGTCTCTTACTGAAAAAATTACGGCCCAATTTTTAAACAATATTTTCCATCCCAAATTTAAATTCCCTACTGTTTGCAAAGATATCCGTTACATAATGTTTCCGGATCTGGGTTTTTTAAATAAAAATTTTAAAAAAAAATTACATCTCTATTAAATAAATTCTTTTTCCATACCAATTTTAAGTTAATTTTCATAAATAGACATCAAATAGGATTATACTTTAATTGTAAGGACAGAATCCCGCCTGAAGCGAAGTGCTCCGTTATTTATGAGTTTACTTGCCTCAATTGTAAACTAAGAAGATACATAGGGCGAGGTTCTGTTCCCATTTGGGTGTTAGCCACAGGACAGGGAAGGGTTCCTCTACGAAAGAATTCTCACCTGTTAGGCTTCACTGTATTAATTGTAAAACTGATATCGCAATGGACGATTTTAAAATCTTAAAAACCACCCCTGATCCCATATCATTAAGGATTCCTGAATCTATGTATATTAAATACCTTTCTACTGTAAACAAAAATATTACCAACCTCCTAACCTTCTCTTTCTTCTTTCGCTCGTCGCCCTTTCTTCTAACGGCTGATTGTTTAAGGTTAGTTTATCTCGATGTGTTTCCTCAATCGTTAAATTTTTTAACTCCCAACATAATAATCCAAAAATATCAATTCCCTGTAAATTTTCGCAAACCCTCCTTAATAAATATTAAATACTTTCCTTAAATTCATCATTTTGATTGTCTATTAAAATCTAACTTAAATTGTTTGTCTACTCCACGAATTGTATTTTCCAGTACCCGAAGATGGGTCAAAAATTCACCCGAAACGTTGTATTATATATATATATATATATATATATATATATATATATATATGCAACAAAGCCCACTGAGAAAATAAATACAAGGATTCCAAGTACTTTCGAACTTTATTTCGAGTTATTCATCAAGGAATAACAGAAGTATTGAAAATTGTAATATTTATAAGGATGATACAGAAGAGAGGGAACGCCCACAAAAAAGCAAAAAACCATTCAACAAAATGAATTAATATGAAATGGAAACCTTAGGAGCAGCGAAGATAAATACAAACTAAGATCATTAAATCAGGTAAATTCAAAAGACTAAAGGTTGACAAGAGGATTATAATTTTCAATACTTTTGTTAATCCTTGATAAAGAACTCGAAATAAAGTTCGAAAGTAATTGGATACCTCGTATTAATTTTCCCTGTGGGCTTTGTTGCATTTATTGCTTACTCACGCCATACTTTATGAGTTTTCCACCCCCCCCCCCACACATACATACACACATACACACACACATATACACAAACATACACACACATACATACACACATATATATATATATATATATATATATATATATATATATATATATATATATATATATATATATATATATTTATATACAAGGTGTCCCAGAAAAGTTAACCCTACTTTGAATTAGTATAACTCAAACCTATTAGGGATTTTTGAGTCCTGCAAAACGAAACAAATTTAACAACTATTTATCTGTAGATTCTGGAAATTTCATTAAATTCCCTTTTACGATCTTGATACACTAATGGGTTTAGTGGCTATCAAAGTTATGTTTGCGCAAGGAACTAAAATAATTAAACTTCTAAGTTTAAAATCAACAAATATATTTAAATCCATTTTTAACAAAAACACCTCTTCATATGGGTAATACAAATTCATTTTTTAATTTTCTAAGCACCGTTTCCTTTCACATGTCGTCCATTTCTTTCCAAGCACAGTTGCGCCTTTGATCGCATTGATTGAACAACCTTTTTGATTAATTTGTGATTTTCCTTAAGTCTATTGACTCCACGTGTGATAATATCTCTTAACTGGTTGATGATTTGTGGTTGAGTAGAATACACTTTATTCTTTAGATA
Organism: Ceratothoa steindachneri; assembly: GCA_963969495.1. NCBI lineage: Eukaryota > Metazoa > Arthropoda > Malacostraca > Isopoda > Cymothoidae > Ceratothoa > Ceratothoa steindachneri. Next base: position 63,277,137 of record OZ018338.1, on the reverse strand, counting down.
TTCCCATAAGAAATAATCGCACGGTGGTAAGTCAGGGGATCTTGGGGGCCATTCAATTGCATGATTTAGCGCGACAATGAGGTTGTCAAACGTTTCTCTTAGGTTTGTTCTTACAGCAAGCTGTCTATTAGCTGGTGCGCCGTCCTGAATCCACCAGTCTATTGAATTGATTGCCGTAAATCTGGCGGAGTTCCGGAAAGATCCTTTCGTTGATTATGCTCAGGTAGACAGCACCATTCAAGTTATTCTCGTAAAACAATGGGCCGACAAGATAGCATTCCCACATATTCCGATCCACAGAGACACTTTCTGCTGACAAATACGCGTGTCAAAGTTGAATATTGGGGGGGGGGGGTGAGCGGCGCATATTGCCGAAGTTATGGCTATTTACCTTTCCATTCATGAAAAAGGCTGCCTCGTCACCAATCACAATGTTTTCCAAGAAACGAGCAGGTTTATGGAGTAGCCATTCTACAAATTGTCTACGACGAGGAAAATCAGTTTCAAGAAGCTTGTGTCTTGCACGCATATTATAGGGATGCCATTTTAGTCATGTTTAATAATGCGGTTAAATGATGACTTTGACAATTGTAACCCATTCCTTCTGACTGATACATGTGGATTTTGAAGAAGTATCATCTGAACATTTTCGATATTTTCTGTTGTTTTTATGGTTCTCATCCGACCCAAACGACCTTTATTTAAATTTAAGCATGTTCCTTCATGTTGGAATTTGCGAACATTTTTTTCAAATTGTGGGCTTGCTTGGTGGGTGCCTACCTGGAAAACGTTGTTCAAATGAATCTTGTACTTGTTTAATACTGCCAGTCTTAATAAAGTTTGTGACTACAAATACGCGTTGATCTTTTGTTAAATGCATCATTAAAAAGGTTCTATGGAAGTAACCTTTTACACAGAAACGCTTTGATTTGTTTAGTAAGCAATAATGACGATACCATAGAACAGCGTGGCTAAAAAGCCACTGTAAAATGGTCTATGCTTTACTTGAAGAATCGCACAGTGACCTAGTCTACCTAGGCTCCCTACGCTTCTCTTGAAAGTGCACGGTGGCCTAGCCTACCTAGGCTTCGTTTCATTATTTTACTTCCTCGCGCAAACATATTTTTGATAGCCTCCACTAAACCACCCATTATTTTATCATATCATAAAAGGGAATTTAATGAAATTTCCAGAATCGACAGATAACTAATAGTTGTTAAATGAAACACTTTTTGCAGGACCCAAATATCTCCAATAGTTTTTGAGTTATACTAATTCAAAGTACGGTTAACTTTTTCTGGGACACCCGGTATATATATATATATATATATATATATATATATATATATATATATATATATATATATATATATATATATATATATATATATAATAATAATAATAATAATAATAATAACAAACTCACAAAATGGCACATGAGGAAAGCAATAATATGAAAATTAACCCACAGGAAAATGATTAGATGAATCCAAGCACTTTCGAATTATATTTGCAAGTTAATATATATATATATATATATATATATATAATTTCCTTAATACCAAATAAATCACATGTACCTGAGCGTCTTGTGTGTACTTAACTTCGCTGTGAAGTTAAAGATCAGACTGGTCAGCAGCAACTCACATCACATTAATAAAATAATTTAGGAATTCCAAGAAGTAACAGTGGTTTAACTTGTGAATAGTAGGTAAATGTATATTTTAATATTTCGTCCTAATCCTAATCTTGTTTTACTAATCACAGAATAACACAAAGCTAAATCTTTCTTCCGTTCCAAGTTTCTAAATCCCTAAGAGATTTCTTAATGATCCAACCTGACCTTACCTTCGCATCTAAATGATAGGCTCGAGCTCTTGTTTCGCTGATCACAGAATGACTTAAAGCTAAACCTTCCTTCTCACCTAACATAGATAAGAGCGCCTTTTGTTTTCGCCAACGCGGGGTAGAATCTTCCTTTCTTTTAGAATTTAGTAGAATAATAAAGTGCATAAATTGTTAAAAGCATTTAGAGAAAATCAGTTTCAAACTAGACAACATCCTGTAAACGTCACATTTTTATAAACACTTCTCTCCCATTTAATTTTTTGTGACACAATTTTTCATCTCATTTTTAAACCCCTCAAAAATGGGACGTCAAAAAACGGATAAGTCTCACTCGTATTTCCATCTTAGTGGACGCGGAAAAGAAGCAAAAGCAACTTGCAAAGTTAACAATTCACAATGACCTTAAAGTGTCCGTCTGCTCCAAATTTAAAGACACACATTTAGAAAGTTATCACCAGAATAAGTTTAATTTATTGAATTAGTGTGCTACTGAAATTGCTAAGCGATCTCTCGCACAAGATGAAGCACAAAGATGTGAACCTTCCAAGCGAAGCAAGACTATTGACGAAATATTTCGCCCAACAGTAAGCATAAAGATGGATGCCAACATATTCAATAGCGCTATGATCGAATTAGTCACTGTAAATGCAAGACCATTTTCTACTCTTGAAGATAGTGGACTATGTAAAATAATAGACCCCATTAAAAAGGCACTCAATGTTACAATGGACAGGAAGAAATTTGCAACTTCAGTAGATGAAAAAAGCAGCAAATATTGTTAAAAAGGTTAGCAAGGAACTCTGAGGAAGGCTATTATTATTGAAGATTGACATTGAACCCCGCTTGGACAGATCTGTGCTTGGTATTAATTAATGCTCAATTTATTATTGGCGATTCTGTTCAAATAAGAACTTTAGCAGTGGCAGAATTTTCCTGCTCTCATACTGGAGAACAAATCAGAGAAACGGTAATAAAAGTCTTGCAGAAGTTGAGCTGAATACCAATCATGTATAGACTGTTACAACTGACAATGCAAGAAATATGGTAAAAGCTATACAATATACGTATGTCATATGAAGACAGTGAAAATAGTGCCTATAAAGATAGTTTTAACGAATTAAATATAGATAGTGAACTAAATAATGAAACTGTGTTTCACAATGTTTTTCGATTAGATGTGCTGTGCTGCCCACACTTTTCAGCTTGCTTTAAAAGACACTTTAAATAGTGGTTCTTGTTTAAATACCGGATACCAGGCACGAAAATTAGCCAAGAAACTGCGAGTGTCTGCTATACTTACTGTTTTAAAATCAAAGCAATATCGTATGCCTATTATTGATGTGGTCACCCACTGGTGCTCCCCTTTTGACATGATTGCACGCTTACTGACATTAAAACCATTCATTGACCAATTTATTGCAATTATAGGAAGTGATATGCAACTCTCTCGTAAATCTTGGGAGAAGTTAAAAGAAATCAAACTAGCTTTGGAGCTAGCAAAGATTGCGACTGTGCAATTGCAATAGCAAAATTTAACTCAGGGTGACCCTTCTAAGGTTTGGTTCTATTGCAAAAGTGAAGTTTCCAAAATGCAATGCACTATTTCTCGTAACCTGCATGATGCAATGACGATTCGAGAAAAAAAAACTATTTAGTACCAAACCATTCGCAGCATCATTATTTCTAGATCTCAGGTTGAATGTTTTGCTTTCTCAATCAGACCAAGAAATAGCCATCGAACATCTACGACAATTGCACACGAAATTGCAATTACTTAATGGTGCGTTTGAACCTGAAGAGCAGAACGATTTGGATCCTACTACTACAACTAACTCAAACCAAAACGATTTGTAGAAGGCACTTAAAGCAGCCGAATAAAGCAAAGTAAGTGCCACAATCAGAAATCATCATGTTATATCGGCTCTTAAAAACTTTGCTAACGATGAAAGAATCCCATCAGATAGTAATCTTATTACATGGTGGAATTCTATGAAGCTTAAATATGCAGAGCTACATGAGCTAGCTCGAGTCCTTCATGCAGTTCCGATGACGCAAGTGTCTTTTGAAAAATTGTTTTCCACTTTTAGATTAATCTTAAGTCCACAACGAAATAGTTTATTACTACAAAATATAGAAAATATCTTGGTGGTTTGGTCAAATTTTAATACGCAGTAAACTGTTCTATATTATATGTTTCCATGAATATATATATATATATATATATATATATATATATATATATATATATATATATATATATATATATATATATATATATATATATGTATGTATGTGTGTAGTATATGTTTGCAATTTACTTTTTATGTCTTACTTTACTTGTAGTTGTATCAATAAATATAGTTTAATTCCTACTTATATCGTATATAATATTCCATATTTGTCTTAGATACATAGCTATAATAACATAAACTAATGAGATCTGTACTAGGATATAATTTCAACCTACTCCATGATTTTCCTGGAAATTATGTATACTATTGTGAATTTACATTTGTCAAATATATTCACCATATGGCTGTCAGGTTGGTTTTTAAAAGAGCTTAAATTGTTCTTATAAAGATATTATTTGTATTCTGTGTTTATTGCATAATATTTCAATATAATAATGAAAATTTGTAATATATGTTTTACCAGATTTTTTGCACAATGTTTAAAAATGCTTCGTGGTTTCTGTATTTTTATTGCATAATATTTCAATAGAGATAAAAATGTAGTATGTAGCATCCCATTAAAAACTTCCATTTGACTGCGGTTCTTTCATCCTTACATACGGTTCCCATGCATTCGAACTTTGCGAATATTTTACCCATTAATTTTAAGAGAAAAGTACACAGTGAATTTGGGCATATGGTACATAAAGATAGCTATAGTAAACAAGAAACAACGCAGTAAATAACGAATTTACCTTAACTCAAGGAAAATGTGCAATAAGAGGGGAAAAAGTTTTATAAGTTACTTTATTATAAATATATATCTATATGGGAAGATGGAGATATTCAAATGGGACTAACCTATACTTCTCTGCTTAAGAGCTATCAGAATGCATCGTTTGGGGCAATAAATGAGTGACATGAACCTTAAGAATAAATTAAGTGTAGCTTGCTGGTGTTCTCCGTGCTTTTGTACTTGGGATAATTACGTGTGAATTAAAGTGTATGTTCAACTTTGTTTTATTTTTTCTCAGATATTTTGAAGGCTTCCAGCAAAAGTAATTGGCGGCGGTCTGGGTCCAAGTCTAAAATTCTTGACGTATCGTAAATCATTTGTCTGTCAAGAAAAATTCTGTTTTTCTTTTGTGTGTTTTTAGGGCTCCATTATTTAGTTGGTATGCCATCGGGAAACTGCCACTAGGGGCATAAGCACCAGGAAGCCGTCAAGGCAGTGGAGGGGTAGAGGTCCGTGGCAAAAGTCGAGGCGCAATGGCACGCAACTTCAAGTTACCGTCAGCCTTCTCCCATCTGTGTTGCCAGTCAGCCCCCGATTCTTGCCATGTAATCGGTGTGGGTAAGAGCGAAAAACTGGTCTGGTTGCCGAGTCATCACGGAATCTTTGGCGCCTTCAGTACACGCAATTTCAACATGCCATGTAAACCAGCCAAACGATATCTCGGGAACCGCGGTCTCAAGGATACCTAAAACTAAGTTGTTGTTTTTATTTTAATATAATTTGAGGAGACCTTCTGGCAAATGGTTAATAGGCCAAAAGTCGACGTAATCACGCTAGAGCCTAATACTAGATTAAAAAAAAAGTCAAAAGCAAAAAACAAACAAAAAGAAAGATACAAAACAGAAACAAGCAAACCAAACAAGAAGCATGGAAGCAACATTTAAAAAAAAAATAATTATGAGCCAATCTAGCGACTGCCTACAAGGCCAAAATCGACGTACTCACCAAAGCCTACTAGTAGGCAATATTAAAAAACAACTGTAAATAACAAATAATAAAGATAATAAAAGAAAGAGGCTAAAAAATAATAAGAAAGTAAAAGCAAAAAGGAAACGAGAAGGTAGCGCGCTCCGAGGCCGGATGCAGGAACATGCGACCTACAAAAAAGTCAAATAAGGTGGGAGGTCAGCCTCCTCCAAAAAGACGTATAGTCCACAAGTCAGTGTGCACGAATACTTCCCGAGTACAAGGGGCAAGGGGTAGCAGCCCCGCTCGTCCCGATACCGGGACAGGTAACATGCGCGAAAATCGCCCAGACTGGGACATTGAACAAGAATGTGCCGGAACAGTCTGGGGGACAACGCAGTCTTCATAATAAGGCGCAGGCGAGAGCTCCATCAAGTGACGGTGCGTCCCGCGAGTGTGTCCAATTCGGAGACGGCAGAAATCAACCTGAAGCCTTCGAGGCATTGGTTAATAGGTCCATGGAAAAAGAGGTGGCACAATGACACGTAATTAGGGTTCCCACTCGACCGTTTCCTATCTTCTTTGCCAAGCAGCCCGGAGAGCTGCCGGAATTCCTGCCATGTAATCGGTGTGACGAAGAGAAAAACGCTGATCTGGTCGCCCAGTCCTCGTGGACTCTGACGCACTCATTCCCCGCAATTCCTACATGTCCAGGAACCCAGCACAAGCTAATTTCAAGATCCACCCGGCTCGCCAGAACCGTAGCGTCTTGGATATCGGGAAGTAGGGGATGCAGGGATTCCGGCCCAAGAGCTATAACCAGCTATCGAGTTTCCAAGGCGTAAAACCTGAAGGGCTTAGGGTATGACTGGCTTCTCTCGGTGGCATAGGCATCGTAGAGATCAGCTGCGGATGCAGTGATATATTTTTTTTTAATTTTGGGATGCAGTGAGAGCTGTTGGCAAGTGAGGGAGGTGGGCACCGGGCTCACGCGTATAGGCGGATAATGCACTGTGCACGGCGAAGAGTGAGTGACATCTACCCAGTGCCAACAAGTAGGCTCTCAATTGGGGACGTGCGGAAGGCACCGGTGGCCAGGCGGAGTCCTGTGTTGTGGATCGAGTCCACCTTCCGAAATATGAGCTTGGCTGAGGATGCATGAAAACTGAAATCCGTAGTCGAGCTTCGAACGATAAAGAAATCGATTAAAAAGTCAGGCAGTTGCCATATCAGCGTCCCAGGCGCTGAACGTCACGGAGCGAAGAATATCCATGGTGCGGGTACAAGAGACCCTAAGGCTGCGAGCATTCGATTCCCAGGTGAGGCGAGGTCAAATACAAGAACGAGTAAACGGTACGAGTCCTCCACTTCCAGGCGAACCCATTTTATAATAGTTTGAATCAGGGTGGAGCCGTGGATGGCGGCAGACGTGCACCACCTTAGTCTTGGCCAAGAAAAAACGAAGCAATTGGATTTGGCACAGCGAGAGACTCAGTTCAATAGCTGTAGGAGTCGACGCTCCAGAGTTGGCATCTGGGCCGCGCCAAAAGAGATCGAAAGGTCGTCTACGTAGAGCGTAGCGAGAACATTTTCCGTCATCACCGAGGTGATAGCATTAATGCTCAGGGCAAAGAGTGTGACACTGAGTATACTGCGGAACATCCTCTCCCCACCCCCCTTAGGGCAGGAGAGAGCTACCACGCGTACGTGGAATCGACGATCTCGTAAAATTTTAGATATAAAGATTGGGAGGCGTCCCCTCACCCCCATCGTGTGGAGAGTCTCCATGACACCGTATCGCCGTGCGGTATCATAGGCCTTTTCCCGATCGATAAACACCGTGGCGTTGCGTTGTCTACGAAGGAAGGCCTCGCAGACATTTTCTAGTCGGATCAGAGTATACGACGTGGAGTTGACCTCGTGCAAGCAGCACTGTACAAAAGACAGGTGACCTCCAATATCGAGAAAAAAGGATAATCTAACATTTACCAATTTCTCCATCAACCTGCACACGCAGGAAGTTAGAGAAATTGGGCAGAAAACGGCCAGGGTAGACTAAGAGTGATTAACTCGACGGCCTGATCCATCGACCTAAATTCCTCGACTGCGACAGCGAAATCAGTCATTTCCTGAAATGCGAACCAACGCACCAGTGCGAGGAGCCACCAGGGTGGGGTCTTAGGTGGCAGCGGCCAGAAAATGTAAATTGAATGGGAAAGTTATGACTACCATGGATATCATAGACTACTCCCCACTCAAAATCAGGCTGTGCATCCGGAGAACACAAAGATCAAGGCGGGAAAATGAAGCGGTTCTCGGCAGTTATGCGTAAACTCATCCACATTTATGCGACCTATCTCCAGTTCGTCGATCAGGTCGAAAGGACCTAAGCAAAAGGGTTGATCAAGTAGTCTCTCAAGAGGGGGTGTTAACCGATCAAAGAGGGCCTCGGCGACCGTGCCACGACGCGCTGGAAGCCCCCCGCGTCGTATTCGGCTGACAGTGGAATGTCCACAGAAATAACAATACCTCCTATCCAGGTTCAGGTCCACAGCTACTGCTTAAAGGGAGGTATCTAAGGCAAAGATAAGAATGGAGACATCATGCCGGGTGTAAATGGTAAAACTTCATGCCCGGCCCCTATCCGGCGGTGGTGGGGTCGCAAAACCCGTATACGCCTGGAGTGTGGGCAGAGGGCACGCGCACAGAATGGTCTGCAAAAAGATAGCTAGCGGGGAACGAGACGAGCCTCCAGAGCTCATCCCAGTTTTCTCGGAGTCCACGGCAATTCTATTTAAGGAATATGCCCTCCAGGTCGAGCTCGGAACAGATGCGGGGAGGATGGGGGGCCCTTCGAAGAGAAGACTTTCACGAGAATGGCCATACACTTCCCGGAGGCAGAACTACGGGTGCTGTTGGCCCGACAATGCGCCGAGTCTTCGAGGACTTATCTTTTCCCCCCTTCGCTTGGAAACCTTAGGCAGGCGGGGTCCCTATTTTGGAGGATCACCATCTCCGCACCACCCAGCCTAACACTCGGTGTGGGCGTAGAAGCCGAAGCTACTTTAGTGCTGTCCTCCTTTCGGGGGCAGCTTTAGGAACCCCAAAAGATGGCCTCACGACCAGCTTTAGTGGTGTTGCCTCCTGTGATTTTAACGACTTGGTGGAGGCGCGGGGCCGTTTCGCCTTACGGGAAATGGTCACGCTGGGGAAAGGAGGGGGAACCCTGGTTTCAGCCTGGGCTGGGTGTGAATCCTTTATACCGCCAGCTCAACCAGGGGGGCGTCCGGGGTCGGTGGAATCCGCAGAAGGGTTCCGAATGGGCGCGGAAACGACCGTGCTCCAAGGCCTGGATGGACCAGGAGCAGAAGCTGTCTTTTTATCATTCAGGAATAAGACGTCCCGGGTAGCGCCGGGCACGCCAGGACCAAGTCCTTAGCCTCGCGAAATGAGAGACGATCCTGGGCCAGAACGGCCAGGATTTCCTTCTCAAGGAGATACGCATCACATTGCTTCGAAAAAACGGGGTGCGGTTCTCTGCAATTGACACACTTGGTCACACACAATTTTGGACTTATCGTGTGCGGCCTTAGAGCAACTTACAGACTTCGGGTAACCCCGACTTTGCGAGTCTACAGGAGTGATTAGTATGGCCGAAGGGGTGACAGTAATAGCACCTCCGCGGCAGTGGCACGAAGGCCTTCACGCGGTAGCGATATCAACAGACAAGCACCGACTCAGGTAGCACGTCACAGTCGAACGTGACGAAGAGTGTAGGGGTGGGTCTCGATGCCCCTCCCTTTTTTCGCATCACACGTTCGAACCTGACCGCTCCATAGTCAGTCAACTCTAAGGTAATGTCATCTATGGTGCAGGCCAAGAGTTCCCTCGCATTAACTACTCCTTTCATGAAGCTCATGGTAGAGTGTAGCGTCACACTCACCGGGGTGCCATCAAGTGTCCGAAGGGCACTAATCATGGCCTCCTCAGAGGGATACATCGCATTCGCCAGAAGGCTATCGTCCGAGAAAGGGGTCACCTTTGGCTCTCTACAAATCCCATTAGCTAAATCTCTCCTCTAATGGATCATGTTGCTATTAGCGAACATGCTGCCATCAGTGGAGCGAATAACGAGGAAGCATTTGAAACCAGCAGGCTCGAAAACTCCAGCTAACCTCTGAATGAGGGGGCCCAACGTAATCGAGGCTCCGCTCTGCGCAGTTTTGGTCTTAGTCTGGGACTCCCGACCCCCTGGGGAGCACCGGAGCCGGACGTGCCGATCTTGGCTTGGTCGCATACCGAAACGGCAGCGGCCCCGTCCGTCTCTGTGGCTCCCGCGGAGGGGGAGGATCCCCGTCTTTTTTTTCCTTACGAGAGGAAAGCAGGGAATGAACCCGCCTCTCTCCTCTGCAAGTAGGAGCCCTTACGGCAGATGGGCCAGCCTCGGCAAGTTCCTTCTCTAAAATGGAGGTCTTGCCTGTCACAGGATCACTAGCCGGGATATGTGATCCCTCCTCTCCTTGTGAGGCCTCGGGGACCCGAGCCATCTGAGGATGTGCTTGCATAGGGGCGGACAGGGGTTCTATGCTTGGCACCAAGTCCAGGTTCGACCCCATGGAAGATCCAACCGTCTGGGGCTGGGTCACCTTAGGGACCATGCCCATCTCAGTAGGGGTGGGGTGGTTCTATGTGGCCATCCCCCTTACGATATCATGGGTCCCCTTCCAGGTGCCTTTCATTCTGTCCTGCGCCGGCGAGCCGGCATCCGTCGGGGAAGAGGGAAAGGCACGTATAGTGACCCACTGTAAGCCTGATATGCGCGCAAGCAGGACTTTGAAGGAGAACGGGCCGACGGCTACCTTCTTGGCAGTACCCTTGGAAAGCAAAGGGGGGACTGCCGCTGGAAAAAGTGAGCGACTCAGACAAGGGGGCGAGGTGGAGTCCCCTACACTCGTATGCATAGGAGAGAGGAGTAAGCCTTCTCTCCGGTTGAAGAGTTTTGGAGGGTCCCCTGCGAAAGAACAGGCGGGGGGGGGAGCCTCCATTTTTTTCAGTGGTGCTGCCCGTAGGCAGCTCCTTCGCTATGAAAGTGAAGTTAAGGGGGAGATTTTATTTTATTTTTTTTAATGTCATTCATGGGCATGGTGACTCTGGTATATTCACGGGACACTCACGCTCATCACCCAACGTAGTAGCCCGCTCTGCGAGGGGTGAGCACGGGGCCGGCAAAGCGAGGCTGCTGCCATTTGAGGCAACTCTCCTCCAGCCTAGTGACCTGACAGCCCATCGGCATGGCAGCTCCACCTTAGGCACGGCGTAAAGTCGATAGACTGTCGAAATGAGAAAGGGTGTGTGAAGGTTAGGGTGAAGCAGGTTTTTAAAAACCCACTATACCAAACCAGAGCTCAGGGGTGACGGGGGCGGTCCCCCCCCAATAGTTAGGTGAGAGGAACCTGGTCGTCGTCTACCATGTGAAATTAGAGGTCGACCAGAGAAAGTTGTGGAGAGGTTTTAGGAAGAGTGAGGAAGTAGGGTAAAAACACTGGGCCAGATGGGGCGCTGAGGCCTGTCAACACGGCGGCCACACATTTCTTGGAAGAAACTGGATGGGGCTTTTCAAAATTGTCACACTTGGCCACACAAGAAGTGTCGCCTTCGAGCAACTCGCACAGACTTCAGGTAACCTCGACTTTGCACGTCTTCAGGAGCGATTTATGTGACCGAAGGGGTGGCAGTAATATCACCTCCGCGGTAGTGGCACGAATGCCATTTACCATTCTACCGGCCCCACTTCAGCCCCAGAGCTCCGAGCTTGGAATTGTGACCCTCTGCATATTGTCTCCAATACGGGGATACCTCGGACTCGGGACCGCAGCCAGTTCATACCCACAGAGCAGAGAGGCCTAGTAAGGGTCTGCCAATGACATAGACCACAGTATTTCAAAAAATGTTTATCAGTAAGAAAATAACTGGAAAAAAGGTGCAAACGGATTACCAAAACATATCCCCCCCTCCCCCCTAAATAAAACTTGCTCAACGCTGACGCTCTTTGGATGCCAAACAAAAACACTAGACTAGTAGGAGTCTTCGTTTGACCCCCAAAGAGCGTCAGGGTATGGCAATTTTCGACTAGAGCATAGAAAGCGGGTGCAAGTTGCATCCATGATTCGTAGTGAGATGGATAATGAAAAATGTCATAAGATGTGGCAATTTGGATTTGGGAATCACGTAAAAAAGGTTTTAGAGTTTTGTTCCTTTTCTCGCTTATGCTTTGTACTCACAACCTCTTCTCATCAACCTTATTATGGGGGAAGGTAATATGAAGGGGGGGAACCACGAATAACAAGATTCACAGAGAGAAATGACAGATGAAAATGATGAAGGCACTGCAACGGTCAGATTGGCTGACATCATAGAATGGGACTTGGAGGGGACATTCCCTAACTAACAATACAATGGGAATAGTTACAAAGCGAACAAATGGTTGCAAGTTGCCAACCATTCCCCAATTACCAAATCATTTGCCAACAAAGGCAATAAATGCTGTCAACAGAAACCAACTCACTCGTGGAGGGAAAAAACCATTGCCATTCTTCCACCAAAGGAGAATCAGAGCACGAATTTCGCTCTTTGTATCCAAAATTTGAAGGAAAAAAAACCTACCATGACAATTACAGATTGAGCACAATGCGCCCCGCAATCACGGGGACGCCCTGCACGGGGCGACGCCTGCTGCTGGAACCTTGTGGCAGCCGGAGGAGGACATTTACGCTGTGACGACAGGAACAATATGGCGGCACGCAACAAAAGCGAACATCATTGTTCCTTTTAACCTACATTCCTATTCCCCATTTTCTCACACACGCAAGCGCGCGAACGAAGGCCACCCCTCTAGTATTTATTTACATTTATGTATATATAATATAAAAATAAAACGATTAAAGCATTTCTAAATATTTATCTCCCCCCAAAAAGATATATCTAATGCCCCTAAACGTATCTATTATTTTAAATTAATTCCCGAAATGGGAGCTATTAATAAGATACGAGACGAACGTTCTCGGTGCTCTTCAAACAATATTTGTGAACTGGAATTTAGGTTTTGTACTTGCGAATAAATAAGAAAGGATCGGTGGTCGAAACTTGGCGCAATAGAGTTGTATACAAGTTTCTGTGTCCAAGATGTTCCTCGGCCTCATATATAGGAAGCACTGTTCGATCATTGGAAGGACCGTTTCTCTTCACACGTGGGAATTAGTCAGAGCTAACGGAGTTTGTGCTTTCTAAAGAGTATCATTTCCCTGTGAGAAATCGTAAAATAAAATCCTGGTGGCAAATAAATGGCCGAGAACACTCAGCATAGCAGAATATTAATACATTAAAGCCAGCTTTGAATTCGGATATTTTGGCTCAGTTGAAATATTGCAGCACATAATATTAGGGCAGGTGAAATGGCGTTATTCAATATTTATCGTAAGCTTTGCATATCTCCTAACTTAGTAATAATTATTTATGCAAAGTGTTCCATTATTTCATAGAGGAAAACAGGCAATGGCTTCGCAACTCCCGCCCCTACGGGGGGAGCTTGCGCTTGGCTACTAAGATTAAAATTTAAATCTAAAAAAAGGCAGCCATGGTTAATTTTTAAAAAAAATTCTGAACTTGGCCAATTATCATAATTTTAAAAAGGAACTCTTAAACTAAATTTCTCCCCTTTCAAAATATCACGTTGCTAAAATAGTTATAGAAGAAGATATATAAAAATAACTTTTCTGAACTTCACCATTTGTAATTCTTTGGGTTTTTAAAAAAATCACAAAATTTCGATACTTATATTTATTTCTGAACTTCACCATTTTGTTTTTTGATATAAAAGATGAAATTATTATACAAATACTCATAAAAATTCCCTTCTTAAATTATAGTTAGTGACGATGATGATTAAGCTTTTAGCCTAAATTCGCCAGTTTATTCCAATTTTCCTGCGGATTTTGCTAATGAGTTGTCTATTTCCCAGAAACCCTAAGATGAGCGGACAAGCTCAGGGGAGGGGGGGGGGGCTGAAGAAGCGATCAAACATCACGGATCCGATATTCGAGGTACCTTTTAGCTTATCTTGAGCCGGAGGATGGGGGATGATATATAAAGAACTCGCCTCGAATAACAAGTAGATATTTGAGTACAAATCACAACTTTTGGATCAAGATAAGCAGTCACAAGACAAAAGGACCGGCTTATCCTTACTTGATCCCAACTTTTTCTCGTTCAGGAATCCAGCGGGGGGGACGGGGGATTTCTATCCTGGGTGCCCGGGGTCTTTGTAGCGCTCGTTTCACGAAGCCTTCATTACTCCCCTGTTCCAAGCAAACGACCCTAAGCATATTCCTTCCCATCTTTAACTTCCGTGACCACTTTTGTTCCTCATACGACCGGGCGCGTCTCCAGTGCTTCGGTCCACCCATTAGGAACGAGGGGCATCCAATGAATAACTATCTGCTTCTCATGACGTCATCCCCTCCCCTCCCCGCCCCGGGAAAGAGCGCGAAAAAATTACTCGGAGCAATATTGCTTACTTGGTCGGATCGAGCCACCTCGACACTGGCGGAATTTGGATAACGAGAGGACGAGGAATTTCGGTGGATCTTCTTCTGCATCCCCATGTTAATCCCCCCCCCCTCACACTCCCTGCGTTATTTAAAAGCCATGTGGACTTTGTCCACTTGAGTTAAGTGTTCTAAAGGCGAAAACTAATAAGGGCATCTGCTAAAACATTATTAAAAAAGAAATAATAATAATAAGGTTCTCAGCGGTGGTGAAGTCAAGGAAGTGAGTGGAGATCAAACCCGGAGAGTGAAAGAGGAGATTACTTGGGGGTGCGTAGGCCCCAGGAAGTGAAGGATACATTTCCTCATTCAGGATGGTAACTTAACGCGAATACACGTAGGTGGGGAAGGTGTGTGTGGGGGGCAGGGGGAGGTGAGATAGATCGATGGTATGTGAGGAAGTGACGTGACAGAGGAAAGAGTGAACAGAGAGGAGTCTTTCGGCGAAGGTGCGTCTCAAGAGAGAGAGAGAGAGGGACGTGATAAGGGAGGCTCAACTGAGGTCCCGGGTAACGCTTCGAAACAAGGACAAGTCTGCAAGGGCCTCGTCGGTCGGTACCCCATTCATCACATTTAAATTCATACCAGTTCTTCAACATCCCCAGGAGGGAAGACTCCTCCCCCCTACCCCAATTAACGCCAGGGAGAGGCCACGGAGAAGGAACCGAGTAATCTTAAAGAGGAGGGGGGGTATGAAAAGGCACAACGGAAAGGTCGGCGTGGATTCGAAAAGGGGGCGGTTCACCTGATGAAGGACGCAAACACTTGTGCGGTTGGCATAGCAACAAACAGTCACTTTTACGGTGAATCGGACCACGGGAATGAGGGGGAGGGGGGTCAAGTGTAAGAAAAATATTTTCGGCCTGTGGATTTTTCCCTCTTTCTTCTTCGTCTGCCATCTTTGTAACTCTTAATCACGTGTCTAAATGGTTTTCTTCAGTCTTAAAGTAATTGGATACACATTTTACTCCAAGTCGATTTAAGCTCATTGGGGAAATCACGTGTGTTCAGTTTCATTGACTCGTCGTGGTGTATCCATTTATCGTCCAATACACTTAAGTTGTGGGAAACTTTTGTTTTCTTCTACGTCATTTCAGACCCTTCAAATTTATTAGAGGGTACAACGCAACCTTTTCAAATTCATTATTTTTACCGAATTATTATCAACCTACTCTTCCCCTAATTTCAAGCTTTCAATCGAGACTTTGCGACCTGCTGCAGACTTCTCAAACGCGAGAACTTGCACAGCCTGACGCAAGTTATATTTATAAAACTTTCAACACCATTATCTTAAAATATTCAGTGTCAAATTCATCCTTTCCTTGAACTATATACCAATTAACGATATAATTTGGGACGCAACTCGTCTCAAAGTATCTCTGGAAAAAGCACTTAAACTTTTCCGAAACAATCAATCCGAATATTGCCTACTCCTCCACAAGAGCCATTTCAAAATTCAGAAGACTATCCCCTTACATTGGAGGAGGTCGATACTAACACATGTATACAATCTTAGCAATCTTTTTCGATCTGGCGAGGGAGGGGGATTATGTCCCCGGCTGCCCACCTTCACACACTCGTCCTCATTCCCCCCTCTCTTCCCTGCGAACAAATGAACAGCGACATAGACGTGGAATTGAATACAAGGGGAGGGGTCATAAATCGAGCCCATAGCATCACGTCCTTCCGGTCCACAAGCACCCAAATAAGTATATGTACTTAATAATGATATATGTAAATAACCAACAAAACATGTGTCAAAGGATATGGGATAGCACTATGCAAAGGTAATGGTGAGCAACGCCACCGTACCGTGACTGCATGGAAATTGCGATCTAAGATCTCCTGGGACAGTGCGCACAAGGGGTAGGTTGTTGTTCATGGCAAGGCGAAGTGAATTATCGGAGTACGTACGGGGCATGTAGTGGATGCAAAAGTGCTGGCACATTCCATTTTCGAAGCCATGCTGACATTCACTATCCCTCGATTTACGGCGTCAAATGTTGACCGAGAATATCTCGTGGCAGACATTACCGTCCACCGTGGATAGGTCAGTGGCTGTCCACGGGTGCTTAATAATCGTGTCCAGCGGCGTCTGGCTACAATTGTCCATGCTTACAGACAAGCAACAAATCACATCCACATTCAAAGTAGGAGGTACTAGATGCTATCTATCAGATAAGTGAAGCATTTTTTACCCTTCATGGATATAGGGGCAGGTCTACCAGTGTCTCTTAACACCACAACACCGGACAGCATCGCAAATAGGGTCGTGATGTTTATTATTATTCCGTGGAGGAATGGCTTACAGTTGGTTTGGAATGATGGTAGGGGTCGAGTGTGGCGCAGACCACATACTCATGAAAGCGAGTTGACAAAAAGACACCGTGCATGCTGGTCGTGGTTCCATACTGGTGTCGCAGGTGTACACCTGGCATAAGTTGGGTCCGCTGGTCAATCTAACCAAGTCATCGACTTGTGCCGGCTACGTTGCACTGCTTGGTGTCTTACGTCTTGAAAAAGGTAGAATTAAAAGTGTACAGTCGTAGTATAGTGGATAGAGTAGTCAAGATAAAGTGGTGAAGAGGAATGCGTTAGTTAGTTGCTGGGTGACCAGCCATCTCTTTGGTTCTTATTTTTTATTTTTCCTTATTATTCTTCTGTATTCTTGATGGGGGCACTCGCGCCTCTGTAGTTCTTCGGTATTTTGCATTTTTTGTTTTTCTTTTTGTTGCGGATTTCCTTGGTACGTTTTCTGGTTGAGTCCGCAATCTCACCTTGCAGTGTATCTTGGGGGTGGTTCCTCCCTCGAATCGGGTCTACCGCTTCTAAAGTTGCCGCGGTTGTTTACTCTGTGATTATGCGGCATTTCGATCGCCCTTTTCTCGTCCTCGTTCATTATACGATCCAGTTTGTCCCACACCTTCGAAGCTCTTCTATGTAAGGACACGTTCGTAGTTGGGAGTTCTATCTCGTTATGAAGATCTCTTATTCTTTTGCACTCCCTCCTTCTTGTGTTGGTGATTATGTATACCGCTGTATTTTGCACTCTTTGTAGCTTCATCGCGCCTGTTTTCGGGAGACGGTTCATTGGGATAGCTGGGTAGAGAGAGCAACGTGGCTTTGCAGATGGCGTTGTATATTTTCCTTAGGTTTCTGAGTTGGAACAGTTTTACTAGATGTGTTTTTGCCTGGTTGATTCTATTCGCAATGTGTTTACAATAGCCACTTCGGGTGATCTTTAGCCCGAGTACATTTCCTTCATTTACATAGCGGTATCTCTTCTCTTCAACCTCTACTCTTGAGGTCAAGCGCCTCCCCACTGGAATAATTGAGAACTTCTCTGGATTGGTGCGAATTTTCCATTTTCGTTCAAACTCGTTAATATTGGCAATTTCGGCCGCTGTGATTCTGGCCATGGTTGGGGGATGTCTATATGTGCTGTTCGCCACTATCGTGATGTCGTCGGCGAATTGGATATACGTTGTTGTATCGTGGACCGGCCTTGGTAAATCCATCGTATATATTGTAAAGTGCTGGGCTTATACAGCCCCCTTGGGGGACACCTTGTAGGACTTCCAAGTCCGGGCCATCGAAGCCTGCTATTGAGATGAACGCCGAGCTGTCAGTTATATAATCGCAGAGGCATTTGGTTAGGGCGGAGGGTATCCCTACTCTTTTGATTTCATATTTCAGGCCAATTCTCCAAACTTTATCAAACGCCTTTTGGATGTCTCTGAGTATGATGTCTGTGTAGTTTCTATCGTATTTGGCCTTTGCAAGTGATTCGACCAGAATGGCTAGGGCAGTCTCAGTATTTCTGTTCTTTCTAAATCCGTGCTGATGGTTTGGAATCAGTGTTCTCTCTTCCAAGTGCTTGACGAGTCTATCGTTTATAGCTCTCTCCATTAATTTTGCCACTGTCTCCAGTAGTGTGATTGGCCTGAAGTTTCTTTGGTTGTTTGGTGGTTTACCAGGTTTCGGTAGAAAGATAATCTTCCCCCTTTTTAGTGCATCTGGGAAGTATTCTGCGCTTAGAGAGGCGTTGAATACTGCTGCTATCGGTGACAAAAAGGTGACTGGTGCGCGTATTAGGTTTACTTTTGTTATCCCCGATGCTCCAGGTGCCTTCTTTTTAGTAGCTTTGAGCGTTTTTGAATTTCTTGTAGGGTGATCGGTTCGACCCCTTGCTCTATTAGTAGTGTTGGTGAAGCAGCTATGTTGGGGAGTATTCCTTGGCGATTTTGTTCCAATTCCTCTACCACTCTTGCTTCGTGGTCGTCGTCGAAATCCTGATCTTCGTTGGGAGAGATATCAAAAAACCCTCCTCCAGTGTTCCCGGAACGCTTCTTCAATTTCTTAGGGCTCCTTTTCCATTCCATCCTCGTTCTGGAGTTTGATTTTTGGCCTCGGCTTTCTCTTTCCCCTGGCTATGTTAATTTTCTGCCATATTTTGGTAGGATTCAATGCTCGCTAACGGGCTCCAAGTGCCCATAATTGGATCGAGGAGCATTCCGACAAATGTTGTGGCCACCACATTCAACCAAGATGGACCCAATCGAACATTTATAAGACGATGTCCAGGACTATTTGCACCCAAGATACGACACCTACAAATATCAGTGAAGAGTGGACAGCCATCGAGACAGCGTGGGTCAACATCTCCCCAGAGGTCTTCCGTCCACTTGTGGACGTAGGTCGTAAAAGATAGAAGATAGCTGTATTCAATGATAGTAATTTAGGGATCATTATCAGCTACCAGTCGCTATAGTAGGGGAGTCGATCAATGATACGTTACAAACCTACTATCTTTTGCAGGGCTAAGCAGGCACATGCACATGAAATATTGTTAGAGTACACATGGTAGAAAATGATGCTGTAGTAAGTACGATACAAGGGGAAAGTTAGGTGAAGCAATACACAGGTACATCTGAACACACTAGAGTGTGTGTGCGGGGGGGAGGGAGTTGTCGCACGCTTCCTTAACCCATTCATAGGGGAAATAACTGCCACAAGCTGACCAAGTGTCAACAACTCCTGCGGGGTTTAAGAACAAGCCGATCGCTAAACCCGAGTGTTAGTGACCGGTAGAACGCTAAATGCGGCGCGTGGTCTCTAAACCCAAAGTTCGTTATATTGGGGATCGCTTAATTGAGGGTTTACTGTATGGTGAAATTGCATTTCGGACGTAGAGGAACTGATTCATCCAAGGCGACCAAATAAGGAGGGGAATTGGTCGCGGAGTCGCCTTCGGGAGCAGGCCAAGGCGGCAACGAGCGATGCCATTGGGGCGAATCCAGCCTCATCACAGGGGGCTTTACTGTACTCTTTGTACAAATGACTATTCTGGGTTGACGGGTTTTTGTGTACAACTTGAGAAAAAGTTTCCGAGACCAAACAGACTCAATAACAGTGCCAACCACGAGCGAGGACGGCATTGATCGACGCATGTACGGTTTGTTGTTTCAATTAAGAAAGAACGAAGGAGGGAATCTCCACCACAAAGTTTGTATGAGTAGATCTGTAAAGCAAGTAGTGAAGTTAGAGGAAATTAAAAAATGCGTGAAGATATGCATATATAGCCTCAGATCCTCCAACAGGCAATGTGGTCGGGAGAGTACGCCATCCACCAAATGTCAGCTGCAGCAGGGTACACCTGGTACACCTTGCGCCTCTTTGCGTGCAATTGTGGACGAGTCTCGAGTAATTGCGACCTTGGTCCGAGATGGCCCCAACGAGCCGTTTTGACCCTGGCATTTGGGAATCTGTGGATCGAACGAAATCAGTGAGATTTAGTCGCTCGTTTTCTGCGGCGAACGAGAGAAGAGGTGCTGCGTGGTGAAAGTGATGAAGTTAGGAGAAGTAAAAATGGGTGGATAAGAGCTAAGAAGCTTAAAGAGGAAAAAAAATATGGAGGCTTTAGAGTCCGATAGAGCCGTGACTCAGCTGAATCTGGCTCCGTTCAGCGACGAAGTCAGGTGGCGCGTTCGGGAGCCTCACATTACCAAATGAGGGCCGATAGCGGAAGAGGAGGATCAAGCGTCAATCCCGGCCGAGGGAGGTTCCCTGACCTTGGATTGGGCCTACCTTGAGGCAATCCAAGGATATGCACCATCCTGGTAAGGAGGGCTTCCTGGTATGAAGGGCGAACCTGGGAAGAAGGGCGTGCGGCGGGGAACGAAGGCTACCGGTGATGACATGATTACAGGACAGGCGAGTCTACTGACTGCGAGGGGGGGGGGAGGGGCGGTGTCCCGGGGCCGAGCGCAAATGGGATATTTGGGGACCGAGGGGTGAATCTCGAGATCAGTGATTCTCAACCTTTCGTCCATGTACCCCTTTCATCGATTGCCCGACACAAAAGGGCACATTCGAATCGAAACATTACTACTAATGATGATGATAATAATAATAAGGTTAATTAAAATTGGAATATTTTGCAGATAAAAATGAAAAGTTTATAATTTACTCCGGGACATTTAGTAAAACCGAGATGTGCTGAAGGATCTGTAGAATTTTAATTTCAGAAGGATCAATATCCCAACTGTTCGACTGTCAATTTATAAACTGCCCCTCCCCCTTGAAAACACCAAAATTCCCTCGCCTACCCTTAAAGTAAATCCCCCCCCCCCGGTGTGGATCAATTATGGGAAAAGATCCGTCGGAATCGGGTGCCCCTTTTATAGATTGAGTGGAAAAGAGGCATGTAAGTGTGTGTGTGTGTGTGCGAGAGAGAGAGAGAGCGAAAACTAACGAGGGCATCTCCCACAGGAAGTGGTGAAGTTGGAGGAGTGAAAATGTGTGAAAGATGCATAGCTTGACAACCCTCCGCAAGTATCGGGGGACGGGAGGGAGAGCAACTGCAGGTGGAGGGGCCGTGATAGCACGCTCTTACAGATGACAGCTGCCGCATTGTTTTCATACTATACCTATCACCCCCTTTTAGCGGTATAAAATGGTGTACAAAGGAAAAAGATAGGGGAGGGACAGTATAGGGGATGGGGGGGGGGACGTGAAGAATACGAACATGTTACCCCACAACCGGAGCTAGGCAGAATAATGACTCTCGCTACCACATCCCGGCGTGACCAGGGATGAATGGACGAAAGCCGGTCGGCCATAGAGAAGGAGGATGGGGGGGGGGGGTGTCTTGTCCCAAAAAAGTGGCGAAAGAATGGGTAGGGGTAGGGGGAGGAGGGTTGTTAGCTGGAATGCGTCGTGTGTGGAGAAGGATAGAGATGATAGGTGGCCCTCGAGCGGGAGTCTCAAGGGCACATGGTCCGAGGAGTTTAAAGACGAGACTACGTGTTGCACTCGGGATAGGAGGGCCCTAAGAATGCGAGAGGTGTGTAGATCAGGAGTGTGTCTGGAGGCGAGGCAGGAGAGCATAAATATTGTGTTCTACACCTGGGAGGAGGGGGATGGGGGTAGCTTGCCCTCCTCACATAAGGGTAAACAAGGCTCTTGTTACCATAAAGTGGTAGATACTCCAGAGTGGATGGCGCAAGCCACGCCCACTTTATGATGGGCAATAAGGTAGTGATGGTGACAAAAATACCCAGCAATGGTACCTCAGCCACCAGTTTGAGAAATGGTCGTGGGGAAAGTGACGAAGGTATTTATTAAGAAGGTTTAACACCCTCTTGCATCCTTTTGTCAGGTCTAAGCAGGCGCGGAAAAGATGGAGGGGGATTTAAAAGAGGTGAAAAAACGAGCCGAGAGAGAGTGCAAGTTTCTTCAAGGGGACTTGGGGTCGGGAGGGTGCGCGTGGTGAAGGTGGAAGCAACAAAATCCAGATAGTTCCTACAGGCCTCGTGTTGTTAAAAATAATAATAATAACGTGAAAATAATACAACCACATAAAAACATCGGTTTTTGTTTTTGTTAACGTGATTCTACATGTTGAGCAGCACTGCCATTCGCGATGAAGCCGATTTTCAAACCCGATGAGAACATTACCCACCTGTGATTCTTTGAATTGGCCAAGGACATTAGGGTCACCCTGTACATAGTTCAAAGAGACTGTTTTGGTCGGCGTGGAGCCATCCGTATACACTGGCACGATTCCAGTCTGACAGGAAGTGTGCTACATAAAGGCCGAACGCAATACTCCCGGCGCAGAAGCTTTGGGAGGAGAGGCGTGGTGACAGATAATCAAAGATGGTACCCTCCAGGTCAGAACCAGAGGCGCCACAGGCCGAAAAGCTATACCGAGTTCTCGAAAGAGTTTCCTAGTCATAAACCCAAAGGACTTAAGGTATTAGTGGAACCTCTCGTCGACGGATGCATTAAAAGCTGTTGACAAACGAGGAGGCGCCGGGCTCGCGTTTACAGGTGAATAGTGAACTATGCACGGCGCAGAGCGAATGGCATCTCCCCAGCAGCGACAAGTAGGCTCTCAATGGGGGACGTACGGAAGGCACCAGTCACCAGGAGGAGTCGGAGTCGACGCTCTAGAGTTGGCATTTGGGCTGCACCAATGAGATCGAAAGGTTTTACAGGTATAGCCAAGTAAGAACAGCTTCCGGCAGCACAAGTGATGCTCAGGGCAAACAGCGTAAACCTTGGGACACTTCCCTGAGGCAAACCCTCTTCAGGCTCAAATGGTACAGAGAGGGTTCACACCACCCGTACGCGGGATTGACGATCTCGCAAAAACTCAGAAATAATAAATATTGGGATGCGTCCCCTCGCCTCCATCGTGTGGAGAGTCTACATGATACCGTATCGCCATGCTGTATTATAGGCCTTCTCCGGATCGAAAAACCAGTGACGTAATGTGTCTAGGAAGAAAGGCCTCGCAGAGGGCATTTCATGTCGGAGCAGAGCATCTGACGTCGAAGTAGAATGGAACTTGCGGAAGCCGCACTGTGCCGAAAACAGATGGACTCCGTTGTCCATAAAAAAGGGTTAATTTAACATTTAGCAATTTCTCCATCCACTTGCACACGAAGGAGGTTAGAGAAATTGGAAGGAAACCGGCCGGGATAGAGCGATCTCTCCCCGGTTTGCGAAAAGCGAGCACAGTAGCGATTCGCCAGGTGTCTGGGAGGATACTCTCTGTCTAGATCTTGTCTAACAAATTTAACATAAAGGCCATGCTTCGGTGACCCTGGTGTGAAGCATGGCAAATGGGACATCGTCCGGACCAGGGGCGGTGGCCGCGCACGAAGAGAGTTACATAGAGTTACATAGATACACAGATCACACGGGCCTTACGGCCCAGACTAAGGTGATCTGGCCTTAAATCTACTGCCAATTACACATAGAATAGTAGAAGTAAAGGATAGTAAAGGATAGAGAGAGAGAGAGAGCGGAAGGCAACTCACTCAATGAAAACTTGTCGTTGAAGGGTTCTGCAACTCTGGAGGCAAAGTCTAGTGGGCGGCCTTCAGTGGTGGCCGAGCAGCCTCCCGGCTACAGAAGGCGGTCGCGAAGGAGTCCGCCACGCGAAGCCGTGCTTGGAGGCAGATCTCCATGTGCTTTCCCACTATTACTTTCTGTTGTTGCCATAGTCAGGGTAAAGAATAAAAAAGGGGCCCCATGGAAAGTGGATACTATGACCTACCAATGACTAGGGAAGTTAAGAAAAAAAGTCTCCATAGGATCAGAAATTCCATAATGGGATCACTTCCACATAATCGGCGTCAGCCCAGCGTTGATGAACTTTCCCAATCCGGCCTCTGCCATTCAGGCGAAATTGTCCACGACCTTTAACCATAAAGGACGGTGCCATCAGCGTAGCCACCTTAAATGTGTACTGCTGGAAGGTGACCAGTGTCTATGACCCAACGCACCTACTACTACTTCCCGAGCCAGCGGGCTTTCAGTCCTCGCAGCAGGCAAGGACCTCACTCGAGTAAGGCTCATAAGAGGACGAAAGTGCGCTGGGCAACTTGAACCTTTGTGAATAGGAGAGCAAGTGTGGAAAGGAGGTAGCAAGTATGTAATAAAGAGAATTAGAGAGAGGAAGGTCCATTAACAGGTAGGGTGGGTGATCAGCGATTCTTATCATACATACGAGTACCCTGGTGTTAGGTGATCCAAGGATGGCATGCAGGCCACCAAGCCGCCATGGCTACCTGACCAAATTCTGTCCAGGTGGGAACCGTCCTCCTGGTACAAAGTGCGGGTAAAAGGTTGAGATAGCAGTAATAATAAATAATAATACATAATAATAAATATATATAAGAGTAATAACCATTTAGGCTAATAATAATACATACACAAAAAATAAAAATACTCAGTAATAGTAATGCATAAATTACAATACATCATAATAAATAATATAAAATAATAAAAATGATAATAATAATAATAACTAATACTAAAAATGTAGGGTAGTGTTGAGAGGTGGCGAGGGGGAAGCGCACTAACTATTCCAGGCCCCATCAGTAAGGGTGTGCAGCTCGTCTAGGTACCAAGTGTAACACGCTACACAAGGTGCCCCCGTACGCACGCATGTGTGTGTGTGTATGCATGTATGTAAGAGAGAGAGAGAGAGAGAGAAAAAAAAAAAGAGAGAGTAACAAGGAGTAACAAGGAAAGTAAGTACCCTAGGAGACCTTACGGTCCATTCAAAGAGGGTACCTTTGGACTAGCAATCGAACAGGCACATGGCTGCTCAATTGTTTTGCGTCCCTGAAAGGCCGCTTTTCAAGACTTTATCTAGTCTTGACTTGAACTGGTCAACAGATTCACTGTTGACAACTTCCACTGGAAGTGCGTTCCACTTACCGCAGATACTGTACGTGAAAAAATTTCCACACAGATTGCGGTTGTAACGCTTCAGTTTAAGTTTGAAGCCGTGATTGCGCGTTCTGTTCTCACTCAGTGTGAAAATATCCCGGTAGTCAACATTGTCGAACCCTCGAAGTATTTTGAAAACTTCGATGAGCTGACCACGCAGTCTACGGGTTTCCAGCGAGAACAGATCTAATTCCCTTAGTCTATCCTCATAACTTTAATGTCGGATAGAGGGAATCAGCTTGGTTGCCCTGGCTTGTACGCGTTCCAATCTCGCGATGTCCTTTCGCAATGAAGGACTCCAAAATTGTACGGCATACTCCAGGTGCGGTCGGACAAGTGAGTTGTACAGGCACAGTACAATCTCCTGATTCCGATAACCAAACTGGCGCTTAATATAGCCTAGCATCCTTTGGGCCTTTTTCTCCGCCTCAATGCACTGTTTCGAGAACTTGAGGTCACTAGTGAATGTTACACCCAAGTCCTTCTCAGTGTCAGTGGATTCCATAGCAGTGCCCTTAAGGATATACTGAGATGAGGGGTTTCTATGGCCGATATGCATCACTTTGCATTTCCCCACGTTAAAAGGCATTTGCCACGTGTCCGACCACTCCCCAATCTTCCCAAGATCTTCCTGCAGGCGGGCAGTATTTCCATCCTTTGCCACGTTCATACCAAGCTTGGTATCGTCGGCAAATTTGGAAATATTCGCAACCATGTCACCGTCCATGTCGTTGACGTAGATGATGAATAGTAGTGGTCCCAGGACAGAACCTTGAGGCACCCCGCTAGTAACGGGCACCCACTTAGAAGCCAGTCCATTTACCACCACCCGTTGCCGTCTGCCACTTAGCCAGTTCTCGATCCAGCCAGCTACCTTTCTGTCTATGCCAAGCGCTCGCACTTTCCGGAGAAGGCGGCGGTGTGGTACCTTATCAAAGGCTTTCTGAAAGTCTAGGTAGACCACATCCACCGCCTTGTCACGATCGTGCTCACTGAAAACGAAGTGGAAGAATTCCACAAGGTTCGTCAGGCATGACCGTTGCCTTCGGAAGCCATGCTCGGAACTCCTCAGTAGCAGGTTTGACTCTAAATACGACGTCACTTTGTCCACCATGATGCTTTCCATGAGTTTACCGACTATCGAAGTCAGACTGATAGGTCGGTAGTTCGACGGTTGGTTACGGTCTCCTTTCTTGAAGATAGGAGTCACCTCCGCCTCACGCCAGTCTCTAGGAACGCATTTGGTCCGGATTGACATGTTAAAGATAGCGCACAGATGTCGTGATACTTCATCGCACACTTCCTTCAACACTTTAGGTAGAAACCAATCCGGTCCAGGGGGCTTATTCGTCTTTAGGTCAGCGATCTTTTTCTTTATTTCTCCTTCGGTGAAGTCCATTGCCTCCAGCTTTTCCCCCGAGTAGGAATCCGTGGGCTGGGGAATGGGACCACACTCTTCAGTAAACACTGAAGAGAAGTAGTCGTTGAGGAGGTTAACATTTTCTGCATCTGAATGCTTTAATGTCCCCTCCTCATTCTTCAAAGGGCCAATCGTTTGACGGATTGGTTTACGGCTGTTCACATATCCAAAAAACTCCTTGAGATTCTCTTTACAGAGTCTCGCCACTCGGAGTTCCTCAGACCGCTTAGCCGCCCTTATGCTGGACTTCACTCTCCTGGCTTGCCTCCGGTATTCGTCAAAGTCACCCGAGATCTTCGATTGCCGGTACACATTTCTCTTCTCCCTAAGCAGTTGCCCGATTTCTCGATTAAACCACTCAGGTTGAACAGAAGACAGACGGGGGCATTTGAGAGGGATGAAACGCGATTGAAGACTCATGAATGTGGTTTTGAAACTATTCCACGAGTCTTCAACAGCATCGCACACTTCTAGCCTCACGTCAGTCAGTCCAGCTCGAAGGCTTGCAAAGTCTGCTCTTCTCAAGTCAGGTTTCTTTGATTGACTCGCAACAGACCTTACCTTCGGGATCTTGACGCTAAATCTAACTAGCTGGTGATCACTGCCACCGAGCTCTTCGCCCACAGAGAGATCCTCAACGATATCATCCTCAGAGGTGAAGACCAAGTCGAGGATATTGTCTCCTCTCGTCGGTTCTCTGACCCATTGAGTGAGGAACTCGTTGTTAGCGAACTCCAAAAGTAGCGCGCTCTCGCCACAGGCTGCTCTGGTTTCCCAGTCAACTTGGCTGTTGAAATCGCCCATAACGATGCACACTCTGCCTTGAACCAGCTCACCCAGCAGCTGGTACAGTTCCCTGTCCTTCTCAACGGGTTGGGACGGAAGTCTGTAAAGCACCAGGGTCCTGTATTTGGCAGGACCTATCTCTAGGTCAACACCTAGTAGTTCATGGTCGGATACGTTGCAATCCGTCGAGTTGAGTATCCTTGACATACAACATCACACCGCCACCCTCTCTGTCTGGCCTATCTTTCAAGAAGAGCTGGTAACCGGGAATCGTGAATTCCCCTTCAAAATCTCGGCTTGAGGTTTTTATCCACGACTCCGTTATGGCCACCATCTCGGGTTCTTCTGTTGCTACGAGGCCACGAAGTTCTAGAAACTTGTTTCTGATAGACCTCGCATTAAACAGAAGAACTTTGAAGGAGTCCCCGACTGTAGGACTCCCTACGCTCTTCCGTTTCCCGCTTTCTTTCTCTGTGGCAGGGTCACTCCCCTCTTTGTGACTTCAGAAAAGGTCGTTGCTGGAGTAACACGGGTGTACTGGCGTACGTCCTCCTTTACTCGGGGTCTGACACTTCTTTGGGTCCGCTCCACAACATACTGGATCATGTTTGCGAGTGCAGCTTTCCCTTTGAAGGAAAGATGCACTCCGTCCCTTTTGTACAGGTCATTTCTCCCGTAAAAGGTGTGGTAGGGGTCTACAAAAAAGACTCCTTCCGCGGTACAAAGATCTCCCAGGCGTTTGTTTATCGAGACGTTCCTCGCGTGAGCATTGCGGGATGGACCTCGTCTTGGGAGTATCCCGACCACGACACGTCTGCGGGTTTTTAGCCCACAGTCGTCAACTCCTCCCATAACCGTGGTCAGGATCTTCCCGCTGGCGCCTACATTGCCTCCTCGTAGGTAGAGATCGTTGCCACTTGCCATGAGGGCAACTATTGAGTTCTCAGAGATCTGAGATTTCTCAGCCTCCACCCTTATTTCTCCGTTCCCCTTTCCTGGAAGGCAGCTTACCTTCACACTGGTGCGAAGGCGGGCCGCTAGCAAGGGTTGTAGATCCCGCGCTTGGGAGTCACCGATCACGATGACCCTCGCGCATTTGGGTTCAGAGGACAGAGGCTTCCCTTTCAGTATGGGCTCTTTCGATTCCTCTTTCTTCCCCACTTTTTTGGGTTTATTCTTCCGTTTCTACTTTCTCTTCTGTTTTATCTACTGTTTTTCCTTTCTTACTCTTCCTTTTCTTCTTTTTGACGCCCTGAGTAACCCCAGCAGCTGCTGGCTCTGGGACGTCGGATGGTTGGCCTATCTCTATCGACGCGGTGCATGAGGGCCACACAGAGGAGCCATCCGTGTCGTTGGGAGTTTCTTGTTGCTGTTGCTGTCCATTGGTGGCTTTAATCTCTGCAACGATGGCTTCGAGATGACGGATTTGAGTCACATGCTCAGACTCGAGGATTTTCACCTTTTCTTCCAGCCGTCGTGTTTTTTCCTCAGAAGATTTAAAAAGTTCCTTAAGCTCCTGAAGTTCTGCCCTTAGGACGCAGTCCGTGCAGATACTTCCAGGGTGGCATTTTGAGAAACACCCCTCCGGAAAATCTACGCACCACTTGTCCTTTTGGCATGTCGAGCAGGTATACTTTAACGCACCAGGTCCTTTCTTTCCAGTCATGCTGAACACTTTATATCTCTGAATACTTTGTGACCACTCAATAAAAAAGAAAGGGGGTGGTGAGTTCACCCCGCGTGAGTCGCTCCCGCCTATCCATCGGAGAGGTTTCGGATCTTTCAGAAGGCACGCTCCTTGTGCTGCTGTTCGTCCGACCGAGTCGTCAAACCTCGGCGTGCCGTGGCTCTCAACCAAGCAGCACTGACGGTCCCCGAAGGGGCCATCGATTTCTCACCAGGTGAACAACGGAGCACACCCCGTACTAAACTCCTACTAGTTCCCTTCACGACGGCCAAGATCTCGGAGCAGCGTTCAGTGGATATTCCGCCACACCAAGAGACTCGACCCAAGGCTTTTTGTTGGCCTGGCAACCAACATGGGAACAAAGGGCCGTCACCACGGACCAATGCTACCAGAGGCACCCGTCAACGGTCACTGGGAATGGTCAATAATTATGCGCCAGGAAAGGGGTTAACGGGGCACTACCCTCATCCCATTCATCGTGCCCCAACGCCTAAGACCCTTCAAGTCCTAGTCTCTCGCAACCAGTGAGCGTCGATTGGCGTTGTTTATAGAGGTTCCAAAGCCTTTCTTCTGACGCGTGAGGTAGCTGCCAGGTCCTTATATGTAGATAGATGAAAAAAGGGTAAGAGTGACATGATAAGTATAGGTTTTTTTTTGTTTTTTTCTTTTTGTATAAGTAGAAGAAATAGGATTAATTTTTAAAGAAAGAGAAAGGATAGAGTAAGATAAAGAAAGACAAAGACGCACTTAGTCTGGAACCTAATTTCCGACCAAATCGACAAGGGAAACCCTGCCAGGAGTGCCAGAAGATAGGTCTTCCCGCCGACATAGCTCGAAAAGTCAAGGGTACGCACAAGCTCTCTTCCCGCGACAAGGGGGCGTCACCTCTCTCTCTACTTTCTTTATGAGAGAGAGAGAGAAAAAAAGAGGGAGAGAGAGAGAGAAAGAGAGAGAAAGAGAAAGAGAGAGATAGAGAAAGAGAGAGATAGAGAAAGAGAGAGATAGAGAAAGAGAAAGAGAGAAAGAGAGAGAGAGAAAGAGAGAGAGAGAAAGAGAGAGAGAGAAAGAGAGAGAGAGAGAAAGAGAGAGAGAGAAAGAGAGAGAGAGAAAGAGAGAGAGAGAAAGAGAGAGAAAGAGAGAGAAAGAGAGAGAAAGAAAGAGAAAGAAAGAGAAAGAGAAAGAGAAAGAGAGAGAGAGAGAGAGAGAGAGAGAGAGAGAGAAACTGATGGATGACACCTCCTTCCATCATGAAATATTAAGGTCGTGCCCCCCCCCCTCCGCATCTCTTCCTTCTAGGGAATCCGACCAAGGCCGCTCGGGACAAAGAGGAAGATGGGGGTGTTTACAAATGGGGCATCTTTATATTTACAAACAATGCAGCCCCCGCCACCCCCCACCCCACCCCCACAATCGAGATTCTTCCGCCTTTCTTGGAATCGGGAGAACTATTCACGACCTCCGGGAAACCTCGACACTTGGCCCGCGCAGCGACCTTGAACAGGAAGGTGAAAGGAGGGCCCTACCACCCCGAACACTATTACGCATCACACAAACCATGCAAGAACCACTCTAAAGGTGCCTTGGTCGCGAAACATATTGCGCCGCTTGCCAACTACACCTTTTGACCCTCTCGTAGGTGGTGGACACATGATGTTATGAGTGCGCATGTTGTTGTTACTCGTAAACCTTGCATTCGTGGCAAGGGGCGTCCCATTTTAGGCCAAGGGTTGCCACGTCCACAAATAATCACAATAATGTCTGCCGCCGTTCTTCTTTTTCGATTAATCAGTTATGGGATTAATTAGAGTGAAGGCCAAGGCCCACTACCGACGGACGAGCGATATGGAGATGGAAACTTGAAGACACGTGTTGAAATAGCCAGGCAAAGAGGGTCGACAGAAGAAAAGAGGGAGGAACGAAATTAGGAAATCAATTAGAAAAGCTTTGAAGCAAAAAAAAAGAAAAAGGAAGTTTTAAAAACTCAAACTATGGTTACTCACATTTAGGCGTTTGTTAAATTAGTCATTTTGAGGTATTGACAGTTTGACGGGGGGAGGGGGGGGGTTATGGAGAGGTCTTTGGGTTGTGAGGGTTGAATCAATTCCTTCATTCCGCTGGTGGCTATGCCCTTATTGGTCGGCGCCATGGTGGGAGCCTAAAATCCTTCATGCCGCTGTTCCGCCCCCGGCTGCTTCTTACCCATGTGCCTTTCACGCCAAAGTTAAACTCGG
Source organism: Ceratothoa steindachneri (assembly GCA_963969495.1). Taxonomy (NCBI): domain Eukaryota; kingdom Metazoa; phylum Arthropoda; class Malacostraca; order Isopoda; family Cymothoidae; genus Ceratothoa; species Ceratothoa steindachneri. Next base: position 63,245,940 of record OZ018338.1, on the reverse strand, counting down.
GAATTGCTGTGTGGCGAGAGCTGCGCGTCGTAACATGCAACTGTGAATGCGCTGAATTGAATGATCCTTGAATCGGATGGGGAGACTAATGGGTACCGACCTTCCTCGAAGAGTATCCTTATCTCTTCTCGTCTTTACTCCGAATTCTACATCCTCCTCTTCTTCGAGCCCCGCCTCTCTCGCCTAACTAGGAAGGGGAAGGGGAGGGGGGCGAGATTACCCACTGCAATGACGTCACGTCCTTCCCGCAATGTTGATTTTACGACACGTCGAGCAAAATCCCCCAAAGCGAAAGGGGGAAATTTCCACTCCCCTCAGATTACCTCAATGGAGAAGAGATCCAAATCGAAAGCAGTGGGTGAATGACGCCTTCCTGGGGTCTCGTTGCGAGCCAACCCACCGGCACCCATTAATGGAGCCTGCGTCCATTTGTATATGGGAGGGAGAACAGGCAGAAGAAATTATCGATAAAGAAGGGATCGTTTTATCGTCGATTATAAGGAGAAGGAGGGAGGCGTGAATGCAACCTCGCTCCCAGGGTCAACCCACGTCCCTGAAAATGCAGCACAGCTCTATCGGTCGAGCGATAAATTGGTGCATTATGAGAAAAACCTTCCTAATTATGACTTGACAACGATCAGAAAAGTTTGGGGATAGAGGACAGCGAGGGGGGTGGGGTTTGGGAGGGGGTCTGAATCCTATATCCTGACTTGGTGGGAAAACAACAAATCGGGGGCGTCCGCAAGACTGTCAAATTTAGAGGAGCCGAGCGAGTCGCGTGTAAAGCGATACAGACAAACAACCGAAACAGTTTAAGGGAGACAATTTTCTGTTTGTTTTGCAGCCTGCACCCACAGCCTTATCTATCCAGCTGTAGTAAAGTAGTAAGTACTTGGAGAGGGAGGAGAAGAGAAACTAAATATTCGTATATAATTTTGTTTCTCTTATCCTCCATCTCCATTTGTTGTCGTGCACATGCCTCATCAATGGCAAGTACTTTTTCAAGTGTAATTTGAACTAATATTTAACACTATATCAACTTCCTGAACAAAACCTAGAAATAAGGAGATGCGAATAATTGCGTAGGCGCTTTTTAGGTGTTGCTGTTCTAATGGCCATATACCCCCCGCCGCAGCGCTGCTCGCAAGACCCCCCCCCCCCAGGTCTCTTCAAGGGAGCGCCTCTGCATTCTTGACTTCTGAGCGCAGGGGAGCAAAGTCGACGACGAAATGGCTCGATCATGGACATACTCCCCTTCGCTTTAAAAACAGCCCCCATGGATGCTTCCCAAGAGGGAGCTGCCATGCGTCTGGCCGGGAAAAAAGCAGCAAAGCCTCCGCCTGGATTGCTACTGGAGCCTCGTTGAATTCCTCACGCGAGAGCGAATCTAGGCTTGTGCGTTTTATGTTTGAGTGCGTTTGTATGTGCACGAGTGGCCAACTAGAAAAATAAGAGGGATACATAAAAGGGAAAGAGGGGGTTAACGAGAAGACGGAAGCCCCCGGTCAATTCTCGATTGCTCATTAATGACTGACAGATGAAGAAAAGTGGGTAAATCGAAAGGAAGGCAAAATACTGCAAATTCGGGCCTCGCCAATCTTGACTACCGTGGCTTAAGAAGGAACCGGAACCCTGCATCGAGGTGGAGACAAGAACCCCCACCCCGTGAGACCCCCTCTCCTACGCAGGTAAGGGTACTCACGACGAACGTGCAGGGAATTTAAAGACACGCTACCCGGCAGGAGGGGCATGGGCCACTCAAGGTTAACCAGCAACGCCGTGGTGCACGGCACGAGCCTCCCAAAGGCACCTCTTGGGCACCTAAACATAAGCGCCTTCAACTCTGACACCGAGTAACCGAAAGGCCTCCCCAGGAAGCTTCCACCGAGGTCCAGAGCTCGAGTTTGCCAATCCCCCCCTCCCTCCTCCTACGAGCCCCTCTTCTGGATCTCTTTAGGTATAAAGGTGGCCGGCTTAGTATTTCCTTCGTCCATCTTCCGTGGAGTGAGAGAGAGGCAGTGTACGTTAGGACGAGCGAGCGTGATGGCGGGAAGTGGTGAAAAAGATATGGGAAAACTGGGAGGGGTGAAAGAGACAAAATCCGAATTTTACCTGCAAAACGGAGAAGACACTCGAGATGTACATTCATTACACACACACACACACACACACACACACACACGTGCAACGCATTCATAAAACGCTCAAACTCTAATCGAAGACAACTTGAACAACGACGTACGAGTTCTCTCTCACCCACAACCACGGAGGCCTCCCGCGCAGTGCCGCGCAGTACCCCCCCCCATCCCACACAGACACACACGTGCAACGCATTCATAAAACATTCAACTCGAATCGAGAAGACAACTTGAACGACGTACGAGTTTTCTCTCACCCACAACCACGGAGGCCTCCCGCGCAGTGCCGCGCAGTAACCCCCCCCCCCCGACACACACGTGCAACGCATTCATAAAACGTTCAACTCGAATCGAGAAGACAACTTGAACGACGTACGAGTTTTCTCTCACCCACAACCACGGAGGCCTCCCGCGCAGTGCCGCGCAGTACTAAGACTTCAACGTGACGCGCGGCAACGACGGCTCTCTCCAATGGACGGCATTACCTGCGGAGCTCATGAGCACCGGATTATTTTTTTTTTAAGCAAAAACCAAAGAGGCCTTACGGCTCCTGGAGGGCAAGCAATTTCCAGATGTCATCTGCAGCATGGTTGCCCGTATGCGGGAGGAGTTTTTGTTATATTTATTCTATGATTAACATTCAAGAATGTTGATTCCCCTCCTTACGGCCATTAGTCGGAAGAGGGGTGGAAGAAATTGCCATTATGATTCGCGGGGAGTAATAGAAGAGGGCCTCTTCAAATAATAGCACCTTTCCTGCCTGTGCCCCTCCCCCCCCCCCTCTTTAAGGTAAGGTTGTAATTGCTCATTTACAGGGGGGAGGGGTATTATCGGGGTCCACGCAGTGTGTCTTTAGATGATTACGGTTAATTCCCGATCCAATTAATTCCTTCGTTACAACCAGTCACTTTCCACCCAAAACCGATTCTTTTAAAATTGGTCAAATTCTTTCACGATTTTAATTTCCAAATTTCGATTTCTAAACCCACACTCCATCTTGCTGCATCATGCCGCTCACAAAAGGAGATTTCTTTTCGTTTCCATTACATTTTCAGCCATAAAATGTTTTCATTTACTCTCATTTTCGAAGTCTTTAAATTGTCGTTAGTGAAACTAAGTAGTACAAACCAACGATGGCATCTTCGGCCAAGTTGGTCATGAGTGGTTCGCAAGGGAAGTGAATGTGTCTGTAGGTGATAGACGCCACGGGGGGGAGGGGGGGGCGTAGGACTGGAACGGGATACAACCGACTAAATCTTGCCGCCTGTGTTGGGGCAGGGAGGGCCTACAATCCTCCCAGATAACGGCTGCAGCAGCATCGTTGCCAACGATAAAGTTAAGTTGACGCCCCCTTGCGGGACATGTTTCAAACGCCGATCCATCCTTTTTAGTCCTTCATGTCACGATCCCGCAGAGGGGTGGATGGTGTAGCAGGGGCAATCAATACCCCTGCTACACGTGAAACCTGGATGAGTAGTAGCGCGCCCTCCCGACCCCAGTACCCCAAGAGAAACTGGTGCTATTTTGCACCTCTCTTACATCACCCACTATCTATTCCACGCCTGGATAGACCCAATAGGGTGAAAGAGGGCGTTAACCGTTCTAAAATAAACAAATCTGATCCAATCGAGGGAAAATTAAGTTCCTTCCTTCTTTATTACGAACGAAGCCAATTTATGAAGAGGCGTTAATGCGCTCTTGGGTCCTTTTCGGGGAGGAAAAAAGGCCGCGATTGGAAGACAAGAGCAGCTTCGCAGCCACTCTACTCGGCGCTTTGAATTGAATGAAGTCGTCGAATGGAAGGTATTCAGAGAGGTGGCCGGGCCATACCGAGAAGTCATAACGATGATTGCACGATCCCTTAGGGACGGTCATCCGCAGTTGGGGAGGGGGGTCAGGAGTAGCATAGGCAACCATGCTGCAGCTGACATCTGGAGGAATTCATGCCCTCAAGGCCCCGAAACGCAAAGATCTGCGTCTCAACGCATTTTCATTTTCTCTTATCTTCGTCACTCTCTTTCTGCCCTAGATTACCATCGTTGGTTTCAGTTAACAAAAACCACAATCATCCATAGCCTCCTCGCAAAAGTTCCCTTTCACACATTTTCACTTCCCAACTTATTCTCACTTTACGGCGGAGGTGCCATCGTTGGTTATCCGGTCTTGCTTACAAGGTTGAGAGCCATTCGGAATATTCGAGTCAAAGGGTGAAGGGGTCGAGGGGGCGGAATCAAAAGCCCTCGAGTCCCCAAGCGCACGTAAACAATACGTGCAGAATTGCCGTAGCTGCCTGCGAAATAAGGACGCCGGCCTCGGGAACGTTTGCAAATTTAAAGCATCACCTCGGCAATATGAATTGGCGCCTGCAGTGGCCTTGCAAGGCGCTTCAGTGCCCCCCTCTCCCCCCGAAGTCCCCCAGGACAAAGGGGTGTCGAAGCGATTGAGACCAATCAGGGTCGAGGGTAAGGAGAGACGCGGCACCGAACGAGGGAGGCGCAGAGATAAAAGCGAAGGGTGGAAAGAAACGAGTTCATTTGAGGGGGCCCACTTATAAGAGCCCCGGAGAAGAGTTCGAGCATTTTTTTTTATTAGAAGTCTCATCTGGCGACTGCCTGTAGGGGCATAAGTCACCACAATCAAATCGACATACGATTCAGCAAAAATAAGAAACAAAAACTAAGGAAAAAGCACGCTAAGGCGTCAGAGGGAGGCGCTTCCCCCTCCAGGGCCCGAGCACGCACGCACGCAACCAACACCTGATTAGGCCACAATCAGGATTGCACGAAGCTCACCCGAGTACAAGGGTCAAGAGCAAGTGACTCAGTTCGTTGTGGTACCAGAACGGGTAACATGCACCAAGATCCTCTAGACTGTGCCGGACAGTGCGGGGGACCAAGTAGTCAGGAGGAGGAAAGCGGTCCATCAAGAGGATATGCATCCCACGAATGAGACTGATTCGGAGAGGGCAGAAAAAGACATGAAGCCGTCGAGGCATAGATGGTAGGTCCACGGGAAAAGACGTGGCACAATGGCGCGCAACTTTAGAATAATTCCACGACCGTCTCTCATATCTTTTGCCAGATAGCCTGAAGGACCGACCTGATTCCTACCTTTCAGTCAGTGTGGGAAAGGGCGAAACGCCAGTACGATCCAGTAGGCGGCTAGTCCTCGCGGACTGATGGCGCTCTTAGCAGCCCGCTCATTTCCCGCGATCCCTACATGTCCAGAATAAGACAATCTCAACAACCACCAGGCTCGTGGTAACAAGGGAAGGGGGGTATTCCAGAGTATCTCGAACACAGAGATATCTTTGAATGGTTATAAATCACTATTCGGTCTCCGAGCCAGACACAAGGTGGTGGTGAAGAGAGCAGCGCCCGGTAGAGCTCCGCCGACTTCAAGCAAAGGGGAGAAGGCGTGAAGGCCGACCCCCGTTTTCGGAGTTGGAACAATCCGTGTGCACTGAGAAGGCTCCAGCGTGAGACGAAGTGTGCTCCAAAGAGATCGAACTCCCTACTCACGGCGCTGTCAAAGCTTTGGTATGAGAGGCGTGGCGAGAAATGGTTAATCCTAGTACCCTCTAAGGTGGCGTTATGTGCAGAATCAGAGGAGCCAATGGACAGGAACTTACATCTAACTCTCGAAGGAGTTGCCTAGGCCTGAACCGAAAGGCTTTATGATTGGCGTCTCTCGATAACAAAAACGCCGAGATTATCCGCGGATGCAACAATGGCCGTTGGAGACAGCGAGAGGCCGAGACCGCTGCACTTGCGCATAATGCAATATACACGGCGAAGAGCGGGGAATATGTCCTCAGCATTGACAGGGATGCTCTCAATAGGGGACGTGCACCGGTCGCCAAACGGATATCGTTGTGGTCAATCACGTCCACCTTCCGCCACGGATGCGTAAAACTAACATCCGTAGTCAAGCTACGATCAAACAAAGGAGCGGTAAAAAGGGAAAACGGTAATCCTATCACTACCCACAAGTGATGAACGGCACCCTAAGTTTACGAATACGTGCCTCCCAGATGAGGCGTTAACGAAAACAAGACCCGAGGAAACAGTGCGAAACCACCACTACCAGGTGAACCACGTTTAGGAACAGCTCCGGGATGGGGCGGAAGCATGGATAGCGGTACAATTCCACAACCATATTCTTGGCCCAGGAAAACCGAGACCAATGCGGTTCGGACTAGCAACATATGCGGTTCAATGCCTGTTGGAGCGGAGACTCCAAAGTTGGCATCTTGGTCGTTCAATAGAGATCGAAAGATTGTTGACGTAGAGCGCAACGGGAACATCTTCAGGAAGCACCGAGGTGATGCCACTGATGATAAAGGCAAAAAAGTGAGAGTGAGGCCACTTCCTTTAGGGCCGCCCTCCTCTTGCCATATAAGGCGGAGGGAGCTCCACAGCCAGTAGTCTGAATCAACGACCTTGTAATAAATTGGGAGGCATCCACTCGCTCCCATGTGTGGAAGATCTCCATGATATCGTATTGCTTTGCGTTATCATAGGCCATCTCAAAATGAAAGACACCTTGGTATAATGTTATCTACGAAGAAACGCCTCGTAGATAGCACTTTCTAGCCTAAGAGCACCCGTCGTAGAGTGGAACTTGCGGAAGCCGCAATGTGTAGGAGACGGGTGGTCCCCGGATCAGGAAGTTAGAAAAATCGGAGGGGAGGGGAGGCGAAACCAGCCTCCGTACAGATTCAGTTGAACGAATCTAACAGAGTCCCTATCTTGTTCAGTTAACTGTCAAATCATGACATACTGGGTATTGTCCAGATCAGGGTGGGTATATAAAGCAAGAGCGGAACGCAGCAAGACATTTAATGTAACAGTTCGTTGAAGGGTCCTCCGCCTCGGTAGGTTAAGTCCAGTTGGTGTCCCTCTGCGAGCTTACGACGTGCATTAAATGCTGGCAGAACAGCATCCAGGAAAGAGAATGTGGAGAAAATGGTCGTGAAGGACTCAGCCAGGTTGCGGTCCCGTCCTTCTGGGAGCCTCAACAACTGACCTAAACTTCTAGAATTTGATATATCAGTAATTTGCTGAAATGTATTCCACCGCGCACGCTCTAACCAATAGGGTGGCAGTTTCACAGGTGGCAACTGGCCAGAAAATGATATATGGATAGGAAAGTGGGCACTAATATTAAATTTATCCACTACCCTCATCCAAAATCAAGCTGTGCGAACGAAGAGCAGAAGGACTGATCAAGACAAGAAAATGAAGTGATTCTCGGAGCATGATGGGTAAACTCATGCACATTGACACCCATTACCATCTCTTCCATTAGGTCGAAAAGGACCTAAATCCTGGGATTGATCGTGTAGTCCCAGAGGAGAAAGGGTGTCGGCAACTGTGCTACCAAGTTGGCTGATGGTAGAATGCACACAAATAAAAGTATACCTCCTAACCAGGTGTACCTGTAATGTCACTGACTAATAGGAGGTATTTAATGTGAGAAAGAGAACAGAGACATCGTGACGAGTGTAAATAGCGCATCCGATTGCTCGACCCATATCCCGCGTTGGTGGGGGTCGCAAAACTCTTATACCCAGAAGGGTAGGTAGAGGGCAGGCACCCAACTTGGTCTCCTGAAGACAAACGAGGGAGAGGGAAGATACCAGCCTCTGCAGCTCCTCCCAGTTAGTCCAAGGTTCACGCCAAGGAAAATACCCTAGAGACCTAACACGGGGAGCTGAGCCCCCTTATTGTTGCCCTTCTTTTGGGAGGAGGGGGGGGGAGGCAATCTTACAGGTGCACGAGGATGGCCTCATGACCAGCTTCGGGTGATTTGCCTCTTCTGAGTATGACGACTCAATGAAGGCGGTCAGCCCTTCGCCTTACGGGTGAGATCGCGTAGGGGGAGGGAGGAGAGCTCTTGTTTAAGAGTCTAGTTTTACCTGTAGCGGCGAGCGATCAAGGGTCATGAGGGTACTTATAAGAGCCGCCTGGGCAGGATCCGCCGCATTCACCAGAAGGCTCCCGTCCGAGAAACGCACGACGTAGGTTCTCTACCAAGTAGCGTAGTTAAACCCCCTCTATGATGGAATATGTGACATTTGGACAGCATGCTGCCATCAGTAGAGCGAAGGAAACGTTTGAATCCAGCAGGATCGAAAACGACGAGTAGCCTCTCGATGATGGGCTCGACGTCATCGAGGTTCCGCTAACCTTCCTCTAGGAAATGCTCTCTTTGCACTTACCCTTTCCCTCTGGGAGCGGACCGGGGCCAAACGTGCCAATCTTGGCCCGGTCGTTTGCCTAAACGGCAGGGGACCCATCCACCCCAAGAAGAGAAGAGAGGAACCTCGATTATTTTTCCTTAAGGGGGAAGCCGGGGAGTGAGAACACTCTGAAGGGGCATAGGGGCTGGGTGTGCCAGTCTCAGCCTTATCCTTCTCCGAAATGAGTTAGGCTTTGGCTGTACTGTGGTTCCGCCCGAGGGAGTAGGTCCCTCCGGTCCTCTTGCATTCTCGGGGGACTGGGGTGCCTCATGAGTATTTTGAATACGGGTGGACTTAGGTTTGGGGTAAATTTCCAACTCGGGAAAGGGCCTCCAAATGGCCAACCCCCAAGGTGTCGGGAATCCGGGATGGGAAGTCAAACACCTTTGACCTGTAGAAAATGCGGTCGGGGCCGACATGACGACCTCCATCGTGGTGATTTGGCGGCCGGGCATGTCGCCCCCAAGCAAGGTCGCGAACCTAGGGTCTATTAATAGTGATAGGGCATGGTCCAAGGAATCACGCCGCCCCTTATCCCTCTGAAGAGGTTCGCCTGATATAGTTGCCCCCATCGGGAGCACCCCCACTGATAGGAGTAGTGTCTGATATTACCTTATTCCCCCTGTCACCTGGGGGGGGGGGTATTGCTTGGAGACGGCTCTCCATGCATCTGTAGACACTATGACCTCCCAATGTATCAAGGGAAAAATCCTCATAGGATCAGAAACATCCAAAATGTGATCACTTTACGCAGGTGAGTAGAGGTGGCGGGGGGCGGGGGGAACCCATCATCAGAGGGCACGCAAGTTGACATTTTCATCCATGAAGGGTTAAGGAGCAAATAGTAGGAGACGACACCCCCAGCGGGAGAGGAGGAAGGACAGGGGGTCACCACTCCGAACCATATATGTAAAGGCCTGTTTCAGTGTGAGGACCTAAACCGCAACGCAAAATGAGCATCCACAACGCACAATAAAAGACTCGGCTGCCCCTCCCCCCCCCTTGTCGACTTCAAGGTTACAAGGCAGTTGGAGGCATCGTATCGGCTGCATTCTTAATTAAGGGAGGCGCGCCACGCTACCCCCAAGGGTAAGACTCTCAAGGACGGGGAATGAGGCAATATTTATGCGTGGGTTTAACTTCAAATTCCAACGAAACAATATGGAGGTTGGCGCCCATCAGTGTGGGTATAAGATCTCAGCGTGGAAGAACCAAACGGCATCATCAGTCGTTAGTGGGAGAACTTGGTCAGGATCAGAGCCAAGCTGGAGTTTGTAAATGCCACTTGCCTCATAATTCTTAGGTCTTCCTTTTCCCCAATCGCATTCACTCAAATGTTTCCGCACCGACGCTCAATCATACGAGGCAAAAACCAAAAGTATTTAATTTGTTGTTTGAGAACCAAACACAAAATATGAAACAGTCTCAGATCGACTTATTTGGGTTCAATGCTGGGGAGGGGCTTTAAATGGTTCGCAGGGTTCTCTTATGAATTCGTTTCCTGGAGCTTACCAAACTTTATCCTAGTATTTGAAAGGCCTCTGGCCCACTTTAATGAGCACTAACTGAGATAACCAAAACCACCGGAAACAATTTCGGTATGGGAAACAATAATTGAGCGCCGATTAAGAGGGAATGAGTCTGGGTTAGTGTAAACCAATTAGTGCGAGGGGGGGGGAGGTAAAGAGGAAGCCGGGAGAGAGCGCAAGTGCCGTTAGATCAGAGTCGAAGCAAGTGGTCTAGTTACAAAGGATGAACGAAACGTCGAAAGACAAGGCCCACTCGAGTATGTGCGGGGGAAGGTATCATTAATCACTGTACCACCTTCCTCTATAGCCAAATGGTGTATTGTACGTTTGCCCAATCTATTTTTAAACATCCATGCACTAATGACGAAGAGATGATCAACTCTAAGCAAAGGTGAGAGAGGGAAGTGTAATAATTGATAATTCCTTCACAGCTAGAATATGCAACTCTATGCCTAGACTTTTTTTCCTGAATTTTATAAACTACCCTCTTTAAGGGCAGGGTCTACCATTACCTGAGGAGACCAGCCCATTAACACTTCTCTTCCTTGTTTTTTTCCATTTTGCCTTCTTTTTTTTTCCTTTTCACAGTTTGAGTTTGATTTAGGCATTTCTTGCCTGTTTATCTCTCCAGGATAAAAACCTCCCAGATGTGCAGAAAGAGGGCGGGGGAGAATGTTAGGAGACTTGCGCACCCCCACATTCTTTAACGCATCAAGGGTGGGGTGTGAAGCTTCTAAGAACCCTCACTTCGCCTAACTACACCCCTTTCTATAGGAACACCTTTTAAAACTTTCAGGCTCCGTTGTCCTAGTTGATTATCACTTTTTTAATACACAATCTTGCCATAAGTAGTTCGTATAATGTGAAAGTCAACGAGGGCATCAACTAAAAAGTTTCTAAGATGAAGTTCGTAAGAAAATTGGTCAAGTTAGGGTGAGTGATGTGTGGAGAGTAAATAACCCCCAGAGTAGTCAGAGGAGCCTACTCTGAAAACTTAAAAAGAGCAAAGGCTAAACACACCAGCTTACATCTGTGCGGGTGAGTTCGCCGAAGCGGTTGTCGTTATGGCGCAATGTACGAACCAGCGGTCCGCGGCGAAGATAGCAATCGGAGACTCCAACGCAATCGCATCACGCCAGGATGCGGCAGAGAGAGATATATATAAACCTGCTCCGTCCGTCCGTGGATGGAGCCCAAACCTACCCTGCGTCTCCGACAGCCCCGGCGAGAGGGGTGCGAACAAACGAGAGAGAGTTCTCACTTACCTCGACTGCCGTAAAAAGTGAGAGAAGGTCGCCGCTGCACCTTCGAAGCGACGCTCGGCTTCCCGAGCGAGAAGTTTCTCCTGGTCGTTTAAAAGAGAAAATCCCGAAGGCCGCGCGCGCGCATACCGACGGCTCCGCTCTGGGTGGTGATTCGCGCGCGAGTCACGCCGCAGCGCTGGTCAAATGGCGACTTGGATATGTTTCGCCTTTCTGCTCACTTTACTTCGTGAGATAAAGGGGCGGACAAATCACGGGGTTACGATCCCTTCGGGATTTTAAGATTATAACACTTTTTATCGTTTATTATATTCGCTTATTACAGTAGCATTGTATACCCCTGGAAACAAAGAAAACAAAACATTAGAAAATTATGACCTAAAGAATAAAATTCCACAACTTATAAAGACTCAAACCAGTGCACATGGATGTACACGAGCCGAGCCTACTTATAAAAGTAGTTAACAATAATGAGCCCACTCGTTATTATTGTGAAAGTCGCCCTTTTGGAACGATCAAATCCCCCGTCTCGCACCTCAAGTGCCAACCTAAAGAAGGGCGGGAGGTGTGTGTGTGTGTGTGTGCGCGGGGGGTAACCATACACACTTATTTGGCCCCTCTCGCTCGCTATGGTCGTCGCCAAGACGAGATCATGACATTAAAAATCTCCGTCGCTCACCAATGAGCAGCCTCGGCCCGCTTGCTCGGTCTCTCCACCCATCGCCCACGTTAGAGGGCGCCTCAAGGGGCTCCATTACTCAATCGGCGACCAAAATGGAATCGCCCGAATGGCACGCGACTCCATATGCCCTTGGAAGGGGGCATGGAGACAGTGGGGCACTCTATGTATGGCACGGCCATAAATCCCTTTTCTAAGCCTCGTCCTGCCTAGCGAATGGCATTCACCGCGGAGGCGCCGAGGAATTAGCATTTCTCCGATCGGAAAAAAGAAAACCAACGAGGATATATCTGCGCCACAGAGGAAAATGAAAGTGGTAAAATAATTGGGTGGTAAATGTGCCAAAGGAATTAACAAAAAAAAATCACAGAACAACATTAATACAAATATATAATACTTGTGTAACTTCTTTTTCGTAATTTAAAGAGAAAACCAACGATGGCATCTCGAGTAGAAAGTGGTAAAAAAAGAAGAAGAGATCAGTAAAGTGGTGAGGTTATACGAAGTGAAAATAAAAGCATATCCCACCTGCGGGCATTAGGGCCGGGAGGACGCATGCCTCCAACAGTCACCTGACATCGCCTTGAGGGTGCGTGACGCAAAGGGATTGATATCGAAAAGAAAAATGGGGGTGGGGGTAATGCAGGCACGCTACATGATATCTCCCCCCTCAAGACAATTTCCCTTTTTTTTCTTTATTGCGTCCATCTGGCGACTGCCAATAAGGGCATAAGTCTCTGTAACTAATATTTAACTATTACATGACAAAGACTTGAACGTGAGGGACATTCAACAAGAATCTGTCCAACAGTCCGGGAGGCAACGCAGTCGTCACAGGGGCAAGGGAGCAGCGCTCCATCAAATGGCGTGTGTAATGATAGTGTCCTAAATAGGCTTCCATGATTCTCTTTTTTTTGTTTCTTAAATCACCACACATTTCAACTTGGGCCAGACTTTGGTGCGAACAGTGGTCCGTGACAGATGCCTTCCACGTATAAAAGGCGACGTGAAGCCGACGCGGCATTGGGTGGTACTTCTGCAGGAAAGATCGTAGCTCAATAGTACGCAAATTCAGGTTACCATCGGCAGTCTCCCATCTTCTTTACTTATCATCTCGGAGGGTTGACCTGATTCTTGCCATGTAGTCAGTGTAAAGAAGAATGAAACGCTAGTCTGGACGCCCAGTCCTCTCGGACACTTTGGCGCTCTCATTACCCGCAATCCCTACGTGTCCAAGAACCCAGAAGAAGATAATTTAAACCTCCGCCCAGTTCTTGGCAATCATGGCGTCACTGATACCGCGAAAGAGGGAGTGGCTGATATTGCAATGCCACGAGAGAAATCAAGACGCTTCGTGAGCCGCTATAGATCACGCACGATCCAGTCTCGGCACCGAGCGCAACGCTTTCTCTCCCGTACCGACCGGTGTATGTAACCAGCTCGCGTGATGACAGAGCAAGCGGCTGGAAGAGTCCCACTCGGGGAGCCATCCGTGTACACTGGCACAGATCCAGCATGACAGGAAGTGGGTTCCAAGCAGGTACAGCGCAATAATCCTGACACTGTAGAAGCAGATCAGTGGCGACAAATAGTCAATGGTGAAAGCCTACAGGATGGTGACCTGGCTTGAAGCACAGAAGCGACAGACCTGAAACCTACACCGAGCTCTCGATGGAATTTCCCAGTCCTGAACAAGGTATGAAGCCTCTCGGCACATAGGGACCGTCGAGGGTGGCCATGGATGCAATGAGAGCCGTTGGCGACAGAGAGACGGGCCCGCACGTACAAACGCATAATGCACTGTGTCCAGCACAGAACAAGGAACATCGCCCCAGTTTCGACAAGTAGGATCTCGATGGGGAACGTGCGCCAGACGGATACCGGTGTGGTGATTGAGTCTGGCTTCCGCAATACACGTTCGGCCGCAGATGCGAGAAACTCGCATCCTCCGCAGTCAAGTTTGGAAAGAATAAAGGATCGGTGGAAAAGTAAGGCAGAACCACTATCAGCACCCAGTGCTGAACGTCACGGAACGAAGAATGTGCATGGCGCCGGTACAAGGAACACAGGTGAAAATAATAGTCTCCCAAGTGAGGTTGCGGTCGAAAACAAGACCAAGGAAATGGCGCGAAACAACCACTTAAGGCAAGCCTTGTTTAGTAACAAGTCGGAGACGGGGAGAAGTTGTGGATGGCAGTAGAAGTGCACTACGTCAATCTTGGTCAAGGAAAACCGACACCTGTGCGCTTCGGGAGGGTTTTTTTTTATTTTGAGAGCCCCTCTGACGATTGCTTACTAGGGCATAGTTCGCCGTACTCACACCACAAGATAATAGTAGGATATATTAAAAAAAAATAATATATAAATAACAGATAACAAGAATAACAAAAGCAAAGGCTAAGAAATGACTAAAAAAAAATAAAGAAAAATGGCAACAAGAAGGAAGCGCGCTCCGGCGTCGGGGGTAGACCTGCCTCACCCCGGAGCAGGAACAAGCGTATAGTCCAAAGGTCTGTGTACACGAACCAGTCTCGAGTACAAGGGACAAGAGGTAGCGACCTCGCTCACCCGGTACCGAGAGAGGTAACGTGCGCGAAGATCGCCCAGACTAGGACAGTCAACGAGAATGTGCCGAACAGTCTGGGGGACAACGCAGTCTTCACAGTAAGGCGCAGGCGAACGCTAAAACAAATCACTGTGCGTTCCGCGAGTGTATCCAATTCAGAGACGACAGAAAACAACCTAAAGTCGTTGCGGCATTGGGGGTAGTTATAAGGGAACAGTCGCGGCGCAATGGCGGGAAACTTTAAATTCCCCTCGGCCGTCTCCCATCTTCATTGCCAAGCCGCTCGGAGGGCTGTCTGTATTCCTACCATGTAATCGGTGTAAGGAAGAGAAAAATGCTGGTCTGGTCGCCTAGTCCTCGCGGACTCTTTGGCGCCCTAAGTCCCAGCAATTCCTCAAGGTCCAGGAACCCAGCAGAAGATAATCTCGACACCCGCCCGGATATCGTGAACCAGGGGATGCGGAGATTCCAATGCACCGAGACCACTCAGGGCGCTTTGTGAGTCATTATAAATCATAATCCGGTCTCAGAACTGGACATGTCTCTCTATCTCCCGTACCGAAAGGTGTATTGCAACCAGCTCGGCTCTGAAGTGTGCTCCGAAAAGGTCGAACGCAATACTCCCAGCGCTGTAGAAGCTTTGGGAGCAGAGGCGTTGCGAAAAATGGGCAAAGCTGGTACCTTCCAGAGTGGCGTCCTGGGCCGAACCAGGAGCGCCATCGGCCCGAAGAAGTTTCCAAGACCTAAACCCAAAGGGCTTTGGGTGTGGCTGGCGTCTCTCGGCGGCATAGATACTGTCGAGATAAGCTGCGAAAGCCTTGAGAAGTTGGCGACTGAGGGAGGCGCCGGGCTCGCGCGTAGAGGCGAATTATGCACTGTGCACGGCGCAAAACGAGTGGCATTTCACCAACATCGACAAGTAGGCTCTCAATGGGGACGTGCGAAGGGCACTGGTCCCCAGGCGAAGGACTATGTGGTAGATCGAGTCCATCTTCCGCAGTATATACTCGGATGCATTAAACTCGCATCCGTAGTCGAACTTTGAACTAACAAAAGATAGATAAAAAAGTACGGGTAGTAGCCATATCAGTGCCCCAGGCGCTGAACATCACGGAGCGAAGAATATACATGGCGCGGGTACAAGAAACCCTTAGGCTGCGAATAATAGCCTCCCAGGTGAGGCTACAGTCAAATACAAACTAAGGAAACAGTGCGAGTCCACCAATTCCAGGCGAACCCCATTTAGTCTGGTAAGGGTGAAGCCGTGGATGACAGCAGAGATGCACTACCTTAGTCTTGGCAAATGAAAACCGAAGCCTGTGCGCTTCGGAAAAGCGAGACGCGGTTCAATGCTTGTTGGAGTCGACGCTCCAGTTGGCATCTAGGCCGTGCCAACAGAGATCGAAAGGTCATCCACGTAGAGCGTAGCGAGAACATCTTCCGGCAGCACCGAGGTGATGCCGTTGATGCTCAAGGCAGAGTGTGACACTGAAGACACGTTCATGCAGGCCATTGGACCAGAGAGGGCTCCGGCCACCCGTACGCGGAATCAATGACCTCGCAAAAATTCACATAAAAAAGATTGGGAGACGTACCGTCGTCCGCGTGGTGTGGTCTTAATGATACCGTATCGCTATGCGGTATCATAGGGCTTCTCCAGATCAAAAAACACCTTGGCGTAGTGCTGTCTAAGAAGGAAGGCCTCGCAGACGGCATTTTTAAGTCGGAGCAGAGCATCCGACGTGGATGGAACTTGCGTAAGCCGTTGTGCGGGAGACAGGTGTTCTCTTTTGTCAAGAAAAAAAAAGAAGAGGCTAATCTAACATTTACCAATTTCTCCATCAACCTGCACACGCAGGAGGTTAGAGAAATCGGGCGGAAACCGGCCAGGGTAGAGTGATTTTCCCCAGTTTGCGAAAAGCGACCAGGGTACTGATTTGGCAGGAGTCTGGGAGGATACCCTTTACCCAGAACCTGTTGAACAAATCTAACATAAAGGTTATGCCTCGCTCAACCGGGTGTCGAAACATGACGTACGGGACATCATCCACAACAGGGGCGGTGTCCACCCAGGAAGCGAGAGCGGAACGCAACTCACTCAATGTAAACCTGTCTTTGTAAGGTTCTCCGGCTCTGGAAGTAAAGCCCATTTGGCGGCCTTCCGCGATATCGCGACGCGCATTGAATGCTGGCGGAGCAGCATCCCGGATAGAGAATGCGGAGAAAGCGGTCGCGAAGGACACCGCCACGGACGCGGGGTCCGAGATTGCGGTCCCATCCTCCTGGAGAACGGTAGGGGGTCATGCCAGAACTTGCCCCGAATAATTATGATTCTCCTCCACACCTCTACTCTGCTAGAGGGGTCTTCCCGTTATGTGAAGACACGTATGTAGGCCAGGAAGAGCGGCAGGTATGCTTCGAAGCATACCAGAACCTAGCTCTAGCTCGACGAAATTCCCTGACAGTGAAATCTTTCGGGCAACGCTTATAGCGCATGTATGCATTACGCTTCTGTTTGAGGGCCGCCTTACACTCGGCTGGCCACTACGAAAGCGGTCGGCGTGCAAAACGGCCTCATTGCCCAATCACGCTAGCTAGTGCTCTCCTCTGATGGATCACGTTGCCCTTGGCCAAAATGCTGCTGTCAGTGGCGCGAATAACAAGAAAGCGTTTGATGCTGGCAGGCTCAAAAACACCGTAGTATCTGAATGAGGGGCCCCGACGTAATGGAGGCTCCGCTCCACTCCAGTGCGCACTTACAATTTACGTCGTTGTCTGGGCTTCTCCACCCGGAGGACCACCGGGGCCGTTCGTGCCGATATTGGCTTGGTCGCTTACCGAAGCTGACCCGTCCATCACCGCTGTTCCCGCGGAGGGAGAGGAGCCATGTGTCTTTTTCGTCTTACGGTTTCTTTTCTTTTTAGGAGAGGATGGGGGGGGGGAATGAACCCGCTTCTTCACTCAGCCGGATGGAGCTCCCAGGCAAAATGGACAAGCATCAGCAACATCCTTCCCTGAAATCGAGAAGGTCTTGGCTGTCACAGGGGAGAAGATCTCTAGTCTCCTTTTAAGGCCTGGGGGACCCGAGCCATCTGAGTAGGAGCATGCACAGGGATAGATTGGGGTTCTGGGCTTGGTACGGAGCCCGGGTTCGACCCCATGTGGCTGGGTCACCTCAGGGAGGGGGGGGGGACTCCAAGTACCCCCACCGACATCACGGATCCCATTCGCGGTACCTTTTTTCTCGTCCTGGACTGGCGAACAGGCATCCATCAGGGAAGAGGGGGGGGGGGGCACGTACAGTGACTCCCCTTGTAAGATTCATATGCACGAGAGCAAGATTTTAGAGGGCACGGGCCCTGTCATCCCTTGAGGAAGTTGGCCTTATCGAGCCTCTTCCACCGGGAGCTGTCAATTATGGGCTGCTGGCATGCTTTCTTTCCAGTCCCCGGGTATGGTAAGATGGACCGCCCAAGGGCGACTCCAGAGAAGGGGCTGAGGGGCGTCTCCTGCACTCATAGGTCCAGGAGAGGAGTAAGCCACCTCTCCGGTCAGAGAGGTTTGGAGGGTCCCCTGAGAAAACACAGGAGGGGGACCTGCTTTTCTGTTGTGGATCTGTCCGAGAGCGGCTACAGCGATAGTAGATGGGAAGGTAAAAGAGGGAGGGGGGAGGGAGGTATTTTTTTGAAGAAACTCATCATTGGGCAAACGCTAATCACCCCACGCAGTAGCCCGCTCTGCGAAGGGTGAATACGAGGGCAGCAAAGCCAGCTACTGCCATTCAGGACTACTCCTCCCGCTCAGTGGCCAGGCAGCCCTTCGGCATGGCGACTCCACCTTGGGCTGAGCGTAAAATTGATAGATCGTGAAAGGAGAGAGAAGGGCTATGTGAGGAAGGTGAGGGTGGGGTTGAGATTTTTTTTTTTATAGAGCCCATCTGGCAACTGAAGGTGGGGTTGAGACAGGTGGTTAAAAACCCACCACTCCAAACCGGAGTTCAGCGAGTGATGGGCGCTGTCCCCTCCCCCCTCAGCCCCAATCGGGGATGGTTGGGTGAGAGGAAGCTGTTCGGTGTCTAGCCTGTGAAATTAGAGGCCGACGAGAGAAAGTTGTGAAGAAGTTGTAGGGAAAGTGAGGAAGCAGGGTAAGAAGAAAGGGCGTCAGGAAAAAGGAGAAGAGACTAAGCTGGGGCCGGACGGGGCGCTGAGTCCGGTCAGCACGACACCAGGGAAGTAAATCGCCGTGCCCCTTACGGGGTTCGGCAAAGCGAGGTCGTTTACGTAGAGCGTACCGAAAAAGATCATCCGGCAGCCTCGAGGTGATACCATTGATGCTTACGTCAGCGCGTGATACTGAGGACAGTTCCAATCGATCTCTTATGATTTCATAAATGAAAATTGGGGGTCGTCCCATGATACAGTATCTTCATGCAGTAACTCTGCCTTCAATTGAAAAACGCAGGGCGTAATGCTATTGACGAAGGAAGGCCTCGGAGACGGGATTTTCCACTCGGAGCAGAGTTTTCAACGTAGAATGGAACTCGCGGAAGACGCACTGTGCAGGGACGGGTGGCCTCCGCTGTCCATAAAGAAGACTGATCTAACATTTACCAATTTCTCCATCAACTTGCACACACGGGAGGTTAGAGAGATTCAGTGGAAACCAGTCAAGATAGTGATATCTACCCAGTTTGCAAAAAGCGAGTACAATAGCCGTTCACCAGGAGTTTTGGAGGGTACTCTCTGTCCTGATCCTGTCAAACAATTCTAGGAGGAATTCCATGCCTCGCTCACCCAGGTGTCGAAGCATGGCATACGCGACATCGTCCAGGCCAGGGGCGGTGTCGTTGAAGGGTTCTATGCCTCTGTAGGTAAAGTCCAGTCGGCAGGCTTCAGCGACATCAAGAAGTGCGTTGAATTATGGCGGAGCAGCAACTCACTCGGATAGTGTATGTGGAGAAAGCGTTCAGAGATTTAAGTCCCGTTCTCCTGGCTACCAGGAGCGGGATACCGAGAGAACTTTCCCCGAATTCTTTTGACTAGCTTCCACACCTCTGCAAGAGGGGTCTTCCTGTTAAGTGAAGACACGTATTCCCGCCAGGAAGAGCAGCGGGTGTGCTTCGAAACATACCAGAACCTAGCCTTAGCTCAACGAAATTTACTGACATTGAAGATGCTCGGGCGGCGCTTATAGCGCATGTCCTCATAACTCTTTTGTAATCTTAGGGCCGCATCACACTCGCCTGAGCATCATGGAAGCGGACGATGCGCAAAACCACCAGACGTTCTAGGAATACATAGTAGTTAGGCCCACAGCAAATAACAACGGCCTTATCCACGGAGAGAGACTTTTAGTTGGTCTGGCATCTAACAACGACGTAAAGCCAGCCTGCCACAAGCAATAGAGCTTTATGCATCCGAAAACAGCCACAGGAAGGTGGTCAGCCCATTATAACTAGGGAAGTGGTTATTGGTGCAAAACCGATATTCATATTATTCGCACCCTGACGACCAGATCCCCTTATATCTGGTCTTTTGCGACCTGCGGACGTTGTTTATAGATTATAAAGTCTCTTCTGACACGGCATGAGGTAGCTGGTTAGGTCAATAAGCCTGGGAAAGGGTTGAAGGGAGAGACGTAGAAAAAACTGCTGAGAGGGAACGAGGAAGCGCACAACTTCCCCAAACCCCCTTCAAAGAATTCAATTCAACCGACTGACGGGCGTGCCTAATTTGCAATCTGTCCAGGTTAGAGCACTTCCTACTGGTAGCACTGAGAGGGAGCGAGGAGGAAGCGCACCAACCACTTCCCCAGGCCCCGCCAGAGTTCGACTGAACCCAGTGAGAGACGGCTTCCATAATTTGCACTCATGCCGGGAGCATGTGCAGCTCCTCCAGGTACCAAGTTTAAAAGGTCACCCCTCTATGGGGTGACACTGATGGAAGATGTATCCCTTGGACAACATACCCCTATCAGTGGAGTACTAAAAATCTATTGAACCCGGCGTGATCGAAGACGTGGGCATCCTCTTGATAAAAGGCCCCGACCTTGTCGAGATTCCACTCATCTTGTGCTTCTACTTGTTTTGCCTCCCACCCGAGGGCGACCGGAGTCATCCTTGGGCTGATCACCTACCTAGGTGGCAGTGGATCCGTCCATCCGCGGAAACACCCCAGAGGGAGTGGAGCAATTAGTTCATTTATTTGGGGGAGAGGAGGGTATGCGCCCATTTCCTGAGGGAGCCCCAAGGCCCGATGTGTGAGCCACGTCTTGGTCTTTGGCCGAAATAGGAAATGACCTGGCGGTCTGCTGAGCTTCGCCGGGAGGAGGAGAGCTTTTCCTGGGATTGGAATTTGACTCGGTGGTGGTTCCAACAGAATCAGTATTCTCTCCTGAGGAAGACCCTGCCGGCTGAAACGAGGCTTCCAGGTCTCTGCACTCTACTCGCGCGAAGCCTCATTTCGGTCATTCCCTCCCGTAACATCGGAGACTACGACCAGAGACTCAATGAGCTCATTATAAGTGGGCAAGTCCGAGGCATCGGCGCGCCCATCTCAAACGTGAATTGGCCAATTAGGTCCCCAAGAACGTCATTACTCGGGGTTTAAGAAGTGGGGTAGGACCAAAGGGGGTCCATCGCCTATACTTCTCTTTGGATCTAGAGAGGCCTCGCGAGCTGTTCTTCGGCCCGCGATAATTATTTGGTACTTCGATGGCGCCGGTCAAAGCAAAACGGGGCGGGGGAGGGGGCGTCAAAATCCAAGGGAGAGAGTTGTCGAGGGGCAACTCTTAGAGAGGGGGTAGGTTCGCTTTCCCGGAGAGATGGGAGAGGGGGAAATGCCCTCTCCGCTATGAGTTTGGAGCGGCCCAAGAGAAAGCACAGGGACTCCACCAGTAGCAGTCTACACACGCCACTCCTCTCCCCCGAATGCTGGTCAGAAGTCAGTGAGGAAAGTGGTGTAGGTGGGAGTGAAAATAGTGCAAGAGATATAGAGCCGCACATCCTGCAAACAGTGGAGCAGGGAGGGTACGGAGCTGCGGGCACTGTGGCTGGGAGGGGAAGCCAAACCGCCAGTAATCAGGTGTAACATTCTACAAAGGCTGAAAGGCACTTAGATTCTGAATCATGAACCGAGGCGTCCTTCATCTCTGGCCATTTGTAACCGAGAGAGAAAAAAAATGGCACACTTAATCCCGTTTTTTCCTCCTGTGTTCAACTGTTCGAGGCCGACCCGTCACAAAACAAGAGCCTAATTGTAAGTACAGTCCACGAGAGTTTGCTGCTGTGAACAGCTGTTATTTTCTGAAGACGTAGACAACTCGAAAATAACGATGCGCAACGCGAGTAGGTAAGGTAACCGGAAGGGCGAGATACAAAATGCACCAAATAACAGCTGATAAACAAAGTCGTCCTGTTTTTTTTTAACACGCCAACTCCGCCATACGAGAGATAACCCATTGGCAACAGGTCACCTCTGCGACTTGGCAACATCGCATCCAAACGACTCCTTCCATCTGATCGGATGTCAAGCAAATGCATGGCAACGAAGTTTGAAACTTTCTCCACATCAGGCTGACCTTTCAGCTTCTTTACCCATATCGAATTTACGACAAACTAAAGGCAGGAAGCGGGTCAGGATTAACAGTCGTTGGGCATCGATTATAAAAGAGTAAAAAGAGATTTTGAAAGCGCCATCCAAGGTCAGGTCTTGCAAGAGCGCTCGGGTCACTGGACTGGGGCAGTAAGAGGGGCGGGGGGGGATGTGAATAGCGATAAACGAGGTTCAGGATTTGTTTGAGAACTGCGCAGAGGGTAAAAGATACTAGTCTTATTTCACTATACCCTGTTCATTCTGCAGTGGGGAGAGGGGGCGGAGGAATTAGTGTAGTGACAAAATGTTTATGAATTTGAAAAGGACACACCTTGATGTCTGATGGCTAGGAACAAGGGGAGAGGGGGAATTAAAAAATCCGACCTTGAACCTTGCAGTGAGATTTATTTAATTGCGCGAGCAGAAAAATAAACATGAAAATCAGAATGACAATCACTGGTAAGTCCGTGGACACCAGGGACTGACCTCGGTGAGGGGCAAAAATGATGTTAGTAGTGTTTTTACACAAACCAGTGAGCAAGGAACCATTCGTGGCTCCTCCCCGTTCAACGACCGGGGAGTCTTGCTTAAAAGCTCTTCCTCTTGGTTCCTTAAACGGAAGAGGGATGTGCGGTGTGTGCGAGGGTAAAAGATGGAGAGCGGTGTTACGATTAGCGAGGAGTAGGATGACGTGGACCTACTTGCCCGCATGCGGCGTCAGACTTGGCGCCTGCGCCGGGTCTCGATAGGCGGGGACGACCGCGGGCATTTGTTGTGTCTGCTCTCGCGGGAAATCGAACCAGGTACCGGGGCTAGCGAGACTCGCCACCCCCCCCACCCTCTTCGGGGATCAAACCAGAGTAGTCCAGAAGCACCCTGGGGACTATGGGCAAATCCCAGTGAGTCGTGTGACTCAGTTGTACTCTATGGACAGGAGCGGGGGAGCAGGTTTTGTTTTTTTTCTTTTAGCCCATCTGGCGACTGCCTACTTGGGCATAAGTCGTCGTACTCACCACAACCGCCTAGTACTAGGCTATTTTAGAATAACAACAAAAAACAATAATAAAAGAAAAAAGGCAACAAACAGGCTCCAGCATCGGGGGGGGGGGGGGAGGTCCGCCTACCCCCGGCGCAGGGACGTGCGACCTACAGAGAAAACAACAACAACAAAAAGCCCACTTAGTTAAATAAACGAGAGAATGCCGGCCTCCTCCAAAGAGTCATAGGGGGGGGGGGAGGGTAGCTGGGAGAGGGTGAAGGGGGAATTTGTTGTCCGGTTTCGCCTCTCGAAGACGCGTCCTTCTGTCGGGGCCCGATTTGCGCCACTGGAATGGCTCGTGGAGGAAACCAAGACTCCAAGTTTCAACTGTAAGTTAAAACCCGACGAGGAGACTACTTGTGGCGCTAAGAGCCGCCGCAATGACCCCCTATGAACCCAGTCTATCCGACAAGGGCGGGGCCCTCTTGCGAACGCGAATCAAACGTGACGGCGACATGCCCCGCCAAGAGGGGCCAGCCCTAGAAAGTAGGTTCGAGAGCCCATTGAAACAGCCACAAAACCGGCAATTTGAACACTCAAATGAAAAAGGGCGATGGAACAGACAGAGAATATGACGTGACAATGGGCTAGTATTACCCCCCCCCCTCAATACTGGTAGTGGGAGGTCGTAGACTTCTCAATCCCGCCTGTGGGACCCACCCCATCGCCGGGAGGTGGGGAGATTCACAAAGTTCCCCACCAGGGGGGCTAAAATGAGGGTGGGCCCCGCGTCGCTCCATCACGTAATGAAAGTGGGGGCGCAATTCCGACATGCACGTCACACATCAGTAGACAAGAGCTTTGATTCACAACAATGATTAACGTGGGTAACAGATTAGCCCCCCCCCCTTCCTCTATTCTAAGAAAAAAAAAAGCTAAGACACACACGCACAGCTGATTATACACACAGAGGAAAATCAAGACCCATGAGTAGATAGAGAAGGGCCTTTATGCGGACGATTCGTTTCTTATCTTGGCAGTGATTCTACGCAGAGGTGAAAGACATTAAAGAAGCTATAGCTGGTCAAGTTCAAATTAACACTGGTTTAAAGAATCAAATGGAAAAACTGCAGTTACTAAAAAAAAATCAAAACATGACAATCAATTAAGCCTTTTTTACAATAGAGCAGCAAACGAAGAAGAGAAATCACATTACCCTAGATTGTAGAGTCCTCGCCAAGAAGGAAAAAGAAAGGGGAACTGAAAGCTAAGTTGGTGGTTGTAGCATTACCATAGAATGATAAGGAAGGGGCGGAGGAATAATTCTAGTTAAGTAAAGGCTTGATTTTCTTAAAAGCAACCTTTTAAAACTTTTTTTTTATAACACTTCCAAAATTAGGATCATACCTTATATTTTGGCAATTGTCTTAAGAAAATTTTAAGAAATATTCTGCCACAATGCGCGTTTAATTTCATCCATATCAATAATAATTCATTGGATTCATTCTTCCCTTATAAATATTGAATACCTCTGGTGATAAGATCATCTGCGGTCTATCAATTTAAGTGTGCAGACTCCCAAGTTTTCTGCTACGTGGATCAAACTGGCCTGCATCTTTTACAAAGGGTCGTTAAATATCTGAGAATATGTCTTAGAACCCCAAAAATACTAACTACACCAGGATTCTTGTGTATATGGAATCATGCAAAAAATACTGGCCACCCACCCACCCTATTTCAGCAGAACAATTTTTCATCATCTCTAGTTCCCACTCAACGCATTCTTTAAGGATACTGTAAAATGTGTCTAGAGATTATGCAAATACTAAAAATTAACAAAGCTCTCTTAAAACAGCTGCATTATGTGTAACTTTTTTTATGGAGTTAAGACAATTATTAGCTGAAAATGGAATGTGAAATCTGTATGCCATACAAAATGAAAATATGGCAAATTATTGTCCGATTGTCTATTTTATTAAGAGATCATTTGAGATTTTAATTAGTTGAAATACAGATTTTTCAACCTAAATATATAAACAAATATAATAGAGTATAGCCAGTTTAAAAACGATGTAATAAGAAATAAAATGAAGGGAAATGATGAAACAATTTTAAACAAGAACAGTTCCAGAGCTACTGGACAAAGGAACCCTTGTTCTGAATAACTTTGAAACATCTGTTGTCTACTGATGAAGTCCAAGTTTTGATGCAATAAACAGAACATTCCTTGCCGTATCTTGGATGGCTTACCGAAGGTCATTTTTGTTGTTAATTGGCCGGCATTTGGGTAAATGCTGGTCTTCCGGATGCTCCGTTGTTGGGATTGAGCCTCTCCAAATCCTTTCGGCTCTAACCAATGCTTAGCCAACTTGTAAGCATAACCAGGAGCCTTATCCTGGATGAAGAGAGGTGACTTCGTCATCCTCACTGGCCTTTTCTTTAACCGAAGTAGGAAGTTTTTCTACAGGAACTCGCAATACGTCTTAAATTTATTTTGAGGCAATGGTCCACCTTGAAAGGTCATATCAGCCTAACTTATCAATCCTACTCTTTCTTATCGTAGAGAATGATTCACAAGACCTCCAATAATAACCAAGCCTCTTGTCCAACCATCTGGCTCAGCCAGTGACTCTTGGTTCGCCAGGAAAGATATCTTTACTAATATCAGTTGTCATGTGTTTGGGACCAAAAAGACATTTTTATGTTTTATTTTTGGTAATCAACGGCTTTTTAGTCTTAACGGTAGAAACCTTACACTTAGTTTCACTCGAGACGGAAAGAGCTTGAAAATGGCTTTGCTGCAATTATGAGGGGGTTTAGTCGCTTATGCTTTTGATATGAGAAGGATCTCTATGGGCTAGAGCTGGAAATTCTGGTTTAACCCTTTTCTTTCTTTTCTCAATGCCATTCGCTCCAATTTTCTTCACAGTGCGGTGATCACAAGCTTACAATCTTTTGAAATTTGCAGAGGACCGTAATGACGTGATCTATTTATTGTTAAGGTTGACTATAGTCTTGTCGACACCAATACTAGATGGCCTCTCAAGGTCCTGTAGAAATACCAGCCAATCTAAGTCTGTCACCCACTCTATGAAGATAAACAACGAGCTATTTAAAACAAAACTATAGACACAACTCTACCCGTTTCCAATGTAATTATTTCTTCTCTTCTTGTGACAATTGTCTTTTTTCTGGCCATTTTATCAGAAAAAGGCTTCTTGCCCCAAAATGTGTGAATGGTGGTTATAATCAAATTTTAGGAAATAGACTGAATTAGGCAAAACCTGAGTAATATAAGTGCTTTATCTATTAAATTGCGCTTACTATAATCCTAAACGACGTATGTGAAATAAACAAAATTATAAACCTTTCCTGGAAAATGATGAGACGCTAGAGACATTGCCTATAATCTCTAGACACACTGATAAGATAACCCATTGCTTAACGATGCTGACCCCCACCCCCTCACCCCATTCTACATATAACGACGCTAGAATCCATCAATCTAACTTTCGGTTCACCTTATTCATTTTTAGCAAGGATATGCCACCTATGACACTAACAGGTGACGCAAATTGAACAGGAAAAACAAAAAGATTTTTAACGAGGAGTCTGCAATCCATGGTTATGTGATAATTTCTTTTGTCTTTTATTGTTATATTGTAAAAAAAAAAATACCCTAATGTGCTTAATTTATCCTTTGTCATGTTTTTATTCTCTTCTTACAGCAACTGTAGTGCTTACTTATTTAATGGATTTTTAAACCAGTGTTAATTTTAACTTGACCAAATTTAACTCAATTTCTTTGACCTTTTCATGAACTTCCTGAGGATGTTCCAAATAAACACCGTTCTCGGGATTCATTCTCCTGCTCAGTTTGTAATTACCACGAATTAAACCCATTTTAACAATATTATATCTATCTATATAGATATAAAAGCCGAAAAAGAAAGATTTCCAGTTGTCCTTATTAACAAAGATCAAAGAATCATTAATGTTAAAGACAACCTCTCGGAATTCTTTCTTTTTTTAATAAGTATTAGTAACAAAGGGATCACATATAACTAAATCACTGCTGCGGCGACATTTCCAAATCATAAAATTTCATTGCAAAACCATCCTCGTGAATCGAGTCGGTTGTTGCATCCATTTCTGATTTCCTGGATGAATTCCGTCAGCATTTCTGGTGTGAATTTCACATTATTCCTCCTCACCCATCAAAAAACGAGTCGTCGCAGCTCTCATAAACTCACGAATCGGGAAATAAAACAAAGCGGCTTCTAATTGGGGAAGGGCGCAAGTTGAAGGCAATCGACTCCTACCAAAACTGTATTTCCAAACCGAGCAATTACCAAATAACGGAGCATTCAGCACACGTGTCCAGCAACGGCGAAAGCTGGAGAGAAACTGGTCGAAGACTTCAATTTACTGCCAGTCTTAAGGATGCCACTCGTAAATTTTAGAAATTTCTTGGATTGCCAAATATCAAACGCTAATAGTCGGAGGGTCCCCCACAACTTAACGAGAGAGGAAAAAGAATGAAACAGGAAAAAAAATGGATACTAACAAATTCCGATAAATGGGTATCGAGGCCACGGGGTCGGGGCATGAGAGCATGTACAAAGCAAAAGAAGTATTCTGATTGCAATCTGCCAAGGCATGACGCAGTCATTAGCCTAAGTAACTTGTAGCAGTCTTTATTCGCCTGGCCTGGACGCGGGACCCATTGGGAGATTGCGTGTCAAAATAGGATGAGAATGAATCAAAACAAAATCGGTGCCAGTGGATGCATTCAAGGCAGAGAGAACTCTATGGGTGAAATAAAAAAGGGGTCTGTCAGAAAGTTAGAAATGGCAACCACGACATGGATATGAATTGAGCGCGGGGATGGGGGGGGGGGGGTATGGGTTGGTCGCGTCTGCGTAGATGGAGGTAGCCCCCCCCCCCCCACAAATTAAGGTGAAAACCAACGAGAATCTCTTGCAGAAAGTGGTTAAAATGGAAGAAAGATATATAACGGCAGATCCTTCCACGGGGGTTGGAGTCGTGGGATGCAGCACGGCTTCCATTCACACCCCTTTGCTGGGAGGCGGCGGGGGAAAGTGTTGGGAGGACAAACAGAGGGAGAAAAGAAGCGGAACAGAAAGGGTGCAACACATCAGCGACCTGCAGACAATGAGGGCGAGAGTTCATCGACAAATAGTAATTATCATTATTATCAATATTACTCGACTTTAGGGCCCCTCAGGGAAGAATTGGCAAAGCGCAGCGGCACAGTTTGAATTGTGTGGAAGAGCGAAAAATTTCGGAGCCGGTTCAATCTCCCTCCTCCAGTGTGGCAGCGAAAATGAGCATGAACACGTCTTGGTTGGAATCGGACGTTTCAATTCTCTCTGGGTTGGTCGAGGGTTTATCCGGGCGGACAAGAAAATGAGAGAATTCACACATGATGAAAAATGAGATGAAAAAATTACGCGAGAATTAACGGAAGAAGAGAAGAGGGGAGAATAAACAAACCGAAATGAGGGAGAAAGCACGAAATAAAGATAAATGAATGAATGCACAGATGGACCCCCCCCCGCAAAAAAAAAAAAAACAAAAAAAAAACAGTGAGAATGGAGAGAAGGAAATGAGATTTTTTTTAAGCGTGCTCATCTGGCGCTAGCCTTCGATTGCAGAAGGCGCCGTAATTAAAATTAAAGTAGGCTACTTTAAAGTTACCAAAACCAAATTTAGAAAAAAAAGACAAAAATCAAGAAGGAAGCACACTCCGGGGTCAGGAGGAGGCCCGCCTCCCCCTGGCGCAGGGATATGCGACCTACAACAAAGAAAGATAAAATGGAGGAAGCCAGCCTCCTCCAAACAGTCAGATAGTCCACAAGTCTATTTACAGTTACACGAACCCGTCCCGAGTAAAGGAACACGCGTTAGCGACCGAGTTCGTCACGGTACCGGAGGACAGGTAACGTGCGCGAAGATCGCCCAGACTGGGACATTCAACAAGAATGTGCCGGAAGGTCTGAGGGACACAACGCAGTCTTCACAGTAGGGCGCAGGCGAGCGCTCCATCAAATGGCGGTGCATCCCGCGAGTGTACCCATTTCGAAGACAACAGAAAGCGACTTGAAGTGGTCGCAGCCTTGAGGGAGGTCGTCCATGGGAACAGTCGTGGTACAATGGTACGCAATTTTAAGTCCATCGCGGCCTTCTCTCATCTTCTTTGTCAAGCAACCCAGATTCCTGCCATGAGGTGGGTGTCAGGAAGAGCC
The DNA here is from genome assembly GCA_963969495.1 of Ceratothoa steindachneri. Taxonomy (NCBI): domain Eukaryota; kingdom Metazoa; phylum Arthropoda; class Malacostraca; order Isopoda; family Cymothoidae; genus Ceratothoa; species Ceratothoa steindachneri. The sequence goes on along the minus strand of OZ018338.1, from coordinate 63,216,682 downwards.
AAACGCTGGTATGGTTGCTCAGTCCTCGCGGACTCCTTGGCGCTCATTCCCTGCAATTCCCACATGTCCAAGAATCCAGCAGAAAATAATCTCGACACCCACCCAGTTCACGGCACCGATGCGTTGTCGATATTCAATTGACACGAGAGTACTCATGGCGCTTTGTGAGTCGCTAAAGATCACAAACCAGTCTTTGAAACGGGCATGAGGCATTATCCCCCGCACCGGGCGAGGAATTGCAACCAGCTGTGAAGACAAGCAGCGACTGGTAGAGCCCAGCTAACTTCGAACAGAGGGCATACGACGGGAAAGACGACCTCCTCCTGGGGATTTGGAGCAGGCCCGAGAGCTACACCGAGCTCTCGAAGGGGTTTTCTAGACCTAAACCCAAAGGGCTTAGGGTATGACTAACGTCTCTCGGCGCCATAGGCACCGTCGAGATCGGCTACGGATGTAGTGAATTACAATGAATTAGAGTACCTCAAAAGACATTTCTGTCCATACCGAGGAGGTGCGAAGATAAAGGCCGTTAGCGACTGAGGGGGGCACCTGGCTTGCACTTACAGGCACATAAGACACTGTGTACGGCGCATAACGAGTGGCCTCTCAACAGCATCGACAAGTAGGCTCTTAATGGTGGACTTGCGGAAGGCACAGGTCGCCAGGCGGAGACCGGGGTGGTGGATCGAGTCCACATTCCGCAATACACGCTCGGCTGCGGATGCATACAACTCGCATCCGTAGTCGAGCTTCGGACGAACAAAGGATGGATAGAAAAGTAAGGAAGTACCCCAGGTGCTGAACGTCACGGGACGAAGAATGGCCCTGGCGCGCGTAAAAGAGACCCTAAGGCTGCGAATATAAGCCTGCCAGATGAGTCGTCGATTGAAAACAAAACCAAGGAAACTGCGCTTGCGCCATTTTCAGGCCAGCGAGGTTTAGGAGGAGGTTTGGGTAAGAGTGGAGCCGTGGATGGCGGCAGAAGTGCACCACCTTAGTCTTGGTCAAGGAAAATCGAAACCTGTGCGCGTCGGCATAGCGAGAGATGCGGTTCAAAGTGAGAATGCACAGATGAAACGGAAAAGTGAGAATGGAGATATAGAAACGAGGGATAATGGATAGATGAAGAAGAGGGAGAATGCTCTGTATAAAAAAATATAGAAAATATACACAGTAGAAATAGAGAGAACTAAAAAGTAAATGCGGGAGAATGCACAGATGAAGGAAATGTAGCAGAATGCAATGAGTGAGAATGAACAGCAGAAGCAAATGAATGTACACACAAAGGAAATTAGTTAGAATTCACGTAAGGGAGAGAATGAACAGTGGAAGATAATGAAGGAGAAAGAAGAACAAAACGAAATCCCCCTCAACTCCGACGACTGACTTTTCGCAGATTTATTTACTCTTAAAATTTAAAGCTTAAACCAACGTGGGCATCTCCCGCACCAAGTTTCTAAGAAGAGATCTGTAATGAAAATGGTGAGGTTAATGAAAGTGAAAATGTGTCGAAGATTAGTTGCAGATCCTCCTACCTGAAGTATGGACGAAGGCTACATCCGACATTCCCTTGAGGAGATGGTAATGGCAGTGAAAGATGAGAACAGTAGAAGGGGAAATGGTTGCGAAGAGAGCAGGCATGTTTACAGCCTCCCCCCCCCACCCAACAGAAGCCATGTGGGAAGGGCTGACCAATCTACCACCTCATGCCCCCTAGCAGAGGTTGGTGACGAAAGCTGGTCGACGACTAGCCTGAAGATTTATCGGCTAGCGAAGAAAAATAGATGAGTGGTGATTTGTAACGAGATGGAAACGTCGAGAGGAAAATAACAAGCAGATAACCCGCCCTATGTGAACAAGAGTTAGACAAGTTTGGGATGGTGATCGCATTGGAGCATTACCAGGACGATCCGTGTGACGTGGGCGTTTCTTTTCGGTAGATGTTACGTGCAATGAATGGCGTTTAGGCCTGGATTCGGGCTGGCGAGATTTCTTGGAGTGTTTCGGTGTTGCATTATTCCCTTAGGAATTGTGTTAGGCAGGTGGGGGGGGGGCGTAATGGTAGTTTCATGGTACAGGCTGTTTATTGGAGTCTCGTTATGGGTTGTAGTACAAGTAAGCATCACAAATGTTAAACGGTAGAAGAGACGGGATGGGGGCATTTAAAGACCCTCGGGAACAGAGCTGGATGTAACAAGTCGAATATTTAGGGGATTGGTGTCATGTGCGCCACTTCCTCCGCTTCGTTCCGTCACGTGAGCAAAGTCGCGAAATTTATAAGCGGGACTCGTGACACCGATGGTAATCCAATAGAATTTTAAGCCTGCTCGGTTTCGCCCGATTACGAGATGCCGCAGTCATTGATTGATCTGAATGATGGCTCTAAGGACACTTTGGCGTGACCCCTGGGGATGGAAACGGTCGCTAGAGGAGAAAAGACTCGACAGGAGCCCAAATAAGAGAGTCGTTTGATGAAAATCAACGACCAGGAGGGCATCGAGGAACTGCGCGTCCGCGGGGTAGAAATGGAGGGGAAACAGACCTGCAGAAGTACGAAGAGAAGAATCTTGGAAAAGATCGCGGATAAAAAGGGCCATGGAAATTCTCAATTCCTAACTACTGGGGTGGGAGAGTTCATTAACCCCCCCCCTCCCTGAAAAAAAATTGGCCAAAGAGCACGACACGCACACAGGAGGTCACTGGGAATACCACAAAACTGGGGGAATACCCGACCAGGAAATCAACACGGTGAGAGAGTAGATAATTAGGAGACAACGAAACGCGGTCTTGCCTCACTGTGATAATTCACCTCTGAGTCTGCTTCAGGGCCGGATTCGATCTAGGGGGAGGAGGGGAAGGCCAGGAAAGCAAGGCCACCTCCCCGCGTCAGACCAATCACCATGAACACAATTCTATACAGAAACGCACGAGTTAAATTGTTCTGAAAATGCAAAAAGGGTTGTGGAGGAGGGGTAGGGGTAGGGGTACCTCTAATGTCTCATCTCACTTTTTGACCCCCCCTCTTCAGTTCAAATTAGTTTGGGGGTTTTCCAATCCGGTTCCTCCCTTTGTCAATGGTTCTCATCACCATGCACTCGGTTGGCTGATTTGAGAACAAGTCTAAATATCACACTTGTCTCGGATGAATGCAGTACTGTATAGATCACATATGTATACATTCAGTAGCTATTTAGAACTATAGAAAATTGGGGTCTATAGAATTGATGCGAAAAAAGTTAAAATATGATGTGTTCTATTATTCAATATTAAAGAAAATATAATTGATTCCATTGCATTTGGGGACAGGGATTATATGTCTGAAGTCAGGAAGCATGGCATAAAAACAATGAACATTAGTGTATACGTGCGGCAATCACATTTAAATTTGAACCTAATACTATTTTTTAATTGTGTACTACTAGTTGATTACAAATAGAGGGGTTATGGGGGTACCCCCCCCACATTTTGAAATAATCACTTTAGGGTTAGAATTCAAATGTGATTGCCAGATGTTGTTAGAAGCTACAATGTTCATTGTTTTTATGCATTCCTTCCATAGCCCCTTAGGTACACGTGAAGCCCGGCCGGCTCTGAGGAAGGAAAAGAATAATTAGCCCAAGATTGAATTGCTGGATAAGTATAAGCAAAGAAATATCATTATACCACACTACTAAAATAAATTATTGCTAAGTTTACATTAGTATTTAGTAAAATAATTGATGCAAATGGATGAAAAAATGTGTTGGAACGAAATGAAGGTGGATGAATTGAGCGTTATGCAAGGAGAGAGGGGTAAGTAAGGCAGTATTAATTGAGAGACTGAGAAATGTGGAAGTGGGAAGAAAGGTGAGAGCAGATTGGAACCCTGTGCAGGAGAGTGAGGAATTAGATAGGGGATGAAAGATATGAAAGGTCAGAGTGAAGAGAAAATACAGACAAATCAAGGATAAGAATAGTGATAGTGCTGAACCGAGGGACAAATGTATCTGTGTCGGAAATGTGAGATGTGGGTATATATAAAGGATGAAGTTAAAATGAAAGAACAAGAAGAGAGCGCATTCATATGCAAGAGGTGCAAGGAGTATAAGAAACTAGAAGGAGCAGCAGCAACACACCGAAGGAAATCCATGGAAAAGCTCGCGGAAGAAAACCAGGCATCGAAGAGGAGGGTTGAAGCGGTAGGGCGAACAAATATAAGACTGCCAGAAGAGTTAAGAGGGAAGAGACAAGGTGCTAGTAGAGTGCCGGAAGAGTTAAGAGGGAAGACAAAAGGTGCTAATAGAGTGCCAGAAGTTAAGAGGGAAGAGACAAGGTGATAGTAGAGTGCCAGAAGTTAAGAGGGAAGATACAAGGTGCCAGTAGAGTGCCATAAGTTAAGATGGAAGAGACAAGGTGCTAGTAGAGTGCCGGAAGAGTCAAGAGGGAAGACAAAAGGTGCTAGTAGAGTGCCGGAAGAGTCAAGAGGGAAGACAAAAGGTGCTAGTAGAGTGCCAGAAGTTAAAATGGAAGAGACAAGGTGCTAGTAGAGTGCCAGAAGAGTTAAGAGGCAAGGTGCTAGTAGAGTGCCAGAAGAGTTAAGAGACAAGGTGCTAGTAGAGGGCCAGAAGAGTTAAGAGAAAAGGTGCTAGTGGAGTGCCAGAAGAGTTAAGAGGGAAGAGAAAAGATGCTAGTAGAGTGCCAGAAGAGTTAAGAGGGAAGAGAAAAGGTGCTAGTAGAGTGCCAGAAGGGTTGAGAGACAAGGCGCTAGTAGAATAAAAGAAGAGTTAAGAGACAAGGTGCTAGTAGAGTACAAGGAAAGTTAAGAGACTAGGTGCAAGTAGAGTGCCAGAAGAGTTAAGAGGGAAGAAACAAGGTGCTAGTAAAGTACAAGAAGAGTTAAGAGGCAAGGTGCTAGTAGAAGGCCAAAAGAGTTAAGAGACAAGGTGCTAGTAGAGTGCCAGAAGAGTTAAGAGGGAAGATAAAAAGTGCTAGTAGAGTGCCAGAAGGGTTGAGAGACAAGGCGTTAGTAGAATAAAAGAAGAGTTAAGAGACAAGGTGCTAGTAGAGTATAAGAAAAGTTAAGACTAGGTGCAAGTAGAGTGCCAGAAGAGTTAAGAGGGAAGAAACAAGGTGCTAGTAAAGTACAAGAAGAGTTAAGAGACAAGGTGCTAGTAGAGTGCCAGAAGAGAAGAGGTGCTAGTAGAGTAAAAGAAGGGTTGAGAGACAAGGCGTAGTAGAATAAGAGAAGACTTATGAGACAAGGTGCTAGTAGAGTGCCAGAAGAGTTAAGAGGGAAGAGACAAGGTGCTAGTAGAGTGACAGAAGAGTTAAGAGAAAAGGTGCTAGAAGAGTGCCAGAAGAGTTAAGAGGGAAGCGACAAGGTGCTAGTAGATTAAAAGAAGAGTTAAGAGACAAGGTGCTAGTAGAGTGCCAGAAGAGTTAAGAGGGAATAAACAAGGTGCTAGTAAAATACAAGAAGAGTTAAGAGACAAGGTGCTAGTGGAGTGCCAGAAGAGTTAAGAGGGAAGAGAAAAGGTGCTAGTAGAGTGCCAGGAGAGTTAAGAGGGAAGAAAAAAAGGTGCTAGTAGAGAGTCAGAAGAGTTAAGAGGGAAGATACAAGGTGCTAGTAAAGTACAAGAAGAGTTAAGAGGCAAGGTGCTAGTAGAAGGCCAAAAGAGTTAAGAGACAAGGTGCTAGTAGAGTGCCAGAAGAGTTAAGAGGGAAGATAAAAAGTGCTAGTAGAGTGCCAGAAGGGTTGAGAGACAAGGCGTTAGTAGAATAAAAGAAGAGTTAAGAGACAAGGTGCTAGTAGAGTGCCAGAAAAGATGAGGGAAGAGAAAAGGTGCTAGTAAAGTACAAGAAGAGTTAAGAGGCAAGGTGCTAGTAGAAGGCCAAAAGAGTTAAGAGGCAAGGTGCTAGTAGAGTGCCAGAAGAGTTAAGAGGGAAGATAAAAAGTGCTAGTAGAGTGCCAGAAGGGTTGAGAGACAAGGCGTTAGTAGAATAAAAGAAGAGTTAAGAGACAAGGTGCTAGTAGAGTACAAGAAAAGTTAAGACTAGGTGCAAGTAGAGTGCCAGAAGAGTTAAGAGGGAAGAAACAAGGTGCTAGTAAAGTACAAAAAGAGTTAAGAGACAAGGTGCTAGTAGAGTGCCAGAAGAGAAGAGGTGCTAGTAGAGTAAAAGAAGGGTTGAGAGACAAGGCGCTAGTAGAATAAAAGAAGAGTTATGAGACAAGGTGCTAGTAGAGTGCCAGAAGAGTTAAGAGGGAAGAGACAAGGTGCTAGTAGAGTGACAGAAGAGTTAAGAGAAAAGGTGCTAGAAGAGTGCCAGAAGAGTTAAGAGGGAAGAGACAAGGTGCTAGTAGATTAAAAGAAGAGTTAAGAGACAAGGTGCTAGTAGAGTGCCAGAAGAGTTAAGAGGGAATAAACAAGGTGAAAGTAAAGTACAAGAAGAGTTAAGAGACAAGGTGCTAGTGGAGTGCCAGAAGAGTTAAGGGGGAAGAGAAAAGGTGCTAGTAGAGTGCCAGGAGAGTTAAGAGGGAAGAAAAAAGGTGCTAGTAGAGTGCCAGGAGAGTTAAGAGGGAAGAAGAAAGGTGCTAATAGAGAGTCAGAAGAGTTAAGAGGGAATATAAAAGGTGCTAGTAGAGTGCCACAAGGGTTAAGAGACAAGGTGCTAGTAAAGAAAAAGAGTTAAGAGACTAGGTGGTAGTAGAATGCCAGAAGAGTTAAGAGAAAAGGTGCTAGTAGAGTGCCAGAAGTTAAGAGGAAAGAAACAAGGTGCTAGTAAAGTAAAAGAAGAGCTAAGAGACAAGGTGCTAGTAGAGTGCCAGAAGAGTTAAGAGGAAAGGTGCTAGTAGAGTGCCAGAAGAGTTAAGAGGGAAGAGAAAAGGTGCTAGTAGAGTGCCAAAAGAGTTAAGCGGGAAGAAAAAGGTGCTAGTAGAGTGTCAGAAGAGTTCAGAGGAAAGAGAAAAGGTGCTAGTAGAGTAAAAGAAGAGTTAAGAGACAAGGAGCTAGTAGAGTGCCAGAAGTTAAGAGGAAAGAGAAAAGGTGCTAGTAGAGTAAAAGAAGAGCTAAGAGACAAGGTGCTAGTAGAGTGCCAGAAGAGTTAATAGGAAAGAAACAAGGTGCTAGTAAAGTAAAAGAAGAGCTAAGAGACAAGGTGCTAGTAGAATGCCAGAAGAGTTTATAGTTAATAGAAAAGGTGCTAGTAGAGTGCCAGAAGAGTTAAGAGGAAAGAAACAAGGTGCTAGTAAAATAAAAGAAGATTTAAGAGACAAGGTGCTAGTAGAGTGCCATAAGAGTTAAGAGGGAAGAAAAAGGTGCTAGTAGAGTGCCAAAAGAGTTAAGAGGGAAGAAAAAGGTGCTAGTAGAGTGCCAAAAGAGTTAAGAGGAAAGAGAAAAGGTGCTAGTAGAGTGCCAGAAGAGTTAAGAGGAAAGAGAAAAGGTGCTAGTAGAGTAAAAGAAGAGTTAAGAGACAAGGAGCTAGTAGAGTGCCAGAAGTTAAGAGGGAAGAGAAAAGGTGCTAGTAGAGTAAAAGAAGAGATAAGAGACAAGGTGCTAGTAGAGTGCCAGAAGAGTTAAGAGGGAAGAGAAAAGGTGCTAGTAGAGTGCCCAAAGAGTTAGGAGGGAAGAAAAAGGTGCTGGTAGAGTGCCAAAAGAGTTAAGAGGAAAGAGAAAAGGTGCTAGTAGAGTAAAAGAAGAGTTAAGAGACAAGGAGCTAGTAGAGTGCCAGAAGTTAGAGGGAAGAGAAAAGGTGCTAGTAGAGTAAAAGAAGAGATAAGAGACAAGGTGCTAGTAGAGTGCAAGAAGAGTTAAGATAAAGGTGCTAAATTTTTTTATTTTTATTTAAGGGGCTATCTGGCGACTGCCGACTTAGGCATAAATCGCCGTAAACAAATAGCCTAGTTCTAGGCTACTTTAAAAAATTGAACAGGAAACAACAATAAAAAGAAATAAGAATAACAAAACAAAAACAAAAATTAAACCTGGATAAATGAAAGGAAGAAGGCCGGCCTCCCCTCAAAGGTCAACAAGTCCACCAGTCAAAGTGCACGCACTCGTCCCGAGCACAAGGGACAGGCGGTAGTGACCCCGCCCATGCCGGTACCGGGACAGGTGTCGTGCGCGAAGATCACCTAGACTGGGACATTCGACAAGAATGTGCCGAACAGTCTGGGGGACTATGCAGTCATTGCAATAAGGCGCAGGCGAGCGCTCCATCAAATAGCGATGCGTCACACGAGTGTGTCCAATTCGGAGACGACAGAAAGCGACCTGAAGCCGCCGCGGCATTGGGGGATAGGTCCATGGGAACAGTCGCGGCGTAATAGCACGCAACTTTAAGTTCCCTTCGACCGTCTCCCATCTTCTTTGCCAAGCAGTCCGAAGAGCTGCCCGTATTCCTGCCATGTAGTCAGTGTGAAGAAGAGCGAAACGCTGGTCCGGTCGCAGAGTCCTCGCGGACTCTTTGGCGCGCTCATTCCCCTCAATTCCTACATGTCCAGGAACCCAGCAGAAGATAATCTCGACATCCACCCGGCTCGCCAAAACCGTGGCGTCACGGATATCGCGAACCAGGGGATGCGGAGATTCCAATGCCCCAAGAGCACTCAGGGTGCTTTGTGAGTCGCTATAGATCACAATCCGGTCTCCGAACCGGGCACGTCGCGTAATCTCCCGTACCGAGTGGTGTATTGCCACCAGCTCAGCCGTGAAGACAGACACAGCGCCTGGTAGAACCCCGCTGACTTCAAACACAGGGGATACGGCGTGGAAGCCGACCCCCTCTTGGGACTTGGAGCCATCCGTATAAACTGGCACGGTACCAGCGTGACACGATGTGTACTCCAAAAAGGTCGAACGCAATACTCCCGGCGCCGTACAAGCTTTGGGAGCAGAGGCGTGGCGACAAATAGCCAAATGTTGTACAGGGTGGCGTGCTGGGCAGAATCAGGGGCGCCACCGGCCCGAGAGCTATATCTACCTCTCGAAGGAGTTTCCTGGCCCTAAACTCAAAGGGCTTAGGGTATGACTGGCGTCTCTCGGCGGCATAGGCACCATCGAGATCAGCTGCGGAAGCAGTGAGAGCTGTTGGTGACTGAGGGAGGCGCGGGGCTCGCGCGTACAGGCGGGTGATGCACTGCACGCGGCGCAGAGCGAGTGGCATCTCCCCAGCATCGACCAACAGGCTCACAATGGGGGAAGTGCAGAAGGCACCGGTCGCAAGGCGAAGGCCCGTGTGGTGGATTGAATCCACCTTCCGCAATAAACGCTCGGCTGCGGATGCATAAAACTCGCATCCGTAGTCGAGCTTCGAACGAACAAAGGATCGATAAAAAAGTAGGGCAGTTGTCCTATCAGCGCCCCAAGCGCTGAACGTCACGGAACGGAGAATGTCCATGGCGCGGGTACAGGAGACCCTAAGGCTGCAAATATGAGCCTCCCAGGTGAGGCGTCGGTCGAATACAAGACCAAGGAAACGGTGCGACTCAACCACATCCAGGCGCACCCCATTAAGAAACAAATCTGGGTCGGGGTGAACCGTGGATGGCGGCAGAAGTGCACCACCTTAGTCTTGGCCAAAGAAAACCGAAACCTGTGCGATTCGGCATAGCGAGAGACGCGGTTCAATGCCTGTTGGAGTCGACGCTCCAGAGTTGGCATCTGGGCCGCGCCAAAAGAGATCGAAAGGTCGTCCACGTAGAGCGTAGCGAGAACATCTTCCTGCAGGACCGAGGTGATGCCGTTGATGCTCAGGGCAAAGAGTGTGAAACTGAGGACACTTCCCTGCGGGACACCCTCTTCCTGCTCCTTTGGGCCGGAGAGGGCTCCCGTACGCGGAATCGACGATCTCGCAAAAATTCAGATATAAACATTGGGAGGCGTCCTCTCGCCCCTATCGTGTGGAGAGTCTCCATGATACCGTATCGCCATGCGGTATCATAGGCCTTCTCCAGATCGAAAAAGACTGTGGCGTAGTGCTGTCTACGAAGGAAAGCCTCGCATACGGCATTTTCCAGTGGGAGCAGAGCATCCGACGTGGAGTGGAACTTACGGAAGCCGCACTGTGCGGAAGACAGATGGCCTCCGCTGTCCAGGAAAAAGGCTAGTCTAACATTTACCAATTTCTCCATCAACTTGCACACGCAAGAGGTTAAAGAAACTGGGTGGAAACCGGTCGGAGTAGTGATCTCTCCTCGGTTTGCGAAAGGCGAGCACAGTAGCGATTCGCCAGGAGTCTGGGAGAAGACCTTCCACCCAGATCCTGTTGAACAAATCTAACAGAAAGGCCATGCCTCGCTCACCCAGGTGTCGAAGCAAGGCGTACGGGACATCGTCCGGACCATGGGCGGTGTCCGCGCACGAAGCGAGAGCGGAACGCAACTCACTCACAATAAACTTGTCGTTGAAGGGTTCTCCGCCTCTGGGGTAAAGTCCAGCCGGCGGCCTTCCGCGACATCACGACGTGCATTGAATGCTGGAGGAGCAGCATCACGGCTAGAGAATGCGGAAAAAGCGGTCGCGAAGGATTCCGCCACAAACGCGGGGTCCGAGATTGCGGTCCCATTCTCCTGGAGAACGGGAGGGGGGTCCTGCGAGAACTTGCCCCGAATCCTTTTGACTCGCTTCCACACCTCAGCTAAAGGGGTCTTCCCGTTAAGTTAAGACACGTATGCCCACCAAGAAGAGCGGCGGGCGTTCTTCGAAATATACCGGAACCTAGCCCTAGCCCGACGAAATTCAGCGACAATGAAATCGTTCGGGCGGCGCTTATAGCGCATGTAGGCATAACGCTTCTGTTTGAGGGCCGTCTCACACTCGGCCGACCACCATGGGAGTAGTCGGCGTGCAAAACAGTCAGACGTCCCAGGAATAGTAGTCAGGCCCACGGCGATGAGGTTGCCGGAGAAAAACTCAACGGCCTCATCTACCGACCTAAACTCCTCGACTGAGATAGAGAATTCAGTCATTTACACAGACTTCGGGTGACCCCGACTTCGCACGTCTACATGAGCGATTCGTATGGCCTGAAGCGGTGACAGTAATAGCACTGCCGCGGTAGTGGCACGAATGCCTTCACGCGGTAGCGGTACCAACCGGCACGCACCGACTCAGGGAGCTTGTCACAGTCGAACGTGACGAAGAGTGTAGGGGTGGGTCTCGAGGCCCCTCCATGTTTTCTCATCACACGTTCGACCTTGACCGCCCCATGGTCGGCCAGCTCTAGGGTGATGTCCTCAATGGAGTAGTCAACGACTTCCGTCGCATAAACTATTCCTTTCACAAAGTTCATGGTAGAGTGCGGCGTCACACTCACCGGGGTGCCATGCAGTGTCCGAAGAGCACTTATCTTGGCCGCCTCGGCGGGATTCGCCGCATTCGCCAGAAGGCTCTCGTCCGAGAAACGGGTCACCTTCGGCTCTCTACCAATTGCACTAGCTAATCCTCTCCTCTGATGGATCATGTTGCCCTTGGATAACATGGTGCCATCAGTGGAGCGAATAATGAGGAAGCGTTTGAAGCCGGCGGGCTCGAAAACGGCAGGTAACCTCTGAATGAGGGGCCCCGATGTCATCGAGGCTCCGCCCTGTGCACTTTTGGTATTAGTCTTAGTCAGGGGCTCCGCAACCGGGGGGGGCAGAGGGGACGGATGTGCCGATCTCGGCTTGGTCGCTTGCCAGAGTGGCAGCAGACCCATCCGTCCCCGCAGCCCCCGCGGATGGAGAGGAGCCCCGAGTCTTCTTTGTCTTCCTGGTCTTGGTCTTTTTCTTTTTTGGAGAGGAGGGCGGGGAATGAACCCGCTTCTCACCCCTGCCGGTAGAAGCACCTAGGCCAGATGTACCGGCCTCAGCCAGATGTACCGGCCTCAGCCAGGTCCTTCTCCGAAATGGAGAAGGTCCTGGTGGTCGCAGGGGCATCATCCGGAGATCCCTCCCCTCCTTGTACTGTCTGAGAATCCCCAGCCCTTTGAGGAGGACCTTGCATAGGGGCGGATTCAGGTTCGGTGCTTGGCGCCGAGCCCGGATTTCCCCCCCATGGAAGGCCCTACCCTCTGAGGCTGGTTTTCCTCAAGGACCATGTCTATCACAGAAGGGGCCTCCAGTTGGCCATCCCCTCCCAGGACATCGCAGGTCCCCTTGGCAGCGTCATGAGTCTTTTGTGGGGAGGCACAGTCCTTGCCCCCGGCAAGGTTTAAAATTCTTGCCAGCAGGTCTTTTGAGGAAAGCGACTGAAGGGGCCTGGCTTCCCTCTCCCCCCTAAGGGGGTTCGCCCTACCAAGCCGCTTACACAAGGGGCGGTCGGCAATGGGCTGCCTGCTTGCTTTCTTGGCAGTCCCCTTAGAAAGCAAAGGAGGGACTGCCGCTGGAATTAGGGAGGTGCCCGAAAGCACCTCAAGAGAATGGGGTGAGGGGGAGTCCCCTACACCCGTAGGCGTAGGAGAGGAGTAAGCCTCCTTTCCAGTTAAAGAAGTATGGAGGGTCCCCTGCGCAAGCACAAGGGGAGGGGGACCTCCATTTTTTCGGTAGAGCTGCCCGAGGGCGGCTTCGTTGATGTTCTTGGGGAAGTTGGGGGTTGGATTTTTTTTTTTATTTTCATCATTGGGCGTGGTGACACTATTTGTGCTACGGGATGCAATAGCTCATCACCTCTTGCAGTTGCCCGCACTGCAAGAGGTGCTTACAGGCCTGGCAGAGCCAGGCGCCGCCATTTCGGACCACCCCTCCCGCCTGGTGGCCTGGCAGTCCATCGGCATGGCGGCTCCACCTTAGACACGGCGTAAAAAAGATAGATTTTGAAGACGAGAGGAAAAGGGATGTGAGGAAGGTATGGGTGGGGATGAAGCAGGTTGTTAAAAACCAACCACCCTAGACCGGAGCTCAGGGGTTAGGGAACATTGTCCCCTCCCCCCTCAGCCCCGATCCAGGACGGTTGGCCGAGAAGAAGGTCAGCATCTACCCTGTGAAATTAGAGGCTGACCAGAGAAAGTTGTGGGAGAGGTTGTATGAAAAGAGAGGAAACAAGTGTTTTGAAGGAAGGAAGAGAGACTAAGCTGGAGCCGGACGGGGTGCCGAGTCCAGTCAGCACGGCGACCAGGATGGCAAATCGCAGCGCCCCTTACGGGGAAGGGTGCTAGAAGAGGGCCAGAATAGTTAAAAGAAAAGGTGCTAGTAGAGTGCCAGAAGAGTTAAGAGACAAGGTGCTAGTAGAGTGCCAGAGGAGTTAGGAGGGAAGAAACAAGGTGCTAGTAGGGTAAAAGAAGAGTTAAGAGACAAGGTGCTAGTAGAGTGCCAGAAAAGTTAAGAGGGAAGAGAAAAAGTGCTAGTAGAGTGGCAGAAGAGTTAAGAGGGAAGAGAAAAGGTGCTAGCAGAGTGCCAGAAGAGTTAAGAGAAAAGGTGCTAGTAAAAGGCCAGAAGAGTTAAGAGACAAGGTGCTAGTAGAGTAAAAGAAGTTGATACAAGGTGTTAGTAGAGTGCCAGAAGAGTTAAGAGGGAAGAGAACAGGTGCTAGTAGAGTGCCATAAGAGTTAAGAGGGAAGAGACAAGGGGCTAGTAGAGTGACATAAGAGTTAAGAGAAAAGGTGCTAGTAGAGTGATAGAAGAGTTAAGGGAAAAGGTGCTAGTAGAGTGGCAGAAGAGTTAAGAGACAATGTGCTAGTATAGTGGCAGAAGAGTTAAGAGAAAAGGTGCCAGTAGAGTGGCAGAAGAGTTAAGAGAAAAGGTGCTAGTAGAGTGCCAGAGGAGTTAAAAGACAAGGTGCTAGTAGAGTGCCAGAAGAGTTAAGAAGGAAGAAACAAGTTGCTAGTAGATTAAAAGAAGAGTTACAAGGAGTTACAAGGAAAGAAAGTAACCTAGGAGACCTTACGGTCCATTCAAAGAGGGTACCTTTGGACTAGCAATTGAGTAGGCACATGGCTGCTCAATTGTTTTGAGGCCCTAAACGGCCACTTTTCAAGACTTTGTCTAGTCTGGACTTGAACTGGTCAACAGATTCACTGTTGACAACTTCCACTGGAAGTGCGTTCTACTTACCGCAAATACTGTAGGTGAAAAAGTTTCCACACAGATTGTGGTTATGTAATCCAAACTGGCGCTTTATGTAGCCTAACATCCTTTGGGCTTTCTTCTCTGCATCGAGAACTTGAGGTCGCTAGTGATAGTAACACTCAAGTCCTTCTCAGTGTCACTCGATTCAAGGGCAGTTCCCTTAAGGAAGTACTGAGATTTGGGGTTTCGGTGGCCGATATGCATTACTTTGCATTTCCCCACGTTGAAAGGCATTTGCCACGTGTCCGACCACTCCCCAATCCTTTGAAGGTCCTCTTGGAGGCTGGCAGTGTTCCTCTCCTTTGACACATTGATACCAAGCTTGGTGTCGTCGGCAAATTTGGAGATTTTGGCAACCATGTCTCCGTCCATGTCGTTGACATAGAAAATAAAGAGTAGTGGTCCAAGGACGGAACCTTGAGGGACACCGCTAGATACGGGCGCCCATTCACCACTACGCGTTGCCGTCTGTCACTTAGCCAGCTCTCTATCCAACCTGCACCTTGCCGCCTATGCCCTGCGCACGCACTTTCCGGAGAAGGCGGCGGTGCGGTACCTTGTCAAAGGCCTTTTGGAAGTCAAGGTACACAACATCCACCGCCTTGTCTCGATCATGCTCACTGAACACGAAGTGGAAGAATTCCACAAAGTTCGTCAGGCATGACCGTTGCCTTCGGAAGCAGTGCTGGGAACTCTTCAGTAGCAGGTTTGACTCTAAATAAGACATTATCTTGTCCACTATCATGCTTTCCATGAGTTTACCGACTATCGAAGTCAGACTGATGGGTCGGTAGTTTGACGGATGGCTGGGGTCTCCTTTCTTGAAGATCGGAGTCACCTCCGCCTCACGCCAGTCTCTAGGAACGCACCCGGTCCGGATTGACATGTTAAAGATAGTGCACAGATGTCGTGATACTTCATCGCACACTTCCTTCAACACCTTGGATAGAAACTCGTCCGGTCCGGGGGACTTATTCGTCTCTAGGTCAGGGATCTTTTTCTTTATTTCACCTTCGGTGAAGTCCATTATCTCCAGCTTTTGCCCCAGGTAGGAATCCGTGGGCTGGGGGATCGGACCACACTCTTTAGTAAACACTGAAGAGAAGTAGTCATTGAGCAGGTTAGCATTTTCTACATCTGACTGAGTTAATGCACCCTCCTCGTCCACTAAGGGCCCAATCCTACGATGGATTGGTTTACGGCTATTTACATAGCCGAAGAACTTCTTGGGATTCACCTTGCAGAGTCTCGCCACTCGGAGTTCCTCAGACCACTTAGCCGCCCTTCACTCTTCTGGCTAGCCTCCGGGTACTCGTCAAAGGCACCCGAGATCTTCGATCGCGGGTACACATTTCTCTTCTCCCTAAGTAGTTGGCCGATTTCTCGATTAAACCACTTTGGTTAAACAGAAGACCGACGGAGGCATTTCAGAGGGATGCAACTTGATTGAAGACTCATGAACTTATTTTTGAAATTGTTCCACGAATCCTCAACCTCTTCGAATACCGCTAGCCTTACATCAGTCAGCCCAGCACGAAGGCTCGCAAAGTCTGCTCTTCTCAAGTCAAGTTCCTTGATTGACTGGCAACAGACCTTACCTTCGGGATCTTGACGGTAAATCTAATTAGCTGGTGATCACTGACACCGAGCTCTTCGCCTACAGAGAGATCCTCAACGATATCATCCTCAGAGGTGAAGACCAAGTCGAGGATATTGTCTCCTCTCGTCGGTTCTCTGATCCATTAAGTGAGGAACTCGTTGTTGGCGAACTCCAGGAGTAGCGCGCTCTCGCCACAGGCGGCTCTGGTTTCCCAGTCAACTTGTCTGAAGTCGCCCATAACGATGCACACTCTGACTTGAACAAGCTCACCCAGCAGCTAGTACAGTTCCCTGTCCTTCTCAACGGGTTGGGAAGGGGGTCTGTAAAGCAGCAGGGTCCTGTATCTGACAGGACCTATCTCTAAGTCAATGCCTAGAAGCTCGTGATCGGATATAATGTTGGAGTTCGTAGATTTGATTGTATCCTTGACATACAACATTACAAGGTGCTAGTAGAGTGCCAGAAGAGTTAAGAGAGAAGAGACAAGGTGCTAGTAGAGTGCCAGAAGAGTTAAGAGGGAAGAGACAAGGTGCTAGTATAGTGCCACAAGAGTTAAGAGAAAAGGTGATAGTAGAGTGCCACAAGAGTTAAGAGACAAGGTGCTAGTAGTGCCATAAGAGTTAAGAGGGAAGATAAAAAGTGCTAGTAGAGTGCCAGAAGAGTTAAGAGACAAGGTGCTAGTAGAGTAGAAGAAGAGTTAAGAGACAAGGTGCTAGTAGAGTAGAAGAAGAGTTAAAACAAGGTGTTAGTAGAGTGCCAGAAGAGTTAAGAGGGAAGAGAAAAGGTGCTAGTAGGGTGCCACAGGAGTTAAGAGACAAGGTGCTAGTATAGTAAAAGAAGAGTTAAGAGGGAAGAAACAAGGTGCTAGTAGAGTAAAAGAAGAGTTAAGAGACAAGGTTCTAGTAGAGTAAAAGAAAAGTTAAGACACAAGGTGCTAGTAGAGGGCCAGAAGAGTTAAGAGGGAAGAGACAAGGTGCTAGTAGAGTGCCGGAAGAGTTAAGAGACAAGGTGCTAGTAAAGTGCCAGAAGAGTTAAGAGGGAAGATAAAAAGTAATAGTGGAGTGCCAGAAGAGTTAAGAGTACTATACAGAACAAAATTTAGTTTCTCCTTTGTAAATACTGATGCAAAATGACCATTTAGTACCTCAAATATTTCCTCATCAGTTTCTCTCACAACCCCTTCATATTTGATAGGTCCTATTTTAACTCAGCTAGACTTTTTATTAATTTCATAGTAACTAAAGAACTTTCTAGGATCTTTGTTGCTATCCTGAGCTAATTTAATTTATGACACCCTTTTGTTCTTCTTTATAATCTTATTTAACTCATTCCTAGCCATTCTATAATCACTTAAATTTTGAATATTATTTTCTACCTGTAATTTCTTATATGCCCTTTTTCTTCTCTGAAAATTTTCTAGCTATCTCCTGATTCCACCATCATGGTTTCCTACTTTTGTTCCTAATGGCCTTCATTGGGATACATTGCTCTTGGACTACATTTATTATATGCTTGAAAGTATTTTTACCTCTGAATTCTACATCCCAGTCTACCAAATTTAGCAAGCTTCGGAGTTTTACATAATCTCCCTTATGAAAATTTGGAACTTTTACAGCATTCTCTGTTATTTTACCCTTCTCAATTCCCAAGTTAAAACGAACTATCTGATGGTCACTATTTCCCAATGCTTCCCCAACAGTCAATTCTTGAACTAAATGATCACTGTTAGAAAATACTAAATCTAATATATTGTCCCCTCTCGTTGGCTCATTAACAAATTGATTCAAAAAATTAGCCTCAAAGCATTCTATGAACCTACCACTTGTTCTATCCCTACCTATCGTATTTTCGCAGTCCACAGAGTTTAAGTTGAAGTCCCCAATAATAACTGCATCTGTTTCACATCCCTTATCACTAGTTCATCTATATCATCAGTCTGCCCTGGTGGTCTGTACAAAGCTCCCAAATGCACCATTCTATTTTTACTGAACCAAATATCTATCCAAAGTGACTCAACTCCATCCTGCTTTATTGAAGTATTTAAACTTGAAACAATGTTGTTTTTTATATAGGTGGGCACTGAAAATTATTCCTCCACCAATCCTACTTGTCCTTTGACTAATGTACATATTATAACCTTGTAAATAAAATTCACTTATAGTGTCACTAAATTCTATTTCATTAACTCATAATTCAGTAACACATAATATATCTATATCCTCATCGCTAATATAACTAAATAGCTCATCCTTCTTGTTTCTCCGACTAAGAGCATTTGTATAGAAACAATTTAACCCCCCTTCCCTAAAGCACCTCTTCCAACCTGAATAACCTCACCTATATCACCTTGAAACCTATTTCTGTTATCTGCCAAGTCCATTCTACTTTCAGTATTATAATCTCCTCTCTTAATTCCCTCACCACTATTAGTATCTAGTTTCCTGTCCGTAAAGACCTAATAACACGATCATACTCCTCCCAAAACACATCTACCCCCTCCCTACTCAAATGCAGTCTATCCATCGCATACATTTCTTTCATTCCAACAAACCTATCCCACACATCCACAAACATGACACCTTCCATCTCACACATCCTCCTCACATAATCATTCAGCCTAATCGCATGAGACATCACTTCCTCTCTTAGGGCACTGAATCTATTAGTCAAGCTAATAGGTTCTGTGTCTCTCTGACTCACACACCTATTCTCCCCCTGGCTAACCGCCTCAACAGAGGCAACCCTATTCTCACAAAGAACAGGAGAAGCCTCACTAGCTACACATTTCCTAACCACTCTCCACTGTCCCCCATCCTCACTAGGCCTATTTCTAACTAATCTTAGGGGGCTAACTTCCCTATACCTAGAACTATCCTACCTCCTCCACTGGCCCTCTACCTTCACCTGAAACATCTATCTGGCCTACCTCACCACCTAACCTATTCCCAGCCCTAGGCCTAACACTAAGTTCCCTCCTGAGCTCAGAAACTAACCCCTCCAGCCTACATATCCTGTCTAAATCTTGCATTCTCATCCTCTCTAAATCTACAATGCATTCACGCAGCCCACATACAACACATGTATACCCCTCAGCAACTACACCACAACCAATGGCGGGACCCCTTGCATACACATCGCTCTCAAACTTTTCATGAAGTTCCGCACCCTTGCCATACCAATGCTTTCAGGCTTCCTACATACTTCACTCATTACCTCCTTCCTTAAGTCATCCACACTATCGGGCACTCTCACATCTACTCCATCACTCTTCAAATCTTGCAAACCATTCCATACACTCTCAAACAAGGAATCACCACCACCCTTACTCTCCTTCCCATTCATAATTCATAATCCCTTTAGGCAAATACTCAGGATCACTCACTCGACACACATTTTCATCATTCGTACTAGGATACCTTGACATCAAATCAGCCACTCCATTCTGTTCACCAGGCACATAATCACATAGTCAAAGTCACTCAAATCTTCCAAAGTCCTTGCAATCCTACTATCAGCCCACTTCATACGCTGCAGATGCACAAGAGGTTGATGATCTGTTTTGATTACAAACCTCACACAATACAAAAATGGGTGCAACACTTTCAAACAATGCCTAATCGCAGCCAACTCTCACTCCACAGTTGAATACTTTCGTTCTGCAACATTCATAGACTTGGATACATACCCAATTATTCGCCTGACATTCTCTCCATTCAAACGCTGCTCTTGCATCAGAAAACCTCCTATACAATACCCACTTGCATCGGTATACAATTCAAGCATTTTAGCTTTCATACTATAATATGGATACGCCAATTCAACATCTTCAGCCACTGCCTCTTTCAGTTTCTCATACGTCTCATTCATCTTATCATTCCACCTGACAACCATACTACATTTCTTGCCCATCCACTCAGTCAGAGGCTTACTCACACCAGAACAATCACATATAAACTTTCGCTGGAACTCAATCAAACCCCAAAATGACTTCAGTTGCTTCACAGTCACCGGTTTCGGAAACATTCGCACCTTCTCAACATACTTTGGTGATTTTCATAACCCATTCTCAGTCACCATATGCCCAAGGAATTCCACTTCTTTCGCAAACCATTCATACTTTGCCATTTTCACCTTCACACCAACACTCTCCAATGTTCTCAACACATCATTCCCCAATCTCATATGCTCCTCAAAAGTCTCAGTCATAATCAAAATATCATCTAGAAACGCAATCACATTCTTACTCGCAAACTTACTCAACACAACATTCATTGCCCTCTGGAAGGCTCCGGGAGCATTAGCCAACCCAAAGCTGAGGTTCTGGAACTGATAATGCCTCTTTGTGGAAGAGAAGGCAGTTACCGGCCGGCTCTCCTCAGCAATGGGCATCTGGTAATACCCCATATCAGATCCAGCTTCGTAAACCACTCCATCCCATGCATACTATATGTCATAGAATAGGCTCCCGATGATATACCATATATAAGTATTCTTAAGGGAATTTTCTATATTTCGTGTGGTAATCTGATTGGCCAAGGTTAGTTCAAAAAGGCAGGGGGCTGGAGAGGCTTATTTATCTTCAATATGCTTAAGAAGTGGAACAAGCACAAGGATAAATAATATGGCTACCATTAATAAAATAGTTTTATTAATTAAACTATCAACACACAAAAAAATGTTTACATAAGTGGGGATTAAAAATGGGAGAAACACGTGAATGAATAGGGTCATGGGAATATCTGACTAATCTGAGGATTATGATTTGGAGAGATTTAAAATGGTAAAGAAACAAAAAAGGCGGGGGGGGGAATGGTTTGCTAAACCATTTAAAGCACAGACAGGGTTGCGTTGACAAAATGTTAAATGATTAAAGGTAATGCTCAGCTTATGCAATTACAAAGTTGTTGTGCAGAGGAAGATGATGCGAAGGAATCTTCGGTCCAACTGGCGATTTCCAGCAGAAGGGTTCTTCGGGGGGTTGTCCTTAATGAGGGGAAAGGACTGTCTTCGAGGAGTGAGAGCGAAATGAGGCTCGGAAGTACGAGCGATCCTTGTGACAGCAAATCAGAGATGTTCTAGATGAACAATGGAGGTTATTGTTGAAATCAAGCGTTCTCTTGAAGAACGTTAAAAAGGGGGGAATTAAATTATCCAGACGTGATGTCTTGGGAACGAGAACCGTTTATTGTCGAACGGACTCAAAGAACAATGGCTGTTCTAACGTTCTCTTTCTGAACAACAGGGAGGCCTTGTTGACTTGGCGTCTCAAAGGGCATGAACCTTGGCACTCAAGGAAAATTGTCCTCTTCTGAACAATAATGGTTTTCTCGGCAGAGTTCCTAGGTGCACAAGGCAGACTGGATCGGACTAGAGGTGACCACTTGAAAATTAAAAAGCAAGTGTGTAGGTTGGATTTAAGAAAATATTTTTTCACCAATAGAGTGGTAGACTTCTGGAACAAATTGCCGCGGAGGGTAGTAGGTAGTCCAAATTTAAATGTATTTGAAATTAGGTTGGATGAGTTTATGGGGAGGGAAGGTTGTGATGGTTTGGTATATATTAATATTGTTTGTATATATCTATAGCTGCATGATTTAGTTCTTGACAAGCCTTGATTGGTGATACCCTTGCTTCTGGATGCAATCCTATGGATGTCATTTTCTTGGGAGTTTGGGTGCCTTAAAAAAGGCCGTTTGACTCAGATGACCTATGATGAGCCCTTGTGGATTTTGTCATCTGTTATATTATATTGTGGGGGACTTTGATTTTGTCTTCCCCTGGTGATGGTGCTTTTTGTGGGTGGGTTTTGACGGATGCGGATGATCTTTGATAGGCCCTTGTGGCTTTTGTCATCTGTGAAATTATGTAATGTTATGATAATGCACTTCTGCTTCCTCTCGCAGGATACACGTGGGTAAGCAGGTGTTTTAACATGTGATAGAGGCTGAATTAAAGCGGCCTCAGACCTTCTATCACACTATACACACACTCAGTTAACACACACTTTGGAAACCTTTCTTTCACCTTTCGATAATCCACACACAGATGCAATCTTCCATCCAGCTTACGTACAGGAACAATTGGACTATTCCATGCACTCTCACTTTCTTCAATCACCCCCAATTGTTCTAATTCCCACACTGCTCCTCAATCTCATCAGCAACCAGACGAGGAAAAATGCCTTGGCCACTGATAGATTGGGGAGTCCTCCTTCAGGACAATCTTGAATTCTGGGAGTTTTGCAACCCCAAAATCCAGATCACCCTTACTGAGGGCTCCCTTTCGTTCAAATATCATTCAGTACACATCCTCCCTTTCATACTCATTCAGACAGCCATCTAATTTCACCATGCCCTTCACTTCATTATATGTCCATTCACATGTCTTTTCATTTGCAACATTCACCCTGACATCTGTGCTATCATCCATACCTACCTCATTGACAGTGGAGAGGTGACCTAGTACATCTCCAACTTGGATCCCTCTCACCTGCCCTTTCACCCTGGGGTCCACTTGCACACATACAAACAGATCATTCATTCTCATCAAGCCATCAAACACACAAGCAACACGCCTTACCTTATAACACGCATCCTTTCCATCCAATATCACAGTTTTCTCACCCACATTCAAACTAACATCCTTACTCCAACTCACTCTAACAGACACCCTTTCACCCTTCACAAGCCTTACACTCTCCATAGCAGTCACCTCAATACCAGTAAACACACTCCTCAAAACACTACCATCTTTCCCTACATACAACTTATACACCCATTTTTACCAATCTTCCTCTCAATCTGATCACTCGCAGGATGCATAACCATATGATTCATTTTCATAAAATCATACCCAAAAATCACACCATACTCACTACTCACCTTATCAATCACAGATTATTCATATTCATTCATCAACATACCATGCATTCAAACAGCTGACCTTATCATTCCAATCACAGGCACTCTCCTATTACCAATACCTACCAAACTACCCTTGCACTCAGACAGGAGGGCTTTCTCACTCACCTTGTCATATAAATATTTATACACCAAGCTCATCTTGCATTCAATTCCACCTTCACACTCATACTTCCTACCAGACAGCACTTTCACACTAGACAGACTTACCAACACATTACTCACACTCATGCACCCAGAGGATACTTCACCAGGTACCCTCTTACAAATCAGTTTCCACCTTACGCTCTCAGTCTAATCCAACACTTTTCACTTGAATGTCCTTCCATCGCACAATAGCTACATACATTACTCTGGTCATGACACATCCTCGCATAAAGACCAGCCTTTCCACAATTACCACAAGCATACTTCATACTTCCCCCAGCAGTTGCTCCACCATTCAACCTCGGACAATCTTTCTTCAAATGGCCTATTTCTTTACCCTCTAAGCACTCTTTCACACTTTCCTGGCAATCCTTTATCATATGCCCTTTCTTACCACACCCAAAACATGCACCAGACATCCAACTACATTCTGCCAACATATGACCTTTCCTTCCACAATCTTTCTCACACCATTCGGTCTCTCATTTGCTGGGACATACCTCAGTTTGTCTCTCATATATCCGTTCCCACGATATTAACCTTCTTGAGTCAGTGCAACAGAGGGCAACAAAGATTATTCCTTCCCTGAGGCACCTTGAATATATAGATAGACTGAGGGTATTAAATATGTTCTTGTTCGAAAGGTGTGTGAGAGGGGATATGATTGAGCTCTTTAAAATTTTCTGGGATAGATAAATTGGATGTTAGCAAGTTTTTTGAGTTAGATGATGGAAATCGGACTAGAGGTCACCACTTGAAAATTAAAAAGCAAGGGTGTAGGTTGGATTTAAGAAAATATTTTTTCACCAATAGAGTGGTAGACTTCTGGAACAAATTGCCGCAGAGGGTAGTAGGTAGTCCAAATCTAAATGTATTTAAGAGTAGGTTGGATGAGTTGATGGGAAGGGAAGGTTGTGATGGTTCCTAAGTTTTGTATATATTAGTATTGTTTGTATATATCTATAGTTGCATGATTTAGTTCTTGACAAGCCTTGATTGGTGATACCCTTGTTTCTGATGCAATCCTCTGGATGTAGTTTTCCTGGGAGTTTGGGTGCCTTAAAAAAGAGGCCGTTTGACTCGGATGACCTATGATGAGCCCTTGTGGCTTTTGTCATCTGTTATATTATATTGTGGGGGACTTTTATTTTGCCTTTCCTTGGTGATGGTGCTTTTTGTTTTTGATCCGCTTGTGTGGCTGGTTTAAATTGTATATTGTGGGCGCGTGATCTGACACAATCCTATGGATTGTTTAAATATATATTGTAGATGCATGATCTGACACAATCCTATGGATTGTTTATAAAGTAGTTGCATGATCTGATATAGCCCTATGTGGGTGGGTTTTGATGGATGCGGATGACCTTTGATAGGCCCTTGTGGCTTTTGTCATCCGTGAAATTATGTTATGTTATGTTTGACATTCATCTGTCCCCTTCCATTTACCCATCCATTCTGCCAGCCCAGGAAGTTCAACATCACTCCAGCTGGTGCAGCCTTCAGGGCATCCCTGTAGCTGACAAACTGCTGGGGTGGATGAAAGCTCCTGGGCTTCTTACCCCCAACATTCACACTGTACCATCCATCCTCTTCTAGATCGCTTTCATCATCAAATTGTCCATCTTCCAACAGCTCCAACACATCCTCCCACATCAACTGTTCACATGTCAGTCTCATTCTCTCCTTCTCTTTCCACTCACCTTTCGCGGGATCATGTCCGGAAACTTCCTCATCAGTGGTTTACATTCATTTACATCATCATCCCATACCTCTTTCTCACCATACTCTCAAGCCTATGTGCATACATGTTCACACTTTCACTCTTCCCCATTCAAGCCTTCTCAAATTCATTCACTTTTTTATATTTCACACTCTCTTTCATTCGTTTCACCAGCCTAATCAATCTCTCCTTCACCACATCATACCTCGGTTCCCCCACACTTGTAATCACGTGGAAAAACTCCAATACTTTTCCCTCTAAACATTCCCCCAAAACATTCATCCAATATCCCTTATTCTCCAGGTACTTGAGCTTACAATATCACTCAAATTCCCCGAAGAATTCTTCCACACTTTTCCCACCATGTAACCTAAACCTATCTACCTTTGGCACTTTCCTTATCAAAATACCCTTTCCCACATTCACTTCACTCTCACTCATACCAATCATACCATCACTCTCTCCTTCATCCGAGTACAATGAGTCCACACTCTTGCCTCTTACCTTCCTATCCCTCCCCTTTGAACCAGTCTTCTTCTTCTCTTCCATTCTCCGTCCTTCCTATCACTCATAATCACCCTATCCTCTCTAGACTCGCACACACTCCCATTGATCCCATTAGTCTTATCCCCTTCAGTCAGAGCAGGGGTCAAGGTTGAGGGTCCTGGGGCCGGTCCTGACCCCTTTATCATATCATATAAGTCCTTCATCCGTTGGTCGACCTGCTTCTGTCTCTCGTCCATTTCTTTCCTCATCCTGTGTCTTCTCATCCATACTCATCACATCACTCTTCAATCCATCAATCACGTTCCTCAACATCATACATTCCTCCTCCTTCTGCCTCAATTCCAGCCTCAGTCTCACGATCTCATCATGGAGGCCCTGTTCCACAGAAGCCATCCTCCCAGGTTAGTAACAGTGATAGACAGAGGTGAAAAACAACCAAACTACCTGTCACTCTAATTTGGTATGGACTGCAATCCAATCCTGTTATGCTCCTGGTTTTGAGGTCTCACATCCCTAATCGGGCGCCAAATGTAGCAGGCCAAAAATCTATGCTCTAATCCCAATCATTCCAACCTGCTTCCTACACTAATTCGGACATGAGAAATCAAAGGAGAATGAAACGGATTGTATATACAGTCCTTTACTTACAAAAAAATACAATAATATTTACAAATATAATTATAATTTATATTTACAGGAAAAATAAATATAGGTGCGCACTCAAAATAAATAACATACCGATTTCCATTTCAAAAGAAAAGTGTGCATACTTCAAAATGAGGCCAAATTCACGAATCAAAACAAGATACAAAAGATTATAACGGGTGAAGAGAACAAGTTTACACAAATATATCCACATAACGAAATAAAAACAAACAAACAACTGAATGAAAAGGTGCACGGCACTATTACTTGTGCGCTGGGGGTGGGTGGTAGTAGGCCAATATAAAAGGGGAGCAGGTGCATCAGCCAATGCAGGTGGCAAACAAGGTATGAAAGCCCTCCGTCTTAGGACTGGGCGGAGCACTCGCCTAGAGAACCCCTCTTGCAGTCCGTCCAAGCTTCCACTCTCTAAATGTACATCCAAGTACGCACAACGAATTCTAATTTACAGCTTTGATAATTCTTTAAATATGTATTTTTATATTTACATTTGATAAAAGATTTTGTTTCAAAATATAATCTCTGAAAAGAGAATACAAACATCAATAAAAAAACACAAAAAAACCCAACAAAATTTAAATTCCAGTTATTCACACACACCCGTTCGCACAGAGGGAGGGAGAGGGTATTGGGAAGAAAAAGGTGGGAGAATGGCCCTTTTCATACACACAGTGACATTCACTCCACCACAACGGTATTAGAAGTAGTGTGTTGGAATGGATCAGGGATTTTCTTTCTGATAGAAAATAATTTGTGCAAGTTTGAGGTCAGCATTCCACTCGGCTATCAGTAACATCTGGAGTTCCTCAAGGGTCTGTCCTTGGGCCAGTCTTATTTTTGGTTTTTTGTTAACGACTTGGTAGAAGAACTTGAATGTCCAGCCTTAATGTTTGCGGATGATGCAAAAATCTTTGTTAAAATTAATTCTGATGAAGATATTGAAGCTATGAAGATGGACTTCCAAAAACTTCAGAAATAGAGTGAGAAGAGGATGTTAGAATTTAATCCAGATAAGTGCACAACAATGCATATTGGACATAGGAACCCTGGAATATCTTATACACTAAATGGAAGAGAAATTAAATCAAGAGAGTGAAAAAGACCTAGGAGTTCTCCTGTAAAGGGTGACAATGTTGATGACTTTTCTCTGGTAAGAAATCTTTTGTGTGTTGACTGGAACAGGAGCTGCCAAGTGTAGACCGTGAATGGTCTTTTGCAGTCTCCTTCTTTTCTTATGTTCTTATTGCAAAGGACTTAAAGCCAACCCAACATATTGGAAATATAGTGGCCAAAGCAAATAGAGTATTGGTGTGGTGGAGCGAATGTGAGTGTGTGTAAAAAGGGCCATTCTCCCACCCCTTTTCTCAGTACCCTCTCCCTCCCTCTGTAAGAATGTGTG
Source organism: Ceratothoa steindachneri (assembly GCA_963969495.1). Lineage (NCBI taxonomy): Eukaryota > Metazoa > Arthropoda > Malacostraca > Isopoda > Cymothoidae > Ceratothoa > Ceratothoa steindachneri. Next base: position 63,189,706 of record OZ018338.1, on the reverse strand, counting down.
TGTGAGTGGGAATGAGGTTTTTTTATATTTTCTCTTTGTATATATATGTATTTGATTTCATGTATTAAAATTATTTTTTCTTTCTCAGATTGTACTTTGCTTAAAATAATCTTTTATCAAAATTGTACTTTGTTTAAAATAATCTTTTATCAAAAGATTATATTTTGAAACAATAGTTTTTAGAGCTAAATATTTGGAGAATTGTTGATGCTGAGGATTGTTTGGATATACATTTAGAGAGAGTGGAAGCTTGGATGGACTGCAAGAAGGGTTCTCTAGACGAGTGCTCCGCCCAGCCCTGAGACGGAGGGCTTTCATACCTCGCTAGACACCTGAACTACCACACCCGCATTGGCTGACAAGCCTGCCTCCTTTTATGTTAGCCTACTACCACCCACCTCCAGCACACAAGTGATAGCGCGTGCCCCCTTACGTTCGGTTGTTGTTTTTCATTTTGTTGTGTAGATATATTTAAGTAAATTTGTTCTATTCGGCCGTTATAAAATTCTTTTGGTATCTTGTTGGGATTGTGAAATTTGGCCTCATTTTGAAGTGTGCACACTTTCCTTGTAAATATAAATTATTATAATTATCATTATACATTTTTTTTTGTAAGTAAAGGGACTGTATATACAATCCGTTTCATTCTCCTTCGATTTCTCACGTCCGGATTAGTGTAGAAAGCGGGTTGGATCGATTGGGGGTTAGTCTAAATTTTTCGGCCCGCTACATTGGGATCAATTAAGAGAAATTTTCTATATATGGACATTGAAATGTGTCGCACACTATATTATTCTTTGGTCTGGCCACACCTTGAATATGCTGTCCAGGTGTGGTCCCCTTATTATAAGAAGGATATTGAAGAACTTGAAAAAGTTCAAAGAAGGATGACCAAGTTGGTACCAGAGTTGAAAGAGTTACCTTATGAGACTAGATGTAAAAGACTGGAAATAACTTCGGTAAATATGTAGATTATCGGCGCGAACGATGGGAGGTACTATTTCGTCCGTGTTCCAAAATGTTTCACATTTTTGGAGTACATTTAAGTTGACGGCTCGTGTGGGGGTAAACACAATGCGGGACTACACTACGATGATCCTGAGTTTCATTAAATTGGAGGGGTCTGGGGGGCACAGCCCCCCAGTATATAATCCTAATTGTTTATAGAATAATAATTCGAAAAGGACTCAAACGTGCATGAATATTCCGACACGAGTGAACGATATTTACACACAAATTTTTTTTCCGCCCGGGCCACTAATCTACATATTTACCATAACTTCACTACAGCAATGAAGACTTCGTGGAGACCAGATTGAGGCATAACATAACATAACATAACATAATTACACGGATGACAAAAGCCACAAGGGCCTATCAAAGGTCATCCGCCTCCGTCAAAACCCACCCACAAAAAGCACCATCACCAGGGGAAGACAAAATCAAAGTCCCCCACAATATAATATAACGGATGACAAAAGCCACAAGGGCTCATCATAGGTCATCCGAGTCAAGCGGCCTCTTTTTCAAGGCACCCAAACTCCCAGGAAAACTACATCCAGAGGATTGCATCCAGAAACAAGGGTATCACCAATCAAGGCTTGTCAAGAACTAAATCATGCAGCTATAGATATATACAAACAATATTAATATATACAAAACTTAGGAACCATCACAACCTTCCCTTCCCATAAACTCATCCAACCTACTCTTAAATACATTTAGATTTGGACTACCTACTACCCTCTGCGGCAATTTGTTCCAGAAGTCTACCACTCTATTGGTGAAAAAATACTTTCTTAAATCCAACCTACACCCTTGCTTTTTAATTTTCAAGTGGTGACCTCTAGTCCGATTTCCATCATCTAACTCAAAAAACTTGCTAACATCCAATTTATCTATCCCGGAAAAAATTTTAAACAGCTCAATCATATCCCCTCTCACACACCTCCTTTCGAACGAGAACATATTTAATACCCTCAGTCTATCTTCATATTCAAGGTGCCTCAGGGAAGGAATAATCTTTGTTGCCCTCCGTTGCACTGACTCAAGAAGGTTAATATCGTGTCTAAAATGTGGGGACCATGCCTGTATACAGTACTCTAGATGTGGCCTAACATAAGAGTTATAGAGTTTAAGAATAACCTCCTTACTTTTGTAACTGACATTTCTCTTAATAAAACCCAGCACTCTATTTGCCCTATTTCTTGCTTCAATACACTGCTTAGAAAACCTTAATGACTTATCTATTACTACTCCTAGATCTTTCTCATCCTCTACTGAGCTCAGCCAATGCCCATCCATTTCATAGTTAAATTCTCTATTATCTTTTCCCATGTTAATAACTTTGCACTTATCAAGGTTGAAAGTCATTTGCCACTTATGTGCCCAGGATAACAATTTATTTAAGTCCCCCTGCACTTTAAAATTATCATCAATATCTTTAACTACAGCTGCTAATTTGGTATCATCCGCAAAAATTGACACTTTATTATTAACTGCCTCCCCAAGATCGTTTATATAGATGACAAATAATAATGGACCGAGAACTGATCCCTGAGGAACCCCACTGATAACATCCCTCCACTCTGACTTTACACCATTTAGCACTACCCTTTGCTTCCTGTCTTTCAGCCACTCAGCTATAACATAACATAACATAACATAATTACACGGATGACAAAAGCCACAAGGGCCTATCAAAGGTCATCCGCCTCCGTCAAAACCCACCCACAAAAAGCACCATCACCAGGGGAAGACAAAATCAAAGTCCCCCACAATATAATATAACGGATGACAAAAGCCACAAGGGCTCATCATAGGTCATCCGAGTCAAGCGGCCTCTTTTTCAAGGCACCCAAACTCCCAGGAAAACTACATCCAGAGGATTGCATCCAGAAACAAGGGTATCACCAATCAAGGCTTGTCAAGAACTAAATCATGCAGCTATAGATATATACAAACAATATTAATATATACAAAACTTAGGAACCATCACAACCTTCCCTTCCCATAAACTCATCCAACCTACTCTTAAATACATTTAGATTTGGACTACCTACTACCCTCTGCGGCAATTTGTTCCAGAAGTCTACCACTCTATTGGTGAAAAAATATTTTCTTAAATCCAACCTACACCCTTGCTTTTTAATTTTCAAGTGGTGACCTCTAGTCCGATTTCCATCATCTAACTCAAAAAACTTGCTAACATCCAATTTATCTATCCCGGAAAAAATTTTAAAAAGCTCAATCATATCCCCTCTCACACACCTCCTTTCGAACGAGAACATATTTAATACCCTCAGTCTATCTTCATATTCAAGGTGCCTCAGGGAAGGAATAATCTTTGTTGCCCTCCGTTGCACTGACTCAAGAAGGTTAATATCGTGTCTAAAATGTGGGGACCATGCCTGTATACAGTACTCTAGATGTGGCCTAACATAAGAGTTATAGAGTTTAAGAATAACCTCCTTACTTTTGTAACTGACATTTCTCTTAATAAAACCCAGCACTCTATTTGCCCTATTTCTTGCTTCAATACACTGCTTAGAAAACCTTAATGACTTATCTATTACTACTCCTAGATCTTTCTCATCCTCTACTGAGCTCAGCCAATGCCCATCCATTTCATAGTTAAATTCTCTATTATCTTTTCCCATGTTAATAACTTTGCACTTATCAATTTGAAACACCCCCACATATCCCAATCATTTTTAATTTATGAACTAGTCTCCTGTGTGGTACCTTATCAAATGCTTTACTAAAATCTAAGTAAATTATATCTACATTCTCTCCCTTATCTACTTGATCTGTTACAAACTCCAGAAAGTCTAGTAAGTTAGTCAAACATGATCTACCTGATCTAAACCCATGCTGAGCATCGCTGATTAACCCCTCCCTCTCTAGATGTTGGCAAATCCCTTTTTTAACTATTTTCTCAAGAATTTTACAGACTACAGGAGTTAGGCTAACCGGTCTAAAGTTATTTGGATCCTCTTTACTACCCTTCTTGAAAATGGGGACTACATTCGCTCTCTTCCAATCATCGGGTATTTCTCCATATTCCAATGACCTAGTATATAACTTGTCCAGAGCTATTGAGATACTTTCTACCCCTTCCTTAAGTATCCTAGAATGAATATTATCAGGGCCGGAGGCCTTGGTAGTATCTAAATCACCTATTAGTCCTTTTATCATCCTCCGATCCACACAAATGTTAGTAAACACCTCTTTTCCTGACCTATGAGTACTATACATAGGACTATTTAGTTTCTCTTTTGTAAATACTGATGCAAAATGACCATTTAGTACCTCAACTATTTCCTCATCAGTTTCTCTCACAAACCCTTCATATTTGATAGGTCCTATTTTAACTCTGCCACACTTGTTATTAGTTTTATAGTAACTAAAGAACTTTCTAGGATCTTTGTTGCTATCCTGAGCTAATTTAATTTCTGACACCCTTTTGTTCTTCTTTATAATCTTATTTAACTCATTCCTAGCCATTCTATAATCACTTAAATTTTGAATATTATTTTCTACCTGTAATTTTTTATATGCCCTTTTCTTCTCTGAAATTTTTCTAGCTATCTCCTGATTCCACCATAATGGTTTCCTACTTTTGTTCCTAATGGCCTTCATTGGGATACATTGTTCTTGGACTACATTTATTATATGCTTGAAAGTATCCCACATCCCATAAGCATTTTTACCTCTGAATTCTATATCCCAGTCTACCAAATTTAGCAAGCTTCGAAGTTTTACATAATCTCCCTTATGAAAATTTGGAACTTTTTCAGCATTCTCAGTTATTTTACCCTTCTCAATTCCCAAGTTAAAACGAACTATCTGATGGTCACTATTTCCCAATGCTTCCCCAACAGTCAATTCTTGAACTAAATGATCACTGTTAGAAAGTACTAAATCTAATATATTGTCCCCCCTCGTTGGCTCATTAACAAATTGATTCAAAAAATTATCCTCAAAGCATTCTATGAACCTGCCACTTGTTCTATCCCTACCTATCATATTTTCCCAGTCCACAGAGTTTAAGTTGAAGTCCCCAATAATAACTGCATCTGTTTCACATCCCTTACTTATTTCCCTTATCATTAGTTCATCTATATCATCAGTCTGCCCAGGTGGCCTGTAAAAAGCTCCCAAATGCACCATTCTATTTTTACTGAACCTAATATCTATCCAAAGTGACTCAACTCCATCCTGCTTTATTGAAGTATTTAAACTTGAGAATGTTGATATGAATGACTATTTTTAATTCAATACTAGTAACACAAAAACAAATACTTATAAATTAAGGAAGACTGAACATATCAGAACTGTTACAAGAGCAAATGCATTTAGTATTCGTGTTGTCAATCCCTGGAATGATCTCCCAGAGTGTGTTGTCAGTGCTCCATCAATAAGTGCCTTCAAGAAGAAACTTGACAATCACTGGAACCACACTAACTAGTCATATTAATGATACTGGGAATGTCTTGATTTAGTGATATGTGAGCAGAGCAAGAAATATTTTTCTATTTTTGTTTCTATACAGAAACAAATCATTATATAATGATAATAACTAGGATCAACATGACCGATGAAAAGGAAATTTGACATTTAATTTAAAAATCTGAAGGAAGCGTACCTGTAACGGTTAAAACTGCGATAATTTAAACTACTAATGTCCAATACTTTGTAAAATAAGTTGAGGTGGGAGCCAAACAAGACAAAGTCTTACTTCTCCCACCTATATCAAATAGGTAAGAATTCAACACCACAAACTACATACACACTACTTACATCAAGGCATACTCACTTCTTCCAAAGAAACAGCCATACTGAGAAACTTTTCAAATATAATTAAAAATTCCTTTAGTATTATGTCTAACACTCAAAGTTAACTATCTTCCCGAACTTAAATATATTACACCGGAAAATCCCAAATGAAACAATGTCAATGAATAGAAAGCTCGCCGAAAACACGTTCAATCACTAGCTAGATCGGACGTCCTATTTGAAATGTCCCCGGTGCCATTTAAATGTATAAAAAAAATGATAAAAATAGTAAAATGGGGACAAATATATTGACAAATAAAAATGAGGATAATAAAAAGATATTAAGTGAAAAACAAAATAAAAATTCAATTCAGTCATTTCTGACATCAGACCCCACCCCCATTCCCATTATAAATCGCAAAAGATTAAAGGCACAGAAATGATTTGGTTAAATCATTCACTTCTGTAAACGTTAGAACATTATTCTATAAACAATTAGGATTATATACTGGGGGCTGTGCCCCCCACACCCTCTCCAATTGATTGAAACTCAGGATCATCGTAGGGTGGTCGCCTCATTGTGTTTACCCCCACACGAAACGTCCCCTTAAATTTACTCCAAAAATGTGAAACATACTGAAACACGGACGAAATAGTTTACGTCCCATCGTTAGAGCTGCCAATCTACATATTTACCCAAAAAGCATCATCATCAAGACTCTTCAAAAGCCAAATCAATCGTAATATACAATAATAAAAAACTGCATCCACACGAATGAGTCCAGAATACGCCCCAAAGTAAACTGTCCCTTCCCATAAAATCATCTAATCTGCGTTTGAATACGTTCAAGTTTGGACTGTCTACCGTCCGAGATTGCAAACTATTCCACTAATCTATCAATATAGTGGTGAAAAAATATTTTCTAACATCTAACCTGCACCTCTGTTTTTTAATTTTTAAGTGGTGACCCCTAGTCCTATTACTCCCTAACAACTCAAATAATTTGCTAAAATCCAACATCCACCCCAGAACAGATTTTAAAAAGCTCAATCATTATCTCCCCTCACACATCTCTCAAATGAGAATATATTTAGTACCCTCAGGTCTATCTTCATATTCAGGTGCTTCAGGAAGGTATTATTTTTGTTGCCCTTCTTTGTACTGACTCTAGCATGTTGATGTCATATCTAAAATGTGGTGACCATGCTTGTATACAGTACTCTAAATGTGGCCTAACATATGAGTTATATAGTTTAAGGATAATCTCTTTACTTTTGTAGCTAACATTCCTGTTAATGTATCCTAGCACCGGTAAACATGTAGATGAGCGGCCCGGGCCGAAAAATTATTTTGTGTAAATATTATCATTCACCCGTGTCATTTCTGACATCATACCCCACCCCCAACCCCTATTATAATTCCCAAAATGTCTCAAGGCGCTGACATGATGTAGTTAAAGCATTCACCTCTGTAAACGTCAGAACATTATAAAAATTAGGATTATATACTGGTGGGCTGTGCTCCCCAGACCCCCCGCAATTTAATGAAACTCAGGATCATTGTGGTGCGGTCCACCCATCGTGTTTAACCCCCCACGAGCTGTCCCCTATAAATTTACTCCAAAAATGTGAAACATTTTGGAACACGGATGAAATAGTAGATCTTATCAGCCGGGCCGCTCATCTACATATTTACCCTAGCACCCTATTTGCTTATTTTTGCCTCAATACGCTGGTTTGAAAACTTCAGTGAACTATCTACTACTACACCTAAGTCCTTCTCATCAACTGAATTCAGTCAATGCCTATCCATTTCATAGCTAAATTCCCTATTATCCCTTCTCAGGTTAAGAATTTTGCATTTTTTAAGGTTAAAAGGTAACACTTCAGTTTCGGGGCGCACGATAGGTGGCGCTGTTTATCGGCTACAATTTTGGGCTACAATATATGTCTTATGACGTCAGACGGTAGCGTGAGATGTGAACAATTACAGCGTTATTTTTTTTTGTATATGAGTATATACTGGGGGGCTGCCCCCCCCACAGACACCCAATTGATTGGAACTCAGGATCATCACAAGGTGGTCCCCATGCAGTGATTTCTCCCCCTGAATTTACTGTGGGTTTTTCCGCCCCAATAGCTTTTTAGTGGCAGAAAAACCTAACCTAATAACAAACAATTCTTACTTTTATAGGTTTCTTGATTAGTTTATGCGCCTCTAGATAATCTAAAAGTTTTTCGCGATTATACAAACTAAAGCCGAATTCGAATAACGAAGAAGTACATAAGAGCACAAAAACACAATAACAAAAGAAAAACATTTGCAAAATGGGTCCTATTTATAAGCTACGATGTTGCCAGTAAGAAGCTGTTATCGTTCACTGTGAAACAAAAAATATGAAAACAAAAAAAACTATAAAAGACATCAAGAAACCTTACCTAACTTAGAAAAAACTATAAACGAGCAGAGGCGAGATATTTAGTAAATAATGCAGACTAAAAGTTACAAATCTCCAAAACAACAAAAAAATATAACGCAGTGATTGGTCACATCTGAAGCTACCATCTGATGTCATAAGAGATATATTGTAGCCCAAACTTGTAGACTACTAACAGCGCCACCTACCGTTCGCCCCGAATCTGAAGTATTACCGGTTAAAAAACCTTTGCCACTTCTGAACCCAAGCTAATAACTTATTAAGTCACTCTGCACTTTAAAGCTACCCTCTACTTCTTTGACTATAGCTGCCAATTTAGTATCCAGCAAAAATTGACACTTTGCTATTTACAGCCTCCCCAAGATCATTAATATAAACTATGAATAATAAAGGGCCTAGAACATATCCCTGAGGTATGCCCCTGATAACATCCCTCCACTGTGACCACCCCATTCAGCACAACTCTCTGTTTCCTGTCTTTCAGCCATTCAGTTATCCAATTCAAAACTTTATCACATATCCCATGCATTTTTTAATTTGTGAACTAGTCTCCTATGTGGAACCTTATCAAAAGCTTTGCTAAAATCTAAATAAATTACATCAACATGTTCTCCCTTATCTAATTGTTTAGTAACATAATCCATAAAATTGGTTAAACACGATCTACCTCTTCTAAACCCATGCAGAGCATCATTTATTAACCTACTCTAAATGGTAAGAAATCGCCTTCTTAACTATCTTCTCAAGGATTTTACAAACGATAGAAGTTCATCTTACTGCCCTAAAGTTATTTGGGTTCTCTTTACTTCCCTTTTTAAAAATTGGTACTACATTCGCTAATTTCTAATCATTAGGTATTTCTCTAAACTCTACTGATCTAGTATAACATAACATTATTTCACGGATGACAAAAGCCACATGGGTCTATCAAAGGTCATCCGCATCCGTCAAAACCCAACCACAAAAAGCACCATCGCCAGGGGAAGACAAAATCAAAGTCCCCCACAATATAATATAACAGATGACAAAAGCCACAAGGGCCCATCATAGATCATCCGAGTCAAACAGCCTCTTTTTTAAGGCACCCAAACTCCTAAGGAAACTACATCCAGGGGATTGTGTCCAGAAACAAGGGTATCACCAATCAAGGCTTGTCAAGAACTAAATCATGCAACAATAGATATATACAAACAATATTAATATATACAAAACTTAGGAACCATCACAACCTTCCCTCCCCATAAACTCATCCAACCTACTTTTAAATACATTTAAATGTTATGGACAAGTTATATACTAGGTCATTGGAATATGGAGAAATACCCGATGATTGGAAGAGAGCGAATGTAGTCCCCATTTTCAAGAAGGGTAGTAAAGAGGATCCAAATAACTTTAGACCGGTTAGCCTAACTACTGTAGTCTGTAAAATTCTGGAGAAAATAGTTAAAAAAGGGATTTGCCAACATCAAGAGAGGGAGGGGTTAATCAGCGATGCTCAGGATGGGTTTAGATCAGGTAGATCATGTTTGACTAACTTACTAGACTTTCTGGAGTTTGTAACAGATCAAGTAGATAAGGGAGAGAATGTAGATATAATTTACTTAGATTTTAGTAAAGCATTTGATAAGGTACCACACAGGAGATTAGTTCATAAATTAAAAATTGGATAGCTGAGTGGCTGAAAGACAGGAAGCAAAGGGTAGTGCTAAATGGTGTAAAGTCAGAGTGGAGGGATGTTATCAGTGGGGTTCCTCAGGGATCAGTTCTCGGTCCATTATTATTTGTCATCTATATAAACGATCTTGGGGAGGCAGTTAATAATAAAGTGTCAATTTTTGCGGATGATACCAAATTAGCAGCTGTAGTTAAAGATATTGATGATAATTTTAAAGTGCAGGGGGACTTAAATAAATTGTTATCCTGGGCACATAAGTGGCAAATGACTTTCAACCTTGATAAGTGCAAAGTTATTAACATGGGAAAAGATAATAGAGAATTTAACTATGAAATGGATGGGCATTGGCTGAGCTCAGTAAAGGATGAGAAAGATCTAGGAGTAGTAATAGATAAGTCATTAAGGTTTTCTAAGCAGTGTATTGAAGCAAGAAATAGGGCAAATAGAGTGCTGGGTTTTATTAAGAGAAATGTCAGTTACAAAAGTAAGGAGGTTATTCTTAAACTCTATAACTCTTATGTTAGGCCACATCTAGAGTACTGTATACAGGCATGGTCCCCACATTTTAGACACGATATTAACCTTCTTGAGTCAGTGCAACAGAGGGCAACAAAGATTATTCCTTTCCTGAGGCACCTTGAATATGAAGATAGACTGAGGGTATTAAATATGTTCTCATTCGAAAGGAGGTGTGTGAGAGGGGATATGATTGAGCTCTTTAAAAATTTTTCCGGGATAGATAACATAATTACACGGATGACAAAAGCCACAAGGGCCTATCAAAGGTCATCCGCCTCCGTCAAAACCCACCCACAAAAAGCACCATCACCAGGGGAAGACAAAAGCAAAGTCCCCCACAATATAATATAACGGATGACAAAAGCCACAAGGGCTCATCATAGGTCATCCGAGTCAAGCGGCCTCTTTTTCAAGGCACCCAAACTCCCAGGAAAACTACATCCAGAGGATTGCATCCAGAAACAAGGGTATCACCAATCAAGGCTTGTCAAGAACTAAATCATGCAGCTATAGATATATACAAACAATATTAATATATACAAAACTTAGGAACCATCACAACCTTCCCTTCCCATAAACTCATCCAACCTACTCTTAAATACATTTAGATTTGGACTACCTACTACCCTCTGCGGCAATTTGTTCCAGAAGTCTACCACTCTATTGGTGAAAAAATACTTTCTTAAATCCAACCTACACCCTTGCTTTTAAATTTTCAAGTGGTGACCTCTAGTCCGATTTCCATCATCTAACTCAAAAAACTTGCTAACATCCAATTTATCTATCCCGGAAAAAATTTTAAAGAGCTCAATCATATCCCCTCTCACACACCTCCTTTCGAACGAGAACATATTTAATACCCTCAGTCTATCTTCATATTCAAGGTGCCTCAGGGAAGGAATAATCTTTGTTGCCCTCCGTTGCACTGACTCAAGAAGGTTAATATCGTGTCTAAAATGTGGGGACCATGCCTGTATACAGTACTCTAGATGTGGCCTAACATAAGAGTTATAGAGTTCAAGAATAACCTCCTTACTTTTGTAACTGACATTTCTCTTAATAAAACCCAGCACTCTATTTGCCCTATTTCTTGCTTCAATACACTGCTTAGAAAAGCTTAATGACTTATCTATTACTACTCCTAGATCTTTCTCATCCTCTACTGAGCTCAGCCAATGCCCATCCATTTCATAGTTAAATTCTCTATTATCTTTTCCCATGTTAATAACTTTGCACTTATCAAATTTATCATTTAGATAAATTGGATGTTAGCAAGTTTTTTGAGTTAGATGATGGAAATCGGACTAGAGGTCACCACTTGAAAATTAAAAAGCAAGGGTGTAGGTTGGATTTAAGAAAATATTTTATCACCAATAGAGTGGTAGACTTCTGGAACAAATTGCCGCAGAGGGTAGTAGGTAGTCCAAATCTAAATGTATTTAAGAGTAGGTTGGATGAGTTTATGGGAAGGGAAGGTTGTGATGGTTCCTAAGTTTTGTATATATTAATATTGTTTCTATATATCTATAGCTGCATGATTTAGTTCTTGACAAGCCTTGATTGGTGATACCCTTGTTTCTGGATGCAATCCTCTGGATGTAGTTTTCCTGGGAGTGTGGGTGCCTTAAAAAAGAGGCCGTTTGACTCGGATGACCTATGATGAGCCCTTGTGGCTTTTGTCATCTGTTATATTATATTGTGGGGGACTTTGATTTTGTCTTTCCTTGGTGATGTTGCTTTTTGTGGGTGGGTTTTGACGGAGGAGGATGACCTTTGATAGGCCCTTGTGGCTTTTGTCATCCGTGTAATTATGTTATGTTATGTTAAACGAAACAAAAGCTCAAGCCTATCATTTAGATTCAAAGGTAAGATCAGGTTGGATTATTTAGAAGTCTCTTAGGGATTTAAAAACTCGGAACAGAAGAAAGGTTTTTCTTTTTGTCATTCTGTGATTAGCGAAAAAACAGCTCGGGTCTATCATTTAGATGCTAAGGTAAGATTAGGTTGGATCATTACGGAATCTCTTAGAAATTTGAAAACTCAGAACATAAAAAGGTTTAGCTTTGGGTCATTCTGTGATTAGAAAAACAAGATTAGGACGAAATTTTAAAATATACATTTACCTACCATTCACAAGTTAAAACACTTTTATTTCTTGGAGACGAGTAAATCGGGAGCTTGCAATCGGTGCACCGGCAGAGGAAATAACAGCTGATGCTGGCAGGGTTCTGTAAGTATCAGTAGGTCCTCGCTGTATGAACTCCCGATCGGCTCTACTTCTTAAACTCAGGGAGTCCCTATTTATACACATCACCATGAGCGCCTACTTGACGAAATTCAACTGGCCTTCAGTTCGTGGGCAGAGATCGCTTCACAAGAATTCTGAAGGCGACTGAAGTCATCTGGCATCACAGAGAGCTAGGGAGGTGAATGCGCTTCATTTTACCCGACTCGGTCTGGACTGCAAAGACTTGATGGGGCTCCGGTTTCAGAGAATTGTCTATACTTGAATCAGAGGAATCTCTTGGCTGGGTTAGGTTGGTCGTTGATAAAGGTGAAGCATTCTATGCCGGAGGTTGAATGGCAGAATCCAGGTGGGGAGAGACAACTTTGTCATTAGCTGTGGAAGGCAAGCGCTTAATGACATTAGGATCTTGGGTAGGCAGTTAATAATAAAGTGTCGATTTTTGCGGATGATGCCAAATTAGCAGCTGTAGTTAAAGATATTGATGATAATTTTAAAGTGAAGGGGGATTTAAATATATTGTTATCCTGGGCACATAAGTTGCAAATGACTTTCAACCTTGATAAATGCAAAGTTATTAACATGGGAAAAGATAATAGAGAATTTAACTATGAAATGGATGGGCATTGGCTGAGCTCAGTAGAGGATGAGAAAGATCTAGGAGTAGTAATAGATAAGTCATTAAGGTTTTCTAAGCAGTGTATTGAAGCAAGAAATAGGGCAAATAGAGTGCTGAGTTTCATTAAGAGAAATGTCAGTTACAAAAGTAAGGAGGTTATTCTTAAACTCTATAACTCTTATGTTAGGCCACATCTAGAGTACTGTATACAGGCATGGTCCCCACATTTTAGACACGATATTAACCTTCTTGAGTCAGTGCAACGGGGGTAACAAAGATTATTCCTTTCCTGAGGACCTTGAATATATAGATGGACTGAGGGTATTAAATATGTTCTCGTTCGAAAGGAGGTGTGTGAGAGGGGGTATGATTGAGCTCTTTAAAAATTTTTCTGGGATAGATAAATTGGATGTTAGCAAGTCTTTTGAGTTAGAAGATGGAAATCGGACTAGAGATCACCACTTGAAAATTCAAAAGCAAGGGTGTAGGTTGGATTTAAGAAAATATTTTATCACCAATAGAGTGGTAGACTTCTGGAACAAATTGCCGCGGAGGGTAGTAGGTAGTCCAAATTTAAATGTATTTAAGAGTAGGTTGGATGAATTTATGGGCAGGGAAGGGTGTGATGGTTCCTAAGTTTTGTATATATTAATATTGTTTGTATATATCTATAGCTGCATGATTTAGTTCTTGACAAGCCTTGATTGGTGATACCCTTGTTTCTGGACGCAATCCTCTGGATGTAGTTTTCCTGGGAGTTTGGGTGCCTTAAAAAAGAGGCCGTTTGACTCGGATGACCTATGATAAGCCCTTGTGGCTTTTGTCATCTGTTATATTATATTGTGGGGGACTTTGGTGATGGTGCTTTTTGTGGGTGGGTTTTGGTGGAGGCGGATGACCTTTGATAGGTCCTTGTGGCTTTTGTCATCCGTGAAATTATGTTATGTCATGTTATGTTAAATTTGGACTACCTACTACCTTCCGCGGCAATTTGTTCCAGAAGTCTACCACTCTATTGGTGAAAAAATATTTTCTTAAATCCAACCTACACCCTTTCTTTTTAATTTTCAAGTGGTGACCTCTAGTCCAATTTCCATCATCTAACTCAAAAAACTTGCAAACCTTCAATCTATCCATCCCAGAAAAATTTTTAAAGAGCTCAATCATATCCCTCTCACACACCTCCTTTCGAATGAGAACATATTTAATACCCTCAGTCTAACTATATATTTAAGGTGCCTCAGGGAAGGAATAATCTTTGTTTCCCTCCGTTGCACTGACTCAAGAAGGTTAATATCGTGTCTAAAATGTGGGGACCATGCCTGTATACAGTACTCTAGATGTGGCCTAACATAAGAGTTATAGAGTTTAAGAATAACCTCCTTGCTTTTGTAACTGACATTTCTCTTAATGAAACCCAGCACTCTATTTGCCCTATTTCTTGCTTCAATACACTGCTTAGAAAACCTTAATGACTTATCTATTACTACTTCTAGATCTTTCTCATCCTCTACTGAGCTCAGCCAATGATCACATCCATTTCATAGTTAAATTCTCTATTATCTTTTCCCATGTTAATAACTTTGCACTTATCAGGGTTAAAAGTCATTTGCCACTTATGTGCCCAGGATAAAAATTTATTTAAATCCCCCTGCACTTTAAAATTATCATCAATATCTTTAACTACAGCTGTTAATTTGGTATCATCCGCAAAAATTGACACTTTATTATTAACTGCCTCCCCAAGTTTGTTTATATAGATGACAAATAATAATGGACCAAGAACTGATTCCTAAGGAACCCCACTGATAACATCCCTCCACTCTGACTTTACACCATTTAGCACTACCCTTTGCTTCCTGTCTTTCAGCCACTCAGCTATCCACTTTGAAACACCCCCACATATCCCAATCATTTTTAATTTATGAACTAGTCTCCTATGTGGTACCATATCAAATGCTTTACTAAAATCTAAGTAAATTATATCTACATTCTCTCCCTTATCCAATTTGAAACACCCCCACATATCCCAATCATTTTTAATTTATGAACTAGTCTCCTATGTGGTACCTTATCAAATGCTTTACTAAAATCTAAGTAAATTATATCTACATTCTCTCCCTTATCTACTTGATCTGTTACAAACTCCAGAAAGTCTAGTAAGTTAGTTAAACATGATCTACCTGATCTAAACCCATGCTGAGCATCGCTGATTAACCCCTCCCTCTCTAGATGTTGGCAAATCCCTTTTTTAACTATTTTCTCAAGAATTTTACAGACTACAGGAGTTAGGCTAACCGGTCTACAGTTATTTGGATCCTCTTTACTACCCTTCTTGAAAATGGGGACTACATTTGCTCTCTTCCAATCATCGGGTATTTCTCCATATTCCAGTGACCTAGTATATAACTTCTCCAGAGCTGTTGAGATACTTTCTCCCCCTCCGTTAAGTATCCTAGAATGAATGAATATTATCAGGGCCGGAGGCCTTGGTAGTATCTAACTCACCTATTAGTCCTTTTATCATCCTCCGATCCACACTAATGTTAGTAAACACCTCTTTCCCTGACCCATGAGTACTATACATAAGACTATTTAGTTTCTCCTTTGTAAATACTGATGCAAAATGACCATTTAGTACCTCAACTATTTCCTCATCAGTTTCTTTCACAACCCCTTCATATTTGATAGGTCCTATTTTAACTCTGCCAGACTTGTTATTAATTTTATAGTAACTAAAGAACTTTCTAGGATCTTTGTTGCTATCCTGAGCTAATTTAATTTCTGACACCCTTTTGTTCTTCTTTATAATCTTATTTAACTCATTCCTAGCCATTTTATAATCACTTAAATTTTGAATATTATTTTGTTCCTGTAATTTTTTGTATGTTCTTTTCTTCTCTGAAATTTTTGTAGCTATCTCCTGATTCCACCATAATGGTTTCCTACTTTTGTTCCTAATGGCCTTCATTGGGATACATTGTTCTTGGACTACATTTATTATATGCTTGAAAGTATCCCACATCCCATAAGCATTTTTACCTCTCAATTCTACATCCCAGTCTACCAAATTTAGCAAGCTTCAAAGTTTTACATAATCTCCCTAATGAAAATTTGGAACTTTTACAGCATTCTCGGTTATTTTACCCTTCTCAATTCCCAAGTTAAAACGAACTATCTGATGGTCACTATTTCCCAATGCTTCCCCAACAGTCAATTCTTGAACTAAATGTTCGCTGTTAGAAAGTACTAAATCTAATATATTGTCCCCCCTCGTTGGCTCATTAACAAATTGATTCAAAAAATTATCCTCAAAGCATTCTATGAACCTGCCACTTGTTCTATCCCTACCTATCATATTTTCCCAGTCCACAGAGTTTAAGTTGAAGTCCCCAATAATAACTGCATCTGCTTCACATCCCTTACTTATTTCCCTTATCATTAGTTCATCCATATCATCAGTCTGCCCAGGTGGCCTGTAAAAAGCTCACAAATGCACCATTCTATTTTTACTGAACCTAATATCTATCCAAAGTGACTCAACTCCATCCTGCTTTATTGAAGTATTTAAACTTGAAACAATGTTGTTTTTTATATAGATAATTATTCCTCCACCAATCCTACCTGTCCTTTGACTAATGTACATATTATAGCGCTGTAAATCAAATTCACTTATAGTGTCACTAAATTCTATTTCATTAACCCATGATTCAGTAACGCATAATATATCTATATCCTCATTGCTAATATAACTAAATAGCTCATCCTTCTTGTTTCTAAGACTACAAGCATTTGTATAGAAACAATTTAACCCCCTTATCCCTGAAGCACCTTGAAACCTGAATGACCTCACCTCTATCGCCTTGGAACCTATTTCTGTTATCTGCCAAGTCCATTATACTTTCAGTACTATAATGTCCTCTCATAATTCCCTGACCACTATTAGTATCTAGTTTCCCGCCCGCAAAGACCTAATAACACAATCATACTCCTCCCACAACACATCTACCCCCCTCCTACTCAAATGCAGTCCATCCATCGCATACATTTCTTTCATTCCAACAAACCTATCCCACACATCCACAAACATGACACCTTCCATCTCACACATCCTCCTCACATAATCATTCAGCCCAATTGCACGAGACATCCATTCTACCCCAACATCCATTCTTGGAAGCACACCTGTCACAACACCTTTCATTCTACTTTCCATCACCTTTTCAATCAACCTCTTGTACCTCTCACGTAACTCACATGCACCCACTTTCTTCACATCATTCACTCCTACATGTGTAATGACAACCGCATCCTTTGCACAGCCAGACACCAGCTCCTCATACCTATCAGACAGATCTCTCACTCCAGCACCCGGCAAACACACCCTCAAACCATTCAATCTACTTGCATTCAACTTCCTATCTAAATATTTAACTCGCGAATCACCCATCACAAGCACTTCAGTCAGACTCCTATTCCTAACCCCCACAGACCTAACTCCATCCCCACTCCTATTCTCATTCAAACTACCAGTCACTCTACCTCCACCCCCACCCCCATCAGTCATATCACTTCCAGTTACTTCCTCTCATAGGGCACTGATTCTATTAGTCAAGCTAATAGGTTCTGTGTCCCTCTGACTCACACACCTATTCTCCCCCTGGCTAACAACCTCAACAGAGGCAACCCTATTCTCACAAAGAACAGGAGAAGCCTCCCTAGCTTCACGTTTCCTAACCACTCTCCACTGTTCCCCATCCTCACTAGGCCTATTTCTAACTAATCTAAGGGGGCTAACTTCACTATCACTAGAACTATCATATCCTACCTCCTCCACCGGCCCTCTACCTTCACCTGAAACATCTAACTGGCCTACCTCACCACCTAACCTATTCCCAGCTCTAGGCCTAACACTAAGTTCCCTCCTGAGCTCAGCAACTAACTCCTCCAGCCTACATATCCTGTCTAAATCCGGCCTTCTCATCCCCTCTAAATCTACAATGCATTCACGCAGCCCACATACAACACATGTATACCCCTCACCTAATACACCACAACCAGTGCATACATTCCGACACTCATGCTCACTTTCATCCCCAAACTCCATCACTTATTCAAACAAATGAATCCCAATATCCTATTAGCTTTATTCTTAGCATTTAGGCATTGCTTTCTAGGACGAAGGTCTGAACTTACCAAAATACCCAAGTCCCTCTCACAATCGGTCCTCCCTAAAATTCTCCCATTTAATTTATAACTATTCAATGGATTATTTCTACCTATACTAAGTACACTACATTTGTCTATGTTAAACTTCATTTGCCATTTCTCATCCCAATTGGACAGAATGGTCAATTCCTCCTGCATTACAACAGCATCAGAATCAGCCCTAATGGCCCTACCTAGCTTAGTATCATCAGCAAATTTACTCAGGTCACTACTTATACCTTTGTCAAGATCATTAATATAAATTAAGAATAGCAAGGGACCCAAAACAGATCCTTGCGGAACTCCACTGCCAACACAGATAATTATTCCTCCACCAATCCTACCTGTCCTTTGACTAATGTACATATTATAACGATGTAAATCAAATTCACTTATAGTGTCACTAAATTCTATTTCATTAATCCATGATTCAGTAACACATAATATATCTATATCCTCATCGCTAATATAACTAAATAGCTCATCCTTCTTGTTTCTAAGACTACAAGCATTTGTATAGAAACAATTTAATCCCCCTATTCCTGAAGTACCTCTTCCAACCTGAATGACCTCACCTCTATCGCCTTGGAACCTATTTCTGTTATCTGCCAAGTCCATTCTACTTTCAATACTATAATGTCCTCTCATAATTCCCTGACCACTATTAGTATCTAGTTTTCCACCCGCAAAGACCTAATAACACGATCATACTCCTCCCACAACACATCTACCTCCCTCCTACTCAAATGCAGTCCATCCATCGCATACATTTCTTTCATTCCAACAAACCTATCCCACATATCCACAAACATGACACCTTCAATCGCACACATCCTCCTCACATAATCATTCAGCCCAATCGCACAAGACAGTAATCTACCACTCTATTGGTGAAAAAATATTTTCTAACATCCAACTTGCACCCCTATTTTAAAAAAAATTTAAGTGGTGACCCCTAGTCCTATTACTACCTTCCAACTCAAATAACTTGCTAAAATCCAACTTATCCATCCCAGAACAGATTTTAAATAGCTCAATCATATCTCTCCTCACACATCTCTCAAATGAGAACATATTTAGTACCTTCAGTCTATCTTCATATTCAAGGTGCTTCAGGAAAGCTATTATTTTTGTTGCCCTTTAGCAGGTTGATGTCATGTCTAAATGTGGTGACCATGCTTATATACTGTACTCTAAATGTGGCCTAACATACAAGTTTTAGAGTTTAAGGATAACCTCCTTACTCTTGTAGCTTACATTCCTGTTAATGTATCCTAGCACCCTATTTGCTCTATTTTTTGCCTTAATACACTGCTTTGAAAACTTCAGTGACCTATCTACCACTAACCCATAAGGGTCATGGCGATTTGCTCTCTTGGCCGCCGTGGCTGACAGGACTCAGCAGGCCCGTTCTGCCCCAGCTTGGCATCCTTTTTTCCTTCTGCTAACCCCTACTTCATCTTCTATACCAATTCTCTTACACCCTGCATTGTCCTTCCATCTACGTTTGTTTGTTGATCTCGTGTATCAGAGCTGTCCACAGGGGGCATGACCCTTTAGCTGGTCCTGCCTGTGTTGGTAGGTGAGTGTCTGAGCCATCGTGGTGCTTTTGGGGGGGTCAATAAGTCTTCTATTCCACACTTGTTAGATCCCTTTGCAGAAGAGATAGATCCTGATTTCAATTATCCTTGTTTTCTCATGCTGAATTCCAGTTCCGGGTCTCCGATTTCTAAATTGGATGCGTTTGATTTGAATGAGGAGTTTGATTCCCGTTGTGGTGCACCCTGCCATATGTGGGCCCATGGTAGTGGCGATTTAGTAGTTGAGGTATCTTTGCAAGAGCAGTGTGGCGCTGTGCAGGATTTGTCCTCCCTTTTGGAGGTCCCGGTTTCGATTGTACCTCACCCTCGCCTTAATTTTGTTAAGGGAGTGATTTGCTCCAACGAATTATTGCAATATGATGTTTCAAGACTAAAAGCTAAACTTTCATCCCAAAGGGTTTCTAAGTCTCTTGGTCCCACTAAGCTTCCTACGATTACGCTCATCATGACCTTTGAGTGCCAGGATCTGCCCCAGTTTGTTCATGCTGGTTATCTTTGTTTCCCTGTGTTCCGTTATGTCAAACTCCCAAGATGTTTTAATTGCCACCAGTTTGGTCATATGGGCAGCAATTGTAGGCAGGCTCATCGCTGTGTGGCCTGTGCATTGGCGTATCATGGCTCCTCTTGTGGGAATCATGAATGTTGTGCCAATTGTGGAGGTTCCCATAGTGCGGCTTCATGTTCTTGTCCCGTATTCCTTTTGAGAAGGTCTTGCTCTTCAGGACTCCCTCAGGCTGGACTTCCATGAGGCCTGCCGTGGGGTGCAGGTGCAGCTCACCCCCTCCAGCTGCCTCTTCTCTGATGTCCTCAGGGAGGCAGGATCCCTTTGTTGCTCCTTCTCCCCTGCCTTTGTTTCCTCCTTGTGGTTCCTCCATTGCACCCTCTCCTTTGTCATTGGTCTCTTCTCATGTTACTTCCTCTGTCGTGGACCACGAGACCGACCAAACTGAGATGCTGGAGGATATCTGGCAGTTCCTCCCATTCCTTTGCCTCAGTGCAAATGGAAGGGTTCCTCCTCACCCCAAGTCAGTTGTTGAGGCATCCTCTGTTTTGATGTGTTCGCTGACCTCCTCCATTGGCATCACCGATGTCATTGTCTGTGCAGAAGTTCACTCGGTTCCATCTTCTTTGCCTCCTATCCCAGTCCCTTCTTCCATGCCCCTTACCTCTGTGCAGTCTTCTATGTCTGCTACCCCAGTTTCATCTCCTTTTTCTCCTACCCCTGTTCCCTCCTTACCCTCTGTCCCTGCTCCTTCCTCTCCATCTGATCCAATTCCCTCCTTACCCTCTGACCTTTTTTCCTTCTCATCTTCTGTCCATGTTCCACCTTCCTCACATCTTAGTTCTTGTCCATCTCTGCTCAATCTCCCTTTACCTCTGGGCCATGAGCCCTCTACATTGGGGGTTCAGTCTGGCTCTCAGCTGTCGCCTCCTGCCATTCACACTGCCAAGTCCGTGCTGGGTGAGTCCCTGGCTCATCTCAATTTGTCACTTGCCCCTTCTGGGCCTTCTAGCAGTCGGGAACCTTTGATGGTCTCTGTGACTAGAATCCCAACGTTGGTGTCGAGATGACATTAATGTCTGTCATCCTACAGTGGAATTGTCAAGGGGTTCTTCCCAAGTGGGAGGAACTCCAGCTCTTGCTTTCTAGTGTTCAACCCTCAGTGGTCTGTTTGCAGGAAAATAAGCTTGGGGCTCGCCCCTTCCTGGCACTTATGCACTTTCGGGTGTTTAATTCCATTCCCCCGGTCGGGGGCATGTCCCATGGTGATGCTTCGCTTTTAATTTCCTCTTCGCTATTCTGTGCACTACTTTCCCTCTGTACTATCTTGCAGGCTGTTGCTGCAAGGGTTTTTACTTCCAAGCTTTTAACTGTTTTAATCAAAAGTCACTATTAATTAATGGTGTTCATTTTAGATGCCTAATAAGTAATAAATCATTCTCCTCTTTTTCATAATATAATAATTTGGTAGGTACGAGGGGCAGTCAATAAGTTTTGCGAATCGGTAGGGCAAAACAGAGGAAGGGGATGGCTGTTTGTGGGGGTGTTAGGACAAGTTATGACAAGTCAGGACCTGCAGCCGCACGCTCCTGTCTATTTATGAAGCAGTAGCTGATCGCAGATCATCAGTCACAAATTTTTGAACAATGGAGAAGGTTGAGCACCACGCAGTGATCCAAATTTTTGACCAAGGAAGGCAAGAATGCAAAAGAGATCCATGAATGCATTGTTGCAATGTACACCGACACCGCCCCTTCCTATACAACCATTGCTCGCTGGAATAGGGAGGTCCGCCATGGTTGTGAGTCCCTTGAAGATGATGCCCGTCAGACGTGACCAACGAGGACAATGCGGCCCATGTGGAGAGGATGATCCTCAAAAATCGCCGGGTGAAGGTCAAAGAAATCGAGCGAGAATTTGGAATATCACCTGGAAGTGTTATCAACCTCATCCATGACAATTTGGCTATGACTGAGGTCTCTGACTGTTGGTTCCCTAGAAACTTCACGCCCCATGATCGACTTCAAGTCATCAAAGTTCGGAGGAGCTGCTGCTCCTGTACAATCAGCACCCGGCAGGATTCGAGTCACGCATAGTGACAGGTGATGAAATGTGGGTCCATCACTGGGATCCCGAGACCAAGCTCAAAAGCATGGCCTGGAAGCACAGGGGCTCTCTGACCCCCATAAGGTTCCGGACCCAACCCTCAGCAGGGAAGATCATGGCCACCATCTTCTGGGATTCTGAGGGAGTGTTGATGGTGAACTATGCGCCTCGTGGAAGGACCATCACAGGCCAATATTACACCTAGAAACTGGCTGGGTTGAAGAAGTGCATCCATCAGAAGCGGCATGACAAGTTGATACGCAGTGTCCTGGGTGAGTGCAGATTCGAGGAGCTCAACCAGATCTGGCCCCTAGCGACTACTTTTTATTCTACCAGCTCAAGACTGCACTGTGTGGATGCCGGTTTGAGGACGATGAAGATGTCCAGCTCTCCGTCCAAGAGTGGATTGAACAGCAGTTGGGAGATTTCTGGTTGTCGGGAATTTGAAGCCTCAGGGACAAGTGGTGCAAGTGCATTGAAGTTGAGAGTAGTTATATTCAAAAATAATAAAACACTTTCCCTCGTATCCCGTTTCTTTATATCCGAATTTCAAAACTTATTGACAACCCCTCGTAGGAAGCTGTATAAAAGTCATTAGGTATTTCAAAATTATCAAAAATAAATAACAAAATTACACATCTGTAAATTATTATAGGATCTGCAGATAATCTCACAATTAATATTAAGTAGGTAGTTTAGAAGATATCTTGAAATTATTTTAATTTATATATTGAAGATATAAATGACATTGGTATCTGAAAAACCTACATTAATTAGTTAAGGATTAATGAAAGGCAGTTAAAGACTGCTTTTTATGTTACATTGATTTGGCAAGATTACCTATATAAGGTAGGTACCTAGGTGTATATAGGCAGTGATGTATTATTTATTGATTGAAAAAGATTATATAAGAGGTATATAGGCCATGCCATGGTTGGACTTATGTAGGTATGTGATATCACCATAATTTCTGGGTCAATAATACTTTTAGTAGGTATACCCAGTGTCACATAATTGCCCATAGATTCTTAACCCATGGAGATCCCATTTCTATTTTTTATGGAGCTATGGAGGATAGAAAGGGATAACTTTAGAAAAATATTTGGGATGATCACAAGATGCACTTTGGCTGGGGTCAAAGAGTTCACAAAAGGTCATAATGTCAAAAATTGTCATAGAAGCATCATTCTTCCACTCATTTGAAAGATCTTTCTCCTGAACATTTTTTTAATTAAAATCATTCAGATTGGTTACTTCTGGCGAAAGTTATGGCCTCTCAAAGGTTTGGGGTCAATCAGTTTGACCAAAAATTGATCTGGCCATAAATATGACCACAATGACCAGATAAGCCTCATACTTAGTATGTGAACTTTATTCATCATAACCAACAAATGATGTAAATTTCATGCGATTCTGTGACCAAGGTGTCAGGAGGGTGTGTACACTTCACGTAAAATGCCCCAACTACAGCTCCCAATTTAGTGTCATCAGCAAAAATTGATACTTTGCTATTTACAGCCTCCCCAAGATCATTTATATAAACTATGAATAATAAAGGGCCTTAAACGGACCCCTGAGGTACGCTACTGATAACGTCCCTCCACTGTGACCTCAACCCATTCAGCACAACTCTCTGTTTCGTGTCTTTCAGCCATTCATCTATCCAATTCAAAACTTTACCACATATCCCATGCATTTTTAATTTGTGAACTAGTCTCCTATGTGGAACCTTATCAAAAGCTTTGCTAAAATCTAAGTAAATTACATCAACATTCTCTCCCTTATCTAACTAATTGTTTAGTAACATAATCCATAAAATCAAGTAAATTTGTTAAACACAATCTACCTCTTCTAAACCCATGCTGAGCATCATGTATTAACCTACCACACTAGATGGTCAGAAATCCCCTTCTTAATTATCTTCTCAAGAATTTTACAAATGATAGAAGTTAAGCTTACCAGCCTAAAGTTATTTGGGTCCTCTTTACTTCCCTTTTTAAAAATTGGCACTACATTCACTAATTTCCAATCATTAGGTATTTCTCCAAACTCAAGTGATCTAGTATATATCTTCTCAAGACCTACTGCAATACTATCTGCACCTTCTTTGAGTAACCTAGAATGAATGTTGTCTTGGCCAGATGACACTAGTATTTAACCCCAATAACAGTATTCAACGCTACTTTCCTTGACCTAGAATTATAATCAACATCATAAAGTCCACACCAAGCAAGAAACTACATGGCATTTGCTCATCTTAACATAACATAATTTCACGGATGACAAAAGCCACAAGGGCCTATCAAACGTCATCCGCATCCGTCAAAACCCACCCACAAAAAGCACCATCACCAGGGGAAGACAAAATCAAAGTCCCCCACAACATAATATAACAGATGACAAAAGCCACAAGGGATCATCATAGGTCATCCGAGTCAAGCGGCCTCTTTTGTAAGGCACCCAAACTCCCAGGAAAACTACATCCAGAGGATTGCGTCCAGAAACAAGGGTATCACCAATCAAGGCTTGTCAAGAACTAAATCATGCAGCTATAGATATATACAAACAATATTAATATATCCAAAACTTAGGAACCATCACAACCTTCCCTCCCCATAAACTCATCCAACCTACTCTTAAATACATTTAAATTTGGACTGCCTACTACCCTCCGCGGCAATTTGTTCCAGAAGTCTACCACTCTATTGGTGATAAAATATTTTCTTAAATCCAACTTACACCCTTGCTTTTTAATTTTCAAGTGGTGACCTCTAGTCCGATTTCCATCATCTAACTCAAAAAACTTGCTAACATCCAATTTATCTATCCCAGAAATTTTTTTTAAAGAGCTCAATCATAGCCCCTCTCACACACCTCCTTTTGAACAAGAACATATTTAACACCCTCAATCTATCTATATATTCAAGGTGTCTCAGGGAAGGAATAATCTTTGTTGTCCTCCGTTGCACTGACTCAAGAAGGTTAATATCGTGTCTAAAATGTGGGGACCATGCCTGTATACAGTACTCTAGATGTGGCCTAACATAAGAGTTATAGAGTTTAAGAATAACCTCCTTACTTTTGTAACTGACATTTCTCTTAATGAAACCCAGCACTCTATTTGCCCTATTTCTTGCTTCAATACACTGCTTAGAAAACCTTAATGACTTATCTATTAATACTCCTAGATCTTTCTCATCCTCTACTGAGCTCAGCCAATGCCCATCCATTTCATAGTTAAATTCTCTATTATCTTTTCCCATGTTAATAACTTTGCACTTATTAAGGTTGAAAGTCATTTGCCACTTATGTGCCCAGGATAACAATTTATTTGAATCCCCCTGCACTTTAAAATTATCATCAATATCTTTAACTACAGCTGTTAATTTTGTATCATCCGCAAAAATTGACACTTTATTATTAACTGCCTCCCCAAGATCGTTTATATAGATGACAAATAATAATGGACTGAGAACTGATCCCTGTTGAACCCAACTGATAACATCCCTCCACTCTGACTTTACACCATTTAGCACTACCCTTTGCTTCCTGTCTTTCAGCCACTCAGCTATCCAATTTGAAACACCCCCACATATCCCAATCATTTTTAATTTATGAACTAGTCTCCTATGTGGTACCTTATCAAATGCTTTACTAAAATCTAAGTAAATTATATTTACATTCTCCATCTTATCTACTTGATCTGTTACAAACTCCAGAAAGTCTAGTAAATTAGTCAAACATGATCTACCTGATCTAAACCCATTCTGTGCATCCCTTTTTTAACTATTTTCTCAAGAATTTTACAGACTACAGGAGTTAGGCTAACCGGTCTAAAGTTATTTAGATCCTCTTTACTACCCTTCTTGAAAATGGGGACTACATTCGCTTTCTTCCAATCATCAGGTATTTCTCCATATTCCAGTGACCTAGTATACAACTTCTCCAGAGCTATTGAGATACTTTCTACCCCTTCTTTAAGTATCCTAGAATGAATATTATCAGGGCCAGAGGCCTTGGTAGTATCTAACTCACCTATTAGTTCTTTTATCGTCCTCCAATCCACACTAATGGTAGTAAACACCTCTTTCCCTGACCCATGAGTACTATAAATAAGACTATTTAGTTTCTCCTTTGTAAATACTGATGCAAAATGACCATTTAGTACCTCAACTATTTCCTCATCAGTTTCTCTCACAACCCCTTCATATTTGATAGGCCCTATTTTAACTCTGCCAGACTTATTAATTTTATAGTAACTAAAGAACTTTCTAGGATCTTTGTTGCTATCCTGAGCTAATTTAATTTCTGACACCTATTTGTTCTTCTTTATAATCTTATTTAACTCATTCCTAGCCATTCTATAATCACTTAAATTTTGAATATTATTTTGTACCTGTAATTTTTTATATGCCCTTTTCTTCTCTGAAATTTTTCCAGCTATCCTGATTCCACCATAATGGTTTCCTACTTTTGTTCCTAATAGCCTTCATTGGGATATATTGTTCTTGGACTACATTTATTATGTTTGAAAGTATCCCACATCCCATAAGCATTTTTACCTCTGAATTCTATATCCCAGTCTACCAAATTTAGCAAGCTTCGAAGTTTTACATAATCTCCCTTATGAAAATTTGGAACTTTTACAGCATTCTCAGTTATTTTACCCTTCTCAATTCCCAAGTTAAAACGAACTATCTGATGGTCACTATTTCCCAATGCTTCCCCAACAGTCAATTCTTGAACTAAATGTTCACTGTTAGAAAGTACTAAATCTAATATATTGTCCCCCCTCGTTGGCTCATTAACAAATTGATTAAAAAAATTATCCTCAAAGCATTCTATGATCCTGCCACTTGTTCTATCCCTACTTATCATATTTTCCCAGTCCACAGAGTTTAAGTTGAAGTCCCCAATAATAACTGCATCTGTTTCACATCCCTTATCATTAGTTCATCCATATCATCACTCTGCCCGGGTGGCCTGTAAAAAGCTCCCAAATGCACCATTCTATTTTTACTGAACCTAATATCTATCCAAAGTGACTCAACTCCATCCTGCTTTATTGAAGTATTTAAACTTGAAACAATATTGTTTTTTATATAGATAATTATTTCTCCACCAATCCTACCTGTCCTTTGACTAATGTACATATTATAGCCCTGTAAATCAAATTCACTTATAGTGTCACTAAATTCTATTTCATTAACCCATGATTCAGTAACACATAATATATCTTTATCCTCATTGCTAATATAACTAAATAGCTCATCCTTCTTGTTTCCAAGACTACGAGCATTTATATAGAAACAATTTAACCCCCCCTATCCCTGAAGCACCTCTTGAAACCTGAATGACCTCACCTCTATCGCCTTGGAACCTATTTCTGTTATCTGCCAAGTCCATTCTACTTTCAGTACTATAATGTCCTCTCATAATTTCTCTGACCACTATTAGTATCTAGTTTTTTCCGCCCGCAAAGACCTAATAACACGATCATACTCCTCCCACAACACATCTAGCCCCTCCTACTCAAATGCAGTCCATCCATCGCATTCATTTCTATCATTCCAATAAACCTATCCCACACATCCACAAACATGACACCTTCCATCTCACACATCCTCCTCACATAATCATTCAGCCCAATCGCACGAGACATCCGTTCTACCCCAACATCCATTCTTGGAAGCACACCTGTCACTACACCTTTCATTCTACTTTCTTTCACCTTTTCAATCAACCTCTTGTACCTCTCACGTAACTCACATGCACCCACTTTCTTCACATCATTCACTCCTACATGTGTAATGACAACCGCATCCGTTGCATAGCTAGACACCAGCTCCTCATACCTATCAGACAGATCTCTCACTC
Source organism: Ceratothoa steindachneri (assembly GCA_963969495.1). Classification (NCBI taxonomy): domain Eukaryota; kingdom Metazoa; phylum Arthropoda; class Malacostraca; order Isopoda; family Cymothoidae; genus Ceratothoa; species Ceratothoa steindachneri. Next base: position 63,161,138 of record OZ018338.1, on the reverse strand, counting down.
CACCACCCGGCAAACACACCCTCAAACCATTCAATCTACTTGCATTCAACTTCCTATCTAAATATCTAACTCGCGAATCACCCATCACAAGCACTTCAGTCAGACTCCTATTCCTAACCCCCACAGACCTAACTCCATCCCCACTCCTATTCTCATTCAAACTACCAGTCACTCTACCTCCACCCCCACCCCCATCAGTCATATCACTTCCAGTTACTTCCTCTCATAGGGCACTGAATCTATTAGTCAAGCTAATAGGTTCTGTGTCCCTCTGACTCTCACACCTATTCTTTCCCTGGCTAACGACCTCAACAGAGGCAACCCTATTCTCACAAAGAACAGGAGAAGCCTCCTTAGCTTCACGTTTCCTAACTACTCTCCACTGTCCCCCATCCTCACTAGGCCTATTTCTAACTAATCTAAGGGGGCTAACTTCACTATCCCTAGAACTATCATATACTACCTCCTCCACCGGCCCTCTACCTTCACCTGAAACATCTAATTGGCCTACCTCACCACCTAACCTATTCCAAGCTCTAGGCCTAACACTAAGTTCCCTCCTGAGCTCAGCAACTAACCCCTCCAGCCTACATATCCTGTCTAAATCCTGCCTTCTCATCTCCTCTAAATCTACAATGCATTCACGCAGCCCACATACAACACATGTATACCCCTCACCTAATACACCACAACCAATGCATACATTCCGACACTCATGCTCACTTTCATCCCCGAACTCCATCACTTATTCAAACAAAGAAAGAACTTAAGTAGTAATAAGAAAAAAAAAGAGCAACTTAGCTTTCGCTAATTGTGGTGAAAAAAACAAACAAACAAACTGTAGAAAAATCTGAAAAATAAATCAACAGACAGAGAGCTCTATGAAACACGTGCTACCTGTTCAAAGGTCAGTCGAAGACTGACATTCAGAATCACAAATTCATGCTTCACATTCACACCACCTCCCAAACTCACTCAGAGACTAACCTGTTCCCATGCCACTATAATTCCATCCCCCAATCCACTTATCCATAATTTCACAGGCTTGCATTCACAACATCTAAACTCATCATACTTAGTCAGAATCCTCTCATTCACTAAGGACACTTGCGCTCCATTATCAATCGAACCACAGAAGAACCTTTCACCTACTTTCACTCTCACTTCCATCATATCAGGTCCTCCATGCTCACAATACACAGAAGGAACAATCACACCAACATCAGCACTGACATCCACACCGTCATCAACTCCCACATCATCACTCACCACACACTCATCTTCATCCAGACAATCAGTCTTCTCTCTCATATATGAACACTTTTCAATCACCCAATTGTAGTGCACACTGCTCAAACATTGCAGATGTACCACATTAGGATTCAAACCCTTCATCTTCTCATCTTTGTACACAATCGGCCTCTCACCACCAAAGTGCACATAAACAATCACTCCATACAAACGACTCACTACAATCAACACTTCCTGAAAAGGAAGGACCCCCTTGCATACACATCGCTCTCAATTCTTTCATAAAGTTCCGCATCCTCGCCTTACCAATACTCTCAGACTTCCTACATACTTGACTCATTACCTCCTTCCTTAAGTCATCCACACTATTGGGCACACTCACATTCCTACTCCATCACTCTTCAAATCTTGCAAACCATTCCATACACTCTCAAACAAGGAATCACCACCACCCTTACTCTCCTTTCTATTCATAATCCCTTTTGGCAAATACTCAGGATCACTCACTCCACACACATTTTCATCATTCGTACCAGAATACCTTTACATCAAATCAGCCATTCTATTCCATTCACCAGGCACATATTCATTCACGTCAAAATCACTCAAATCTTCCAAAGTCCTTGCAATCCTACTATCAGCCCACTTCATATGCTGCAGATACACAAGAGGTTGATGATCTGTTTTAATCACGAACCTCATACCATACAAAAACGGAGGCAACACTTTCAAACAATACCTTAGCGCGCCAACTCTCACTCCACAGTCAAATATTTTTGCTCTGTCGCATTCATAGCCTTGGATACATACCCAATTATTCGCCTGACATTCTCTCCATTCAAATGCTGCTCTTGCATCAGAAAACCTCCCATACAGTACCCATTCACATCCGTATACAATTCAAGCATCTTAGCATTCACACTATAGTCCGGGTATGTCAATTCAACATCTTCAGCTGTGGCCTCTTTCAGTCTCTCATACGCTTCATTCATCTTATCATTCCACCTAACAATCAGACTACCTTTCTTGCCCATCTACTCAGTCAGAGATTTATTCACACCCGAACAATCATGTATAAACTTTTGCTAAAACTAAATCAAACCCAGAAATGACTTCAGCTGCTTCAGTCATCGGTTTCAGAAACATTTGCACCTTCTCAACATACTTTGGCGACTTTCACAACCCATTCTCACTCACCATATGCCCAAGGAACTCTACTTCTTTCGCAAACCATTGACACTTCGCTACTTTTACCTTCACATCAACACTCCCATGTTCTCAACACATCATTCACCAATCTCATATGCTCCTCAAAAGTCTGTTATAATCAAAATATCATCTATAAACACAATCACATTCTTACTTGCAAACTTACTCAAGACAACATTCATTGCCCTCTGGAAGGCCCGTGGAGCATTAGCCAACCCAAAACTGAGGCTCAGGAACTGATAATGTCTCTTCGTGGAAGAAAAGGCAGTCACCGGTCAGCTCTCCTCAGCAATGGGCATCTGGTAATACCCCCGTACCAGATCCAACTTTGTAAACCACTTCATCCTGTTCATACTATACACACACTCAGAGACCACACACATCGGAAACCTTTCTTTTACAGTCCTTTCATTCACCTTTCAATAATCCACACGCAGACACAATCTTCCATCCGGCTTACATACAGGCATAATCGGACTATTCCATGCACTCTCACTTTCTTCAATCACCCCCAATCGTTCTAATTCCACACACTGCTCCTCAATCTCATCAGCAACCAGATGCAGGAAATGTCAGTGAGGGGCCCTCCGATCAAAACAACCCCAGATAACCCTATCCCCTGTGCTGGTTGTTGGTCGTGATGGACAATGAATGGGTAATACTTCAGATTCGGGGTGCATGGTAGATGGCGCTGTTAGTCAGCTACAATGTTGGGCTACAGCATATCTCTTATGACGTCAGATGTTAACAATATCGGCGTTATATTTTTTTGTTGTTTTGGGGATTTGTAACTTTTAGTCTATTATTTACTAAATATCTGCGCTCTGCTCGTTTATAGTTTTTTTTAAGTTAGGTAAGGTTTCTTGATGTCTTTTATTGTTTTTTGTTTTGTTTTCATATTTTTTGTTTACTGCGAACGATAACAGCTTCTTACTGGCAACATCATAGCTTATAAATAGGACCCGTTTTGCAAATGTTTTTCTTACGTTATTGTGTTTTCGTGCTCTCCATGTGCTTCTTTGTTATTCGAATTCGGCTTTACTTTGTATAATCGTGAAAAACTTTTAGATTATTTAGAGGCGCATAAACTAATCAAGAAACCTATAAAAGTAAGAATTGTTTGCTATTAGGTTAGGTTTTTCTGCCAGTAAAAAGTTGGGGAGAAAAAACCCCCAGTAAATTCAAGGGGACTGCTTGTGAGGGAGATATCACTGCAGGGGAACCACCCTGCGATGATCCTGAGTTTCAATCAATTGGGGGGGTGTCTGGGGGGCGCAGCCCCCAGTATATACAAAAAAATATTACGCCGATATTGTTCACATCTGACGCTACCGTCTGACGTCATAAGAGATATGCTGTAGCCCAAAATTGTAGCCTGACTAACAGCGCCCCGAATCTGAAGTGTTACCAATGAATGGATATCCCCAACACCGTCAGCTAAAATGTTCCCCAAGAGGAAAGTAATCCCAATCCACGACCCCGAACACAAAAGCAGGATGGCAAGCTGCAAATGATAGAGAGCAAAGAGTAGACTAAATAGAGCAGAAATCGGAGAGTAATGAGAATTACCCTGAATAAAGGAAAAGAGGTATGGAAGAGAGATGAATTAAACTGAATAACTAAGCTCAATAAAGGTATGCACTGGTATGTTGCAGTATGGTACCGAACCTCTGGCCTGTGGGATAAATCGCATGATGACATACATGAAATTTAATGTGAGAAATGGTAATAAAAGGATTAATTACTTAAATTAATATACTTAACAACAGTAACTTAGAAGATAATACAGCTCAAGTGTATTATGGACAAAAATAATATATATACAAATAAATTAATGAAACTCAAACAGGAGAAATGGAAAGAAATCTCAGCCCCCCCCCCCCTAATATCAGTAAATATACAAGACTCAAATAGTACACTAGTTAATCCATAATATATCAAGCTGAATTCAACACAATAAGGTTGAGAGGCGTAAGGATGAGGAAAGAACATGTTAGTCGGGTGCTGGGAATAGGATAGGGTAAGTCGAAGGGTTGACAATGTTATTGTCGTGGGACACAATAAGTTGGTAAGGCGACCTTGAGCTTTATACGTAGGGAGTACTGTCCTTAGACTTTCTCCACACTGGGGCATTGGTGTCGAAGAAGTGCAGTATGCATGAACCAGGGAGGGAGTGCAGAACGGAGGCAGTCAAGCAAGGGAAGACATCAAGGCTCACACACCAGGCAGTGAAAGGAGGGGTGATGTATGGACACCTGGGTGAAATGAAAGAGTGGATGCACCATGAGTATGGCATCATTACAGTGCAGCTCAACAAGGCAGTTCAGTAAACAAGATTAAAGGGTAAAACTAATAATGATAACAATAGCAATGCAAACAAAACTGAATTAATATAAGCAAAGGGATGTAAGGAATTATTATCAGAATATAATAATAAATATGGACCAAAGATAAATAAGAGATAACAACGTTAATATCAAGCACAAAACACATCAGGTTTAATAAAGAATATACCAGATTTAAAATTAAGATTATAAAGGAGGATTAGTATGTGCTAAGCTGCTCACCTCGGTCATCCATGCTCAAAATAAGTATGAATCCAAATGTGCAGGATTGAAATTATGTTAGAATTTAAGGCACATTACAAAGAACACATAAAAATATTACTGTGCAATCAAAGACAAGCTGTGCTAGAAGAGCTTAATATATAGCTAAAACATCTCAAAGAAAGAGTAGAGTTAAATAACATGATCAGAATAGGTTAGAAAGAAATCATTTCACAGCAATATCAGTTCACAGCAATATCAGTTCCCAGCTTCTGTACCCAGAAAACTAGATCAGAACACTCTTCCCCCAAGGTACCCCCAACTAAATGGCCATAAGGAAAAGGACAAGAAAACACCTCACACAGAACACACCTCTTCAATGTCTTGGCCGCTGATAGATTGGGGTGTCCTCCTTCAGGATAATCTTAAATTCCGGAAACTTCACAACCCCGAAATCCGAATTGCCCTTACCGAGGACCCCCTTTTCGTTCAAACAGCATTCGATACACATCCTTCCTTTTATACAAAGTCAAATATTCATCCAATTCCACCATCCTTTCCACTTCATTATACATCCATTCACACGTCTTTTCATTCGTAACATTTACCCTGACATCCGTGCTATCATCCATACCTATCTCATTGACAGTGGAGAGGTGGCCCAGTACATCTCCGACTTGGATCCCCCTCACCTGCCTTTTCACTCTGGGGTCTGCCTGCATACATACAAATGGATCATTCATTCTCATCAAGCCATCAAACACACAAGCAACATGCCTTACTTTATAACACTAATTCTTTCCATTCAATATCACAGTGTTCTCACTCACATTCAAACACATCCTTACTCCAACTCACTCTAATAGATGCCCTTTCACCCTTCACAAGCCTTACACTCTCCATAGCAGTCACCTCAATACCGGTAAACACACTACTCAAAACACTACTGTCTTTCCTTACATACAACTTTACACCCCATTTTTACCAATCTTTCTCTCAATCTGATCACTCTCAGGATGCACAACCATATGGTTCACCTTCATAAAATCATACCCCAAATTCACACCATATTCACTACTGACCTTATCAATCACAGAGAATTCACACTCATTCATCAACATACCATGCGTTCAAACAGCTGATCTTATCATTCCAATCACAGGTACTCTCATACTACCAATCCCTACCAGACTACCTTTACACTCAGACAGGAGGGCTTTATCACTCAGCTTGTCATACACATCCTTATATACCAAGCTCATCTTGCATCCAAAATCTATCAAAGCCAAACACTCAATCCCGTTCAATTCCACTTTCACACTCAGACACTCATACTTCCTACCAGACAGCACTTTCATACTAGACAGACTTACCAACACATTACTCACACTCATGCACCCAGAGGATACTTTCCCAGGTACCCTCTTAAATTCAGTTTCCTGCTTCAGATTTTCCGTTCACACCTTGCGCTCTCAGCCTAATCCAATACCTTTCACTTGAATATCCTTCCATCGCACAATAGCTACATACATTCCTCTGGTCACGACACATCCTCGCATAATGACCAGCCTTTCCACAATTACCACAAGTATACTTCATTCTATCCCCAGCAGTCGCTCCACCATTCAACTTCGGATACTCTCTCTTCAAATGGCCTCTTTCTTTACATTCAAAATACTCTTTCACACTTTCCTGGCAATCTTTTATCATATACCCCTTCTTACCACACCCAAAACATGCACCAGACATCCACCTACATTCCACCAACATATGCCCATTCCTTCCACACCTATCACATTCCACGATCTTTTTCACAACATTTGGCCTCTTATTTGCTGGGCCATACCTTGGTTGCTCCCTTATATACCCATTCACGCGCTTACCACTCATCTGTCCCTTCTATTTGCCCATCCAGTCTGCCAGCCCAGGAAGCTCAACATCACCCCAGCTGGCGCAGCCCTCAGGGCATCCTGATAACTGACAAACTGCTGTGGTGGAGGAAAGCTCCTGGGCTTCCTACCCCCAACATTCACACTACCATCCATCCTCATCCAAATCACTCTCCTCATCAAATCTCCAGAAGCTCCAATACATCCTCCCACACCAACCGTTCACCTGTCAGCCTCATTCTCTCCATTCTTTTCCCATTCAGCCATTCACTTATCTTCCACAGGACCGTATCAAGAAACTTTCTCATCAATTGCTTACATTCATTCACACCATCATCACCATACCTTTTGCTCGCCATACTCTTAAGCCTATGTGCATACATGTTCACACTTTCACTCTTTCCCCATTCGAGCCTTCTCAAATTCATTCACCTTTTATACTTCACACTCTTTCATTCATTTCACCTGCCCAATCAGTCTCTCCTTCATCACCTCATACTATGGTTCCTCCACACTCGTTATCAGTCGGAAGAATTCTACTACTTTTCCAACCAAACACTCCCCTAAAACATTCATCCAGTTTTCCTTATTCTTCGGGTATTTTTGCTTGCAATACCACTCAAACTCCCTGAAGAACTCTCCCACACTCTTACTACCATGCAACTTAAACCTATCAACTTTCGGGAATTCCCTAATCAAAATTCCTTTTCCCACATTCACTTCACTCTCACTTGAGTTGCTCTCACTTTCACTCATGCCAATCATATCATCACTCTCTCCGTCATCCGTCATCCGAGTACAATGAGTCCACACTCTTCCCTCTCACCTTCCAATCCTTTTCCTTTGACCCAGTCTTCCTTCCTCTCTTACGTTCTACTCTCTTCCATTCTCCATCCTTCCTATCACTCACAATATCCTCCCTATACTCACATACACTTCCACTCATCCCATTCATCTTATCCCCTTCAGTCGGAGCCAGGGTCAGGGTCGAGGATCCTGGGGCCGATCCTGACCCCTTCATCATGTCATATTGGTCCTGCATCCTTTGTCTTTCATCCATTTCTTTCTTCATCCTGTCCATCTTTTCATTCATACCCACCATATCATTCTTCAATCCCTCAATTATGCTCCTTAACCTTTCGCACTCTTCCTCCTTCCTCAATTCAAGCCTCAGTCGTACAACCTCATCATAGAGACCATGCTCCACAGAAGACATCCTCCTAGGTTAGTAAGAAAGGACAAGAGAAGGGAAAAAACAATCACTACATCCAATCTGATGATGTACTGTAATCCAATCCTGTCACGGTACCGGTTTCGAGATCTCCCGTCCCTATTCAGACACCAAATGTTGCGAACCATGAACCTACACTCTAACCCCAATTGTTCCAACCTGCTTCCTACACTAATTTGGACAACGAAAAATCAAGGGAGAAATGAAACGGATTGTATATATATACAGTCCTTTATTTACATAAAATATGGGAGTAAATATTTACAAGAGGTATGGGGTAAATAAATTTGAGATCTCGCTAAAAAACAAAACAAAAAACAATCCTACTTATTGCAAAATATCCACAATCAAATATAAATCAATCCTAGCAAAAATATATTTAAAAAAAAACAACCCAAAACAATTGATCCTATTACCAAACCAACAAGAGATAAATGTACAACAAAATAATATAAAATCATATCAAGGAGGCCTCACATGGTTTTCCCTGGGGAAAATTCCTGCTGGCTGCCACTCAAGTGGTCACAATGGCTGCCTAGGTCATACTAAAAAAAAAGCTGGCGCATTCCAAGCTCAGTATAATATAAAGCGATCTTGTTGTACTTTAGAGGCTATAAAAAGAAAGCCCTTTCCATCCTATCAGGACTCACAATAAATTCAATTGATTTACTGACAAACTTTTTGATCCCAGCCACTCTTTACAAAAGGTAGTACTAATTATCTTTTGCAATTTAATATTGGTGGCGCAATATTAATAAATAATTAGCTGAGGAAGAGAAAATAAACATTTTAAACAATTCATGAAATTAAATATATATATTAAAAAAAAAACTCCATTCACACACACATTCTTACAGAGGGAGGGAGATGGTATTCGAAAAGGAGTGGGAGAATGGCCCTACAATCACTCTGGCATTTGCTCCACACAACACCACTTGTAACTGTGGAGTATTCTGACAGGGTTCCATTTACTGCCACCTGTTAGGTACGCATGTGAAGAAAACTGTGAATCCACAACCCCAAGTTTCTTTTGATTCCTAAGGAGGAGAGCTTCTGTAGCAATACGCCGTGGTCCACCTTATCGAAAGCTTTAGCAAACTAGACAACGTCCACATTGCTTCCGCTTTCGAGGCTATCCAGTAGGAGCTGCTGGTGCACCAACAATTGTGCCAAGCATGACCGGCCTTTGCGGAAATCATGTTGGCCACTGTTGAAAAACCTTGTCTGTCAAAGAATTCCACAATTCGGTCTCGGATGATCTTTTAAAAAATCTTTATAATGAAGGAAGTTAGTGTTACTGGTCGGTAATTTGTGGCATCACCCCTGCTGCCTCCCTTATGAATGGGGGAGATCAGCCCATATTTCATGGACATGGGAACTTTTCCTTCATTGAGGGACTGCCAGTTCCTTTTTAACAGTTCTTTAGCAGGACTGCTGGCATGCCTTCAGGGCCTGCAGCTGATAATGAATTTAATTCCACTAGTGCATCTTTTATATCACTTTTGGAGAACTCTAGATCCTGCAGCATTTTAGAGCTTTCAACATCTGTTTCTGCCATAGAGGTCAGTCGGGTCTTCAATTCTTTTGTTTTGCAGTGGTGTGCTGAAACTTTTCTCATTCTGTTTCCTAAGCTTTTCTGCAATACCATAAAGACTTGTTTTGTAGGTGCCATCTTCATTTATTAGGGGTCCAACCTGGGCCTTGACTGTCTTTTTCTTTGCATAGTTGAAGAAATACTTGCTGTTTGATTTTATAGCAGAAATAGCCTTAGTTTCTTCTCTTCTTTTTTCATCCCTGTGCAAAACCATTATTTGTACCTCAATGTCCCTTAATTTTTCTTTGAGGATATCAAGGCGTGCAGTGGTTCGAGCAAGTAGAACTTTCTTCATGCTGAATTTCCTCTTCTTCATTAGGATTCTTCTGTCATGAGGGATTTTCTTTGTTGAGTTGGTCGTGTTTCTCCTAGGAGAAATGTATTCTTTGAATATATTATTACATTTCTCCAGGAGAGTAGATATCATTTCTTCTGTTTCTTTGTATTTAAGTTCCTCTTCCCAGTTGGTGCTGCCAAGGTAGTACTTGATTTTCTTCCAGTTGGTATCTGCCTTTTGGAAGTTTAGCCGATTTAGACATTAAGATACATGTCTTTGAATGGTGTTTCTGGAAAGACAACATTTGGGTGGGTAAATATTCACACTTTGTGGTCTGAGAGTATTGAATCTTAGGTGCTGTAACTATGCAACAAATCAGGGTTTCTTGTTAGGATCAAGTCTAAAATATTGTTGATCCTGGTTGATTCCTGGATGTGTTGAGTGAGGTGGTATTCATCCATTAATTTAAGTAAATATCTTGTTTGGGTAGCTTCCTGCCTGGTGCCACCTTGGGTTAACCTATTTTCCCAGTTTACGTGAAAATTAAAGACCCCAGTAATTATAGTTTCTTGCAGCTTGCTTATAATTGCACTAAAGATCTGCTCATCAGAGTTTGGTGGCCGGTACACTGTGAAGAATAAGACGTTAATGTCCCTCACTAAAACACCTAGTAATTCACAAGTTCCATCTGAGTGAGAAATCACCTGTGTTGTCTTCAAAGCTAGGTCTGATCCCACATAGTTTATGACACCTCCATGGGAATGTTCCTTTCAGTCTGTTCTGACACATTGTAGTTGGTGATGGTGATTTCCTCATTAAAAATTTCACTGTTTAGATGGGAATTCGGCAAAGGCAATAAAAATATAGATTTCTTCTGCTACAACTTCATTAAGAAACAGAATCTTTGGTTTACCTGCTGGGAACAGCCCTTGTATATTCCCTGTCAGGAATTTTACTAGTATGCTACTGTAATGGTTGGTGGTCTGGCTATGTAGTGACTAACTGGAAGAGGTTGCGGCATTTCTCTCAGAGGCAGAAAATGATTCTTGATTCCTGCGAGCTGTAGTTCTATTTTCCCCATCAACTCTGCTTGGAGGCTTTGAAATAGCTCTAAAAAAAATGCTGACTGAGTTCACTGGTGGGAGTAGTGATGGCTTGCTTTGTTAGCTGGGAATTCTCCAGTGATACTGCTTGTTTTTTGTGTGGAATCTCCTTCATTTTAGAGATAGGCCTATTTGTTGCAGGAAATTGACACTGTTGGTTGGTACATATCCTGTCTCTTACAGAGTTTCTGCACAATCCTGGATGGTAATTGAGGCATTTCTTTCCAAAGTTGCATCCGCGAGACTTGTTGTGTCCAAACTGCAGGAATTTGGGGCATACTTTAGGATGGTCAAAGTTGCAGCCCTTGCCTTTTCTGCCATACTTGCAATTGTTTTTCATGTAGTAGCGGCAAATTTTGGGGGGTTTTGTCCTCTCAGTTGTTGTATTGATGTTTGGACCTCAGTTACTTGCTGCCATTTCTGGTGCCTCATTAAGGATGCTTGTTGATGAGCTAACCTCAGGTGTCCTTGGTTGTTCTGGTCTGGGCGTGGTACTGTCTAGCTGGGTGTTGGATGCTTCATCTGACAGTGGTTGTGCTAGGCTAGATTCAGGATCCAATGTTGCTTCAGAAGAGACTTCATCTGGTTCCACTTGGTCTTCAATTTTGCTCCTCATTCAATTAGGCCTATGATCTTGCATAGACCTGGCAAGATATTCCTTGTGTTCTTCAGACTTACATTTTTCAATTTCTGCTTAGACTGCTTCATAGTTGGCATGGTTGTCCTTGGTACATATTAAGCATGTGAATTTTCTACTTGATCTTGTTGTAGCGGGCCGAAAATATATCTCTAATCCCAATCGATAATCGATCCAACCCGCTTCCTACACTGTCCGGACGTGAGAAATCGAGGGAGAATAAAACGGATTGTATATACAGTCCCTTTACTTACAAAAAAAATACAATGATAGTTACAGTTATATTTACAACAATTTTATATTTACTAGGGAAGTGTGCACACTTCAAAATGAGGCTGGATTTCCCAATCCAATAACAATACCAAACGAGAATTTTATAACCGGCGAATACAACAATTTACTTATATTCTACACAAAACAAAAAAACACAACCACAACCGAACGAAAAGGGGGCACGCGCTATCACTTGTGTGCTGGAGGTGGGTGGTAGTAGGCTAACTTAGAAGGAGGCAGGATTGTCAACGAAGGCGGGTATGGCGGTTCAGGTGGTTAGAGAGGCACGAAAGCCCTCCGTCTCAGGGCTGGGCGGAGCACTCGTCTAGAGAACCCCTCTTGCTATCAGTCCACACTTCCACTCTCTGTAGAAGAGATATATCCTCCTTTTATGACCCATTTATTTATACATGGATGGCGAAACTAATAAGTGGGCATTACCCGAGTAAATTTATCGACTAGCTTACCTCTTTCCAGAATATGACACTTTGATAAAAGTTTATTTTAAGCAAAGTACAATATTATTTTAATTATACTGATATCACAAAATTAGCTACTATCTTTCCAGAATATGACACCTGGAAAGAAAGAAAAACATGGTAATCATTTTATACATAAAATAAACAAAAATAAAACAAACCCATTCCCATTCACACACATTCTTACAGAGGGAGGGAGAGGGTACTGAGAAAAGGGGTGGGAGAATGGCCCTTTTACACACACTCACATTCGCTCCACCACAGCCCTCCTTCCTTAAGCCATTCAACCAGCCACTCACTAAACCCTTTCAATCACTCTTCACGGTACCACTTGTGCTCAATCGCACCCTTCTGCACCTATTCACACTCTTCTACTGGCCCCTGGCTACGCGTAGCAATTAGTCGGGGTTGTTCATCAGTCATCCTGTCAGTCTCATCGTCACTATTTATCATCTTATCAACCATACTCTTAGCCCTCATTACCAGTTCTCCCATCTCACGACAGAATTCTTTCATACTCTTCCGTTCAGAACCCTCACTCTTCATACCCCCATTCATCAGTTCCTCACTCACAGCTCTCATCCAACTCAAGGTACATTCTTGCGAAACAGACAGGTCACTCACATCCCCTGTATTCTCAACAGGTATACCAGAAACCCCTTCGACTGGTTCCCACCAGAAACCTGAAAAATCAGCCACTTCATCATTCACTACATCAAACTCATCCCTACTATTACCATTTGTAAAACCCGAAAAATCAGCCACACTAGGTTCATTCTGCCCAAACACACTGTCATTCATACTGTTCCCAAAACCAGAAAAATCAGGCACAGGCAGCTCACTCACTCGTCTACTTATACCAGCCAAATCACTCACCTGTTTACGCAAAAACTCAATCTCCCTTTCAAGATCCCCCATACCAGAAACACTCTGCTCAGACTTACTTTCATTCGTACTTGCATTCTTCCTTTCACCCTTCTTTGTACGCTTTCTTCTCCTCGAGACTAAGACTAGCTCTTTCCCAGACAGATCCATACTATCACATTCAATCTCATCATCATGCACTTTACCTCTCTCTCTACACAGTCCATACACTGGATGGCTCACCAGGTAGTCAGGAGGTTCTCTCCATCTCCTTAACTGACTCTGATGAGCCCGCACTCTCTCAGTCATGCCGTCATTCAAACTCTCCAAAACATACGTTACCCCATTTTCCCAAACTCTCACAACTCTATAAGGTCCATCAAACTTCTCACTCATCTTTGATACATTCAACCTACCCTTCACTTCTTTCACCTTCAATACTTTTGTACCTAATTCAAATGAACGGAACCTTTCATGCGCCTCACGCCATACACTCTGCTCACTTTCACTCAAACGAAACCTATCTTTCACTCGCCTTTCAAAACTCATCACAAACTGACATGGGGACATTCCAGTTGCACTATGCACAGTTGAATTATACGCCCACAACACTCTCCCCAGACACACATCCCAGTCATTCACTGTCGTACTCATCATTCTCAACATCTCACACAAAGTTCTTATAGTCCGTTCAGCCAATCCATTTGAAGACGGTACATACGGAGTTGTTCTCACATGCTCCACACCATTCTCTCTCAATATTTGCTCAAACACTTCCCCTACAAATTCAGGCCCATTATCACTCAGACATCTTCTAGGCTTCCATACACACATAGGAAAGAACAACTGCCCAACCACACGCGCAACAGTCACACTCCTTTTATCTCTCACAGGCGCTGCATACACAAACTTACTTTTATGATCAACCATAACAACCATACCAACATTCCCAGCACTCGTACGCGGCAAAGACACACAATCAATCACTACCAATTCAAACGGTTCTTTCGCATCAACTTTCAACATCGGTGGTTTCACTTGCACACCTTGCACCTTTCGCTTCTGACACCTTTCACACGTAGTTGCAACATCATTCACAACAGTTCTCAGAAACGGGTGGAACACACGCTCCTTCATACACTCCCACAGCTTAAACTTACCCATATGCCCATAATTATCATGCACAACCTTCACCAGACCAATCATACCAACTAAGGACATCACAGGTACATACATATCATCACCACCCTTCACATGCCTCACAAAATATACAACACCCATACAAACAACAAAATCCTTAGCATACCTTTTAAAATCACTTAAACACTCTAGCCATTCATTCAAATCAACACGCATCATTACACACTTCTTCAACTCACTAACAAAAGGACACATCTCTTGCATCTCTAGAATATCATCATCACTTAAAATCTCATTCTCATCATCCATGACCAACTCAATCATGCCTCAAAATTTGACAACATTCTTTGCACACTCATTCAACTTCATCACCTCACATTCACCTTTCATAAGACGATCCTTATCAGCATCCAAAGACAAATCATTCAATCTCATAAAGTCTACACCAAGCAAGAAACAACAAGGCATTTGCTCACCTTTCAGAATCACAAAGTCATGCCTCACATTCATACCATTACCCAAACTCACTTTCAGACTAACCTGTTCCCATGCCACTATCAAGCCATTCCCTAATCCACTTATCCGTAACTTCACAGGTTTATGCTCGCAACATTTAAACTCATCATACTTACTCAGAATCTTCTCATTCACTAAAGACACCTGCGCTCCAGTATCAATCAAACCACAGAACAACCTTTCACCAACTTTCACTCTCGCTTCCATTATATCAGGTCCACCATGTCCGCAATACACCGAAGGAACAAGCACACCAACATCAGCACTGATATCCACACTGTCATTAACTCCCATATCATCACTCAACACACACTCATCTTCATCCAGACAATCATTCTTCTCTCTTATATATGAACACTTTTCAATTACCCAATTGTAGTGCACACCGCTCAAACACTGCAGATGAACCACATTAGCATTTTAACCCTTCACTTTCTCATCTTTGTACACAATTGGCCTCTCACCACCAAAGTGCACATAAACAATCACTCCATACAAACGACTCACTACAATCAACACTTCCTGAAATGGCGGGACCCCTTGCATACACATCGCTCTCAATTCTTTCATGAAGTTCCGCACCTTTGCCATACCAATGCTTTTAGGCTTCCTACACACTTCATTCATTACCTCCTTCCTTAAATCATCTACACTATCGGGCACTCTCACATCTACTCCATCACTCTTCAAATCTTGCAAACCATTCCATACACTCTCAAACAAGGAATCACCACCACCCTTACTCTCTTTTCCATTCATAATCCCTTTCGGCAAATACTCAGGATCACTCACTCCACACACATTTTCATCATTCGTACCAGGATACCTTGACATCAAATCAGCCACTCCATTCCGTTCACCAGGCACATACTCAATCACATAGTCAAAGTCACTCAAATCTTCCAAAGTCCTTGCAATCCTACTATCAGCCCACTTCATACGCTGCAGATACACAAGAGGTTGATGGCAAGATATTCCTTGTGTTCTTCAGACTTACATTTTTCAATTTCTGCTTAGACTGGTTCATAGTTGGCATGGTTGTCCTTGGTACATGTTAAGCATGTGAATTTTCTACTTGATCTTGTGTAGATTATCAGCAGAAAGTTTGGTATTTCAGAGCAACGATAGTGGATCCACATTTTGCAATCACTACACTTTATACCAGTGTCACAGTGACCCTGGCAAACTGCACATGGGTATACATCTTGGTGTTCTACTGCAGTAGTTCTAAGTTTGTTGAAGTGCTTGATTAGGTATTGTCCCCTAATTGGTTAATTCCTTCATTGTTTACACTAGTGGTGGCCATCTACAATATACAATTAGAACCATCAACAGGAATGTGTCAAAAACAAAAAGCATCATTCTCAAGACTCGTCAAAAGCCAAATCAATCATAATATACAATTATAAAAAACTGTATCCACAGGAATGATTCCAGAATAACCCCCTTCCCCAAAAAGTTAACGCTCCCTTCCCATATAATCATCTAATCTGCATTTGAAAACATTCAAGTTTGGACTGTCTACCGTTTCGGCTGGCAAACTATTCCAGTAATCTACACTCTATTAGTGAAAAAGAAAATTCTAACATCCAACCTGCATCTCTGTTTTTAAATTTTTATGTGGTGACCCCTAGTCCTATTACTACCTTCCAACTCAAATAACTTGCTAAAATCCAACTTATCCATCCCAGAACAGATTTTAAAAAGCTCAATCATATCTCCCCTCACACATCTTCTCTCAAATGAGAAGATATTTAGTACCCTCAGTCTATCTTCATATTCAAGGTGCTTCATGGAAGGTATTATTTTTGTTGCCCTCCTTTGCACCGACTCTAGCAGGTTGATGTCGTGTCTAAAATGTGGTGACCATTCTTGTATACAGTACTCTAAATGTGGCCTAACATATGAGTTATATAGTTTAAGTATACTCTCTTTACACTTGTAGCTACATTCCTGTTAATGTTTCCTAGCACCCTATTTGCTTATTTTTGCCTCAATACGCTGCTTTGAAAACTTCAGTGACTTATCTACTACTACGCCTAAGTCCTTCTCATCCTCAACTGAATTCAGCCAATGCCCATCCATTTCATAGCTAAATTCCCTATTATCCCTTCTCAGGTTAAGAACTTTGCATTTTTTAAGGTTAAAAGTCATTTTCCACTTCTGAGCCCAAGCTAACAACTTATTTAAGTCACTCTGCACTTTAAAGCTACCCTCTACTTTTTTGACTATAGCTGCCAATTTAGTGTCTTCAGCAAAAATTGACACTTTGCTATTTACAGTCTCCCGAAGACTTCTCTCGCAGATAGTAGCTGGGCTCCAGGGTTTTCCAGTGGTGGCACAAGGTACCTTCTTTCATTTAGGTGCTTGCCATCATACACAAAGACAAAAGTGCACATCTGGAAAAGAAAATTATACTACTTTAGATGGATGAAAATCGATGAATTATGTTATCATTGAGACTTTTCTACAATTAACTACTACACACAAACACACACTACTACTATAATTCAGGCGTTTCTAATAAGGTAGTAGACTATTACTAGACATGTCAGTGTTGTTTTTCTACTAACGGAAGATGTAGAAAAGACCATCTCAGGCATTTGTTCATCACAAAGCCTCATTTGCCGTTTAACACTACATTACCTTCATGGTGAAACTTCAAGGTCATTGAACACCAGATAACACAGTGTTTTCTAATGAAGTGGAACAGGAATCTGAGTGGGGAGCACAATTTTTACGACTTTTATTTTTAATTAACCCCCCAATGAGGTATTTAGGAATGTAACTGAAAGATCATCCTGACTTAAATTTGTTTGTGAGAAAAATAATGGCTGAATTCTCCATTTCTATAACTCTACCTAATAAATTACTCCTAATGCTACTATTTATACTATCTTTAATATCTCTCTGGAAGCCTTTGTTCCTCCACAATTATTAGTCCTCTTCTTATCCATTTCTTTCCTTCATGCATTCATTCTCATTATTTTCATCTCTGACTATAGCTAAGTTGACATGTACTATCTTTCAATATCTTCCACTTTGTCTCTTCACTCTCAAGTACTGCTTTAAGCAGTCTGGGCATCTTCACTGTTTATGCCCCTATACCTTGTTTTCCTTATGCACATCATTGATTTTACTGTGATCTCGTTATGTACATCAATACCACTTCACTTACAATGTCCTCGACCTTATCCTCATTGGAAGCATATAATCTCTTCATTTGTCTCTCCTCTTGGTTCCTTTAGTCCTTGAATGATTATATTAGGTTTGCTAAAAGCTTTTTCTTCTTCCTGCTCATAGATATCTAACTGTTCCTACACAGCTTCCTTGAATTCGGTACTTTCCTTGTAATCTGTTTTCTCTCTCTTCCAACACTTCCATTCTATCTTCCATTCCTCTCAATTCTGTTTCCAAGGCCTGTACCTTTCCTCCCAAGTCCTTAAGAAAATTCTTTGCTCTAAATAAATCTGGGATACCTGAAGAACATTCAGTACTAATATATACCCTTCAAGGTTTTGCAAAAACATGTAAAAACATTAAGCATTAAACAACTTGTTACATCCATCACAATGGATGCACTCATCAGTTGTTTTAAAACTCCTACCACATACCTTGTTTGGGGCACCTCTACACACTAATTTCACCCAATCATCCAAAGTCCATGGAGCGATTACTCTACCCCAGCCAGTTTTTAGCCAATCTCTCTAACATCCTGCATGTGTAAGTTGGTAGATATTAGACTAGCCTTTTTCCCCGGCAGCAGATGCCACCTCTCCTGCACACTGCACCTTCCACAAGTTCCACTCCATGTCAGATGCTCTGCTCCGACTGGAAAATGCTGTCCGAGACCTTCCTTCATAGACAGCACTATGGCACACTGTATTTTGATCTGGAGAAGGGCCTATTGATGTTCCTAATCCAAAAATGGTATTACTTTCCAGTATCATTTAGGGGTGATTTAACCCACTTGTGGGGGGCTTAATTATTAATAATTGTCATCATTATAGCCCATTAATTGTAAAAATAAAAAAAAAGAAGTTAAAAACACCCAAATCATTGCATGTTCCAATATTGGAACATCGGGCATAAATGGCGACATTGTTTTTTTTTTCTATTATTGACAATGCTAAAAGAACAAATGCAATTAAAAGTCATTTTGAGATAAATAAAAGTATAAAGTGCTATTCAAGACTAATACATAAAATTAGATGTATATGAACAAGATTATCTAATTTTCTATGTGATGTGGCCTGAAACATGCATTATATAAATTCAGTTTGTGTTTTTCACACATTTTTTTTTTTTTTTTTATATAGCACATCAATTTTGCTTATGGACTGGTACAATCCATTGATCAATTCTATCATAACTAATTTGATCAAAGACACAAGAAAGAAGCGCCTTTAATTTTAAGGCCTCATCCCAGAAGAAGGAGGAGTGCCATATTTTTGCAAGTATATTTGCACAACCTACCTTTGAAAGTTAAGAAACTCTAACTACTTGTTGGTTTTATTTCTTCTATATAATTTCCAAGCATTGTGTATGTCACCTTCTTTACAAAAAGAAAACACAGGCCACCACCACTTCCTTGATCTGATCCCCATTCTAAGGTTTTCGATATTCTCGTCCATCCTATCAACACCCCCCATGTACTTGTTGTATTGTGCGATTGGAACAAGAGGGAAAGTCCCTCCAAAGACCTGCGGCATTTTGTAATAAGATGATAAATGGTTATTGCATTGATGGTTTCCCATGGTTCAAATCACTTACAAGTGCCTTTGAATGGCTAAATAAGGCGCCACCCATCACCAAATCTGATGGCAGATTTTAAATCTCCAGGGTGAGTAACCATATGTCCCATGGTCATATGGGTCATTTCATGGCTTTAAATGGGTACAATTGAACTTTACTCCTTTTGAAAAAAAAGTGAAGCCTAGACCTGGCGCTTCGCAGCAGGTAAAAACAGGGTCACAAGTACTAATTATCAAAGCAACATGATTCTCATGCAAGGAAGTGACAGTTCATTTACTTTTGTCATCAGTCACAAAATCATATAACACTCATATTTTCTTTGTTGATTCTCTGATAGGACAATTTTCTAGTTATTTTTTCATGACAGTCCCTCTCTTTCCTATTCCACATTTGTCAATTCATCAACTAAATGAATAGAAGAGAAAAATCTGTCTGCATAAAATTTGAATTTTGCGTTGGCAGTTAGTTTTACTGCTAGATTCAAAACTCCAAGTTCAGGGTGAGGTTTTTCTTATCTACCTTGGTATGGATCACATTGGATCAAATAGCCCAATGGTTCACAGAGACACCACATTTTATTTCCATAATAGGGCAGCATGCTTTCATCAATGGACATTTCTTGCTTCAATGAAGAATATGCTATAAAACTTTTATTTAGTAGATCAAGCAAAGGTCTAACTTTAGCATATTTATCATTAGGTATAAGCTTTTCGTTGTTGGCACAGTCAAGAAATATTTGGTTTTATTTCTTCAAATCTATTTCAGCAAATCTATTTCGCCTCATTCCTTGTGCTACATTTTCATTGTAAGTTTCGGTACTAACCTCCCATAAAATAGGCCATCTGGGTACTTTTACATAGCCTAATAAATAAAGTGGCAGCAAAGCACTTTAGATCTGACACAGAGATGTTAAAAGCATGTTTGCCTTTTTCTTTACTAGCATATAATTCAGTCATTTCTCTAAGATAGTTCCACACTTCATTGTCAATAAAAATTCATTTGGAGGCAAAAAGGATTCTGGGGAAAAATTTGAAACAAGTTCTTTTTTATCCATTTTCGTTGGGTTTTTTATTTTTAACTCTTGAGAAGAAACAGGAAGCTCTTCATTGTGTCTAAAATTGACTTCAACTCTGTATCCCTTTTTTTACAAAACTTCCTTCTGCTTGAGCTAATAATTGTTTACATTACCGGCTTGATCTTCATCATCACTATCCTCTGCACTTTCATTTTCATCATCAGATGGCATTAGAAGAACATCAGGAGTGATCAGTCCTTGTCTTCTTCTTCCTCTATATAATATACTATTTCTTCCATTGTAAGGGATCTAGTAAATTTTTTTTCATAAAATAGAGGACAGAAATAGGATCTAGCGTGCTCTCTAATGCATGTAGGTATATATATATAATGTATGTAAATATGCATAATATGTTTTGTACGAGTATTAACACATATCCTATTAATTAAATTCTATTATATATACTGAAAAATAAGATTTAAAAATATTTATGGAGTTAAAAAATATGTAAACTAGAAAATAATATAGAAAAGTTCATGCACCCATTCATGCCCGGTGTTCCAATATTGGAACAACCAAATATGCATTTGATTTTTACCATAACAAGTTTGAGGTAATGTTAAAATTACAAAACAGCTTTATTTATTAACCCATTGTTAAAGTATTATGATATTTGAATTAAAATTAATGCTAAAACAAAAAAATATAGTCTTACCTTTTCTTAGACATGGTGAAAAATTCAAGCACCCCAAAAAACCAGTCCTCTTCTAATCCATGTCAACCGCACACTAAGCATTGAATTATCTAATTTGTGTGTTTATAGGCCTCAGTCATTGACCTTGCATCAAAAAATTGCGCTATAAGAGGCGATATATAAGTGTTACTGTGATGCTGTAGGTTCTTGCATATTGTCTTGGGGTTCTAGCTATGTGTGGAGGGGGGGCATTATATTGAAGTTACCCACAATAAGGGTGTTGTGTTGGAAGGTGGTCAAACACAGGCTCATAGTTTGGTGAATAGGATGTATGGGGTGGGGTATAGATTAGACAAAGTTAGTTTGCTCTGTTAAGACATACTCAGATAGTTTGGATTTGCATTGGGTCAAGGTGTGTGATGGAAGCTAAGGTGATATTAGTGAATGAGGTATGTATATGATTAGGCCTCCCTCTGCCTCCATTTTTGTATCTATCTTGCTTGATGTGCATGTTGTGTGGTATTTAGGATGTATCTATTAGATTCCTGGATAAAGGCTAGATGTATGTTTTAGTTGATGAGGAATTCTTTGAATTTATTTGTTTGTCACATATGCTGTGGCGGCAGGTTCTAAATCCTGCACTACAATCCCTGCCACTCCAACAGAGCTGCCCAGATGTTTGAGGGGATGATAATGAGGGACTAGTCTAATCTTTACTTTATTTACAAGATTGAGAACAGATAGAAAAGACAGTAAATAATGAAAACAAATTGCAAACCCCAAATAATTGTAATACTGTACATACAAACGCGAAATATAGATCATCCCCAAACAAATAGATATGTATATACACACTACTTAACCCATTAAAGTTTTTTTTATTTTTTAAATTTGTAATATTTACTATATTATGAGTAAAAATAGCAAAGGGAAATAATAATTCTTATCAAAGATTAATATTTAATGAGAAATCTTGGAATAAAAGCAAAAAATGTGTGTTGCATATATGCAACGCTAGGTTGATCGGCTAACAAATTAGGCATTATGAAACTCTTCAAAGCAATTTATGCACAAACCCACGGAACATTTTGAACATTCGGTTCTCATTATTGATGAGCAATTGAGACCTGCACATCTCCTACTTTTGTTATTGGGGATGTATCTGACAAGATGGCAACCTGGATCCAGCCTGATGGAATCAGATACTTGAGTGTTTATACTACTCTCCTATGAAATCTTGGGGCAACCACCTACTCTTGGTTGAGAACTATATTTTATCAAAAATGTTTGCACAATGGAGCATCTGATTTCTAGCTGGCTCATCGATTTATTACAGTTTTTGTATAAAATCCAAGCATTTTGGACAGCTGCATCAACAATCTATGTAGAGATTGGCCACCACCATTTCTTCCCTCTCATACCAATGCGATGAGCATTGATATTTTGGTCCATGAGATCAGTCCCACGCATGTACTTATTGTACTTAGAAATGATGTTAGGTTATGTGACATCTATCACTTTGCCAGCAACATGTGAGTAACGGCGGGCCTTCGCAACAGGGGTAATGCCGTTACCATTTGAAGCAACTGTCACAACATTATCCAACCAACGTACTAAAATGATGTTATTCCCAGCATTTCTGGCATATTCAAATTCTCCACGAGCCATTTTCTTAAAATCTTTTGAGTTTGAAAGAGGGCAGCTTTTATCAATTCTCTTTTCTTGAATAGTCCCCGTTCCACAATAATTTTGTTCTTTTAGATGGCATAATAAATTTGTGCTTGTTAATAAATTATCAAAGTAAAAATGATACGGCAACTCCTTCTTGATTTCAGGAAGACTGTCAATCATTGTTGCCAATGGTGCAGCACACTTTCCCAAGTTACCTTCATAGTTTGAATTTACTTTTATTTTTTGCCTTGGTATACATTAAAATTTATAAGATAGCCTTGAACGGTATTCATACACCAAGTTTTGAAACCAAAACGAATTGGTTTTGTACCTAGAAATTGCTTGCAGCCATGCTTCCCATAATATTCAATCATCGCTTCATCATATGATATATTCATTTCCAGTTGGAAATTTTTGGCAAAGTTTTCTTGTAAGATGTCCATGAAAGGACGAAGTTTCCACATTTTGTCTTGAGAGGAAAAATTCCTACTATTGCAAAAATCTCTTGATTTGCGAGAAACTATCCCTTCTCATAGCATTACATACTAATTCATTGCCAGCATCTTCCTCTTGAGTCCCAATAAATACACTGTGATGGAAGATTATTATAGCACTTAGCAAAAGAATCCCAATAGACACCCTGAATTCATTAGCAGAAATCTTGGGATCAGGAAGATATAAAAATAAAGCATACCGGGAACTTTTCCCTATGAGCAATTTTGACTCTTTCTCATCAAAGAATTTCTCAAAAAGAGATGTTGGCAATTGGTCACTATAACTAGAGTAATCTGAAGCAGGTAAAAAAATCATACTTGCACTGCTGATATCATTATTGCCTCAGGATATTTTATGCTTTGGGTGAGTTTTTGTTGGAATAATGTCTTCTTCACCAATACACCTGCCACTGCAAAAACAAGCTATGCTCCCTGAATGAATCTGATTGCTAGAGAGATTATCAATTAAACCACCATTTTCATCACCAGAGTCTTCATCAGATTCAATTCTTGCTTCAGGAGGTTCTATGTAGATCCGATCCAAATCATCTTCATTGCCATCTCCTTCATCAAGAATATTCAACATTTCTTCCACATAGACTGACCTGGCAGTGGGAGAAAAATATAAGTAATTGTTGCAAAATTATATAAAAATTGAGAATTGTCAAAGTAAAGATAATTAAATCATAAAAATGCTAAAAAGAGATCATATTAGTTATGCATTTAATGAGAAATAAAGGAAAATTAATATTGAAAGATAACATTTTTAGATAGCCTAATGACCTGGTGTTGCATATGTGTAACACAAGATTTCATTTTTGACAGAACAAGGAAAAAATGAAGGAAATGAAAAAGAATCATGCCTTGAGTGATTGATACATATGAATGAACCTCTTTCAAAGACAATAAATGGTATATAAGTGAAAAATCGAATATATAACTAACTAAAAATGCAATTCGAAAATAGGTACTTACTTACTGGTAGATGCCATGATGCTATTCCAAATACTGCTTTGTTTTCAGAATGTTTCTGAGTTGCCAGATGTTTTCTCAAACTTATTTATATAGCTGAATTTATTTAACAATCGTTTATCTATCATTTTGGAGTTAAAATCATGTTAATCTAAATGCAATTTAAGTTTTATTTCAATTTTGGAAACTTAAAGAAAATGTTGCATATATGCAACACTAGGCTTTAATGGGTTAAATACCTTTTTTTTTTATATACCCTGTGCATATCTCCTGCGGATGGGGTGGCACATGACTAGACACTCTTTCACTCCACCAATTGCGCTCATCCACTGCTTAACCAAGGTGACCCACTTACTACATTTTCCCATCCATCATCAGAGTCCAGTTATCCGGTTTCCCCTAAAAACTTCCTTATTTGCATTTGTGTGTCACCATACAGCTCGTCCTTCCCTAACCATTCGTCTCTATTCATTCTTACCCCTAGCATGCCTTTCTGCCTCCTGGATGCTCAGGTCCCATCGATCAAGGACATTCTCGTATACTCCATCCACCCCTTCTTGGACGCCCATGTTGTCTCCTTCCTATCACTTGAGATCTATACACTCTTTTTACCAACCTTTCATTTTCCATTCTCTCTAGATAACCATACCATCTCATCACACCTCTATCAGCTCTTTCAAGCAAACTCACTTTCCACATCTCTCTCACACTTTTGTTTCTCACTGTCAATCAACCTCACACCACAAATACTCAGACATTTCATTTCCATAACTTCAACTTTCCTCCTTTCATTCGCACTCAATGCCCATGTTTCACATCCATAAAGAGCAATGGGAACCACCACTCTCTTATACAATCCTATTTGTGCCTGCCTGCTCATTCGCTTCCCTTTTGTGAGATTCCTTATTGCACCATATGCTTGCACTCCCTTTTCCATTCACTATAATATTTCTTTTTCATCCCTCCCATCAGCTGCCAGATCCACACCCAGATACTTAGAACACTACACTTCTTCCAGCCTCCTTCAATTTAGACTCACTTGTAGCCCACTCATTCCTTCCCTATTGCCCCACATTACCTTGCTTTTGCCTTCATTCACACTGAGCTTCCTTCTGTCACACAAATCCACAACTACAGTGACTGTAGTTTCTCTTTTGAGTCAACCACCAGCACTGAATCATCTGCAAACAACAATTGTTCTAGCTTTTACATCTCTCCATTTGTACTGATTAATGCTGCACACATACCTGACACTCTTGCTTTCACCTCTCTCACCATACCATCCATATACAGATTGAACAGCCAGGGTGACGACGCATCCCTGTCCGAGTCCAGTTTTTACACTGAACCATTCACCTTCCTTTCTCCCAACCCACACATGCTTTACAGTCATCATAAAAGCTTTTGATAGCTCTTATTAGTGTGCATCCAATCCCAATCATTCCCAACGCAAAGATATAAACAAGTCACCCAAGATATACATAGGGCCTTACAAATATAGATATTAGTCAATGCAAAGAGAATTCACACGCTAAATTGAAAATATATATATTATATATTGGATCCAGACCAACAATATTTACATACTGTATCAGTATCAGGGGAGAAAAGGAAAAGGGAGGCCAACGCTCTTTCTTTGAGGAATTTCTTATGGTCCAAGACTCTGCAAAGCATTCTGCACTGAAGGAACTGGGACACGTGGGTTCCAACCACTTTGTTGGAAACTGGGAGGTGCTACTCCCAATGACCCACGCTTCAGGATGGTCTTTTCACAGTCATATAATGTGAATGAGGGTCAAGGCTGGCTGCCATTGCCTCTCAAGTCAGATGTCGCTCAATTGTCTTGCCGACCAAGGAACTGAAAAGGAGAAGGCATCTTCATTTACAGATTCACTGCTCCCAATCTGGGTGATCTTCGCGCACGATACCTGTCCCGGTACCGGGATGGGCGGGGTCGCTACCGTTTGCCCCTTGTACTCGGGGGCGAGTCCGTGCACATTGACTGGTGGACTTGTTGACTTTTGGGGGGAGGCCGGCCTTCTCCCTTTCATTTAACCAGGTTTAATTGTTGTTTTGTTATTGTTTTTGTTATTGTTTTGTTATTGTTATTATTATTTCTTTTTATTGTTGTTTCCTGTTCAATTTTTTTAAAGTAGCCTAGAACTAGGCTGTTTGTTTATGGTGACTTATGCCTAAGTTGGCAGTCGCCAGATAGCCCCTTAAATAAAAAAAAAATTAAAAAATACAGATTCACTGCCACACTCAAAAATCATTAATATCAACACACACACACACTCAGGCTACACTCACCTATCGTTTTTCCAATTAACTCTTCTTCCTTTCACTTAACACTTAATCATCAACACTATTATAAAGTTTATCGTTTTCACTTTTAACTAATGGAGTTTTATGATTCTTGGGTGGGTTGAGATTTACTTGTTACATAATTTCTGATTTATTTATATATAATAATTTCATTTCATCAGTGTATGTTGTACTATATAAAAATTGCAAGTCTAAGATTTTTACAATCATCATTCTCATGCCACCTTACTTCAAAACTATGTGTAGGCATGTCATAGCTATGGGATAAAAAACACAGCAACTTTTACACTCCATTTGCTGGCCATCATTGGAGATGGCAATCTAAGCCTAGATATCTCATGATTGAAGCCAAGCAAGATATTCTATATTAAATAAGGAAATACAGTAAATCCTTGATATAATGAACTATATGGGGCGGGGGGTCGTTCATTAAAGCCGAAAGTACATTAAACCTGATGGGCATTAAAAGCAATGGAAATAATGAACCAAGTTCATTATGGATATGTAATACATATGTAATTATTAATATAGTTAAGTGGACTACACAACATAGTATTGATACGAACCTTGCACTGTAGGAGACATGTGAAAAACCAACACTCACTCAGGCTGGTCGTAACACTTGCCTGTTAAACCCAATGGAGTTCAGCCAGGAAATTTGGTTCGTTATATCGAGGCTTTACTGTATGTATATTATTTCATCCAAGAATATTTTTAACTTGTTATTTAAAGGTAAAAAATTCCTCTTTGAATGGATCCAAAATTTGGGAAATAATAATAATATTGAGGCACTTTTCTTTTTTCAGATATTGCAATGTCCTTTCAGGGTTTTCTTTGAGCTTTATATTAGTATGTCCAAAGACGCTTC
The DNA here is from genome assembly GCA_963969495.1 of Ceratothoa steindachneri. NCBI lineage: Eukaryota > Metazoa > Arthropoda > Malacostraca > Isopoda > Cymothoidae > Ceratothoa > Ceratothoa steindachneri. The sequence continues at coordinate 63,133,335 of OZ018338.1, read as the reverse complement.
CAACATAAGACGCTCACTTCGTGTGAGAGTACCCAAGAAAGAAAATGCACAGCTTGATCATTATGCTGACTCTACTCAGGCTGAGGAAATAATTCGTGAAGTTTATCTCCAAACCAACTCCAATGTATCTGAATTCCATTCAACTGGACTAGAGACTATCTATGAAGCCCCTAAAGGCAAGAACATTTTCCTGAAGGACTGCATGGGAGCTATTAAACTCAGGAGACAATGTCGCTTTACATCTTTTTTTAATCCTTCAAAACATAAAATAAAATTAAGGAAAAACAAATCTAATGCCTTTGTTAAAAGAATTGGAGTCAAGGTTCCTACTGGTTTAAATGTTACAATAGAGCAAGTTGAACATGCTCTTCAATCTATTGCATGTGACAAAAATGAAGAGAATGGAGGAGGGCTGTTTAATATTAATCCTGAGCCAATGATTAGTGACTCAGATGAAAATTATTTGCATTATAATAATTCTGAATTTAATGATCAAAATAAAGAAATTGTCAATTCCAGTTTTGGCACATCTGGGACACATTCTCCCAGATTGTGTGCTGTTGATTTTCAATGTGACACAAGTGATAAAGAAACTGATGCCAACAATGTTGGCATGGATGATGATTTCTATCTGAGCAACCTTGATCTCCTTCCCACAACACATACTGGTGGCATTAACAAGTCCCAACAGCATAAAAGACGATCGGGAAAAGTTCAACCTCTTAGTTCAAACAATCAGGTGCATCATCCGACACTCCTTGAAGTTCAGAAAAAGGATAACCATGCTATCAAATTAATAAACAAACATGATAGTACAATAAAGGAAATAATCTTAGATCAAAACCAAATAACAGAAGAGATGGAAGTCATCACAAATTCATCTATAGTACCTTCAGTGTTAGATTCTGGTTCTTCTCTTCACATTACAGAGAGTAAACAGATTATGAATGAAATATCTTTTTCAGATAGTATTTTGACCTCCCAAGATGTAACCATAGTAACTGAGAAAGGTAAAACAAAGAATAAATGCAAGCCTAGGAAAAGATCTGGACTCCATCAACCTCTTTATAAAACTTTGGTCTGTACACCATCACCAAAGTCTCAGTCACCATTGCCCATTGAAAGACTTTCCTCCCCAAGTAGATCTGGTTGTTCTCCCCAAATACCATCCAGCAGTAAGCCCTTATCACCAACCCTGTTCGAACAACTGAAAATCAATTCACCAGAACCTCCTAAATTGAGCAAAGGTAAAAAGTTACGTCGCAAGTCAGCAAGACTAAGTCATGGTAAAAGATCCTCTCTTGGAACTATGTGGTCTCAGAGTGCATCACCAAATACAAGCACCAAGTTACCATTATTAAATGCTGCAAATTCCCCACCTTTGCCGCAAGAGGGGATGCATTCTCCAGTAGGTTCAGATAAGAATGTATTCAAACTCTGCACCAAAAAATTGCAAGATTTTTCATCTAATTTAACAAACTGTAATGAAGAACCAAATAATAAAAATTGCCATGATTCCTTAAAATTTGCAGAGTTAGCAAATTCTCCAATGATCACTGGTATTTTTGACTGTTCTGCCCGTATCACCAAAAACAGAAATATCATAATGAAGAAAGGATATAAGATTAACAGCAACAATCTAAATCTGAATATTAATTGACAAGATGAGATTCATTGTTTTGATTTTATAGCATGGTATTTAAATTTTATAACGCCTTTCATTTAAATAGGCCATTTTACATTGCTCAACTCTAGTGAATTGTTTTATTTAGCCAATCTATGTGAGGAAGGCACATAATTGTTGCAATTTTAAAAATGTAATCTGTCTCACCCTATATTAGACATGTACCAGCGTTTGAAAATATGCTTGATTATCACCTCATTCTGTTTCACAAAATTATATAGAGTTCAAGTTAGGCTTACACCCTCACAAAATGCCAGCCCAATCTGATTATAGAAATTTGGATATTTCATGCTCCTCTCAACCATTATTAACTTTGTTCAGGAATGACACTGTATTAACCTTACCATAATGCCCAATAACTGATCATTGGTATCCTTCAATGGTATATGATAAGGGAGAGTAATAATAGTAGATAGAGGATGGTGCTGTTAGCTCCTTGGAGTGCTGACTCCTTTGACCTTTTTGAACATCCTTGAATGCATTTGTTATGTTATACAAAAGGGTGTGCCCTCAGCCATCTTTCCCTTGATCTATAACCCGATTACATTCACATTTAGTCACTTACCTCCTGCATATGACATATTACAGGTGTTAAAATTACTCCCCAACCAATCAAGACTGGTAGGAGGTTTGAAAGCAAAAAAAATTTTAATTTATATGAAAGATAATATTTTTCCACCTGAATTTTAGCAATTCACCTCTATCCATTACCTACGTCCAATTTTTTTGTGAATCAGTATTTTTTATTAAATAAAATCCTATCTGCCTTTGATAAGAATTATTCCCACTGATAAACTATACTATTTAACTTTAAGCAGGCCTGACTACCTCTAGTAGGCTCCTCTTTATGCTTCTTGGGTAATGAGCTTCCATATATATTTAGCCCCCTCACCATTTCCCTAAAAAACCTCAGTTTGATTCAGATGAACATATTTGTATCTGAATGTGAGGATGATAGGAATGAGGGAAGGGGGGAGCTAGTAAATGCATATAAAAAAAGGTAGCTTGTAAATACTAGCAACTATAAAGTGGACTGGAGTGGTGGGGTCTGGTGTTCATATAAGTTACACTGCCATCATTCCCTTGCTTCATGGCATAATCCTCATTTAGTTAATGAAATACACATAAAATTCAGGATGAGAATCCTTGCTATCCCTACAGCATCTTGATTTGGGGGGAAGGAGGTGCCCAAGGGGTATTACTTTTTTTACCAACTCAGTGATTGTAAATCCCTTTGGGACTGCAGAGAAGGGACCCCCATTCTGTATCTAGATATGAGCACCCACATTGGTGGCATTTTTTTCTTGAATTTAAAAGTGGAACAGGAAAAAGGCCATAGCGTATATAATGTTTGTGACGAAAGATGTTTCAAAACGGTAGGGCTGGGCATTGAAGTAGGAGGTTCATCTACAAGGGGATGGGTTAGGAAGGGCAGACAGGACTCAAGATGTCAACTGTTGCCTATTGCCTAAAAGGATGAAAAAAGAAAATGTGGGGGGGGGAGGGCAATAAGAAAAAGGGTGTGAAGAATGTAGGCATGTTGAAACCCATCACCCCAATGGAAGCCCACAGAGAGTAATGACCCCATCCCTCTTCCTCAACCAGGTAAAAGAGACAAAACCTGGTTGAAGCCAACATGAGAAGCAGCTTTTAAGCAAAAAATGTGATAAAATGAAAATATCTAGAAGGAATAAAGACCAGACAGTATAAATGTAGTCTGAGACATGCTGGAACAGTGTTCTGTTTCATCTAGCAAGTTTAAGTCTACATGTCCCTCCCCCCCCTTGCAAAGTCCATTGGTCACATGTACATGTGTCACAATAAGAGAATGATTTCCTTTATTAAAATATTTTCAAAATATGAGGAGTAGGTAAATGAAATTTGTATGGTACATAAAGGCATGAATTTAATATATTCTAGAAAGATTTTGCATGATATTCGTATATTCAAGAAATTATTACTAAATAAACTAACAAAATATAATATTGACACGTCCAAAATAAGAGAATGATCATTGACAGAATTTCTTGGCAAGCAAATACACTAGAAACAAAGATTTGAAAACGTTAAAACTTAAAACAAATAATATGAGGTGTTGAAGCCTATTTGTTCAATGCAGCAATCACCATAGAACCTTGCCAGTTTCTTGCCAAATTCTTGTGTTATTTTGTTCCATTCTTGATCAATTTTGTCTCCACTATCTTTCAGATATTCCAATTAATTGCACTAGCAGACCAACTCCTTCAGACGAAAACATCCTCTATACCATGAAGCTGCCTCCTCCATGCTTGGCAGACTTTTTAACACATTTAGGGTTAAGTCTGTCATCTGCAGCGTGTCTAACAAAATGTCTGCCATCAGAATCAACTAAATTAAATTTACTTTCTTCACTGAAATGAATTATCTCCCAATTTTCATCTCTCCAAACAGCATGAGCTTCAATATATTTGAGTCTCACCTTCTAGGTCTTCTTACTGATGATTAGTTTGGTTGTTGGAGAATGACCTTTTAAACCAGATGTAAGGGGCGCGGCGATTTGCCATCCTGGCCGCCGTGCTGACGGGATCCAGCGCTCCGTCCGGCCCCAGCTTAGCCTCTCTTCCTTCCTTCAGATAGCCCGATTTCTCCCCTACCTCGTCGCTTTTCATACAACCTCTCCCACAACTTTCTCTGGTCAGCCTCTAATTTCACAGGGTAGAATGCTGACCTTCTTCTCAAGCCAACCACCCCGGATCGGGGCTGAGGGGGGGAGGGGACATTGTTCCCTAACCCCTCAGCTCCGGTTCGGGATGGGATTTTTTTAACAACCTGCTTCATCCCCACCCACATCTTCCTCACATCCCTTTTCCTCTCCTCTTCACAACCTATATTTTTTACGCCGTGTCCAAGGTGGAGCCGCCATGCCGAAGGACTGCCAGGCCACCAGGCGGGAGGGGTGGTCCCGAATGGCGGCGCCTGGCTCTGCCGGGCTTGTAAGCACCTCTCGCAGTGCGGGCAACTGCGAGAGGTGATGAGCTATTGCGTCCCGTAATCAAAAGAGGGTCACCATGCCCATGTATGAAAAAAAACAAAAACCCCAACCCCCAACTTCCCCAAAAACATCTACGGAGCCGCCCTCGGGCAGCTCCACCGAGAAAATGGAGGTCCCCCCCCTTGTGCTTGCGCAAGGGACCCTCCATAATTCTTTAACCGGAGAGGAGGCTTACTCCTCTCCTACGCCTACGGGTGTAGGGGACTCCCCCTCACCCCCTTCTCTGGAGGTGCTTTCGGGCACCTCCCTATCTCCAGCGGCAGTCCCTCCTTTGCTTTCTAAGGGGACTGCCAAGAAAGCCAGCAGGCAGCCCATTGCCGACCGCCCCTCGTGCAAGCGGCTCGGTAGGGCAAACCCCCTTAGGGGGGAGAGGGAAGCCAGGCCCCTTCGGTCGCTTCCCTCAAAAGACCTGCTGGCAAGAATTTTGAACCTTGCTGGGGTCAAGGCCTGTGCCTCCCCACACCACCTGACTAGTGACAATACTGCCAAGGGGACCTGCGATGTCCTGGGAGGGGATGGCCAACTGGAGGCCCCTCCTGTGATAGACATGGTCCTTGAGGAGACCCAGCCCCAGACGGTAGGGCCTTCCATGGGGGGGAATTCGGGCTCGGCGCCAAGCACCGAACCCGAATCCGCCCCTATGCAAGGTCCTCCTCAAATGGCTGAGGGCTCCGAGGCAGTAGAAGGAGGGGAGGGATCTCCTCCGACAGGTGCCCCTACGACAACCAGGACCTTCTCCATTTCGGAGAGGGACCTGGCTGAGGCTGGTCCATCTGGCCTGGGGACTTCTGCCGGCGGAGGTGAAAAGCGGGTTCATTCCCCGCCCTCCTCTCCTAAAAAGAAAAAGACTAAAAAGACTCAAAAGACGAAGAAGACTCGGGGCTCCTCTCCATCCGCGGGGGCTGCGGGGACGGATGGGTCTGCTACCACTTTGGTAGGCGACCAAGCCAAGATCGGCACATCCGGCCCCTCTACCCCCTCGTGTGCGGAGCCCATGACTACGACTAAGACCAAGAATGCACAGGGCGGAGCCTCGATGACATCGGGGCCCCTGATTCAGAGGTTACCTGGCGTTTTCGAGCCCGCTGGCTTCAAACGCTTCCTCGTTATTCGCTCCACTGATGGCACCATGTTGTCCAAGGGCAACATGATCCATCAGAGGAGAGGATTAGCTAGTGCAATTGGTAGAGAGCCGAAGGTAACCCGTTTCTCGGACGGGAGCCTTCTGGCGAATGCGGCGAATCCCGCCGAGGCGGCCAAGATAAGTGCTCTTCGGACACTTCATGGCACCCCGGTGAGTGTGACGCCGCACTCTACCATGAACTTTGTGAAAGGAGTAGTTTATGCGAGGGAACTCGTTGACTACTCCATTGAGGACATCACCCTAGAGCTGGCCGACCATGGGGCGGTCAAGGTCGAACGTGTGATGAGAAAACAGGGAGGGGCCTCGAGACCCACCCCTACACTCTTCGTCACGTTCGACTGTGACAAGCTCCCTGAGTCGGTGCGTGCCGGTTGGTACCGCTACCGCGTGAAGGCATTCGTGCCACTGCCGTGGCGGTGCTATTACTGCCACCGCTTCGGCCATACGAATCGATCATGTAGACGTGCAAAATCGGGGTCACCCGAAGTCTGTGTAAATTGCTCCAAGGTCGCACACGATAAGTCCAAATCGTGTGTGGCCAAGTGTGTCAATTGCGGAGAGCCGCACCCTGCTTCTTCGAAGCAATGTGGTGCATATCTCCTTGAGAAAGAAATCCTGGCCGTTCAGGCCCAGGATCGACTCTCATTCCGCGAGGCAAAGGACTTGGTCCTGGCGCGCCCGGCTCTGCCTGGGACGTCATATGCCTCAATAGTTAGAAAGGCACCCTCTGCTCCTGGCCCATCCAGGCCAACGAGCACGGTTGTTTCCGCGCCCATTCGGAGCCCTTCTGTGGGCTCTACCCAACCTGGGCGCTCCCCTGGTAAAGCTGGCGGCAAAAAGGGTTCATACCCTGCCCCGGCTAAAACCAGGGCTCCCCCCTCTTCCCCCAGCGTGACCGTTTCGCGTAAAGCGAAACGGCCACGCGCCTCCACCGAGTCGTTAGACTCACAGGAGGCAACACCCCTGAAGATGGTCGCTAGGCCATCTTCCGGGGTTCCTAAAGCTGTTCCCCGAAAGGAGGACAGCAACAAAGGAGCTTCGGCCCCTTTTCCCACGCCCCGAGGTGGAGCGAGTGGCTCGGAGACGGTGGTTCCTCGAAAAGAGGGCCCCCCGCCTCCGAAGCCGCAACGCCCGCCTAGAGTTTCGAGGCGGAGGGAGGAAAAGACTCGCATGGCGAGCCCAACCTCCCCCAATAAGTCCTCGAAGGCGACAGCGCCTTCAGCGCTTTGTCCGGCCAACAGCGCCCGGGGTTCTGCCCCCGGGAAGCGTACGGCCATTCCCGTGAGGGTCTTCAATTCGAGGAGGGCCCCCGCGTCTCCTCCGAGCTAGGCCTGGAGGGCATATTCCTTCAATGGAATTGCCGTGGACTCCGGGCCAACTGGGAGGAGCTGCGGAGGCTCGCCTCATCCCGTTCCCCGTTAGCTATTCTTTTGCAGGAGACCATGCTAGGCCCGTGCCCCCTGCCTGCCCTCCCGGGGTATAAGGGTCTTGCGACCCAACCACCGCGGGACGGCCGGGCTGGGGGATGCGCGGTTTACACCCGGCATGATGTCTCCGTTCTTCCTTTCTCTTTAGATACCTCCTTTCAGGCAGTGGCTGTGCAGCTGCACCTGGATAGGAGGTATACTATCATTTCTGCGTACATTCCACCGTCAGCTGACTTCGACGCGGGGGACTTTCGCCGCGTCGTGGCACGGTTGCCGAGGCCCTATCTCTTGCTTGGAGATCTGAACGGCAGGCATCCTCTCTGGGGAGATTACACCATAAATCCCAGGGGACAAGTCCTTGCCGATCTGATCGAAGAGCTTGAGATGGGTGTCCTAAACGTGGATGAGTTTACGCATCACTGTCCGAGAACCGCTTCATTTTCTTGCCTTGACCTATCTTTGTGCTCTTCGGATGCACAGCCTGATTTTGATTGGGGGGTGGTCGATGACCTCCATGGTAGTGATCACTTTCCCATTCAAATATCATTTTCAGGGCAACTGCCGCCTGAGAGACCACCTCGGTGGTGCTTGGCGCGGGCGCGGTGGCCTGCATTTCAGGAAATGACTGAATTCTCTATCTCAGTCAAGGAGTTTAGGTCGGTAGATGAGGCCGTCGAGTTCTTCTCCGGCAACCTCATCGCCGTGGGCCTGACTACTATTCCTAGGACGTCTGGCCGTTTTGCACGCCGACCACTCCCATGGTGGTCGGCCGAGTGTGAGACGGCCCTCAAACAGAAGCGTTATGCCTACATGCGCTATAAGCGCCGCCCGAACGATTTCACCGTCGCTGAATTTCGTCGGGCTAGGGCTAGGTTCCGGTATATTTCGAAGCACGCCCGCCGCTCTTCTTGGCGGGCATACGTGTCTTCACTTAACGGGAAGACCCCTTTAGCTGAGGTGTGGAAGCGAGTCAAAAGGATTCGGGGCAAGTTCTCGCAGGACCCCCCTCCCGTTCTCCAGGAGAATGGGACCGCAATCTCGGACCCCGCGTCCGTGGCGGAATCCTTAGCGACCGCTTTTTCCGCATTCTCTAGCCGTGATGCTGCTCCGCCAGCATTCAATGCACGTCGTGATGTCGCGGAAGGCCGCCGGCTGGACTTTACCTCCAGAGGCGGAGAACCCTTCAACGACAAGTTTACTGTGAGTGAGTTGCGTTCCGCTCTCGCTTCGTGCGCGGACACCGCCCATGGTCCGGACGATGTCCCGTACGCCATGCTTCGACACCTGGGTGAGCGAGGCATGGCCTTTCTATTAGATTTGTTCAACAGGATCTGGGTGGAAGGTCTCCTCCCAGACTCCTGGCGAATCGCTACTGTGCTCGCCTTTCGCAAGCCGGGGAGAGATCACTCTACTCCGACCGGTTTCCGCCCAATCTCTCTAACCTCTTGCGTGTGCAAGTTGATGGAGAAATTGGTAAATGTTAGATTAGCCTATTTCCTGGACAGCGGAGGCCATCTGTCTTCTGCACAGTGCGGCTTCCGTAAGTTCCACTCCACGTCGGATGCTCTGCTCCGACTGGAAAATGCCGTCTGCGAGGCTTTCCTTCGTAGACAGCACTACGCCACGGTGTTTTTTGATCTGGAGAAAGCCTATGATACCGCATGGCGATACGGTATCATGGAGACTCTCCACACGATGGGGGCGAGGGGACGCCTCCCAATGTTTATATCTGAATTTTTGCGAGATCGTCGATTCCGCGTACGGGTGGGGGGAGCCCTCTCCGGCCCAAAGGAGCAGGAAGAGGGTGTCCCGCAGGGAAGTGTCCTCAGTGTCACACTCTTTGCCCTGAGCATCAACGGCATCACCTCGGTGCTGCCGGAAGATGTTCTCGCTACGCTCTACGTGGACGACCTTTCGATCTCTTTTGGCGCGGCCCAGATGCCAACTCTGGAGCGCCGACTCCAACAGGCATTGAACCGCGTCTCTCGCTATGCCGAAGCGCACAGGTTTCGGTTTTCTTTGGCCAAGACTAAGGTGGTGCACTTCTGCCGCCATCCACGGCTTCACCCCGACCCAGATTTGTTTCTTAATGGGGTGCGCCTGGATGTGGTTGAGTCGCACCGTTTCCTTGGTCTTGTATTCGACCGACGCCTCACCTGGGAGGCTCACATTCGCAGCCTTAGGGTCTCTTGTACCCGCGCCATGGACATTCTCCGTTCCGTGACGTTCAGCGCTTGGGGCGCTGATAGGGCTACCGCCTTACTTTTTTATCGATCCTTTGTTCGCTCCAAGCTCGACTACGGATGCGAGTTTTATGCATCCGCAGCCGAGCGTTTATTGCGGAAGGTGGATTCGATCCACCACACCGGCCTTCGCCTTGCGACCGGTGCCTTCCGCACTTCCCCCATTGAGAGCCTGTTGGTCGATGCTGGGGAGATGCCACTCGCTCTGCGCCGCGTGCAGTGCATCACTCGCCTGTACGCGCGAGCCCGGCGCCTCCCCCAGTCGCCAACAGCTCTCACTGCATCCGCAGCTGATCTCGATGGTGCCTATGCCGCCGAGAGACGCCAGTCATACCCTAAGCCCTTTGGGTTTAGGGCCAGGAAACTCCTTCGAGAGGTAGATATAGCTCTCGGGCCGGTGGCACCCCTGGTTCTGCCCAGGACGCCACCCTGGAGGGTACCACATTTGGCTATTTGTCGCCACGCCTCTGCTCCCAAAGCTTGTACTGCGCCGGGAGTATTGCGTTCGATCTTTTTGGAGCACACATCGTGTCACGCTGGTACCGTGCCAGTGTATACGGATGGCTCCAAGTCCCAAGAGGGGGTCGGCTTCCACGCCGTATCCCCTCTGTTTGAAGTCAGCGGGGCTCTACCAGGCGCTGCGTCTGTCTTCACGGCCGAGCTGGTGGCAATACACCACTCGGTACGGGAGATTACGCGACGTGCCCGGTTCGGAGACCGGATTGTGATTTATAGCGACTCACAAAGCGCCCTGAGTGCTCTCGGGGCATTGGAATCTCCGCATCCCCTGGTTCGCGAAATCCGTGACGCCACGGTTTTGGCGAGCCGGGCAGATGTCGAGATTATCTTCTGCTGGGTTCCTGGACATGTAGGAATTGCGGGGAATGAGCGCGCCGATGAGGGCGCCAAAGAGTCCGCGAGGACTCTGCGACCGGACCAGCGTTTCGCTCTTCCTCACACCGACTACATGGCAGGAATACGGGCAGCTCTTCGGACTGCTTGGCAAAGAAGATGGGAGACGGTCGAGGGGAACTTAAAGTTGCGTGCCATTGCGCCGCGACTGTTCCCATGGACCTATCCCCCAATGCCGCAGCGGCTTCAGGTTGCTTTCTGTCGTCTTCGAATCGGACACACTCGTGTGACGCATCGTTACTTGGTGGAGCGCTCGCATGTGCCCTATTGCAACGACTGCGTCGTCCCCCAGACTGTTCGGCATATTCTTGTCGAATGTCCCAGTCTGGGTGATCTTCGCGCACGATACCTGTCTCGGTACCGGGATGGGCGGGGTCGCTACCGCCTGTCCCTTGTACTCGGGACGAGTGCGTGCACCATGACTGGTGGACTTATTGACTTTTTGGGGGAGGCCGGCCTTCTCCCCTTTATTTAAGGTTCCTTTTTTTGTTATTGTTTTGTTTTAGATTGCACTCTCCTGCACCGGGGTGAGGGGGACCTCCCCCCGCTGCCGGAGATTGCTTCGATTGTTAAGTTTTTCAAATTTATATTGATTGTTAAGTTTTCATATTTTAACTTTAAAGTAGCCTAATTCTAGGCTGTCGTGTTTTTCGGCGACTTATGCCCAAGTGGGTAGTTGCCAGATGGGCTCTATAAAAAAAAAAAAAAAAAAAAAAAAAAATTATTTTAAACCAGATGAATTGAGGTGATGGGACACTGAAAAGACTCATTTCTTCGCCACTATTGGTCTTAATTTTTCAAGAAATTTGTGCTGCCGTCTTGAATGGATTCTTCATAGAGAAGCACCTAAAAGGTCTGTTTTCTTAGATGGTGGTTATGCAGGTCAACCAACTTCTGCACAAGATTTATAGGTTTTGTTTTCGTTGTATAATTTCAGAACGAGCGAAATCACACTCTCTTGGACCTTCTAAACTCTTGAAATCACAGAAAGAGTTTGCCATGAAATCTTGAAGGAAACAATTCTGTGACAGTGCTCAGGAGTCACTTTCAAATATGTAGGCATTTCTGCAGAGTGAGTACAACAACAATGGCAGTTGTACAGTTCCTACCTACTGATAAAAATGTTGCCATATGATTTCAGGTAATCTTGAGAAGTTCTTGAAAAAATGTTCTTATTTTTCACCTGTCAATATTTTATTTTGTTAGTTTATTTAGTATAATTTCTTGAATATACGATAGTATAATGCGAAATCTTCATAAAATATGCCCTTATGTACCATAGAAATTTCATTTACCTGATAATATTTTTGAAAATATTTTAATAAATGAAAATTGTTCTCTTATTTTGCTCAGTAGTGTAGATGTGTGTTCTCATAGGAGATTCTTCTACTCTATTGGTTTTTGTAAGTGAAAAAGTGCCTGATGATCAGGATTTATTTTAAGGCGCATATCTGGCAACTGCCACCAAGGGTATATATAATTCACTGTATTGAGGACTGGAAAGGCCTCTGTTATGTTGTATGTAAAGTGTCTGAAAATGTTGTGATTTGGTGTATTAGAAGACAAACGGCTCCCAACTATGGCAAAGAATAAAAAAATTCACATCACACATCCGACCAACCTTCCACATCATCAATCCCTTTTCACAAGAGACAACAAAAGCCTGAACTGACCTAGCAACCAGGTATTGTCTCACTACTTCAAAATCAGCTAACTACACACCAGCCACACCAATAGAAAACTCACAAAAACCTATGCAAATTGCACATAGAGCCCTCATCACCTTTCCCATGACACTACTCTTAGAATGTTATGAGTGAAAAATTTGCATGCTGAAGGCCCAGATCACATTCCAAACTGCTAACAACACATATTAGAAACTTCAACCAAAACTGTGCAGTCATGGCAGCAATGGACATCAATCAGCAAAGCATTCCACACCATCTTATAGCAAATCATCTCTCAAACAGACATGGTCAGGTCCTCCAACACAGAGGAAAGGGCTTCCCTGCAAGGTCCCCAATATTTCCTCTTCTCCACAACCCTCTTCAAACTCTTTATCCATGACATACCCCTCTTTCCCACAGTGGTTGCCCTGTGTAGCCTGTTGCACTTGGTACCTGGGGGAGCCCTGTAACTGGGATGATTTGAACACTGATGGGGCCTGAGAAAGTTGGTGCACTGCCCCCCATCCCCTGCCCACACTCAGCACTACTTTACCTTTTTATTAGTATTATTATTATTATTTAATATAAATTTTATATTATTTATTATTAGTATTCATTATGATATATTATATTATGATTAGTAGTAGTAGTAATGTTATTACATTATTTAATATTATTTCTCATAATCTAATAATATTATTATTATTTAGTATGATTTTTATATTATTATTATTAATTATCAATTTATTATATTAATTATAATTATTTATTAGGATTAGTATTAATTATTATTAGTTTGTTATTAATATTATTTATTATTATGATAATGGTTATCCACTTGACCTTTTCTCACCACACTTTATTGTAAGAGGAGGAGTGTTCGCACATAGATAGAGTTGTATCCAGGGATCACCCAACACCAGGCTATGATAAGAAGAGATGATCACACACCCTACTCATCAGTGGACCCGCCTATCTCTACTTTCTTTATTACATACCCTTCTACCCCTTTCCGCACTTGCTCTCCTATTCACAGAGGTTCTGGCTCCCCCGTACACTTTCATTCTCTTATGAGTCTTAGACAAGTGGCAGTGTATACTGTGATTTCCCTACCTGCCCCCAGGGCTGAAAGCCCACTGGTTAGGGCAAGTATTAGGTATGGGGTGTATTGGAGCGCTGACTCTGCCCACCTTCCTCCAGTACATATATAAGGTGGCTATGCCGGCACCATCCTTGATGGTTCATGTTCAAGGAAAATTCCACTTAAATGGTGGGCTGGGTTAACAAAGCCCAACAATGTCAGACCGGGACTGAATATATGTACATGATCATATTCTGGAATTTATGATCGTATGGAGACTTTTCTCTTAACCTTCCCACTCATAAGGAGGTTTATAGTATCTACTTTCCATGAGGCCCTTTTTTTTCATTTTTACTGTCACTATGGCAACAACAGAAAGTATTTGTGGGCGACCAGAGGTGCATGGAGATCCGCCACCAAGTGAGGCCTCATCCTTACTAGGTTTCAGGGAGGATGAGGAAAATTGAGGCACACATTTGACTGCTGGAGGGGCTCCACTATTGGAGCCGCTCTCAAGCAGCTCCACCTCTAAAGGGAAGGTTCCCTCCCCCCCTCCCTGTGCCTTTTCAGAGGACCCTCCAACCATTTTCTACCGGAGTGGAGGCTTACTCCTCTCCTAGGCCTACATGTGCGGGGGTTTCCCCCTCGCCCCTTTCTGTTTAGTTACCATGGCCAACTCCATCTTTTGACAAATTGCAGTCTCCTCTATTCTCTCACAGGTAATTGCTTAAAGAGATTAGCAGGTGGCTAAAAATGACTATTACTGGTGAGAGCGGCTCAATAGTACCGACCGCCCTAGGGTGGCAAAGGAAAACAGGGTGTATTGGGCCTTGCCCCCTGTACTCCTGCAATCATGTATTTTGATGTTGCAGGGAGTCAGCATAAATGCCCCCTCTCTTTCCGGATGGAGGGCGGTTCTCAGACCAGAGACTCTACTTTGAGGAAGATAGCTCGAATGAGATCCGTAATGATTTGTGAGGTCATGGCCCCATGGAGGTGACCCAAGCCCAGATAACAGGTCTTCCATGTGGCCGAACCTGAGCTTGGTGCTAAACAACAAACCTTGAATCGGCCTCTGTGCAAGCTTCTCATTAGATGGCTCAGGCCCCCAAAAACTCCCAAGGAGAGAAGGGACCTCTCTACCCTCCTGGTCCCCGTTTGATAGCTAAGACCTTCTCCATCTTGGAGAAGGACCTAGCTGGGGGTGGTCAATCCAGCCTAGGAGTTCTAGAAGCAGGTTTATTCCCCACCATCCTCTCCCAAAAAGAACCCTGTAAAGGGTACGGCGATGTGTTTTTCTGGAGGTGGAGGCGTGCTGATGGGACTCAGCACCCCATCTGGCCCCCAGTGTAGCCTCTCTTCCCTAATTTCCATCTCATGTACCAACTCTCCCTTATTGTTCTACTACTTTTCAGTCATCCCATTACAGTCAACTTTTCACTACCATTTTTTGTTTGCCCCCTTCTTCTCCGGCTCACAGACCCCCTTGGTCACTAACCGGTGTTCACCTGAACACTCCTACCACAAGATGTTAGCGGCCACCAAGCTGGATCCCTCATCCTAACCTGCCTACCACACCAGGGTGGCATCTTGGGCAGAAACAGGGGACTCTCGGCGGCATAAGCACTGTCGAGATCAGCTGAGGATGCAGTGAGAGCTGTTGGCAACTGAGGGAGGTGCCGGGCTCGCGCGTACAGGCGAATAATGCATGGTGCAGAAGGAGTCGCATCTCCACAGCATCAACAAGTAGGCTCTCATTGGGGAACCTGCGGAAGGCACTGGTCGCAAGGTGGAAGCCGGTGTAGTGGCTAGAGTCCACCTTCTGTAATACACGCTCTGCTGGAAATGCATAAAATTCGCAAAACTCTATCAGCGCCCCAGGTGCCGAAGGTCACGTAACAAAGAAAGCCCATAGCGTGGGTACAAGAGACTAAGGCTGCAAATGTGAGCCTCCCAGGTGAAGCGTCGGTAAAAAACGAGACCAAGGGAAAGGTACAAATCCACCACTTCCAGGCGAGCTCCATTTCAAATTAAGTCCGGGTCAGATTGTAGCCATGGATGGCTGCAGAAGTGCACCACCTTAGTCTTGAACAAGAAAACTGAAACTTGTGCACTTTGGTTCGATGCTTGTTGGTTTAGACGCTCCAGAGTTGGCATCTGGGCTGCACCAAAAGAGAGTCAAAGGTAGTCCATGTAAAGCATAGTGAGATCTTCCAGCAGTACCGAGGTATTGCCGTTGATGCTCAGGGCAAAGCGTGTGACACTGAGGACAACCCTGCGGGACCCCTTCATCCCGCTCCATTGGGCCGAGGAGGGCTGTCTCCTACCCGTGTGCAGAATCGACGATCTCGCAAAAATTGAGATATAAAGATTGGGAGGCTTCCCCTATTCCCCATCGTGTAGAGAGTCTCCATGATGTGGTATCATAGGCCTTTTCCAGATCGAAAAACACCGTGAGAACTTTCCCCCAATCTTTTTGACTCGCTTCCACATCGCTGCTAGAGGGGTCTTCCCATTAAGTCAAGACACGTATGCCCCCCATGAAGAGCGGTGTGCGTGCTTCGAAACACCGGAACCTAGCCCTATCTCAACAAAATTCACTTAAAGTGCAATCGTTCCAGTGGCGCTTATAGCGCATGTAGGCATAAAGCTTCTGTTTGAGGGCCGTCTCACTCCCGACTGACAACCACATAATTGGTCGGCGGGCAAAACTGCCAGACACTCATGGAATAGTAGTCAGGCTCACAGCGATGGGGTTACCCGAGAACTTAACCGTCTCATGCCCCAACCTAACCTTGACTGAGATGGAAAAATCAGTAATTTCCTGAAATGCTGACCATCTCCTTCGCATAGGGATGGCGGAAAGGAGGGCCAACCATAGGCGAGCGTGAATTCCGCTGTCCCCTCCCGCAGAGGAAAGGGTCTTCCCCAACGGTAAAGGCTAACTTGGGGGGGAAGGGGTACCAGCATAGTCAAGAGTCCATTCTCCAGCAAGGACATCCCAAGGGGACACGGGCCTCCTAGGAATGAGAGAAAAGGGCCCACTCTGATATGGCCCCCAAGATAGTGAAGTCCTTGCCCATAACAAATGGATATAGCTGAGGCTGGTTCTTCGGTCCTCGAGGCCCCTTCTGAGGGATGAAAGAATAGGGTGCATTTTCCACCCTCCTGTGCTGAAAGAACAAAATCTGAAAAAAGAATTAACAGTGGAAATTCCTTTCCTTCAGAGGTTTTGGGGTCAAGGGACAGATGGGCCTCGTGCTGTCTCGGCTGGTAACTAGGCCAAAGATGACCTATCCGGCATTGGGCTCAGAGAGCAAGCATTAACACAGTAAGGTGAGCATGCCTCGATGACGTCGGGGCCGCCTCATTGAGATTGCCCAGGGGGTTTCAAGCCTGCCAGCTTTAAATGCATTCGGATCCTCATATTTATTGAAGTCAACATGTTGCCCTAAAGACACACTTTTCATCAGAGCCAGGGAACTGAAGGTCGCCTGTTTCTCGACTGGACCCTTTTTGAGAATGTGAGACGTCCTGCCCAGGCATCCATAGTACGTGATCTTCGGGCACTCGATTAACTCTGTGAAAAGAGTAGTCTGTGTGAGGAAACTCATGGAATACACCATCGAAGAGCTAGGCAACCAGTCTTTGTATTTTGTTTTGTTCCTCTGTTAATGAGGAAAGAGGGAGTGGCTTAAATGCACGCCCTTACACTCCTCATCGCATTCGATCATGACAAACTCCCCGACTCAGTGTGAGCTGGTTGTTATCGCTAACGAGTTAAGGCGTTCGTTCCATTGCTGTGAGGATGATACCATTGTAACCTCTTCGGCCATATGAATAAAATATGCTAAGTTGGATGAACCCCAAATTTGTGCAAACCATTAAAACCCCTTGTGTAATAAATCCATATTATTATACAAGTCACATCCAGATTCAACGAAGCAATGTGACTCATGTTTTTGAGAAAGCAGAGAGCCCAAGAAATTTATATTGCCCCTCTCCCCCTGGAACTTCCTACACCTTTACATTTGAAAAAAAAAACTCTGCCCATTTCTCCTGGTCCCTCCAGGTCTAGAGGAGGGTTACCACCAGCCTCATTAAAAACCCTTCAACAGGTTCTACTTTCCCAGGGAAATCGATCAATAAGACAGATCGCACCCCACCCCAGCTAAAACTAGCCCCGGTCTTCACAAGAAGGGAACCAGGTGCGTGTCTTAATAAAATCGTTAGACTCATAGGGAGGCCAATCCCAAAGACTTCTTAAGTTTGCTCCCCTTATAAATGACAACAACAAAAGAGCATCGGCTCCCTCGTCATTGCCTGAGGTTAGACGGGGCGTTGCTGGAAGTCAGGATACTATAAAGGATGAGGGACCCCAGGCCCTAAAGCCTCCAACCAAAGATTTTGAGACAGGAGGAGAGGAAGGCTCGTGCAATGAACTAAGCCGCCACCAGTAAACAATTTTCCTTGGCCAACTGCCTCCAAAACTCCCACGTAAGGGGCGTGGCAATTTCCTGTGCTGACGGGACTCAGCTTAGGGTCTTCTTTCTGACAGCCTGTGTTTTCACCCTACTTCCTCAATATGTCTACAACCTCTCCCACAACTTTCTCTGGTTGGCCTCTAATTTCACAAGGTAGACACCAACCAGCTTCCTCTCGCCCAACAACCTCAGATCGGGGGGTAGGGGACAATGTCCCCTCACTCTTGAGCTCTGGTCCGGGATGGTGGGTTTTTTACAACCTGCTTCATCCTATTAATGTCTATAGATTTTTCGCTGTGCTTAAAGAGCAGCCGCCATGCTGATGCACTGCCAGGTTACTACACTGGAGGAGTGGCCTTAAATGGTGGCACCTGGTTCTGCCGGCCCTGTACTCACCCATCGCAGAGTGGGCTACTGTGTGGGGCAATTAGCATATGCATTCCGTGGCATAAATAGTCACCATGCCCAATGATGAGTTCAAAAAGATAGAAATACGGCCCCTCTACCTTCAACTGTAACATCAGTTTTCTTGGCACCAAATTTCTCTTTGAGATGCTGCAATCCATCAAAATCATGGGCCATTGCTTTAACAAAATTTGTGATGAGGCCAAGTTTGATATGAAGTGGTGGAAGGTAGATCTTATGTGGATGTCCCAAAAGCATGTGCTTCACATTGTATCGGCCAACTATGTGTTCTTCTCTTTCGGCACACTTTTTGACAATATAATGATTCCTGTCATCACAGCTGTTCCATAGGCATAAGAAGCACATATTCTTTGTATATCCTAGCTGCAGTCCAAGAAGTAAAGAAATTACCTTTAGATCACCACAGATATCCACTTATGATGCGAGTAATGAACACCTTCCAAAATAAATTTCATTGAGTCATATATCTCTATCATCCCAACAATAAGTGCAACAGGAATTGAAGGGTTTTTTTGTTACCATTGTGTAGCAACACAGTTTTGAGGCTAGCAGTGCTTGCATCAATGAATAGTCTCCATTTATCAGGTAAATGCTCGTTTCCTAGCTGATTCATGAGGCCATTAACATCATTACAGAAACAAGCGCCATCTTCTTTATATAAGGCATTTACGGAAAGTTGATATTTTTGCACCGTCTTCTAGAAGATTCCATTGCTGTAGTCTGGAGCCCAACAGTTCTGCGTTCTCGTTTGACAACGATAAATCCCTCACCAAATCATTCATTCTTTCTTGATTTATCAACTGGATCTTTTCCTTAGAATCATCCTCATACATTTCATAGTCATTGTTATCCTCTTCTTCAGTCGATGAATCATCTTTAACTGCACTAGCTGATGGAGGAACTGGGATTGGCATTTCCATATTATGAAACTGGTTTTATAGCTGACTTACAATCTGGATATACAATTTTTGACTTGTTCTTATTTGAGAATCCTGAGATAGACATGGTCCTTGAGGCAACCCAGCCTCAGTCGATAGGGCTTTCCATGGTGGTGAATCCAGGCTAGGTGCCAAGCACGAAACTCAAGTCCGCCCCTATGCAAGGTCCTCCTCAAACGGCTCAGGTCTCCAATACAGTACAAGGAGGACGGGGGGATCTCCTCCTCCAGCTGGTGCCCCTACGACCGCCAGGAACTTATCCATCTCTGTAAAGGACCTTGCTGAGGCCTGTCCATCCGGCCTGGAGGCTCCTTTCCATCTGCGGGGGCTGCAGGGAGGGATGGGTCTGCTGCCACTTCGGTAAGCGACCAAGACAAGATTGGCACATCCGGCCTGACTAAGACCAAAAGTACTAGTGCGCAGAGCGGAGCCTCGAATACATTGGGGGCCCTCATTCAGAGACTACCCGGAGTTTTTTGAACCCGCTGGCTTCAAACGCTTCCTCGTTATTCACTCCAATAATGGCAGCATGTTGGCTAAGGACAACATGATCCATCAGAGCCGAAGGTGATCCGTTTCTCGGACAGGAGCCTTTTGGCGAATGAGTCGAATCCCTCCGAGGAGACCATGATTAGTGCCCTTTGGACACTTGATGCTACGCCTGTGAGTTTAACGTCACACTCTACCATGAACTTCGTGAAAAGAGTAGTTTATGCGAGGGAACTCGTGGAGTAATCCATAAGAGGACATCACATTAGAGTTGGCAGACCATGGGGCGGTCAAGGTCGATCGTGTGATGAGAAAAAAGGGAGGGGCCTCAAGACCTATCCCTACACTCTTCGTCACGTTCGACTGTGACAAGCTTCCTGAGTTGGTGCCTGCTGGCTAGTATTACTACCGCGTGAAGGCATTTGTGCCACTGCCGCGGAGGTGCTATTGCTGCCACCGCTTCGGCCATACTAATCGCTCCTGTCGACGTGCAAAGTCGGGGTAACCTGAAACCTGTGTAAGTTGCTCCAAGCCCACACACGATAAGTCCAAATCGTGTGTGACCAAGTGTGTCAATTGCGGAGAGCCGCACCCCGCTTCTTCAAAGCAATGTGGTGCGTATCTCGTTGAGAAGGAAATCCTGGCCGTCCTGGCTCAGGATCGTCTCTCATTTCGCGAAGCTAAGGACTTGGTCCTGGCGCGCCCGGCGCTACCCGGGACGTCCTATGCCTCAATGTTGAAAAGGACACCCTCTGCTCCTGGCCTCTCCAGGCCTACGAGTACGGTCGTTCCACGCCCAATCGGAACTCTTCTGCGGGTTCTACCCACCCCGGGCGCTCCCCTGTTAAAGCTAGCGGCACAAAGGGTCCACACCAACCCTCGGCTAAAACCAGCCCCCCTTCCCCTTCCCCCAGCGTGACCATTTCCCGTAAGGCGAAACGACCACGCGCCTGCACCCAGTCGTTACACTCACAGGAGGCAACACCCCTGAAGTTGGTCGCCAGGCCATCTTCCAGAGTTACTAAAGCTGGCCCCCGAAAGGAGGACAACAACAAATGAGCTTCAGATCCTTCGCCCACGCCCACTGGTGGGCTGGGTGGCTCGGAGACGGTGAATCCTCGAAAAGAGGGCCTCCCCCCCCGCCCAAAGTTTTGAGGCGGAGGGAGGAAAAGACTCATGGCAAACCCAACCTCCCCCAATAAGTCCTAGAAAGCGACAGCGCATTGTCCGTCCAACAGCGCCCGGAGTTCTGCCTCCGGGAAGCGTACGGCCATTCCCGTGAGGGTCTAATCTTCCAAGAGGGCCCCCGCGTCTCCGCCGAGCTAGGCCTGGAGGGCATATTCCTTCAATGGAATTGCCGATTCCTGGCCAACTGGGAGGAACTGCGGAGGGTCGTCCCGTTTCCCCTTAGCGATCTTTTTGCAGGAGACCATGCTGGGCGCATGCCCCCTCCCCACCCTCCCGGTGTATAAAAGCTTTGCGACCCCACCACCACGGGAGCTAGGGGACGGGCGGGAGGATGTGCGGTTTACACCCGGCATGATGTTTCCGTTCTTCTCTTCGCTTTAGATACCTCCTTTCAGGCAATGGCTGTGCAGCTTCACCTGGATAGGAGGTATACTGTTATTTCCGCGTACATTCCACCGTCAGCCGACTGCGACGCGGGGGTCTTCTCCCGCGTCGTGGCATAGTTGCCGAGTCCCTTTCTCTTGCTCAGAGATCTAAACGGTAGACACCCCACTCTACTTTATCAATCCCCGGCGTCAAGTCCTTGCCGACCTAATCGACGAGCGTGAGATGGGTATGACTGAATTCTCTAATCTCAGTCGAGGAGTTTAGGTCGGTAGATGAGGACGTTGAGTTCTCCGGCAACCTCATCGCCGCAGGCCTAGCTACTATTCCTACAAGGTCTGGCCGTTTTGCACACCGACCACTCCCGGGGTAATCAACCGAGTGTAAGACGGCCTTCAAGCAGAAGCGCTATGCCTACATGCTCTATAAGCGCCGCCCGAACGAAATTCACTGACAGTGAATGTCGGTGAATTTCGTCGGGCTAGGTTCCGGTATATTTCGAAGCACGCACGCCGCTCTTCTTGGCGGGCATACGTGTCTTTATTTAACGGGAAGACCCCTCTAGCAGAGGTGTGGAAGCGAGTCAAAAGGATTCGGCGCAAGTTCTCGCAGGACTCCCGTCCCGTTCCCCAAGAGAATGGGACCGCAATCTCGGACCCCGCGTCCGTGGTCGAATCTTTCTCGACCTCTTTCTCCGCATTCGCTAGCCGGGATGCTCCTCCTCCAGCATTCAATGCACGTCGTGAAGTCGCGGAAAACCGCCGAGTGGACTTTACGTCAAAAGGCAGAGAACCCTTCAACGACAGGTTTACTCTGAGTGAGTTGCGTTCCGCTTTTGCTTCGTGCTTCCCATGGACCTACCCCCTAATGCCGCGAGGGCTTCAGGTTGCTTTCTGTTGTCTCCGAATTGGGCACACTCGCGGGACGCGCCGCTATTTGATGTATCGCTCGCCAGCACCCTAATGTGAAGACTGCCTTGTCCCCCAGACTGTTCGGCACATTCTTGTTAAATGTAGCAGTCTGGGCGATCTTCGCGCACGTTACCTGTCCCGGTACCGGTATGGGCGGGGTCGCTACCGCCTGTCCCTTGTACTCGGGACGAGTGCGTGCACATTGACTGGTGGACTTGTAAACTTTTGCGGGGAGGACGGCCTTCTCCTTTTTATTTAACTAAGTTTTGTTTTGTTTTTTGTTATTGTTTTCTTTGTAGGTCGCACGCTCTTGCGTCGGGGGGGAAGGGCACCTCCCCCCGACGCCGGAGCTTGCTTCCTAATGTCATCTTCCCTTTTTATCGTTGTTTTGTTTTCATATTCTTATTTTAAAGTCGTCTAGAGCTAGCGGTGTGATTACGGAGACTTATGCCCAAGTGGGCAGTCGCCAGATAGCCTCCTAAAAAAAAAAATTGCTTTGTGCGCGGACACCACACATGCTCCGGACGATGTCCCGTACGTTGATGCCTGAGCGTCAACGGCATCACCTCTGTGCTTCCGGAAGATGTTCTCTATACGTTCTACGTGGACGACGTTTCGATCTCTTTTGGCGCGGCCCAGATGCCAACTCTGTAGCGTCGACTCCAACAGGCTTTGAACCACGTCTCTCGCTATGCCGAAGCGCACAGGTTTCGGTTTTCCTAGGCCAAGACTTAGGTGGTGCACTTCTGCCGCCATCCACGGCTCCACCCTGACCCAGACTTGTTTCTTAATGGGGTACGTCTGGAAGTGGTTGAATCACACTGTTTCCTTGGTCTTGTATTTGACAGATGCCTCACCTGGAAGGCTTATATTCGCAGCCTTAGGGTTTCTTGTACCCTCACCATGGATATTCTCCGTTCCGTGACGTTCAGCGCTTGCGGGGCTGACCCCGTAAAAGGCGCGGCGATTTGCCATCCTGGCCGCCGTATGACGGGATTCAGCACCCCGTCCGACCCCAGCTTAGCCTCTTCTCCTTCTTTCAAAACACTTGTGTTTCCCCCCCCCCGTTTCCTCGCTTTTCATAAAACCTCTCCCACAACTTTCTCTGTTCAGCCTTTAATTTCACAGTGTAGATGCTGACCTTCTCAGGCAACCATCCCGGATCGGGGCCGAGGGAAGAGGGGACAATGATCCCTAACCCCTGAGCTTCGGTTTGGGATGGTGGTTTTTTAACAACCTGCTTCATCCCCACCTATACCTTTCTCACTTCCCTTTTGATTTTCTCTTCACACACTATCAATTTTATGCAGTGCCAAAGGTGGATCCGCCATGCTGAAGGGCTGCCAGGTCACCAGGCGTGAGGGGTGGCCTTAAATGACGGCAACTAGCTCTGCCAGGCCCGTACGCACCCCTTGCAGAGCGGGCTATTGCGAGGGGTGATGAGCTATTGCCTCCCGTAAGAAAAAGAGGGTCACCATGCCAAATGATGTTGAAATTAAAATTCTCCCCCCCCCCCACAATTTTCCCTGTTCCATCGTCGAAGCCGCCCTCGGGCAGCTCCACCGAAAAAATGGAGGTCCCCCTCCCTTTGTGCTTGCGCATGGTAGCCTCCAAATTTCTCTAACCGGAGATGAGGCTTACTCCTCTCCGCCTACGGGTGTAGGGGACTTACCCTCACCCTGTTCTCTGGAGGTGCTATTGGGCACCTCCCTGTTCCCAGCCGCAATCCCCCCTTTCTTTCCAAAGGGATTGCCAAGAAAGGCAGCAGGCAGCCCATAACCGACCCCTCCTCATTAAAGCGGTTCGGTAGGGCAAACCCCATTAGGGCGGAGAGGGAAGCCAGGCCCCTTCGGTCGCTTTCCTCAAAAGACCTGCTGGCAAGAACATTGAACCTTGCCAGGGTCAAGGCCTGTGCCTCCCCAGACGTGACTTGTGACAGCGCTGCCAATGGGACCTGCGATGTCCTGTGGAGGGATGGCCAATTGGAGGCCCCCCTGAGATAGACATTGTCCTTGAGGCAACCCAGCCTCAGACGGTATAGCCTTCCATGGGAGCGAATCCCGTCTCGGCGCCAAGCATCGAACCCGAATCCACCCCTATGCAAGGTCCTATTCAAACGGCTAGGGCTTCCAAGGCAGTACAAGTAGGTGAGGGATCTCCACAGACCCGTGCGACTGCCAGGACCTTCTCCATCTCGGAGAAAGACCTGGCTGAGGCCGGTCCATCTGGCCTGGGGGCCCCTGCCGGCGGAGGAGAGAAGCGGGTTTATTCCCCGCCCTCTCCTAAAAAGAAAAAAAAGGTGCTCCTCTCCATCCGTGGGGGCTGCAGGGACGGATGGGTCTGCTGCCACTTCGGTAAGAAACTAAGTCAAGATTGGCACATCCGGCCTCTTCCCCCTTCCCCTCCGGGTGCGAGGCCCCTGACTAAGACCAAAAGTGCGCAGGGCGGAGCCTCGATAACATCGGGGGCCCTAATTCAGATTACCTAGCGTTCTCGAGCCCGCTGGTTCAAACGCCTCTTAGTTATTCGCTTCACTGATGGCAGCATGTTGGCCATGGGCAACATGATCCATCAGAGGAGAGCTTTAGCTAGTGTAATTGGTAAAGAGCCGAAGGTGACCCGTTTCTCGGACGGGAGCGTCTTGGCAAATGCGGCGGATTCCTCCGAGCTGGCCAAGATAAGTGCTCTTCGGACACTTGATGGAAACCCGGTGAGTGTGATGCCGCACTCTACCATGAACTTTGTGAAAGGAGTAGTTTAGGCGAGGGAACTCGTTCGACTGTGACAAGCTCCCTGCGTCGGTGGTACCGCTAGCGCGCGAAGGCATTCGTGCCACTGCCGCGGCAGGGCTATTACTGTAACCGCTTCGGCCATACGAATCGCTCATGTAGACGTGCAAAGTCGGGGTCACCTGAAATATGTGTAAATTGCTCCAAGGCTGCATACGATAAGTCCAAATTGTGTGTGACCAACTGTGCCAATTGCGGAGAGCCGCACCCCAGTTCTTCGAAGCAATGTGTGGTACATATCTCCCTGAGAAAGAAATCCTGGCCGTTCAGGCACAGGATCGCCTCCCATTCCGCGAGGCTAAGGACTTTGTCCTGGCGCGCCCGGCTCTGCCTAAGACGTCTTACGCTTCAATGGTTAGAAAGAGACCCTCTGCTCCTGGCCCATCCAGGCAAACGAGCACGGTTTTTTTCGCTCCCATTCGGAGCCCTTATGCGGGTACTACTCACCCCGTCGCTTCCCTGGTAAACCTGGGGGCACAAAAGGCTCACAACCAACCCCGGCTAAAACTAGGGCTGCTCCTCCCTTCCCCCAGCGGACCCTTTCCAGTAAGGCGAAACGTCCACGCCTCTACCGAGTCGTTAGACTCACAGGAGACAACACCCATGAAGTTGATCGCCAGTCCATCATCCGGGGTTCCTAAAGCTGTCCCTTGAAAGGAGGACAGCAACAAAGGAGCTTCGGCTCCTTCGCCCACGCCTGGTGGACGGCTGAGTGGCTCGGAGACGGTGGATCCTCGAAAAGAGGGCCCCATGCCTCTGAAGTCGCAACGCCCGCCTAAGGTTTCGAGGCGGAGGGAGGAAAAGACTCGCATGGTGAGCCCAACCGCCCCCATTAAGTCCTCAAAGGCGACAGCGCCCGGGCTTCTGCCTCCGGGAGGCGTACGGCCATTTCCGTGAGGGTCTTCTGTTCTAGGAGGGCCCCCGCGTCTCCTCCGAGATAGGCCCTGAGGGTATATTCCTTCATTGGAATAGCCGTGTACTCCCGGCCAACTGGGCGTTGCTGCGGAGGCTGTTCTCGTCCCATTCCCCGTTAGCTATTTTTCTGCAGGAGACCATGCTAGGCGCTTGCCCCCTGCCCGCCCTCCCGGGGTATAAGGGTCTTGCGACCCCACCACCAGGATATGGGGGCCGGGCTGCGGGATGCGCGCTTTACACCCGGCATGATGTCTCCGTTCTTTTTTTCACTTTAGATACCTCCTTTCAGGCAGTGGCTGTGCAGCTTCACCTGGATAGGAGGTATACTATCATTTCTGCGTACATTCTACCGTCACCTGACTTCGACGCAGGGATCTCCTTGCCAATCTGTTCGAGGAGCGTGAGATAGGTGTCCTAAATCTGGATGAGTTTACGCATTACTGCCCGAGAACCGCTTCATTTTCTTGCCTTGATCTATCTTTGTGCTCCTCCGATGCACAAGCTGATTTCGATGGGAGAGGGGGGTCGATGATCTCCATGGTAGTGATCACTTTCCCATTCAAATATCATTTCCTGGGCAACTACCGCCTGAGAGCCCACCTTGGTGGTACTTGGCGTGGGCGCGGTGGCCGCATTTCAGGAAATAATTGAAATCTTCATCTCAGTCGAGGAGTTTAGGTCAGGAGATGAAGCCGTTGAGTTCTTCTCCGGCAACCTCATCGCCGCGGGCCTGACTACTATTCCCAGAACGTCTAGCCTTTTTGCACGCCGGCCACTCCCGTGGTGGTCGGCCGAGTGTGAGACGGCCCTCAAACAGAAGCGTTATGCCTACATGCGCTATAAGCACCGCCCGAACGATATCACTGTCGGTGAATTTCGTCGGGCTAGGTTCCGCACGCCGCTCTTCTTGGCGGGCATACGTGTCTTCACTTAACGGGAAGACCCCTTTAGCAGAGGTGTAGAAGCCAGTCAAAAGGATTCGGGGCAAATCCTCACAGGTCCTCCCCTCCCGTTCTCCAGGAGAATGGGCCCGCTATCTCGGACCCCACGGAAGGTCACCGACTGGACTTTACCTCCAGAGGCGGAGAACCCTTCAACGATATGTTTACTCTGAGTGAGTTGCGTTCCACTCTTGCTTCGTGCGTGGACACCGCCCATGGTCCGGACGATGTCCCGTACGCCATGCTTCGACACTTGGGTGAGCGAGGCATGGCCTTTCTGTTAGATTTGTTCAACAAGATCTGGGTGGAGAATCTCCCAGATTCCTGGCCAATCGCTACTGTGCTCGCCTTTCGCAAACCGGGGAGATAGCATTCTACTCTTGCCGGTTTCCGCCCAATCTCTCTAACCTCTTGCGTGTGCACGTTGATGGAGAAATTGGTAAATGTTAGATTTGCTTTTTTTCTCGACAGTTGAGGCCATCTGTCTTCTGCAAAGTGCTGCTTCCGCAAGTTCCATTCAATGTTTCACTGCTAATATAGATACTCTGCTCCTCGCCACTCCAAGCCTACGGGCACGGTCGTTTTTTCACCCATTGCGAAACCTTCTGTTGGCTATACCCACCCTGAGCTGTACCCTGGTACAACTGGCGTGACACAGAGTTCACACTCAGACCGGGCTAAAACCAGGGCTCCCCACTTTCTCCCATTGACTTTCCTATAAGGTGAAACGGCCGCGCGCCTCTACCGAGTCGTTAGACTCACAGGAGGCAACACCCCTGAAGTTGCTCGTGAGGCCATCATACCGGGTACCTACAGCTGTATTACCATACAGTATCGCTTAGATGGCAGTTTATTCAACATCCGCCGACTCCAGACGAGAACTGAAGTTTATTCAACCCAAGTAAAAGAACTGCAATACGCAGATGATTGCGACGTTGTTGTGTATGATGCGGAAGTACTCCAAGCCACCCTAGATGCTATCCCATCCACATACTCTGCCATGGGTCTTAAAGTTAATGTACAAAAGACAGAAATCTTGGCACTGTGGTGAATAATTCAACCACAAGAACCATTTCACCTTAACATAAATGATGATGACATCAAAGTGGTAGAACATTTTATTTTCTTAGGCAGTGTGATCTCCTCTAACTGTTCACTGGACCCAGAAATACAAAGAAGGATCACCCTCGCCTCTGCTGCCTTTCCCCGCTTGAGGGAAAGAGAGTTTTCAAACAACAACTTGAGAACAGACACCAAAGCTGCAGTTTACAGGGCTATCTGCCTATCTATCTTGCTGTATGGCTCTGAAGGCTGGACAATATACAAATAACAGGTCCGCAGCTTAGAAACGTTCCACATTTGGTGTCTCCAGAGGATCCTAGGCACATCATGGAAAGACAAAATCACATACGATGAAGTATATCACAGGACCCAAACCTGCAGTATAGAAACCCTCCTAGAACAACGACAACTCCGCTGGCTGGGTCACACCATCAGGATGTCAGACAACCAACTCTCAAAACAAATAAAATACGGTCATCTTGAGGGAAACATAAATGCATGAGGCTCCAAGAAGCGTTGCAAAGGCCAGTGCAAAAACCTGCGGAAAAATGCACCATTCAGCCTCAACAAGTGGAAACAATTACAACAGACAGACAGGCCTGGAAATCATCCTGCTCAAAAGGGTTAAACAAAATAGAAGGCAATTCAAGAAGAGGAGCAGGAAACCGCCCTTCTTCCTAGCCACAGATGCGAGAAAATTTGTGGATCCCGAAATGGACTGAACAGTCACCTTTGGTAGCCCCAACGGAATGACGCCTTATCGCGACTTTTA
Source organism: Ceratothoa steindachneri (assembly GCA_963969495.1). Classification (NCBI taxonomy): domain Eukaryota; kingdom Metazoa; phylum Arthropoda; class Malacostraca; order Isopoda; family Cymothoidae; genus Ceratothoa; species Ceratothoa steindachneri. Next base: position 63,104,847 of record OZ018338.1, on the reverse strand, counting down.
TCATCATGATGCAGAGCAACGTCATCATCGCCATCGATGGACCGCCTTAAGCACCTGGATAGGACCCCGGTATACTGTTATTTCTACTTACATTCGAGCGTCAGCCTACTTTGACGCGGGGGACTTCCGCCGCCTCGTGGCACGGTTGCCGAGGCCCTTTCTTTTGCTCAGGGACTTGAACGGGAGACACGCACTTTGTAAAGACTACTCGATCTATGCCACGAGTCGGGACCTTGCCGTCCTGATCGACGAGCTGAAGATAGGGTGGCCTAAATGTGGATGAGTTTACGCATCTCTGCCCGGAAACCACTTCATTTTCCTGACTTAATCTATCTTTGTGCTCTCCCTATACACACCATGATTTTTGGTGGGGGAAGGTCGATGACCTCCATGGTAGTGATCACCTACCCATTCAAATATCATTTTATTGATCGTTACCGCCTGAGAGCCCGCCCCGGTGCTGATTGGTGCGGGTGCCGTGGTCCGCATTTCAGGAAATGAATAATTGCTCTGTCTTAGTCGATGATTGATTGATTGGATGGTTCTAAGTAGCGCAACAACTAGGATATTTCCAGTCGTTGGTCGATGAGGCCGTGGAGTTCTTCTCCAGCAACCTCATCGCCTTGGGCCTAACTACTATTCCTAAAACGGCTTGCCGTTTTACACGCCGGCAGCTTCCGTGGTGGTCAGCCGAGTGTGAGGCAGCCCTCAAACAGAAGTGTTATGACTTCATGTGATTTACTATCTGTGAATTTTGTCGAGCTAGGATTAGGTTCCGGTATGTTTCGAAACAGGCCCGCCACTCTTCGTAACGGGCATATGTGTCTTCGCTTATTTCGAAAACCTCTCTAGCAGAGGTGTGGAAGCGAGTCAAAAGGATTCTAGGCGAGTTCATGAAGACCCCCCCCCCCTCCCCCCTCATTTTCCAGGAGAATGAGACCGCAATCTCGGACCCAGCGTCCTGGCGAAGTCCTTAGCGACAGCTTTCTCCGCATTCTCTGGCCAGGATGCTGCTCCATCAACATTCAATGCGCGACGTGATGTGGTGGAAGGACGCCAACTGTACTTTACTTTCTACTTCCAGAGGCGAATAACACTTCAACGACATGTTTACATTGAATGAGTCGCGTTCTGCTCTCGCTTCGTGCCCGGAAACCGTCTCTGGTACGGATGATGTCCCGTACGCCATGCTTCGACACCTGGGTAATCGAGGAATGGCATTTTTGTTAGACTTGCTGAAAAGGATCTGTTAGACCGTATCCTCCCAGACTCCTCCCTGCAAATCACTACTCTGCTCTCATTTCGCAAACCGGGGAGAGATCACTTTTACCCGTGCGGTTTCAACTCAATCTCTCTAACCTCTGGCGTCTGCAAGTTGGAAATATTGGTGTTTTAGATGAGCCTTTTTTTCTGGACAACGGTGGCCACCTGTCTTCTGCACGGTTCGGCTTAAGCAAGTTCCACTCCACGTCGGATGTTCTGCTTTGAATGGAAAATGCCCTATGCGATTACGCTACGTTGTTTTTCGATCTGAAGGCTGGTGATACCGCATGGCGATATGTTATCATGGAGAATCTCTACACGATTGGGGCGAGGGGGAACCTCCAATTCTTTATATCTGTATTTCTGTGAGTTCGTCGATTCCACATACGGGTGGGAGAGCCCTCTCTGGATCAATGGACCAGGAAAAGGGTGTCCTGCAGGGAAGTATCCTCAGTATCACACTCTTTGCCCTGATGATCAACGGCATCATTTCGGTGCTCCCGGAAGATGTTCTCGCTACGCTTCAACGGAATCACCTTGGTACTAGCGGAAAATGTTCTTACTAAGCTTTACCTGGGGGACCTTTTGACTTCTTTTGGCACGGTCCAGATGACAACTCTGGAGCGTCGACTCCAATAGGCATTGAACCGCGTCTCTCGCTATGCAGAACCCCAAAGCCTTCGGTTTTCCTTAGCAAGACTAAGTTGGTGCTCTTCTGCCACCATCCACGGCTCCACACTGACCCAGACTTATTTCTAAGTGGGTTTCGCCTGGAAGTGGTGGACTCGCACCGTTTCCTTGGTCTTGTATTTGACCGACGCCTCACCTAGGAAGCTCATATTCGCAGTCTTAGGGTATATTGTACCTGCGCAATGGATATTTTTCGCTCCGTGACGTTCAGCGCAAGGCGCTGATAGGGCTACTGCCTTACTTTTTTATCGATCATTTGTTCTATCGAAGTTCGACTACTAATGCGAGATTATGCATCCCCAGCCGAGCGTGTATAGCAGAAGGTGGACTCGATCCATAACACCTGCCTTCGCCTGGCGACTAGTGCCTTCCGCACGTCCCCCACTAAGTGTCTACTTGCTGATACTAAGGAGATACCACCAGTGGCTCTGCGTCGTGCACAGTGCATCACTCGCCTGTACGCGCGATCCTGGCGCCTCCCTCAGTCGCCAAACTCTCTCACTGCATCCGCAGCTGATCTCGATGGTGCCTATGCCGAAGAGAGACGCTAGTCATACCCTTTGGGTTTAGAGCTAGGAAACTCCCTCGAAAGCTTGGTATAGCTCTCGGTCGGTGGTACCCATGGTTCTGCCCAAGCCCCACCCTGGATGGTACCACCTTTGACTATTTATTACCACGACTCTGTTCCCACAGCTTATACAGTGACGGGAATATTGCGTTCAGCCTTTTTAGAGCGCACTTCGCGTCAAGTGGGAACCGTGCCAGTTCATGGGATGGCTTCAAATCCTAAGAGGGAGTCGGTTTAACGCCGTAGCGGGACTTGGCCAAGCACTGTGTCTGTCTTCACGGCCGAGCTCTTTGCAACATATATAGCTCGCGATGTGCCCGGTTCAGACACCGGATTGTGATTTATTGCGACTCACAAAGTGTCATTAGTGCTCTCGTTGCCTTCAAATCGCAGTATCTCCTGGTTCGCGATATGCGTGACGGCATGGTTTTGCCGATCATGCCGGATGTCGAGATTATCTTTTGTTAGGTTCTTGGACATGTAATACTTGTGTGAAATTAGCGCGACTATGAGGGCGCCAAAGCGTCCGCGAGGTCTGTGCGACCAGACCAGCGTTTCGTTTTTTCTCAAACCGATTACAGTGCAGGAATACGGACAGCTTTCTGTATTCTTAGGAGGATACTAGCAGCCCTCCGAGTTGCTTGGCAAAGAAGATGGCAGACGATCGAGGGGAACCTAAAGTTACGTGCCATTGCGCTGCGCCTGTTCCCATGGATCTATCCCCCAATGCCGCGACGGATTCAGGTTGCTTTTTGTCGTCTTTGAATTGGACGCGCCGCCATCTGATCTAGCGCACGTCTGCTCCTTACTGTGATGACTGCGTTGTCTCCCAGACTGTTCGGCACATTCTTGTTAAATGTCCCAGTCTGGGTGATCTTCCCGCACGTAACCTGTCCCGGTATAGGGACGAGCGGGGTCCCTACCGCTTGCCCCTTGTACTCGGGACGGGTTCGGGCCCACATACTTTTGGACTATACGAATTTCTGGAGGAGGATGGCCTACTTCACTTAATTTGACTGTTGTAGGTCTCATGTTCCTTCGCCGTGAGAAGGCAGGCCTAGTGCCGCCGCCAGAGCCCGCTTCCTTGTTACCTATTTGCTTCTTCATTTTTGTTATTGTTTTTATCGTTGTTATTTGTTATTTATATATTGTTTCTTGATGTAGTTTAGTAGTAGGCTTTGCTGAAGTACGGCGACTTATGCCCCAATAGGCAGTCGCTAGATGGCCGCCAAAATTAAAATAATAAAAGCAAAAAATCTCGCTCAACCGAAGCGGACTATCTTCGGTTTTCCTTGGCCAAGACTAAGGTGGTGCACTTATACCACCATTCAAGGCTTTACCCTGACTCAGTCTTGTTTCTAAATGGGGTTCGCCTGGAAGTGGTAGACTTGCACAGTCTCATTGGTCTTGTATTTGACCTATCGCCTCACCTGGGACGCTCATATCCGCGCCATGGACATTCTTCGCTCCGTGACGTACCACACATGGGGCCTTGATCGGGCTACTACCTTAGTTTATTAGCGATCCTTTTTTTGTTCGAAGCTAGATTAGGGATGCAAGTATTATGCATCCTCAGCCGAGCGTGTATTGCGGAAAGTGGACTTGTAGGGCTCATTTTATAAAATGGTGCCTCTGGCACCGATTGCAGGATTTAATAGGCTCAGCGAGGAACTCCACAAATGGATGCTCGGGGGATTTATCAAATCCCAAAAATTGCTATGTGTGTATATTAAGGAAATGATATGCCAAGTCTTATAAATAAAGAACCAAAGTGAATTAGGAATTGAAACTATATATATGTTAAATTGTACAAATAGATATGAGTCAAGCCTTCATTAGAGTCGAACGGAAACCCACGAACATACAAAGATATCAAAAGTGGCCACCTGGGCGAATACGAGGATCGCACGCAAATAAACATACGCGTGCTGGGAACATTTATCAGCCGCTGAACAAATATAGGCTCTCACCAGAGAAATTTCACAAAGATCTACAACGATGCGATTTACCATAATAAAGCTAAATATATGAGAAATGTAGGCACAACTGGTACACAGAGCTGTCGGAAACTCAACCCAAGTGGTAAAATAACGAACAAAATAGCCTATGGAAGAAGGCTTCAAATCTTGCGAAGAATGTTCTCAATCTTTCTTCTTATGAGCCCTAGCGTGATCAAGAAATTATCCTCGGCTCTGGGCTATCCTTCGCGTTAAAAATAGTGATTCATTTTGCCGTAATCATCTCCTTTCTATAAATAAATTTTGTGAAAGTGATCAGTCGAACAATGAGTTCTTAAGTGGTTTTGTAGCTGGTGCTTTATCCCATAGTGATAGTGTGAAATACTTAGAGATCCTCAGGCGCCTCATGACTGCCCTCAAATACTTAATTCTAACGAAAATATCATCTAAACAAAATCGGACAAAACTAACCAAATCGTGGTGTTAGACAAACAATCTTATACTGAAAAATTACAGGATTTACTCCATGATATGAACATTTACGAGAATTTATCTTTCAACCCATTGAAAAATAAAACCGAGATCTTCAACAAAACTCTGACAAAATTGCTCAAACGATCCAACCCAGACCTTCTTCATCATTTTAAACCTACTAACCCATCACGTCCTCGTATGTATGGTCTGCCGAAAAACCCACTAAAGAGGAACGCCACTTCGAACTATTATATCGTATCGACTCTCATGCATACAAACTCTCGAAGTGGTTAGCCCCCATTCTTGCTGACGCTGTTGGATTGACCTCTCCTTCACACATAATCCATTCCTCTGATTTCATTGAAAAATTTAGGAAAATCAACATAAAAGGAAACGCTTAATAAGTTTTGATGTAGACAGCCTGTTCATTAATGTCCAAGTTAACGAAGCTCTTGATGCTTTATCTAAGGTATTAGATAATCAAAAATTAAACTTCTGTAGGGGTGCGAAGATGTATAAGAGAAAAACTTCCTTCCAAAAAGCGAGAATATAAATAGGCCATTAAATTACCAAGTAAAGACGGACTTCTCCGTAGCGTACTGGTAGAGTGCTAGCCTCGGGATTCAAAAGACCCAAGATCGAACCCGAAAGTCCACACTTTTTACAAAGAAAATTCTCGAACAAAACAGAGACCACGAAAAACGCTTTAAGGACAACTCAAGAGAAAACCGCTGCCAAGGAAAACGGAAAGAAAACGACTATCAAGGGCTAACTCGTCTCAAGAAATCATCACGTCATCATGAAATATCAATAAATCAATGCCTGATCAAGAATTTGAAAGGAATTATCACGTCAAGATAAATGCAAGTTAATTGGAAGATGAATCAAGAAAGAATTACGAAGATTAAATACTAACCCAGCCAACTAGAATATGGAGTCAGATAAATAAATGAATTCAAGACAATGTTTGAAGGGGCATCTTCAGTCTAGACATAATACATAGATACGAATACAGAAAATCTCAAGATGGATAATGATAAATAAGAAAAGTTATAATATAAATATGGACCGCCCCCCCCCCCTTCCATAACTGGTGACCCTCAAAAGCCGAACAATCTTCTGATCTTCTCTACAACTGCACCTGCTCTCCTACTAGAGATTAAGAAAATGTGCTGCAGGGAACTTCATGAGATGATATTATTACTCATTGATTAAAGAGACTTATCCACGCTCTCCTCATCCCACTGAATCAACTCCACTCATCCCGCAGACTCGGAGGTTGTAGGAGGGAGAGCTACTAGTAATTCTCGATTAAGAAATCCAATACTAGTCTCTCCCCAATCCTCAAATTCGCTCCGCGTTCTAGAAAGGGACCTGTGTAGGGGTGCGAAGATGTATAAGAGAAAAACTTCCTTCCAAAAAGCGAGAATATAAATAGCCCATTAAATTACCAAGTAAAGACGGACTTCACCGTAGCGTACTGGTAGAGTGCTAGCCTCGGGATTCAAAAGACCCAAGATCGAACCCGAAAGTCCACAATTTTTACAAAGAAAATTCTCGAAGAAAACGGAGATCACGAAAAACGCTTTAAGGACAACTCAAAAATATGATCTTCCTATGGGTAATCCTTTATCGCCCATATTATGTAAACTTTTTATGGAGCAATTCCCTATCCTAATTTTGTATGGTATAAGTATGTAGATGATGTCATATCGATTTGGCCTATCAATAGTTTAAACTATTTGACAATTTCCTTAAGAATCTTAAGGACCGCCATCTCACTATCAATTTTAAAGTAGAGTGGGAAAAAGATTATTGTATATCCTTTCTTGATGTAAAAATCGTTAGAGTCATTGACAAAATTAGCTTCACTATGTACCCCAAACCAACCCATTCTAACTCTTGTATCCATTTCTTTTCTCATTATGTTGTTAACATTAAGCAAACCGTCGCATCAGGTATGTTTTTGAGAGCACTTAGGATATGTGACCCTTGCTTTCTAGAATACGAGATTACATATATAACCTGCAGTTTTATTGAATTAAACTATCACCTCGATGTGTTCAATGAAAGTTTGTCTAAAGAAAAATCTAATCATTACCGTCCCAAAGATAAAACAAATTTAGTAATAAGAAGTGTCTATCCCTCCCTTTTTTCTCCCCTCATCAAAGGAGTGAACAAAGTTACTTCTCCAGGCCTAACTACATTTAAATACCCTTTTTCTATCCTTAAATCTTTCCCTTCGACCAAGCCCGTGGATCAGCCAAATGAAGCAGGTGTATATTTAATCCCGTGTGGCTCTACAAACTGCCCCTCATTTTAAATAGGAGAGACCGAAAGAACCTTAACAAAACGAATTTATAAACATAAATGTGATGTCAGACGAGGCAGTACCACATCCAGTATTTTTAATCATATTAGCAATTTCAACCAGTAATTGACAAAACAAAGGAACAAATCATATATAATTGTAAAAAGTTCCGTAAAAGAAAAATAGTAGAATCTATATTAATAGGATAAATTTCCACTTTTAATTTGTCAGTTTGGAAATTATAATGCAGCTCCCATTCCCGTAACCTCATCGTAAACAGCTTAATCAACGATCTTAGATTGGCACCCCCTGATTAATGACCTTTTTCCCCGTTTTGTGTTTCCTTGTGGTTGTTTTTTTTGTTGTTGTTTGTTTATATGTACGCTATTTATAGACTTTTGTAACAATTGCATTCTCAGTATACGACTGACGCGGTTATGATAAACTACATACTGAAACTAGTCTCGTAAACTAAACTTTTGGCTCCTATACAGTGGTTTCACTATCATATACCATAACTCGCCATTGAGTTATTTTACTTATATATATATATATATATATATATATATATATATATATATATATATATATATATATATATATATATTGAGAGAGAGTGAGAAAGAGAGAGAGGCAGACTCTCATAAGGCAATAGATTAGAATCATTATTCCTTGTTCCTTAACTCGATTCACCATTACCTTAGTAACGTCACGGAATCCGTTTAATCGCCTAAGTCCTTCTGCCTTTAGACTCGATATTTCGTGTAAAACAGAAAGCCTACACATTGACCGCAAAGAACTCGAGACGTTTCCGCTTGCCCCTTTTAGTAGGCCAATTTAAGAATAATGTTATATTTTCATTGCCGCGTCATTTCCAATGCCGTTACTTATCCCGATTACCAAACACCCTTTGGTAAGCCCAGCCTAACGCATAACCCTCGTGATAAATTATAAGGAGTCAGAAACAATTCAACGGAAGCGTAAAGTAGGCCCATTGCCTAAAGATCTGGTCACCCGTCGAACGCAATAACAACGAGGAATCTTTGACCCACGCCCTTGTAATTACGGTCCACTTTCCGGCAAACCAGAACTTCATTGGGTAACTTAAAAGGTAACTTCTAACCCCTATAGCGTACGAGAAGTGCAGGCGAGCGGCTTAAAAGCTTCGTTTGAATGAGTCTTTTTTGAGACTCAGGATGGCAGAGTGAATTCGCCGCTGGCTAACAGTGGTCCAGCGACGCCGGAAGCTGTTCGCAACTCGCCCACGCTATTATTTCTCCTTTGCATCTTTTCCCACTCCCCTCTATCTACACCCCCTCCCCTATGAAGTCGATCCACCACACTTGTATTCGCCTGACGACCGGTGCCTCCCACACGTCTCTTATTGAGAGCCTACTTGTCGATGCTGGGGAGGTTCCATTCGCTGTGCGCCGTGCATAGTGCATAATTCGCCTGTACGCTCGAGCCCGGTGCTTCCTTAGTCGCCAACAGCTAACACTGCATGAGCAGCTGATCTCGACGGTGCCTATGCCGCCGAGAGACGCCAGTCATACCAAGGATTAAGGCTAGGAAACTCCTTCAAAAACTCGGTATAGCTCTCGGGCCGGTAGTGCCGCTGTTGGTTCTGCCCAGGAGGCCACTCTGGAGGATACCACCTTTGACTATTTGTCATCGCACCTCTGCTCCCAAAGCTTCTATAGCGCCGGGAGTATTGCGTTCGGCTTTTTCGGAGCACAGTCCCTGTCACGCCGTATCCATTCTGTTTGAAGTCAGTGGGGCTCTACGTCCTTGTTCACGGCAGAGCTAGTTGCAATACACCTCTCGGTTCCTGTGATAATGCGACGTGCCCGGTTCTGAGACCGGATTGTGATTTATAGTTTCTCACAAAGCGCCCTGACTGCTCTCGGGGCATTGGAATTTCAGCATCCCCTGGTTCACGATTTTCGTGACGCCACGGTTTTGGCGAACCGGGGGGATGTTGAGATTATCTTCTCCTGGATTCTTGAACAGGTAGGAATTGCAGGTAATGAGCGTGCCGATAAGGGTGCCAAAGGGTCCACGATGACTAGGCGACCAGACCAGCGTTTCGCTCTTCCTCACACCGATTACCTGCGAGGATACTGACAGCCCTCCTGGCTGCTTGGCAAAGAAGATGGCAGACGATCGAGGGGAACCTAAAGTTACGTGCCATTGCGCCGTGATTGTTCCTATGGGCCTACCCCCCAATGCGGCGACAGCTTCAGGTTGTTTTCTGTCGTCTCCGAATTGGACACACTCGCGGGACGCACGCCATTTGATGGAGCGCTTGCCTGCACCTTATTGCGACGACTACGTTGTATACCAGACTGTTCGGCACATTCTTGTTGAATGTCTCAGTCTGGGTGATCTTCGCGTACGTTACATGTCCCAGTACCGGGATGAGCGGAATCGCTACACATTGTGCCTTGAACTCGTGACTGGTTCATGCACTGGGACCTGCGGACTATTGGACCTTTTGGAGGAGGCTGGCCTTCTCCACCTTGTTTTACTGTTTGTTGCGGGTCGCATGTTCCTGTGCCGGGGGAAGGCGCGCCTACTCCTGACGCCGAAGCGTGCTTCCTTTTTGTTACCTTTTTTTCTTGTTTTTTTCTCTTTTTGTAGCTTTTGACCTTTTTTTATCGTTCTTGTCTATTATTTACATATTATTTGTTTTATAATATAACCTAATCGTCGGCTGTGGTGAGTACGGCGACTTTTGCCCCAGTACCCAGTCATCAGATGGGCTCCTAATTTTTTTTTCAAATATGGTTCGTGCACACAGACTTGCGGACTGTAGATAGAGGAGAGTAGGAAAAGGGGCAAATAAAAAAAATAATAGTGCATGCGAGTTGCGAACAGCTTCTCGCGTCGCTGGACCACTGTTAGCCAGCGGCGAATCCACTCGGTCATCCTGAGTCTCAAAAAAGACTCATTCAAGCAAAGCTTTTAAGCCGCTCGCCTAGAACTTCTCGTACGCTACACGGACTATACGACTTTTTGGAGGAAGCTGGTCTCCTCCATTTTATTTCACTCTCTTTGTTGTAGGTCGCATGCTCATGCGGCGGAATATGTCTCTAAGCAGTTACAGCAATGCCTCTGGGCATTCCTATAATAAAAACCTCCTGGGAAACTTAAATATATATTACATCAATTATTATGTAAAATTAGTATGCAATTATTTTACTTAACTTTGTCAATTTAATCTTTCAATTATTTTACTTAACTTTTGTAAATTAAATCATTTTATGTACAGCTTAATAATTAATTAATTCCTTTATTTTACTTGTTAATTCATTTCACGCAATACTATTCCAAACAACATCTCTTAAAATTTCACACACAAACAAACAAACATTCTTTCAGCTCGACCAAATAGCACACTATTCCTTCTCAGTCGACTCTCAACATTCTTCTTATAAAGGTCGGTAATCATTCCTTCTTCAATTAGTCATTTACCTCCAAACAAATCATACTTAGTTAATTCCACTTTCTCTCACAATTCTTTGCAAACGACCATACAAGAGTAGGTCCTAATTATATTTACTTCTCATATTGCAGCCCCTAATTTACAGTCCATCATAGTCACCATATTATTTCACCATATTATTCCATATTATTTCATATTTATTTCACATACTTCAATTCTCTTCGCATCTTGTTACTGTAAATCATATGTTACATTATCTTATATTGTATACCTAATCTACTTATCTCATTGTATATTCGTTGATTCTATGAATATATTTATATTTGGTTAATTGTTTTTCTTAAAACCCAGTTCATTATTTCAAAATTTATTTCGCTGTCGTCTTAGGCCTAAAAACTATCAGCCGACAACTTCGATCAAACAAATTTATGGTTATGGTTTTCGAAACGCTATTTAGGCTGATTTATTAACAAAAAATAAACCACATGAATAACCATATACTATACACCACTGCATTAAACTCAGCGTCTGCTAGGCCTCACCTTTCAACCATTTCCACCATACATAGGAGATGCTGCACCTGGATTCTACCAGACTAACTCACCCACGCTTATGTACCGCGATCTCCCTTCGACCTATAACTCCTGCAGTACCAGGCTCACCCTGCCCCATGTGCTCCCGATGAATGTACCTTGTATTCCATTCCATATCCTCGCCTTTTTTTTTGCTCTAGTAGGCAGCCGCCAGATATGCTCTCAGAATTTAAAAAAAAACTTGTTATGCCCGATCTTGTCAGTCTTTGTAAGAGGCAATAGTTGTTTTTTTTTTACTGATTATTGAATTTATCGATTTATTATTTCTTTAGTTTGTCCCTTGTTGATAAAGAATTCTAGCTGCATTCTCCGGTAGAGGCAGGTAGCTATTTTCGGATTTGCAAGACATAGAATGAGTTGTTATTTGCGGTATTTATAGTGATATACCGTTACCTGCTGGCAGACCTAAATAGCTATTTTAAGTTGATTAATTATTTGGTTGTTTTTATTTGTTTTTTGAATTGGTACTTAAGTTATTTATAGACGCATCACTGTCCCCGGGATCTCCTGACCAAAATCCTACACATGGCGTGATAGGCAGATCTGGGTGGCAGATCCAGCTTGGTGACTAGCTTCGGAGAGGTTGGAGTCACGATGCCAGGCACACAGGAGGGAGAAATAATCACAAACTTTATCCATAATGAGCGCCCTTTCGTGATCCTAGAGGGGCGGGGGGAGGTCATTAGCAGTGCAAGAAGATGCCAATGAAATGGTAGAGAAACGGAGGGTGTCAGGGGAAAGCACCAGTTTCCCAGGTCTGGATAAGGAGTTGAAGCCAACTCAGTAAACTAGTCATTCGGTGAGGGCACTCAGGCTTGCCGGACCTGTAGCTCCTCCATGTACCAGGTGTATAGATCTTACAAAGGGGTACCCCTTATTGCTTTACTCTTACCCTCTTCTCTATGAAAGAACTTGGATACCCTGTTTCTTAATGTTGGTTATCTCCACCCTGGTGCAATGCAATCTTTTAATGCTTCCTCCAACCCACATCGACGTTTCACTTTTACTTAGAATTTTATGTGTCTGGTTGTCAGTTTATCCTCGGCTTGTTGTAAGTTGTGTTGTTTCTTCAAGCGGGGCTCTAAACCCCCCTCGGATGTCTCATTTTATGGAAGCCTCTCTTCCCTTACAGCATTGCCATCTCTTAGACCATCCTTCCCATACTATATGGGTCCCTTGACTGCCGCCTCTCTAGTATCTTCGCCCAGTCCACACAGGACACTTTGAATTTAATGTACATTTCCTCTCTTACTCGCCACTCCTTTGTCTTCATCCAATTCTGATCGTGTTCTTTCATTCTTCTCCAGTGGCCAGTTTTTCGCGCTGAGTGTAATGCCTAATTCCCTACTCGATCCAGCTGTCGCTCAGTGCACCATCTACTTAAGACCAATGACACCTCTCAAAGCCAGTGGCACCGCTCTTCCACACCTTTACATTCTAGCCCCACTCCCCGCGTCTATCATATTTCTTTCATGGCTTTCCTTTCTTTAATGCTGACCACAGCAAGAAGTTTCCGAAGTGGCGAGTGTTCTTGAATCGGTCTCCTTAATCCGTTCACTCAAAAAGCACTATTCCATTCTCCTTCTGTCGCTTTACACGGGATGACACCTCGGCCCTCGTATTTATCCTCCTTTCCCTGAACTTTCTTCATACTGGGCCTAGCCATCCAGGAAGTCCTTTGCCTTACCGTCTTAGCTACCCCCCCTCTTTCCCTACCTACACCGAATTACTGTTATAAGCTGATTCCAGAATCATTATTTCTACATATCCCATTAGTCACACTACGACCTTTTGATCTACCTCTCTTACATAAACTCATAAGTGTGTCACCTACTTTGTGCCTACCCTCCAACGTTGGGGTGCCTGGCGCTAAAGCCACTGAGCTAGCTTCTCGTTCAACCTTCGGTCCAGCATGCGCAATCCTCCTTCGATTCACTGATCTCTTGAATATCCTTAATGAACAATGGCTGGCCCCTGGCAATTTAGGTCTCTAAGCACCACCGCATTAAACTCATCATCTGCTAGGCCTCACCTTTCAACCGTTCCCACCATAGATAGGTGCTGCTGCATCTGGATTCTACCAGACTAACTCACCCAAGCCTATGTATCGCGATCTGCCTCCCACCTATAACTCCCGCAGTATCAGGCTCGCCGTCCCATGTGCTCCCGATAAGTGTACCCTGTATTCCATTTCCTATCCTCACTTTTTTTTTCTTTTCTTTGTCCCGACACTGTGTAATCATGGTCGAAGTCCCATGGTTCCCTGCCTATAATCTTTTCTCCCTTGTCTAGTTACACTCGTCTTATTCCGTCATTATCTTACTTTTTCCTGCTTAATCATCATAATAAAGAGCTTCGTTGAGTGAGCTGCACTTACGTCGATAGGCAGTCCCACACCTCACATTAAAAACTAAAAACAGTCATTTTCATCCATGCAAAATTAAACTTTTCCCGCATAATTCTTACAATCACGCATTTATGCCCAACAATTTCATCGTAACACTCTTTCCCTCATAGCACAGCCAACACAAAGTCACACCTAGTTTCACTCAAGCCCAAAATTTTCTTTCCCCTTCAAATTACATAGTTTAGCATAAAGCAAACATCTGCATTTCCTCCCTTATATATTTCTACTACCTTATATGTACTCCCTCATTACAGATAACCCCCACATTTAAAAGACAGGCAATGAAAAGTATCAAATATTTTTTTATTATTTTTCAAGAAGTTCAATCAATATGCATGATACAAAAAGTGCATAGAAAATACTCTTTTACTCTAAATATAAAATCGGGGTGAAATTGTAAACCATGAAAGAATACTCTCCAAGACACATAATAAAACAGTTTTCAAATGCAAATCAGATTAACAGTAATTTGTAAGCGTATTTCAGTAGCAACGAATACTATACACGCAGATTCCTCTTTTTACCATCTCTCACCGACTGGTGCCCATCACAGGGAGAAATAAATGACCCGGGAAAAGCCTTCCCCACCTCTTTGAATTGGGACTAATAAGCAACTTTTCGAAAAGAAATGTAGTCCGTTTAGCACTTCTTTTTTTTATTTAAATTTCAACACCAACTCTGGATTTTGGTACAATAAAATCAACCAGTCAAGATTGTCAAAATACACCAACCAAAATTTGTCTTGAAACGTCACTCGTATCGTATAATCGAGGAAATACAACTTGGCATTCGGCTTTGGGTAATGCCTGCAAAACCTTTATTGAAATGAATGTATTCCCCATTTTTGTATAATATTCGCACTTTTACTCCCTCTCCTGTCCCCTGCAGGACATTTACATTCATCTTTGCGAGTCCCTGTGCTTCTAGGTAGTTCGGTAGCGCAACCCGTCTCTCGTATTGTGGGTGAGGCCATTATAACGGATAATGAAATCCACAAAGATTAGAATAACCATCGCCGGTGCGCCCGAAGGCACCAGGGGCCCCGTCCTCTTTGGGGAGTAGGTGTCCGATTCGTATTGCGTATTTTTACACCAACCAGCGATGGTGGAATCCTTCCTGAACCCGGGGAAAACGGGGGTCACCTTTTCGCATCATGGGTATGTGGCTATGAGTAACTTTAATGAAATCTTAGCATTCGCTAAGGGAGATTGAGCAAGGGGGGTTTCATAACATTTTATCACAGATGTCAACGGCGCCCAAAGTTGTAGTTGATATCAAAATTCTGTCTCGGAGTCGTCGCTGTCACGCTGCGTGAATTGCGTCGACCACTGGGCGTTTGAGGATCCCACGTCTGACGAGGCGGGGAAAAGGCAGCTGCAGCTCTTCCTGAAAGAATCAGTAAATAAATTCTCTTTTAGGTAATGGGGGAACTAACAAAGAAACCCTCTCTAATCCTGCAAACCACCTGGGCGATGGGCTCCAGTGCTTCAGTTTGGGATATTCAAAAATGCGTGAATGTACCAGAGTGAAGGAAGGATGGAAATGTTTGGGCAGAGAAGAACTGGTGAGACACCGTTGAAACGTAAGGATTGAATAGTTTAATCGATTGAAAGAGGAGGGGGGAAGGGTGCGCAACAGCACAGATAAAGAATACCCATCCCCTCCAATCCACACATGCCCGATAGAACATAACGGCACCTTTAGCCCTACCGATAGATTTTTATGTCCTGTAGCGACTCAACAACTGATTTCAGCATAGAGTAGAAATCCGAACGTATGAAACCTCGCAAAACCTTTCTAATATACACACCTTTCACAAACAATGCCTCACACTTGTCTTTTGGCCATCCCCGTCTTTCAACTTTTTACGTGAGCTACCAAACATTCGAGCACCATCATACACTAGCATATTCTTTAGGATTCTATTTTCATCCATTCTTCTTATATATATGCTTTCACCACCTCGCAACTTTTATTGACAACCTCATCCACATCTCTACTCTTATTACATCTACCCTTGATACAACTAGGATACCACTCAAATTATGCATTTTTAGTGTTCGCTTTATTTTCAAACACGCGATGCCGAGCTTCGGCGGAGTTATGTATTTGTTATGAGCAAATTACTATTACTATGCGCTTTTCAACTAGGCTCCGAGTCACGACCTCATCGCCTTCACTCAAGCTGATAGTATGAGTCGGAGACGGATGGCCCTCCAAAAGAGGGACCCCCGTTTCCAAAAGTTTCGAGGCGGGGGAGGAAAAGACTCGCATAGCAAGCCCAATCTCTTCTGATAAGTCCTCGAAGGCGACAGCACATTGTTCGGCCAACTGCGACGGAGTTGTGCATCCGGGAAACGTAGTCATTACCGTGAGGAACTTCTCTTCAAAAAGGGCCTCCACATCTCCTCAGAGCTAGATCTGGAGTGAATATTTCTTCACTGAAATTTCTGTTGACCCCGGGCAAACTGAGAGGAGCTGCGGAGACTAGTCTCATCCCCTTCACCGTTTGTTATTTTTCTACTGGAGACCATGCTGGAGGCGTGACCCCTGTCCAACCTAGGGTATAAATATTTTGCGACCCCACCACCACAGATGGGTGCTAGAAAGGAGGATACACGATTTACCCTCGACATGGTGTCTCCATTCTTCTATTTGCTACAAATACCTGCTTTGAGGCAGCAGCAGTGCACGTATATCTGGGTCGGAGGTATACTGTTATTACTGAGTAAATTTCACCGCCAGCCGACTTCAACGCGGGGAACTTCCACTGTATCGTGGCACGGTTACGACCTTTCTACTGCCTGGGGATTTTCACAGTATACAGTCTCTTTGGAGAGACTACTCGATCAATCCC
Organism: Ceratothoa steindachneri; assembly: GCA_963969495.1. Classification (NCBI taxonomy): domain Eukaryota; kingdom Metazoa; phylum Arthropoda; class Malacostraca; order Isopoda; family Cymothoidae; genus Ceratothoa; species Ceratothoa steindachneri. The sequence goes on along the minus strand of OZ018338.1, from coordinate 63,088,281 downwards.
AGAGGTCAGGTTTTTGCCAAACTGATCGACAAGCTGGAGATGTGTCATAAATGTGTGGATGAATTTACGCATCACTTCCCGAGAACAGTTTAATTTTCCTGTCTTGATCTAGCCCTGTGCTCTCCGGATGAACATCCTAATTTTGGTTGGGAGCTGGTCGATTACCTCCATGGTACTGATCACTTTCTCATTCAAATATCATTTTCTGGGATGCTGACGCCTGAAAAATCTCTCCTGTGGTGCTTGGAGCAGGCACGGTGATCCGAAATTCAGGAAATGACTGATTTCTCTGCCCCAGTCGAGGAGTTCAGGTCGGTGGATCAAGCCATAGGCCTAACTACTACTCTTAAGACGTCTAGTCGATTTGTGCCCCAACCGTTTCCTTGGTGGCCTTCCTTAGTCACCATCGGCCCTCTCTGCATCTGCATCAGATATCGACGGTGCCTATGACGGACGCCAAGAAACGCCAGTCATACTCTAAGCCAGGGCTCGGCACCCTTTTTCAGCTTACGGGCCAGAAGCAAATCTATGAAATGATGGAGGGCCACGTTCATAATTTATATTATAAAATTGAAACAATTATAATTTTAGATGTTATATCCGGTACCTAATAATAAATACATGAAGGTAATAATAGTAAAACATGAAAATATAAATTATAATAGATTATGTTTATTTTAGTTCGTATACATTGTAAATTTTACATTGAACTATTGACATTTATAAGGGACACAATTAGTGTTATGCTTGATATTGTTTAGGCTCGATGTTTTTCAACATCAGTTGATAACGGCCAGAAGCAGGACGTTTTCTAAATGGTCATCCGTGATTCGTATCCTTAGCTTACTTTTGGTGAATTTTACTTTACAAAATAATTGCTCACACACATATGTGCTACCGAACACTGGTGCAATTTTCACCGCATGACCAGTCAAGTTGGTATACAGTCCTGGTTCAAGAAGATATTTCTTATCAAAATGCAATAGAGATACAGCCTTTGCGTGCAATTTTGATTTTAACACTTCATTGCATTGCATGTCGATGATTTTCATTTGAAATTCTTCTGGTACGTTGTCCACTTCCACATCAAACGGAGTAGCGAACAGTTTGAAATCGCATGAGAGCGAATGGAAAGGAAAATTCCATTCTTTAATCACGTATCACAGTCAAAAATAAGTTGCCATTTTTAGATTTAGTTTCCTGGAGTGTAGGGAAATGAACATAATTTGGTTTCTTCAGCTGACATCCCAACAATCGTAGTTTTGTTTCAAATACGTTTATGTGTCCCCGTATGTCATGTATTAATTGATGAAGCTGCAAATTCAAGCAGTTTAAATGGGGTGTTAAATCTACTAGAAATGCCAGTTTTGAAAGCCATTTTGGATTGTGAAATTCTGTGATATTTATGTTTTTGCTCTCAAGGAATCCAGCTACATATATATTCCGGCAATGCATATACTCATTCCAGCATAGCGCATCTACTGACCATGCGAACGTCGCAGAAGTAAACCAAATCCATATATTGATTCTCTGCTTCCGGTCAAGCTTGTCGACACTGACGGTGGTTTAATTCCCTGAACAAAATCAAGTTTACTGATCTCACCCTACGTCCATCAAATTTGATTTCTTAGCGCACAATGCTTCTTGTTGGATTATGCAGTGCACTTTCATGATATTGTGTTTACTTCAGAGACCTTCCACGTGTTTCTGAAGCAGAGCCACGGCACTTTTATTTTGTCAAACCATAGCCGGAGCTCCAGCGGTCGTTACGGATACTAGCTTAACTTTAATAGGTCCAGATTCATGTTTGTAGTACACTAGAGCAGTGCTTCAAAAATGTCGAAAATTTTGCTTAGTCCCTGTACAAACAGTGTAACTTGTGCCGTGTAGGTAGAATCGGTGCTCTCATCAAGTGTTATTGAGAACTTTAAATTGTTGCAATGATTTTTTTTAATTAATATTCAGATCCGCTGATATTTATTCTATTGGTCGTGTAACTGTTCTTGCGGAGAGACAGCCATTCGGAAATAAAGTTTTTGGCTCGGGACATAAAATGTCTACTACAGCAAGCAAGTATTTTTTTACGAATTCCCCGTAAGTGAAAGGTTTCATGTTTTCTGCTATCAATTTCGATCGACATCTCGTAGCTTGCACGTGTACTTTTTTTTCTGATTCTATGTTTCGTTTTTGGAATATCGAACTTTGTTTTTCTAAAGTCACTTAGAGTTTATGAACTTCGTCCTTCCTCGTTTGCCCAATAAATTCACTGAACTTGGGGTGTTGAGTCTCATAGTGCCTCTTGATGTTGGCAAATAAGGTAAATGAGATTACCGAAGAGTTGAATAAAAAAGTAGTTTTATGTCCGTGTTTTGAAAACTCGACACTCCGGATCAACCTTCCTGCGTTTTGTTGTCATTTGAGGGTTTCCTAAAAAAATCAATTCCAGTTAATTCTAATGTCGCAAAACTATCAAAACAGTCATTAACGCCTTCTTAGTTGATATGCCGAATTTCAGAATAAATAATGGATTCTTTTTTTGTTATTGGGGGGTTATGTAAGGGCCCTCATTCGATACGCAATCATTCTTTATCACTATCCCACAAAAATCAATATATTTCAGAACCAAATTGCCTCATTTTTATAAGATAAACGTTATTCAAATGCTAAAATGCATACATATCATAGTTAGCCATAAAACTTTGATTTACTTCAAGTGCTTTTGTAAATTACATGGGAGACTATTTGTTAAGTAATTGTACTAAAGAAATAGATTTATGTTTGATTAAAATTTAATTAAATCATTTAAAACTATTTATTAAATTGAATAACAATTATTTTACAATTTCTTAACGTTATGTTTGAGACTTACTTACCTACGTAGATTCGTAGAATATAATAATTCACTAGTAATGTCACGACACATCTAGCCTCGATGGTTTTCTGAAATTGACTACCTTAATCTAACATTTCCAGGAATTTATACACAGGTAGAACTATTCCAGAATATTCCAGAATGCTCTTGCGTAAATTCTTGATAACTGATCGTTTTCGAATATTTGAGAAAATCCCTCAACATTCTACGACTCTAAACGTTACTTTTAGAATCTAAAAGTCTAGAAATAAAAAATTTAGATTTCTATTTCTAGACAGGACGGGCTGGGTAGATATTGTATTTCGTTTGGGGACTGCGGGCTAGACAATTTTGCCGACACCTGCCCTAAGCCCTTTGTGTTTAGGGCTAAGAGACTACTTCGAGAGCTCGGTGTAGCTCTCGGGCCGGTGGCATCTCTGGTTTTGCCCAGGACGCCACCCTGGTGAGGACCAACTTTGACTATTTGGCGCCGCGCCTCTGCTCCAAATCTTCCGCAGCGCTGGGATTATTGCGTCCACTCTTTTTGGACCACACTTTGTGTCACGTTGGATTCGTGCCAATGTTCACGGATGGCTCCAAGTCCCACGAGCGGGTCGGCTTCTACGTCGTATCCCCTCTGTTTGAAGTCAGCGGGGCTCTACCGGGCGCTACATCTGTCTTCACAGAAGAGTTGGTTGCAATACATCCTTCGGCGTGGGAGAAAATGAGTCGTGCCCGGTTTGTGATCTTTAGCGACTCACAAAGCGTCCTGAGAGCTCTCTGGGCATTGGAATCTCCACATAACCTGGTATCCGTGACGCCACGGTTGCCGCGAGTCGGTCGAAGGTCGAGATTATCTTCTTCTGGGTTTGAATTGGGCACTCGTCACGCGACGCACCGCCATTTGTGTGAGTCGGAGCGCTTAATGCGATGACTGCGTTGTCCCGCAGACTGTTCTGAATATTCTTGTCGACTGTTCCAGTCTGGCGGATTTTAGCGCGTATTAGTTGTCCCGGTACGGAGACGAGTGGGGTCGCTACAGCTTGCCTCTTGCACTCAGTATGGGTTCGTGCACACACTTACTTCTTAGAGGAGGTTGGCCTCCGCCATAGTATTTGCCTCCCGCACCGGGAAGAGGGGGTCCTTCCCGGCACCACAATGTGCTTCCTTCATCTTGTTTGTTTGCTCTTTGTTTAGTTTTTCCTTTGGTTTTGTTTGTTTGTTTTAGATTTTTTTATTCGGATGTCTTTTTCTCGTTTGTTTTGTAATCAAGCTTAGTAATCGGCTATAAGATGATTAGGGGCGACTTATGCCCTAGTAGTCGGCTTTAAGATGATAGGGGCGACTTATGCTCTAGTAGGCAATCGCCAATTGTGCGCTGAAAAGAAACCTCATCCGCTTACCTCATAATACCAACATTCATCAGTTCACTTTATATGTATTTCCAGATGTAACTCACCCACATACAGCTTTTTCTTTACCTTCCAATATTATTCCTTACATTTTTGTCCACATTTGCTCAACTCTTATGCTCACTTTTACTTTTTCTTCCCCTGTTCTCAAACTCTCTTTCCTCTCTCACTGCTCTAGCAACTTTTAACTTCAGATTCTTGTTCCTTTGCCCGCTACCTTGACTGGTCCACAGAACAACCAATTTAACTATGTTCCATAAAACTTTACTTTGCCTCTTGCATCTTTTACATCACATATACTTTCTCACCAGGCACAGCTCAATCCTAGTCTTAAATTCACTTTTTTTCCCCTTTTTCCATCCTGTGTACTTATACTTAAGAATATTTGAGAATTTTACTTACAAAATGCGTTTTCTGTTTAAATATAACTTCCTCATTCCGAAGCCCATAGTTGGAATGACGAATATTAAGACTGCGATGGGTATTATCGCATAATATTTGGATGACCCGCTGGTATTCGTTCCCTCCTCTTCACTTGTGTCTTCATCCGAGTCTTGTTGACTTGGGATCAGATAGATGGTTTGTTGTGTATCTGTTTCCTGAGCTTCGATGCATTTTCGCAGAATGTCCTGGGCCAAAACAACTGCAGTCCCAGTATGACACGTGAGCTCAGGCTAGAATGTACCGAAGTGATTCATATCTTTTGTAGTACAGAATGAAAAAGCTAGTCAAAACTACCTATACGTCTCGTCTTAGATAGGGTTCATTCATCCTTAGACATGGGATTCCAAACATGCCCACATCCACAGGTGATTTTACTTGTTTTATTGTATACTCATTTTTGCAATTCTCTATGGCGATCTACATAGGTAGATACCACAAAATTAACCCATATCGAATCACCATTGTAGATAGATGGGTTTAGGAAGTAAGGTGATGAAAAAATAAAAACGAACTTTTCGCCACTCGCTTTCAATCACGCCACGCTTTACCCCTCCCCCTTATCCCATGCAACTAGCTATACCTAATGCGAATTAGTAACTTCGCTCATAGTGAAAAGCGACCACAGATAAATTAACTGGCACATCTACACCTTACTATTCCCTTTCATATTCGTGCCTTAAAGAGCGGGGAATTTGAATCTATCATATCGGAATATAACAACAATTTCAATACCTTTTGTTCGCACACACAAACGCAAAAAAACAACAACTAACTTACATTGTATACCCTAAGACGATGCATACTATTATTACTTTATGGACCATACATAGCCCGCCGTGATATCTGATTCAAGACTGCGTTTTGTACCAGCCACGATTGCAGTGGTCATTATTATTAGTTGATACTCAAATGATAGTGAGTCGTCCTTACCATTTTTCTGCAATTTGGTTTACAATTTGATCTTGAGGCTTTGCTCAGAGAGGCGAGAAGGTGGCATGAACATTGCCATGGGTTATCGTTCACATTAAGATGCAACAGACTGCTGGGAAGTTTCGCAAAAAGTCGAGTATCCAACTAAAATTAATAAAAAAAACACAACAATTATATTCACTGTCGCTGATACTCGTGTACCTTTTCTCCCAAGGTGTGTTTTGAAAAACGAGGCAACAATCAATTTCTTCATAATGTGAACTGTATAAATTCATGAACCCCCTTTTGCGCAGTCTATTTAAAAAAAATAATGACAAACTTAGTCCGAGACAAGGTATTGATACCTGTTGAATCTTATTGTTGTCGATTCTGAGCTCCTGGATCTGACGGAAGGGAAGCAAAGCCTCGTGCCTGATGTGCGAAATTTCGTTGAAACTGAGATCTAAGTAACGCAATGACCGAAGACCTGTAAAGTCATGGCCTGAAAATTGCAAAATGAGGATAAATTAAAACATGCAATTCTGTAAATTGATTTTAAATGATCAAACGATGAGTAGCTTGAATATTTATTAAAATAGGGCTGGCACAAACTGAATCTTCGCATTTTTCTTAGGATTTAGAACTAAGGAAAAGGTTGTGAGGGGACCCCTGGGTAACCCAAGAGCACCGCGTGCTCTATCGGCTACAAAGCTCAGATCGGATGTCTTTATTGTGGAAATTAGGCGGTTTATGGAGGGTTGCGTACTCCAGACCCGGTCTCGAGAGCTCCACGTTGTCTATATTCTACACAGTTTCACTTCATCAGCTTCACCCTTCTTAGCGAATCTCCACTCTCAGACATTTAGAGCGGAGATGCCCTCAATGCTTTTTGGATCTTAAGATACTAATAATTCCGGGTCTCATCCCTCCCATCCTAGTAAGTGGATGAAGGGCGACGACTACAATGGGCAGGACCCTGTGAAATAATATGGGGGGGGGGGATCCAGTTGTATAACAGTGGGGTGTCTCCATCTCTCTTGCCACATTAGTCATAATAAAATCGCATAAAGTGCAAGCTCTGTTGGGGTAGAGGGGGGGGGGGTGAAGCCAGAGGAGAACAGAGTGCGTGGCTGCCGATGACATCATAGAGCAAATGAAGAAGAGAGTGAAGACATATAGAAAGAAAGCTTCACATCAAGTCATTGTCTTAACTCAAGCGGTAATTTCATTGTTAAACTTCAACGTGAGCAGAGAAAAGATGGAGGAATCCATTGAAGCAGTTTTATACTGTTTTTCTCCGGGTATTATTTGGTTCTGGTCATTATGTCCTCCCCGGCAGCAAGTGGGTAAAAAGTTATAATAGGGGAGACAGGTAAGGTTTTTATTTTTAGCGGACAGGATAGGACACGTAGTAATGGGTTTAAGCTGGACAAGTTTAGGTTTACAAATCGAGTGGTAGATGAATTGAATAGGCTGACTAGTCATGTGATAGAAGTGGACTAACTGCGGAGTTTAAGAAAGAATAGATTGGATAGATTTATGGATGAGGATGGTAGGTGGGAGTGAACTGGGTGATGGGAACAGGAGCTGCCTCGTATTGGCTATTGATTAACCTTTTGCGGAGTCCTTTTTTTTATGTCATTTTGTTCATTTGAGAACCTCTGCCTCAACCATAATTTGTTGTTAATCTCATTTTTGGATTATCAGAGGAACCTCTCACCATAGATCGTTGTTAAATGGTTGTGAGATAAATCCAAGGAGAGAAGCGAAGAAGCCGACCGAAAAATCCCTTTGCCGATAGTTTTGAGATCATTGTGAGATAAATCCACATCCTATAAAAGAAATTGGACCCTTAGCGTGATGATTGTTGGTCTATGTTGTTACTCACTCATTTACCAATGATTTGGACTTGACTATTTTTAATCTGCCCGTACATGTATACCTGACCGAATCATTGTGGAAGTTGGTTTAACTGACCAAGCTCCAGTTTTCTAAATCTATCGGATTGAACCCTTTAATAAAAAAAATGGTCTTATATGTACACACGATAATTGTATTCAGTTTTCACGTTACTATCGTTTACACTATGCTATATAAGCTCTTACATGCATTAGATAATGGTGAAGAAACCGCTATTCTAATCTAGTGTCAGTAGTTCCTTCTATTTTTCTCGCCCTGCATATTCTCATGCCTTAGGCTTATAAAGTTTACCCGCCTTATGGACTAAACAAATAGAAAAACATAATATTAACGTATTTAATGGATGAGATATTATAAAAGTGGGTGCCAATAAAGGCGTAACATTAAATAAGAGTCTATTTCTTTCCCAAGTATGTATATATCGTTATCAAAGAATTATCTAAAGTTTAAAGTAATGTGCTGCTGTATCCAAGCACGGAGATTTCCACCGCAATCTCGAGCGACATGAAGGTCTAAGAATCCGCCTCTAAAGACACCCCTTCAAGTTTCTTCTTCCGTCATTTATCGGCTGCTGAATGTAAGTTTACCACGAAAGTTGATAATAAGATTTAATGCATTGGGAAATATCACATACATACAGGGTTTGGACAAAATAATGGAAACATTAATAAATTACTGACTTTGAGTCCCCTCCTCCTTAGCAATATAAATAGGTTCAATCCGCTGACCAATCGATTCATAGTTTTGTGCTGTATCTATACGAATTTAACTGGTTTCGGGTGAAACCTGCTCTAGCTCCTTCATAGACGTTTTTTAGAGGGAATATATCCCCTAGTTTTTGCTCCAATTTACACACAAAAAAAATTGATTATGGCAAGATCTGTGAATTATGGAGACCAATATGTGTTCAACGTCATTTTCAGACATTTTAAACAAGTTTTAAAATCGTTTTTGGTGTGAATGGGTCCATTAGTTAATGTCTCCATTATTTTGTCAAACCCCTGTATATGGTGGGTTTCTTGTATGGACTGCAACTATTTCAAGTACAGCGAAATTTTACATTCTCCAATTAAATAAAATAATTTTAGATCCTTAGTGTGGCCATAACAAGGTTCAAGGCATTGGGTAAAAGATGCTAAGAACGTACTTTTGAAATTGAAATTAACTAAGACACCAAGGTGTGCAACCCATACGCATGAGTAAGAAATAACCACATAAGTACATGCATCAATGCTGTAGATAGTAACGTAATGTACACTTTGATAATTCAATGGTAATTAAAAGCTTTATTTTAAGAGAAACATGTTTCGGAGCATCACGCTCCATCTTTCAACCCTATAGACACTGTCAACCACTTCTCTAAAGCCTCTATTCATATGAGAGGTACAAAAAAACCCAAAACAAAGCCCAAACAAAAAGTATTACATGTACTAATGGCCAAGACAGATACCGTCTACATAGCTAGAGGATTAACTAAAATACCTCGGTCACGTGATTCCTATTTTTGAGCTGATTAAGGATCTGATGGCGTGGTTAAACCTGAAAATCCCTTTCGAGATTAAAATTGGGGATGAAATTGATTAAGGGGGATTCCACTACCTATCATGTTAATCATTCATTTGATCTATATATGCATCCGGATTTTTCCCAACCGATACTACTCATTACCCGCGCGTACAAAATATTTAATTTCCATTGACTCTGAGATGAACACCGCCGTCCAGTTGGTCCGATCTATATTTCAGCATAACTATGGCATGGTATTTTGTACACTCCTATTTGATTAGAATAGGGAGAGGTTTGTTTTCTATTAAGCTCGTTTTTAAGGGAGTTCTGTAATGTTTGTTGATGCGTTTAGGGAGGGGTTGTAGTGGAGGACGATGGGGTCCTTTATGCTTCGGATGGGATAATTTTTTATTATTATTTAAGTTGCGATAAAATGTTCATCTGGTTTGTCGGTGCGCTTCGTTAATAAAAAAATTCAGGATATGGGAGAGAGCGAAAAATATCCTTAATTTTTGTCAATTTTGTTGCCAATAGAATTACATATTCAGGTTTAACCCCGCCATCGGATCCTTAAGCATATTAAAAATAAGAACCAAGTGACCGTAGTATTTTAGTTAATCTTCCTATGTGAACCTCATCTACATGGTGCGTGGTGCTCCGAAACATGTTCTGTACCAATACAATTAAAAGCCTTTCTCTTAAAATAAAGCTTTCATTACCATTAAATACAGCAATCCGTACATTAATTATTGTCCAAAAAGATCATAACGCCTTTATTTCTATCACAACACCTGCCATAACTTTTGCCAGAGAAAATCCAAGGTTTCTAAAATTGGCATACGATACCTTTCAGGTATAGCAATGCCCTCTGGCATTCCTATACTGGTATAAATTAGGTATGGATAAAGGTTATGCAAATTTAGAGGGAAAAACAAAATTTATTAGCAGATAAACAACTTCCTGGAAAAAAAAATTGATCAAAACGCAGGTGCTTTATCTTGAATTGCACGAAACGCAGGTGCCATATCTTGAATTGAACGAAACGCAGGTGCTTATTCTTGAATTGAACGGAACGCAGGTGATTATTTTTGAATTGAACGAAACGCAGGTGCTTTATCTTGAATTGAACGAAACGCAGGTGCTTTATCTTGAATTGAACGAAACGCAGGTGCTTTATCTTGAATTGAACGAAGCGCAGATGCTTTATCTTGAATTGCACGAAACGCAGGTGCCATATCTTGAATTGAACGAAACGCAGGTGCTTATTCTTGAATTGAACGGAACGCAGGTGATTATTTTTGAATTGAACGAAACGCAGGTGCTTTATCTTGAATTGAACGAAACGCAGGTGCTTTATCTTGAATTGAACGAAACGCAGGTGCTTTATCTTGAAATTGAACGAAACGCGGGCGCCTATTCTTGAATTGAACGAAACGCAGGTGCTTATTCTTGAATTGAACGGAACACAGCTGATTATTTTTGAATTAAACGAAACGCAGGTGCTTTATTTTGAATTGAACGAAACGCAGCTTATTCTTGAATTGAACGAAACGCAGGTGCTTTATCTTGAATTGAACGAAGCGCAGATTCTTTATCTTGAATTGATCGAAACGCAGGTGCTTTATCTTGAATTGAACGAAACGCAGATGCTTTATCTTGAATTGATCGAAACCCAGGTGTTTTATGTTGAATTGAAAGAAACGCAGATGTTTTATCTTGAATTGATCGAAACCCAGGTGCTTTATCTTGAATTGAACGAAACGCAGATGCTTTATCTTGAATTGAACGAAACGCAGGAGTTTTATCTTGAATTGGATGAAACGCAGGTGCTTTATCTTGAATTGAACGAAGCGCAGATGCTTTATCTTGAATTGATCGAAACCCAAGTGCTTTATCTTGAATTGAACGAAACGCAGCTTTATCTTGAATTGAACGAAACGCAGGTGCTTATTCTTGAATTGAATGAAACGCGGGTGTTTTATCTTGAATTCAACGAAGCGCAGATGCTTTATCTTGAATTGATCGAAACCCAGGTGCTTTATCTTGAATTGAACGAAACGCAGCTTTATCTTGAATTGAACGAAACGCAGGTGCTTATTCTTGAATTGAATGAAACGCAGGTGTTTTATCTTGAATTCAACGAAGCGCAGATGCTTTATCTTGAATTGATCGAAACCCAGGTGCTTTATCTTGAATTGAACGAAACGCAGCTTTATCTTGAATTGAACGAAACGCAGGTGCTTATTCTTGAATTGAATGAAACGCAGGTGTTTTATCTTGAATTCAACGAAACGCAGATGTTTTATCATGAATTGATCGAAACCCAGGTGCTTTATCTTGAATTGAACGCAACGCAGATGCTTTATCTCGAATTGATCGAAACCCAGGTGCTTTATCTTGAATTGAACGAAACGCATGTGCTTTATCTTGAATTGAACGAAACGCAGCTTATTCTTGAATTGGACGAAGCGCATATGCTTTATCTTGAATTGAACGAAACGCAGGTGCTTATTCTTGAATTGAACGAAACGCAGCTTATTCTTGAATTGAACGAAACGCAGGTGCTTATTCTTGAATTGAATGAAACGCAGGTGTTTTATCTTGAATTCAACGAAGCGCAGATGCTTTATCTTGAATTGATCGAAACCCAGGTGCTTTATCTTGAATTGAACGAAACGCGGATGCTTTATCTTGAATTGAACGAAACGCAGCTTTATCTTGAATTGAACGAAACGCAGGTGCTTATTCTTGAATTGAACGAAACGCAGCTTATTCTTGAATTGAACGAAACGCAGGTGCTTATTCTTGAATTGAATGAAACGCAGGTGTTTTATCTTGAATTCAACGAAGCGCAGATGCTTTATCTTGAATTGATCGAAACCCAGGTGCTTTATCTTGAATTTAACGAAACGCGGATGCTTTATCTTGAATTGATCGAAACCCAGGTGCTTTATCTTGAATTGAACGAAACGCAGCTTTATCTTGAATTGAACGAAACGCAGGTGCTTATTCTTGAATTGAATGAAACGCAGGTGTTTTATCTTGAATTCAACGAAGCGCAGATGCTTTATCTTGAATTGATCGAAACCCAGGTGCTTTATCTTGAATTGAACGAAACGCGGATGCTTTATCTTGAATTGATCGAAACCCAGGTGCTTATCTTGAATTGAACGAAACGCAGGTGCTTATTCTTGAATTGAATGAAACGCAGGTGTTTTATCTTGAATTCAACGAAGCGCAGATGCTTTATCTTGAATTGATCGAAACCCAGGTGCTTTATCTTGAATTTAACGAAACGCGGATGCTTTATCTTGAATTGAACGAAACGCAGGTGCTTATTCTTGAATTGAATGAAACGCAGGTGTTTTATCTTGAATTCAACGAAGCGCAGATGCTTTATCTTGAATTGATCGAAACCCAGGTGCTTTATCTTGAATTGAACGAAACGCGGATGCTTTATCTTGAATTGAACGAAACGCAGCTTTATCTTGAATTGAACGAAACGCAGGTGCTAATTCTTGAATTGAACGAAACGCAGCTTATTCTTGAATTGAACGAAACGCAGGTGCTTATTCTTGAATTGAATGAAACGCAGGTGTTTTATCTTGAATTCAACGAAGCGCAGATGCTTTATCTTGAATTGATCGAAACCCAGGTGCTTTATCTTGAATTGAACGAAACGCAGCTTATTCTTGAATTGAACGAAACGCAGGTGCTTATTCTTGAATTGAATGAAACGCAGGTGTTTTATCTTGAATTCAACGAAGCGCAGATGCTTTATCTTGAATTGATCGAAACCCAGGTGCTTTATCTTGAATTGAACGAAACGCGGATGCTTTATCTTGAATTGATCGAAACCCAGGTGCTTTATCTTGAATTGAACGAAACGCAGCTTATTCTTGAATTGAACGAAACGCAGGTGCTTATTCTTGAATTGAATGAAACGCAGGTGTTTTATCTTGAATTCAACGAAGCGCAGATGCTTTATCTTGAATTGATCGAAACCCAGGTGCTTTATCTTGAATTGAACGAAACGCGGATGCTTTATCTTGAATTGATCGAAACCCAGGTGCTTTATCTTGAATTGATCGAAACCCAGGTGCTTTATCTTGAATTGAACGAAACGCAGCTTATTCTTGAATTGAACGAAACGCAGGTGCTTATTCTTGAATTGAATGAAACGCAGGTGTTTTATCTTGAATTCAACGAAGCGCAGATGCTTTATCTTGAATTGATCGAAACCCAGGTGCTTTATCTTGAATTGAACGAAACGCGGATGCTTTATCTTGAATTGATCGAAACCCAGGTGCTTTATCTTGAATTGAACGAAACGCGGATGCTTTATCTTGAATTGAACGAAACGCAGCTTTATCTTGAATTGAACGAAACGCAGGTGCTTATTCTTGAATTGAACGAAACGCAGCTTATTCTTGAATTGAACGAAACGCAGGTGCTTATTCTTGAATTGAATGAAACGCAGGTGTTTTATCTTGAATTCAACGAAGCGCAGATGCTTTATCTTGAATTGATCGAAACCCAGGTGCTTTATCTTGAATTGAACGAAACGCGGATGCTTTATCTTGAATTGAACGAAACGCAGCTTTATCTTGAATTGAACGAAACGCAGGTGCTTATTCTTGAATTGAACGAAACGCAGATGTTTTATCTTGAATTGAACGAAACGCAGCTTATTCTTGAATTGGACGAAACGCAGGTGCTTATTCTTGAATTGAACGAAGCGCAGATGATTTATCTTAAATTGATCGAAACCCAGTTGCTTTATGTTGAATTGAACGAAACGCAGATGTTTTATCTTGAATTGAACGAAACGCAGCTTATTCTTGAATTGAACGAAACGCAGGTGCTTTATCTTGAATTGAACGAAGCGCAGATGCTTTATCTTGAATTGAACGAAACGCAGGTGCTTATTCTTGAATTGAACGAAACCCAGGTGCTTTATCTTAAATTGAACGAAACGCAGGTGCTTATTCTTGAATTAAACGAAACGCAGGTGCTTTATCTTAAAATGAACGAAACGCAGCTTATTCTTGAATTAAACGAAACGCAGTTGCTTATTCTTGAATTGAATGAAACCCAGCTGCTTTATATTGAATTGAACGAAACGCAGATGCTTTATCTTGAATTGAACGAAACGCAGGTGCTTATTCTTGAATTGAACGAAACGCAGGTGCTCTATCTTAAAATGAACGAAACGCAGCTTATTCTTGAATTGGACGAAGCGCATATGCTTTATCTTGAATTGAACGAAACGCAGGTGCTTATTCTTGAATTGAACGAAACGCAGCTTATTCTTGAATTGGACGAAGCACATATGCTTTATCTTGAATTGAACGAAACGCAGGTGCTTATTCTTGAATTGAACGAAGCGCAGGTGCTTTATCTTGAATTGATGGAAACCCAGGTGCTTTATCTTAAATTGAACGAAACGCAGGTGCTTTATCTTGAATTGAACGAAACGCAGCTTATTCTTGAATTGAACGAAACGCAGGTGATTATTTTTGAATTGAATGAAACGCAGATGCTCTATCTTGAATTGATCGAAACGCAGGTGCTTATTCTTGAATTGAATGAAACGCAGGTGTTTTATCTTGAATTGAACGAAGCACGGATGCTTTATCTTGAATTGATCGAAACCCAGGTGCTTTATCTTGAATTGAACGAAACGCAGATGTTTTATCTTGAATTGAACGAAACGCAGCTTATTCTTGAATTGAACGAAACGCAGGTGATTATTCTTGAATTGAATGAAACGCAGATGCTCTATCTTGAATTGATCGAAACGCAGGTGCTTATTCTTGAATTGAACGAAACGCAGATGTTTTATCTTGAATTGAACGAAACGCAGCTTATTCTTGAATTGAACGAAGCGCAGATGCTTTATCTTGAATTGATCGAAACGCAGGTGCTTATTCTTGAATTGAACGAAGCGCAGATGCTTTATCTTGAATTGATCGAAACGCAGGTGCTTATTCTTGAATTGTAAATATTTGGAAGGTCTCTGGGTAGATCGCACCTTACCTTAAATTTAGTTCACTTTACTTTAGAAGTTCTTTTCATTTATCGCAATTTATCTTAACTTTAGTTCAATCCAGACACCGCCATGGCAGGATCAGTGTTTCAAACAACAATTTTACCTTTACTTAACAGTAACAATTTGGTGATTGTAAACTGATGTAAAAGCATGAAATTAATTAAAAACCAAATGAAATGCAGTATTTGTGATACACTTATGACATGGACAGTGCATTTAAGGCATATTGATGGATTTACATGGAAATATAACAGTAAGAATTGTTCAAGGTATCAAGTCAGAACCTCAATTAGAACTGGTTCTTGATTTGCAAAATCTAAACTTGTTCTAAAATCATGGATTCATATTTTTTATTTGTGGAGTGAAAATGTTTCGGAATTAGCAACATGTAAGCAGGTTGGTATATCAAAGACTACAATGGTTGATCGTTATAGTTTTTTGGCGAGAGGTATGCCAAAGATAGTTTGAAAAGCAGCCTATCATGTTAGGTAGGCCAGGAAGCATTGTAGAGGTTGACGAATCATGCTTTACACATGAGATAATATTTCATCGTGGACGTGCACCTGAAAAACAGAGATGGGTTCTTGGCATTTATGAAGTTCAAGTAAGTGTGGATATATGCAAATAGTTGAAAAGAGAGCTGCAGATACACTGCTTCCTATCATAGAGAAGATAGTGTTGCCTTGTACAACTATATATACGGATGAGTGGAGATCGTGTAAGGAGTTGAATAATAATGGATTTACTCACTGTTAACCATTCATTAAATTTTGTTGATCAAAATACTGGTGTTCACACGCAAAACGTAGTCTGATTGGAATAAGCAGAAACATAAAAATAAAACAATGAGAGGTTGCAAACGAGATTTTCTACATACATATTTGTTTCAATTTATGTGGCAGGACAGGTTTTTGTCCAACCCACTTCAAAGCTTATGTAATCATATAACTAAACAATATGATATTTAAATGATCCTTTAAATATTTTTCTATTCAATAAAACTTTCCTTAGTAATTTGCAATATTTTTCTTTTCCCTTACAAGTCACTTTGTGAGTCGTTAACAGAGCGACTTTAGGTGCCTAATCTTAAATTGATCCAAAATTTGTCCAAATAATTAATATTCAGTATGAAGGCGAGGCATTTATTCTCAATGATGTTTGGACATCTCTTACACAGGAACGAACCAACGCTTGCCAATCTTGCGCACTAATCTTACTTCATTCATCTTGAAGGATTTTCCAGTTATAGAACTGTTTTAGGATCTCTCGTTTAAACTTCTGTCCGAATGTTTTCCAAACATTTTCAATGGGATTCAGGTCCGAACTCTGTGCAGGCCAGTCCTAACAGCCATGTGCTTGTAGTCCAGTAAGGTCTTTACTGATTTGGTGTGTGACAGGGGGCGTTATCCTGCATGTAAATTGAAGGTTGGGTTTGGGAGGGTCGAAGATGGGAGAAAGTATGCTGTCGCAGGAATTTCTTGGACACTTGTGCATTCACTGTGCTCCGTAAGACACCAGTGGCACACTGCCTTCTATCAAAATCACGTCCTAGACTATGACACTTCCTTCGCTAAACTTCACAATCTTTTGGTGAGAAATGACGGACAATCTTTCGCTTGCTCTCCAACGAAAGAACCTCCGTCATCGGATCCGAACAAAATGAATTTAGATTCGTTATTGAGGTGGACTTTGCGCCATTGGTCATCGGTCTTATGTAACGTGCTCAGTGGCGAAAGAAAGACGAGCATTCTTGATCATTGGAATGATCACTAGCTTGAGCGGGAGTATGCGAGCATGAATGTTGTCTTTCTCCAGCAGAAGTGACATTGCTGACTAAAATTTCAATAATTTCGCGAGAAACTGTTGTGGGAGTTTTGAAACGGCTCTTCTTCACAATTTGGATAATGGTTCGGTCTTCTTTGGCTTACCGGTTGATTTATCAGCTTTACATGAGTTGTTTTGTCATGAGTTGACAGAATATTATGGACTACACTTTTGGAGAGCTTGGCAGTCTATACATTAGCTCCAAATGAAATACTATCTTGATGGCGCAGCATTACGATCAGCTTAAGGACAAAGAGAGGCGTGAGAGATTACCTGAACGAGAGCTCGAAAGAAAATGACCTGACCTACACGAGATTGAACTGAAGTTAGTTGCTATGCAAACAAGCCGGTTCTCTCTACAAGAAACTTAAGTATTCAGATCATTTTTTACATTTCAATTTTTATAGTAAATTACTTATCTGCTTATACTTTTTTTGTTTTATTCACTCAAAATTTGCATAATCTTTACCTAAAGATTATCGTACACCAATTTTGGAAACTTTGGACTTTCTCTGGCAACAAAAGTTATAGATGTGATAGAAATACGGACGTTCGTATCTTTTTAGACCATAATGTATGTGCGCAAAAGATATTATGCAACTATACATCTTCACGTAAATTATACCGCGAATCTCTTGATAATAACTTTCACTTTTATATCATTTTAAAACTACACAGAATATCAACAAAGAGAACCTTTGACTTACTTGTATTGCGTGATTGAAGTGAGAAAGCTTTTTCAGACGATTGTTGCTAAGGGACAAAGAAGACAATTTGGACGGGTACGGAAGAGGTGTCTTCGTCAATTTGTTGTGCGAAAGATCCAGATAAATAAGATGACGAAGGGGACACGAACTGAACTGAATATCCTGGAGATTGTTCTTTTGGAGTTCAAGGTGCGTCAGCGATGGCCAATGGCAAGGAGACCACGAGCTTAACTCATTATTGTGCAATTTTAACTGCTTCAAATTTTGAGCCATGTGGGGACATTCTGGAAGCACCATTTCCTCCGTCAGAATGTTCCAAGAAGCGTCCAATTCCTCCAGAGACTCGACGCAAACAGAAAGATTTTGTAGAGATGTCCCTTGTAGTTCAAGTCGTCTTAGCGAGCTTGAACAATCTCTCAAGGTAAAATTATTTAAGGGTGTGTATGACAACTTTAGCTCATGTGTTGAAAGAGGAATCCATGAGCATTCTGAAGGCAGTATCAAGCCATTAACAGATTTTATACTTAATGACACAACATCTGTTAAGTTTTGCGCCCAGTGAGGCGTTAATTGAAGGGTACCGTGTGACTTTATTTTCAGTTTATGAGCAGAAGAGTTTACTGTATTTGAGTTAATTTCTAGCCAGTCGCAGTTGACTCTCAGGACAGTTGCAGAGTATGAATTCGAATTTTCAGGGCTCATAATTGTGTCTGACAATTTTTTGTCCGTTTTGGCCACATCATTTCTTGAAAGACCACTTTCTTTTTCCACGATATGTTGCGTTAGGGAATTTTGTCTTTTATGTTGGGCAACATTCATTTGAGTGTCATAGCCAACATGGATGCCACTTGATGGCACATCGGAATTATAGGTCCCATAAGGTAATATTGACCGTTTATGGTTATTGCTCTCAGGCGTTTCATTTAAGCATGTTATATTTATGACAAAATGCCTTCCATGGCGATGGGTTTCAATAATATAATCTTCGCTGGAGTAAAAACCATTCACCCAAATACTGAGGATCGTCGTGGAACAAAGAAGCGAATAAATATTGAAAGAATTCATATTCAGTCGGCAAAATTTAGATATATTCTTTCCTATGAACGATAAATTTAGAAATAAAAATCATTTTGATTGCATAAAAATAAAAAAAAACTAAATATAAATATCCTGGAAAAGAAGAAAACTTTAATAAAAGGTGTAAGGGTTTATCCGTACGAATTTTGTTTATTTCGGGGGGGGAGGGGGACTTTATCTCTTTTGGGACCTACAGCTTAACATGGAATCTGAAGTACATGCCGCTACAGCATGTGGCAACACCAACGTTTTGATCTGAATCGGGCCCCTATCTTACCACTGGCCACACCCAATGTGTCTTAACTTTGCATAAATAGGACATGGTGATTTTCCTTTATTAAAATATTTTCAAAAATATGATAATTAGGTAAATGAAATTTCCATGGTACATAAAGGACTACATTTAATATATTTTATGAAAATTTCACATGATACAATCATATATTCAAGAATTATACTAAATAAACTAAATAAAATATCGACACGTCCAAAATAGGAGAACGATTATTCACAGAATTTCTTAGCAAGCAAATACACTAGAAACCAGGCAAGATTTGACAACGATTAAACTTAAAACACTTAATATGAGGTGTTGAAAGATTTGTTATCTATTACTTCAATGCAGCGATGACCATAGCCATAAGACCTAACTATTTTCTTGCAAAATTCTGGTGTTATTTTGTTCCATTCCTGCTTAATTTTTGTCCATAAATCCCTCACATTTGAAGGCCGAGCTGGTCTCGAACTTGTCTCCAATGATCTTTCAGAGCTTTTCAATTGGGTTCAAGTCCGAGCTTTGAGCAGTCCACTTCATTACTCGGATATCTTCTTGTTCGAAATAGCATTTGACTCCATGGCGCGTTGTGCTGGATAAATACTGCCGGCTGGTTAAGAGATGCTCGGAGTGAAGTATAATATGTTGCTGTACGAAGTTGAGTTACCCATTCGCATTTACCGTTCCAAGCAACATGAGCTTCAGAATATGATGGTTGGTTTGGTTGTTGGAGAACGAGCTTTTAAACCCGATGCATTGAGGCGACGATACACTAAAATTGTTCAGTTCTTTGCCACTATTGGTCTTAATTTTTCGAGAGATTCCTCCTTCAGTCTCGAAGGTGTCCTTCATAGAGAAGCGCCTAATTAGCTTTGTCTTATCAGTCGGTGATTATACGGGGCCGACCACTTTTGCAGGAGATTTATAGGTTTTCTTTTCATTGTATAACTTCAGAACACGGGGAAATCACACTCTTGTACCTTCCTACCTCACTTGAAATCGCAGAAAGAGCAATCTCGAAGTCTTCAAGCGAACAATTCACTGACGGAGCTCAGGAGTCGCTTCAATGTGTAGTGGCGGCATCTCTGCAGAGTGAGTACGATAACAATGGCGTTTGTACAGTTTTTATCTACTGAGCAAAATGTTGCCAGATGATTTCAAGAAACTTATAAAATGTTCTTAAAAATCGTTCTTATTTTTCACGTGTCAATATTTTATTTTGTTAGTTTATTTAGTAAAATATTTTGAATATACACTTGTAGCACATGAAATCTTCATAAAATATATTAAAGATTTCATTTAGTTGCATTATATTATTTTAAATATTTGAATAAATGAAAATCGTTCTTATTTTGATCGGTAGTGTACAAAATGTTTTTTTTTTCTAAAGCTACTAATAAACAGAATGCAAATGATATTTCTTATATACAAAATAAGAAAAAGGACAAAAACAATCCAAGACGAACAAGCAATAAGGACCTAGAGATAGAAAAACGCTTGGAGAGAAAATTTAGAGAGGGGAGGGACTAGCTCCTTTTAATGGTGTTTCGAGGGGCGTCCGATTTGCGGTAAGACCACTTCGTTATTTCCTTGCTCGAGATCGAGGATAGAAGAAAAGGACATAGTATAAAAAAAAAACTATACTTGATTTCTGTAGGGAAATTTTGGGGAAGGAAAAATAGGTAGCCGAAAGATAAGATAGGGCAGGAAAATGGGGGAGAGTTGCGGTCTTCTGAAGCAGTGGTATTAGGGAGGCTTCTGGAACTTGAAACAATACCCCTACTGTCTGACTACTTCAGGAATCCACCGAGTGAGTACGTTCTTGGTGTCCGGAATAGGATTCGGTAACTAATCAGCACTTAATTAGGAAAGCGGTGAATGTAGTCGCGAGATTCCGACGATCAAATTCTTCGCTAAAAGGGGGGACAAAGGAAAACTGTTTTATATTCCGGCTTCCCAGGGGGGCAGTTAAATGGTTCCATAATATTACGCAAGATATATATGAAGTAACACAAGGAAGAGGGAAGGAAAAAAAAGAGACTCACCAGGAACAAGGCGGCGTTGAATCGAGACTGAGATTCGCTACTCCGTGCAATAGCGAGCTCAGCCTCAAGACGAGCCGGTCGGTCTGGTCTGGCGAGTGGTAATTAAAAAAAAAAGGAAGAAGTTTAGGGCGTCGTATATTGACAGTCAGGTTTCGGAATGTAAAGCATTCAAGCCTCATTTCTGTTCGAGAAGCAAGCCAGATTTAAAGCTGAGCAAAAATCTGCTCTTTATTTCAACTCAATCGTCAGTAATATCCCTTTCCATCGCGTGTGTTCAATTTTCAAGTCATGGTGTTAGTTCAAGTTAAATTCGACCGAGAACTTTCGTCTCTAATTTCCTCTCATTTTCACATTTTATTCTAGTTTCGTTCTCAGCATTCATCTTTCATTGGCGAAATTTCTTTAACAGTTTGGTATGATTCAAAGTTGACCGCAAAATCAAAATAAGAACTAATAATATTAATACTGAATTAATATTATAATTCCTCTTTTGTAATTTCGACACACCTGAACATTTTCATATGATGCCATAAGTGTTGACTCATTCCATTGTCTAAATTCAGAATTCTCATAAACAGAATTATTCGTTAGGGCTAATTCTTAGTATATATATATTCTTCGTTCTGTTAAACTTATACTTTTAATGTTAGAATAAATTTGCATATTTGCCGCTCTAATTATTTAACTGTTTTCATCGTTCTTTTCATTCAATTTAACTAAGTGCATTCTTGATAGTCCTTTAGCGCTCTTTCGATTCTAACAATTTATAAATAAATGTTAGTTCTTGAATTTGTTCATGGACGGAATTTGCTGAATAATTCTGAAAATCGATTATTCATATCCTGCTTTAAAGAACTCCATTGAGAAGAACAGTAATTGTTAATATCTTCTTCCGTTAGACTTTTATTCCAGCAACAGTTCGACGACCTTATGAAATTTTGTTGTTTCCTTGAAACAAACCGCGTTTATCCCAAAGGCGTAAGTTGTAAACACGCCCCACGACGCTGGAAGGGTCTGACTTAAAATGTGGTAGGCATTCAAATTTATCTGAGACCTATCTTCTTAATAAAGTCATAAAAAGGGTGTTTCAGCGAGGAAATCAGACCCACTCGAAACGAAAGAAGGAAGAAATGAAGAGATATTCCGAAGTTATTGTGAAAAAATCTTCAGTATAACTGAGGAGAAAAACGAAGACTATGACCTAGAGTTTGAAAACAACATTATAGACGAGCTTAACGAACAACTACACAAGACGCACCTTGACCACCAGGTGGATAGATAGCGCGACGGAGACGCCGAGATTACCGAAGAAGAACTACTCGGCGCGCTCCGCTCATTCCGACAAAAAGCCCCAGGACAATCGGGGCTTACAAAGTTAAACTTTGAAAAGGCACCAGCCAATGTCATCGAAGGGATGATAAGGATATTTAACACCTGTCTGAACACGGGATACTTTCCAGATGCTTATAAAACGGCTAAGATGAATTTCTTGCCTAAGCACGGAAAGAACCCAACCTTGAAGGAGCGCTATCGGCCAATTTCACTTCTAGAATTTGGCGGGAAGCTCTTCGAGAAGATCCTCAACCGAAGACTGGTGTCTCACCTGGAGGAGAACTCCCTCTTCAATCCACATCAATTTGGGTTTAAGAGGAAGCGAAGTACGGAGATGGCGATTAATGTCATCACGGAAAAGCTAGCCCAAGCAGCAAAACCGGAAAGAAGTTACGTGGACATTGTTTGTCGGGATGTATCAAAGGCCTTTTATAAGGCGTGGCAATGGGGAATGCAGTACAAGATCTTACGACTGGGCCTAAGTGAAAACTTAGAAAGAACTCTCTGTGACTATGTCATGGAGAGAGCGGCATACATCAATTTGGGGTACACGGACGAACTAAATTTTACGCTCACTGCGGGCCTCCCGCAGGGGGGGAGGGGCTGTCCCCCACTCTATACTTGACTTACACCGCGGATGTCCCAGCCCCTGTAAGCCCCAATTACCTCAACATTCAATTCGCCGATGATTTCCCCTAGATAATCACTTGTCCATGGAGGAATGCGCCTTGGCAAGCTCGTATGACAGCAGCAGAAATTGAAAACCTTAACACCTACGAGACCCAGGAAAAGTTCAAAGTAGTCCCCATAGGCAGGAGACTACTTTACGATGTCAGGGTGGGGGATAGACGCTATCCCTACACCACGGAGTGCAATGTAGTCGGAATGAAGATTACTTCAACGGGGTACAAGGAGCACATCCAAGAAAGAATCACCAAGGCCACTGGTGCAGTCAAAACTCTATACAGGTTCAGAAATCTTCGTGAAAGCAATAAGAAAAAATTCTACAATGCACTTGTAAGATCAACACTGCTAGACCCCGCTTCCGCCCTCTCGTGTGTCTCGAAGACACAAAAGAGGAAACTACAAGTGGTGCAGAACAAATGTGTGTACCTAATTACAGGTACACTCAGGCGAGAAAGAAGACGCCAGGAAGAGCTGCACCGGGAGGCGGTGTTAAGTCCCATTAACGTTGTCATAGAAGAATGGACAAGGAATATGCAGGAACTGGTTAATCGAGAAGTGGACGATTATGTCGTCCAAATGATTAACTATAACAGAAGAGAAATAAATCGCGCCAGATTTCCGAGCTCCGCTGGGCTTTTAGCTGGCGGAGCAGAAGTGCCGTTCTACGCATGAATATAAGAATGTTTTTTACCCAAACCAAGAAAAGAATACCTAATTATGAAACCTCACCGATTTCTACAAGAATTCACCGATGAAGACCCAAGATACCGAAGAAGACATCCAAGAAAAAATAAAAGACACGATTTACACCCACTACAAGATATACAAAAAAAAAACAACGAACAAAGACACTAAGCATAACACTAAAGTGATTAAAGTAATTTATTACTACGACAGCAAATGCGCATAACATATCCAAGAACATTAATTTTTGGAAGACAAATGGCTTGAATGCCATAATAATATAAACTATCTCAAAGACAACAAAAGTACCACAAAACAAGAAACTATTTAAAAGCGATAGGCCTGATCACCAGTCACTTAGCATCTCTTTGCACT
Organism: Ceratothoa steindachneri; assembly: GCA_963969495.1. NCBI lineage: Eukaryota > Metazoa > Arthropoda > Malacostraca > Isopoda > Cymothoidae > Ceratothoa > Ceratothoa steindachneri. Next base: position 63,064,182 of record OZ018338.1, on the reverse strand, counting down.
CTACCACACTTCTTTCTCTCTTCACCACTTGTCTATTTTCAGCTCTGTCCCCACACCCTTTCTTTATCCCCTACCCACACTTACCCACTTACATCGTTCATAGTTCAATCAAACCCACTAACAATAGAGCATCTGACAGAAATACAAAAAGTACAGAAAGATGAAAGAAAGGCAGGTACAGTAGATGAGGGTAGGCAGATAAAGGAGGGACAGAGGACAATCGAAGGCCGAAAATATTGTTATTGCATTTCGTCCACGATGCGGTGGACGGAAGGAGTAACTTACTAGCACAAACTTGCCGTCGATCATAGTGATAAGCTTGCCTTGAAGTTTGTGCGTGCGATTTGGGTTGCTTCAGCAGAGTATCAGGTAGGAGTTTGTCTTGGACAATTGAAATGGAACGAACGATCGCAAATGAATTAATTTCCTTTTGAAAAAGCTTGTTGCCTTTTTCAGAAGACCTCTAAAAAAAGGGGGTTAGTTCCAGGATTCCGTCGTTAGTGGAAATAAAGATAAAATAGAAATCAAATAAAAGGTTTAGATAATAGAGTTTAAATAAGGTCTGCACGATTGAAGTCTGAATAGAGTTTGGACGATTTAAATATGTGATAATGATGTTTGAATGAGATCTGCGCGATTGAAGTTTTAATAGGGTTTGAATGATTAGAAGTTTGTTACTAGACCAACGAAATAGTTACTTGTAGCGTTGGATATTTGGCGATCATGGAGATGCCACAACTAATAAAAGTAAGACCTTACCCATGCCCACCACCAACCAGAAGAGGTAAGCAGCATCATGAGGATCAGTGTAAGAAGAGAGAGGATACCCCAACGCCACTCAGTGCTCCGTCTAACAAAGTTTGGAAAACAATGTGATAAAATATGAATAAACCCATGTGGGTACTCGAGATGAAACTTGAAGGCGTTAAAATAGACAAACAAAGAGGGTAGATAGATGAGATGAGCGTAGAACTGAGAATGGAAAGGGGAAAAATATAATTTGAAAAAGTTCAAATGAATTATCGATTAGTCTTCATAATGCAATAATGTATCAAAGGTCACGGGTATGCACTTAGTGCCTTGTAGCCCCCCCATCCTCCTCTTTATTCCAGTGAAGTGCAACAACTTGACGGGGCATCATTTGCAGAAGTGCAGAGATGTTGATCTAAGCCGTCTAGATATGCTGTTTACAGTTTCGTGATATTTGTAGGTGACTCACTTGGATGTGAATAGACTTGGCTACCACTAATAAATTTTCGATTGGATTTATGTGAAGTAAATGTGGTAGCCACACCATTCGGGAAACTTAGGCCCGAAAAAAAACAAAAATAACTTTACAAATAATATATCTTCCTTGAATATACGTTCGGATCAAAATGACAGTTGAAGATCCTTGTTATCTATAACAATAGACTAATAAATTTGATTATGAATTTTGTATTCATTGCCTAGTTATTCCTCGATAATAATAGCTAATTCATCAATTTATCTTCGAATAGAATCAATATGAAGTAATAAAACATTCAAAACATTGAAAAGATTTTGATGCATCGCTATAAAATTAACGCTTATTGATGCAGGATGTATTTATAGTTTTAGCAATTTCAACAATTTCGTAAGAAGCAATCAAGCTATCTTCATTAGCTCGTGTTAGTTTTCTTAAATAAAGAGGTAATAAGCTGTGTTGAGTTGGGTGTATCTAAATATTGCCGAGACTTCTTTTAGGGCGAATGGCACATGATAAATAAAGGACTGATTCGTTTTGTAAAATCGACTCATACAAGTTTAAATATTATCATAGATAAATGGCTATCGTAACTTCTTTCTACTTATAAACAAAAACATACACTTACTCTCTAATAATGAACACAAATTATAATTTGATTAACACGAAATAATCGCATAAAATGTCTATAAAATATGAGAAAGCGCGTTCATATACGAAATCTCTGAAAAAGGCTGCATCACGTTTATAACTAACTGGCAGCACGTATTTGACTCAGGAGCCGAACTAAATACGTTTTCAAACGTCTATTCGTGGGATTTACACACGAACGAATGATGTGCGAAGCATATAATCCGAAATACATAGTATTTTTTCATATAAATTTCAATATTCTTCGAATGCATTTTTTTTTTACTAATTTTAAATATTCTTACATTCTTTACAAATGTACACGACTGGCCATAAATACTGGCACCCCAATTTATTTTTAATAAAAACAAAAAATAACTACGATACAGTCTTAACGGTGTTGAATGGGTTCATTGACCTACCTACTGCAAAATCAAATTTTGACCGATAAGACGGGTTCTACATAGATGGGATAGCATGGCAAGGCAAAAGTGAATGATAGACATGCTGATCTAATTTATTTGATCAGCATGCCTATCATTTATTTATTTGAGCCTCTTCTTGACCATTGGGGCGGAGACGTTAGCTCCGTCGCCTCTGTTTAATTGTTGAGCTAATTCTTGAGCTGGCAGTTTGTAGTCTTTCTGGGCCGTCATGGCCGTTCTCTATTCTACAGTATAATTGTCTCCTTAAATCTGCCGAAGGCATCCTCACTGTACTGACAGGTATTTAATTTGTTCAGATATTCTCGTACGCCATTCAATTTCAAATGGATTTGAAGCAGTCGGGGAGCCATAATGATAACAGGCTTTCAATAATTGTGATGATTATTAATAAAAAGGGAAACAAACGTTAATGAATTTTGGTAAACAAGAAATGTTTACGATAGTAACGATAAAATTATAGCTATATATATTTAGCGATTATGTATTTTGCAGAAATTAAATAACAGATTATGTAAGAAAACAATGATATTTTAAGAATGTTAAAATTGAATATAAAACTTAAAACTTTCGCCTTTTCTGTCCAATTCGATGTTTTTTATAGAGCAAAAATCATTTATAATTGTGAATCAAGTGTGAGAATTTTCTGTTAATTCAGGCTGTATTGAAAAAATTGAAGGGTGGTAATATTTATGGGCACCAGTGCAGATTAATATACATATACGTTATAGGCTTATCCCAGCGCCTTCTTAAAATTCTCCCTCCCCTAGGGGGGCATATTACACAAAGTTTGTAAGGAGAAATCTGTAAAGAATCTGTAGAGCCCCTATTGAGAACACAAAGAGAGAGGATCTTTTCGAAGGTAAACAACAGCACCTAACGGGAGTAAATGTTGAGAATTTCTAGGAACCTGTTACACCAGATTGAGGACTGGCGCGCTTCTAGAATTGTTAAGAGAAGCGTCTCTAAACGTCTGGCCACGTATTAATAATAATACCTTTGTGTTAACGCGGTTTTTTTTAGGGTAGGGAGCTTTCACGCACAGGTGCAGACTCAATAGCTTGTCAGGTAAGAAGAGAAGAGAAATCAGAGGAAAGGGGAGAGCTTATGGAAGAAACGAGCCTTGACATCCTACAGGAAAGCAGAGGTAGATGCGGGAGTTGTGGAGATTATCAGGCCAGCTATCAATAAACCTTCTTCGTCATTTCAATCGCCATTCTATACTGAGATTTCAAAGTGAAATATAATTTCATATTTTATGTTTTCAATGGAGGGGGGGAACACATCGGAGTGAGTAATGGCAACTAAAAATTTTTGTCTACAATACCCTCAAATATGGCGCGTGAAAAGATGTTAACTGATAAGTAATAATAGTGAAAGAATTGAAAAAAGGTGCTAGAAATGTAAAAATTATTGAGAAGAGATCATAGAACAATCCAAAGATTTGTCCATGGTGGAAATGTGAACTAGAAAAAATGTTTTTGGAAAACTAAATGTGTTCAATGACAAAGAACTGAGAAAAGTAAGGAGAGGAGGATCCAAGAACCCCCATTCTACTAGTAAGATTAGATATTTGAAGACGTTGGTGTGAGGAATATACCAAAAGCGACCAGAAACAATACTTAATTAAGACCAGAGGTTTCTCGCTCTTCCCTGGGTGCTTCTAACAGTCAGAATCGAGTGTAGTGAACCGAAAACCATATTAAGGTTGATTTCTAGAGGATGATATGGGTAGATGAAGCTAGAGCTACTTTGGATGACCCAGATGCCTGGCAGAGAAGGTGGCTTCTCCGAAACGAATCTCGACTATTCCATTTAAGACGACAGCAAAATGGGGGATGCCGAATTTTATGGACAGGTAATATGAATGACCCGATAATATGTCCTTCCTTTGTCCTCGAAGGACGTAAAATGAATTCAAAGAGCTAGTGTTTATTCTTAAACGACACATGTATAGTCTGGTTAGAAGTTCAGGTAGAAGAGCGACGCAAGAATGGATTTTTAAACAAGACAATGTTCCCAGTCACGTTTCTCGCCTAACCAAATCATGGCTTGAAGATAAAGGCTTCAGGGGTGGAAAATTCATGGATTGGTCGCCACAGAATCTCCCGATTTGAATCTGATTAACAATTATTGGTTGATGATAAAGCGCAAAGTTGACGAAAATGGTCGTCAATTTAGCAGAGATGACTTTTGGAAGTCTATCTTAGCAGTTTCTTCTACAATTTCTTATTGAATACGTTTCAATTGTCTTGTGTTAATAATAATTTAGTTATATTGTTTCTTAAGTAATGCAGAAATACATTTTAGTTAATTGTTGATTATTTTTCCTAAAAAAAAGTTCTTGCAAACAATTTTGATCCGTTAAAAACTACCATATTAGAAATTTTTTAACATCCTGAACTGAAAAAGAATTATCTTCACTAGTGTCCAGGTAATATATATTTTGATTCCGCTTACCAGGAATTCAAACTGGTTAAAAATTAATGAGATAAGACAAATAAACAAGAATTACTATCTTGCAAACTCTTTTAATACATAATTACTTTCTGAACACATTTTCTACTAATTACTATCATATATTTTCACTTCCCCCATCTTCACCACTTTCTATACAAATCTCTCCTCCAAACTTTCTATTTTAAATTTTGAGGGGGAAAAGACCTTGTGAGGAAATGGATATACTGATGTGAAGATGGTCTAGCTGGAGCCCATTGACACCGTTGCAGGGAAGAAAAATCTCTTGCTGAGGAACAAAGAGAAACCCGAATTTACCGATAACGAGACTGACTTTCCAGCTTTCAAAATTTTGAAAAACAAAAAACAACAACAAGGAATTCCGAACTCCCAAACTTACCATTCAATTTTGTGGCAAGTTAAAATCAGGAACAAAAACCGGCTCTGGCAAAGCTACCCGAAGCACGTCATTCCTTCTGAAACATTGGCACTTAAATGGTTTGGGGCGAAAAAGCGGACAAAACAAGCTGGCATACAAGACTGTCTGTTCGCAAGGCTGGATTTATGCCTTTAGGGCAAATAAACCCCAAATACTAAGTCTATGGTTTTATTAACTTGTAGGGGGTAGGGGGCACGCATTAGAACGCTCTTGAACAGAGATTTATAAGGAAAGTGATGAGGTTAGGGTAGGGCGAAATATGCAAATGGCCCGGATAGTCCAAACAGGAGATGACTTGGAGTCCCTTCAACCTTAAGCATGTGTCCTACATTGAAGGCAGGAGCCGTCCTTCACCGCCCATACGATCACCTATTATTTTGCTTGGAACCTGCTGAATTCCTTGTGGTGAATCCCTCTTCCTCGCTGATTTTTCTTTCTCTTCCCACAATTCCTTCTCTTCTCTCTTTCGAAACCAGAGCCTGTCCCTACTCTCGCTAGCCTAGTGTACAAAGCGTTGGATTTCTGAGGTCTAGGGGTCGGGTTCCATCCCAGTGAGAGCTAGTCGCCTATTGACTGCACGACGAGTCTGTCGTGTAGCCGCAGCCAGCTTCATCTACATAATTCATCACACGCAGAGCCGATCACAACAACATCATATCTTCCGCCCTCGTCTCTTCGCACAGACGGCACATCACTCTACCATCTTTCCGCCCAGCTCCCGGTGGCCTCTGACTTGTCAGCGATTGTCATTTTAATCATTATGTAATTTTCATTATCTGGTCGGGGGACTTCGTTCACGATCGAAAAGAGAGGGGTGGCGCAACAATTTAGCTTATGAAAATGGCACTACTTTAGACCTAATCACCTCCTTTTCCAATCTCACTTCGCCGTTACTGACCTATCAACCGCTCTCTCTGATTATTTAATCTTGGAGTTTTTATCATCTTTTCCCCACCTCCTCTGCGCCCTATCCCTAAGGCTATCTGGCACACCGATCTAGACTGGCCCCCTCTCTCTTTCTCTTTTTCACTCACTCTTTGCTATGGTCTGGATAACTGTTCTTCCGTACTGACCTCTTCTTTCTCTTTCGCCTTCCATCAGCCACTGTTTTTTCAACCGTTCTGCTTTTGCCGTTAAGCGACAAAGCGACAAAGAGACTAAACACATCAGCCCCCGATAGATTTATTGTCTTGCTACCATTTATTTGGCAGCTCAATTTAGGTTCTCCCATTTGGTCCACGTCAGATAAATTATCTTTGATCATCAAAATGCTTCATCACTCTTAGCTTCTTATACTTCATCCATCCTCCCAGATTCCATGTTCTCCCATCCCCGTTTCTGCGGCTTAGGTCTGTGACTCCTCTGAATTAAAAAAAAAAATGGATCCCATTCCTGGCTAAATCTCCACTCACACTGATGATGTTACTACTCTCTTCCACCCAACCCCTCCTCCTCGTTTTATTAAATTTGCAGACTTGTTCTCATACTTTCTCTAACGCAAAAAAACACAAGATGGGATTCATTTTAAGGCCTGGGGCAAAAAGAAATACGGTGACCATTTGTAAACCAAGTGGACCAATTTAATCTTATCATCACAGGGTAAAGGAATTATACGCAATGTGAGGACACAGGACTCGGGAAACGAACTTGGCTCAGGAAGACAGGTCGAGACGAGGGCAATAAGATAAACGCAGGGAACAAAACAAACGGGTAAATGAGCAGAGGGTTAGGGAGGTAGAATGTCGTAATGGTACGACCACAAGGAGTGATACATTGAATATATATTACACAAATAGTAAGAGCATAAGAAATAAAATGGGCTTATTAAGAGGGCTAGCGAGCGTAGATAACTTTGAGAACTAGATACCGTAGGTCCAGATTGATGGCTCCTAGAGATAGGCTATGAGGAAAGGAGGAGGGGGGGATTATTTATCTTAGGGATTCTCCACTGTTGTGAAAACACTTCGATTAAAACAGATACAAACACCGAGTCATTATGGCTGAACGTTAAAGAAGGGAAAGACAAACTTGTTATAGGATTATTATATATACCACCTAATCGTAGTAAGCAAGCTTCGTGTCCTATGCGGCAAAGATAAACTGCATTTAGAAGTAATCATTTGTCTATAATGGGTGACTTTAATTGAAGAAATATAGACTGGGAAGTTCTTATAGCTAATCAGGAGGCTGAATTTTTCTAATATGGTGCAGGATAATTTTCTTAAACAGGTTATATAGCAAACCACTAGGGGGTAATAATATAGTGAATTTAGTTCTAACGAATAGAGAGGAGGGTATTAGCGATACGGAGATTGGGGGAATTGGGGAAGCAGCAACCATTGCGAAATTAGGTTTAAGTTAAAATGAAACGGGCTTCTCAGTAGTATAAATAAGGTTAAAAAAAACGGATTGTAGTGGTCTGAGGAGACGCCTGGAGACTTGATTGCGAACTGACGAGTGAAGACAGGACTAGTGTAGATTAGGAATATGAGACACTTTTTAAGTAGTTAATTGCCGCAAATAATATAAATATTCCGTTTAGGGAAATTAAAAGTGATGTTGTCGACCCTAAATACATGTTGGCTAAAATTAAATCTATATATCGGCATTCAAGGAAGTAATTATAATAAATAAAACCCGGCGAGGGTCAATTAAGGCAGAGATACAATGAGCTAACTCGGGATAATAAAAAGTTAATTAGGGTAGCAATGAAAAATTATGAAATTAAATGTAAAATAAGGCTAAGGAAGATCTTGTAGTGATCGGATTATGTAATAGGTAGGCTACTGGCACCAAATTACAGGATTCAATAGGCTCAGCGAACACACCCACAAAATGGACATGCGGTGATCTTATTAAATCCTAGCATATTCATATGAAATAATATGTCTAAAATTGGAATAAGGAAATTACAATGTATAGCTTAATTTGAATACAAAAATAAAGAATGTAAATACATTATATATATATATATATATATATATATATATATATATATATATATATATATATATATATATATATATATATATATAAGGCAAGCGGCCGTCGGAAATGCGCGCGAGACACAGGAATGTACGAACGCGCGAAGCTCAGAGACACCTGTCTCAATAAGACAGCGCATAAACAAACAATTCGCGTCTCAGAATAAATTTATCAAAAGACGAGAGTCTACGAAGCACCTGTGTAAATACACCTGGTGACCAAAATGAATTGTATCCCAAAGTTGCGACAAGCATAACATGTGATATAGATAAAAACTTCGGATATGTACGAGTTTTGCAATTCAAATATAAGGAAACGAGATATGAGGAAAAGTGTTTTAGTATTTTTAAATATAACTACCCTCGACTTCAAAGCACTTGCACCACTTGTCCCTCAGGCTTCGAATTCCCGACAACCAGAAATCTCACGACTGCTGTTCAATCTACTCCTGGACGACGAGCTGGACATCTTCATCGTCCCCAAAGCGGCGTCCACGCAGTGCAGCCTTAAGCTGGCGAAAAAAAGTAGTCGCTAGGGGCCAGATCTGGACTGCAGGGGTGATGGTTGAGCTCCTAGAATCCGCACTCGCGCAGGGCAGCTTGTGCAACTCTGGCCTTGTGGACTTTGATGACGTTGAAGTCGATCATGGGGCGTGAGGTTTCTAGGGACCCAACGGGCACATACCTTGGTATGGCCAAATTGTCGTGGATGATGTTGATAACACTTCCATGTGATATTCCAAGTTCTCGCTCGATTTCTTCGACCTCCATCCGTCGATTTTCAAGGAACATCCTCTCCACACGGACCGCATTGTCCTCGTTGGTCACGTCTGACGGGCGTCCTGGACGGGGGTCATCTTCAAGAGACTCACGACCATGGCGGAACTCCCTATTCCAGCGAGCAATGGTTTCATAGGAAGAGGCGGTCTCGGTTTACACTGCAACCATGCATTCATGGATCTCTTTTGCATTCTTGCCTTCCTTGGTCAAAAATTTGATCACTGCGCGGTGCTCAACCTTCTCCATTGTTGAAAAATTTGTGACTGACGATCTGCGATCAGCTACTGCTTCTTAAATAGACGAGGCAGGAGCGTGCGGCTGCAGGTCCTGACTTGTCATAACTTGTCCTAACACCCCCACAAACAGCCACCCCCCTTCCTCTCTTTTGACCTACCGATTCGCAAAAACTTATTCACCGCCCCTCGTAAGTAATTCGACATACACATCTTTCGGTAGCTCCACCTTAGGGGTGGAGAACAATGAACTCGACAACTGAAGCTCATCCCACAGACGATTCTAGGCTACTCTCTCTCTCTCTCTCTCTCTTATATATATATATATATATATATATATATATATATATATATATATATATATATATATATATATATATATATATATATATATATATATATATATATATATATATATTAGGAGCAGCTCAGTTAGAATGATTGTATTATTACGATTATTATATTATTGTCATTAAGAAGATTATCTCGCTCACGTTCCTCCTTTTAAATTCACCAATACTTCGCTAGTCGCCCGCAAAGTAACTTCGTGACGTGCCGCTTTCCCCGTTGTTAGGTCAATATTAGAATAAAGTATATTTTTGCAACGTCCTTCTTTACCTCTATTTACCCTGAAACCTTGGGTAAGACCAGCCAAAATAAGAACACCGTGAAGAAATCATCTTTTGAGTCAGATACCTAATTCACCTTCATATAAGTTGGGTACTCACATAAATTGGTAACCAAAACACACACACTCACACACACACACAACCTATAATCTCACCGTTTTTTTTTAATTATATAGGACAAAGACTAGAGATAAAACAGAACCACTTAAGACTACAGACAGAGAGGTAGTGAATGATAGTCACACAATAGCCAAGTTTTTAAATAAGTATTTTTTGTTATTATTTACACAAAGATAATCTAGTATCTTGATTTTCAGAGGTAATGATAAGGAGAAATCAGAGGATATTTTAATTACCAAGGAGATCGTCTCGAAAGAAATAGATAGAATTAAATATAGTAAAACATCGGGCACTAACGCGATTTTTCCTAGTGTTTTGTTTTGAAGAAATGTAAAGATGTTAAGGGCGACTGGCGTTGTATCACTGGCATGGAATAAACTTAATGTAATGCTCAACTTTAAGAAGGGGGATAAATCGAGTATGTCTAATCACCGACCAGTGAGTTTGACATTAGTGGTGGGGAAAATTGGTGTAATTTGTAATAGCGAAATGTATTAGGACCACTTAGATAAACATAAGTTGAATAAGGAATATCAATAGGCTTAATATATGCAAATCGTGTTTGACCAATTTACTGTCTCCTTTTAGAGAAAAGTGTACGATGCTGCCGATAGAGATGAGAATAATGATATTGTTTAGTTGGATTTTAGTAAAGTTTTCGATAGTGTGCCACACTATTGAATAAAGTTAAAGTGCATGAGATCGATGCAAGTATTTTTAGGTGGATTCAATCGTTGTTTAGTGACAGACAGCAAAGAGTTAGTATAGAGGGGATTAAATCTGTGCGGGGCAATGTTACCAGTGAGGTTCCTCAGGGTTCGGTTTCGGAGCCGTTGTTGTTCTGTTAATGATCTCGACGTAGGTATAAGTAACGACCTGAACAAGCTAGCCGATGATACTAAGTTAGGTATTACAAGATGAATTGACTATACTATCCCAATGGGCAGAGAAATGGCAAATATAATTTAACATAAGCAAGTGTAATGTACTTAGTGTTAGGTAGCTGTAATCCACTGAATAAGTGTAAACTCAATGCGAGAGTTTTCGGGAGGTCAGATTGCGAAAGAGACTTAGGTGTTCTGTTAAGTTCAGATCTCCGGCCTAGAAAGCAGTGGATAAATGGTAGAAATAAGAGCTAGTAAGGTATGGGGTTTATTGGAAATAGTGTAAGTAATAGGAGTGCTGATGTCGCTCTGAAACTGTACCTGGCCTTAGTTCAATTATGCGGTGCAATTATGGCCACCGTATTATAGGATGGATGTTGGTTTGCTTGAGTCAGAACGAAGAAGGATGACTAAGATGATTCGTGGGTTTAGGAGCTTACCTTAGGGTGAAAGGCTTAAGAGACTAAAAAGTCATACTTTAGAAAGGAGAAGAGTTCGAGGGGGCTTGATTGAGATCTTCAAGTGGGTAAGAGGCTATAATAGGGGAGACATAAGTCGGGTTCTTATTTTTAGTGAACAGGATAAGGCCCATAGTAATGGGTTTAAGCTGGACAAATTAGGTTTAGGAAAGAGATTGGTAGAAATTGGTTTCCAAGTAGATGAATGGAATAGGCTGGCTAGTGATGTGGTAGAAGTGGCCTACCTGCGGAGTTTAAGAAAGAATAGATTGCATAGACTTATAGATGAGGATGATAGGTGGGAGTAAACTGGGTGATGGGAACAGGAGCTGCCTCGTATTAGCGATTGATTTGCCTTTTGCAGTCTCCTTCTTTTCTTGTCCTTGAAAATGGTCTCGTAATTCGTTGTTTCGCGAAAAAGTGCTTCGCCACTCCCCTCTACGGGGGGAGCTTGCGCTTCGCTAATAAGATTATTATTTAAAATCTAAAAAAAACACAGCCATGGTTAAGTTTTTATAAATTTTCTGAACTTCGCCAAATATAGTAATTTTAAAAGGGAACTCTAAACTAAATTCCCCTCTTTTCAAAATATCACGTTGCTAAAAATATAGTTATAGAAGAAGATATATAAAAATAAATTTTCTGAACTTCACCATTTGTAATTCTTTGGGTTATAAAAAATTCACAAAATTTCGATACTTATATTTATTTCTGAACTTCACCATTTTGTTTTTTGATATTATAAAAGAATTATTAGAAATAACTTTGATAAAAAACATAAGTCATAACCAAACTAAGATGAAATTATTATCCAAATACTCAAAAAAATCCCCTTCTTAAATTATAGAGTTAGTAATGATGATAGTTACATTTTTAATAAATCAAACTTCACTGCCATTTTGGTCTTCTTTTTGGAAAAGCCACAATTAGTTTCCCGATCACCTTCATATAAGGAATTGGGGCCGGGAGGGCACACAAAGCTTCGGATATCACATGACAACCACTTGCGGGTGCATTAAGTGATAGATAATAAAACGAATATAGGCGGGGGGGGGGGCAGTAAAAAGAAAGAAATGTGGGAAGAATTCAGACATGTTATAAAACGCCACTTCAAAAGGGTGAAATAGCCCCCGCCCAACCGCTCTGGCTCCGACCAGGATTGATTGGACGAAAGCTGGTCGGCGACTAGCCTGCCAAATCAACCACCGGCCATGAGAGAAGCGAAAAGAACATTTAAAAGAAAGCGTCGATAAATGGACAAATAGAAATGCATAGAAGGAATAAAGCCCAGGTAGAGTCAAACTAGTTTGGGACTGCCGGGGGCCTCCAGGTACAAGTTGTTCGTGCCATACCTGCCCCCCCACCCCCTCCTTACTCATACCATTCGCTCGAAGGCTTCATTACTTGGGCCAACCATAGTTTAGGCGTCTGTCTGGGGGCTCATCCTCCCCTCTGCCAAGCACACCACTCCCAGCTTGTTCAAGGACCTCCTTTTTTGGACTCATTCTTTCCTCGCCCAATCAAGACATCATCATTTTCGGCCGACCCATTTCTATTCTGCCATTACACACCTTTCCACATACTCTTCAGGCTTCTTTTGTTTGTCATTCGGTCCCGTAGCACCTCAAAAATCTTCCGACCAATCCTTTTAAAACTGTGCAAATCTCTCTCTCGCCTATTTGTCAATCATATTATCTACTCATCTCACACTCAGCTCAATAAGTTAGCAATTTAGCCAATTTCACTCCTAATTAGCTCTTTTTCCGGACTACTCCTCATTAAGAAAGGGCAGAATTATTCGCCCCTCCTTCTATTTTCCAGAAATGTTGAATTCACATTCAGCACAATTACATACAATTTACCCTTCTTGCACGACCAAAAGTAATTTCAGTTTTACACCATTTTTATAGGTATACATTATAACAACCACACCATCAATTAATAATGCTTTACTCTTCCGCATTCATTTTATCACCTATTGACTTCATTTCACTCTCAGATTCAGAAACCGACACTGAACAAGGATTTCATTTAAACAGGGTCCCCCACCCCTGCCTGTCTCTTTCTCTCTCTAAACTCAGACCTTTCTTGCCAGTCTTCCAGGGAGTCATTACACACACACACACACACACACACACACACACACACACACACACACACACACACACACACACACACACACACACACACAAATCTATAAAATACGCCATGGACTCAATTGCCTATTGACTCATTTCTTACACACGCGTCACAGGGCGAAGGCAATAATTTGATCATCTCCTCGAGAGTGAGGACGATTCTCACAATATAGAAATTGTGAAAGTTATTTACATATGTTGCGAACGAGCAATTGAGGAAGGTTTATTGGGTTGGATCCGTCACCAGCGAAACGGGGTCTATTTGTATTTGAGTCCCTGCAATTTTTTGTGCTAGCCTGGCCTCCAAGGAGTTGATATAGCTCGATGTAGCCAATTTATTTTCCCCGAAACACCCCATTGATTAATTACTATTCCATTAAATTCTTTTTATTTTTACCCACGTGTTTTGCCAGTGTGCATCAACCCTGCAACCGCTCTTTTATGTACATATTTTTCCCTCCCGACAGTTCTTACTTGAAGCGAAATTTGTAAGACTAGAGCTGCAAAACTATGGCGAATTTGATATATATATATATATATATATATATATATATATATATATATATATATATATATATATATTCCATAATTATATTTTTAGAACGTGATTTGTTTCCCCATCCCTCTCTATCCCCCCTCTTTCCATTTCAACTCCCCCTTCCTCTCTATCTCTCCCCCATTTCTTCCTCCCTTACAAAAGGATATCTAAAATAGCAGAAAATTCTCTCCTTCCCTCTCCACCTCTCTTCCCTAATATCTCGCCCCTCTTCCCCAATCTCTACCCCCCTACAAAAGGATATCCAAATCAAGAGAAAAAAAAAATCCCGTTCTTAAAATAAAGATGTCTAGATAAGCCGCTCGATTTGTTTCTGTGGCCACAACGTTGTTGATCATAACTAACGGTCGGTCACGCAGCAGCCGAAACTGCCGAGCATGCGCAGTGAAACCTTTGCTCATTTTAAGTATATTATATGATAGGGAAAATGCGCAGATCTTTTGAATCTGTCTTAAATCTAAAAATAATAATAATCAGCAAGTAAAGATATTTTTGTGCCACAATATAAGAATTTCAAACAATGTGTTATATATATATATATATATATATATATATATATATATATATATATATATATATATATATATATATATATATATATATATATATATTTATTTATTTATTGCAGTAATGCAATCCTAATTATGCGGTTAAAAGGCTATATTTGGCAAACACAATCTTCCTCAAAGGTAACAAAATAAGCTTTATCTCAGACAACCAAAAAAACTATCTTTCGATCGGCTTTAAAATGTGGCGCGAAAATGGAGAAAACCAATTTTCCATTCTCTTCGATGAGCAGGGGTGACATTTAAAAGAGCCGATCGAAGGAGAGGGTTTTTGGCTGTCTGAGAAAAAGCTTATTCTATGCGTTACCTTCTCGTGTATGTGAGAAGAGTTCCTTCCGAGGGCTTTGAGGAAGACTATGTTTGCCAAATATAGTCTTTTAACAGCGTATATATGAGAAAATCCCCAAAATGAAAAGCAGATTTCAAGTACTATCGAACTTTGTTCAGTTCATTCCCAAGAATGGTATATATATATATATATATATATATATATATATATATATATATATATATATATATATATATATATATATATATATATATATATATATATGTGTGTGTGTGTGAAAACTAAGCGACGCTCTGCCCACGTACAACGAAAGGACACCAAAACATAGACGCGTGAAAAAATAGAGGAAAAAAATGATCAGAAAACTGGGATTAAATACAGGTACCGAAGGGTAAAGACATATAGATAAGATCTCTTCCAAAATATTCACGTATGAGAGAGTGTGTGTGAAATGTAGAAATATAAGTCACATAACAATGAATACATACATATGTAATTATAAATACCCTGTTCAATAAACAAAATAATTATAACAAATTTAATAAATCAAAAGGGCTAAAATTTAAAATGGACAATTTCGTTTAAAATCAACTTTTTAATGACAGGGTCCAGTTTAAAGAGACCGGAGGATATATTAAAATTAGGCGAGGAATTAATGAACCAACATTCAACAATCTCTTTTAACATAGTTATCTGATTTGTAAACATATTCAGCTGAATTCTAATTGATAGGATGGCTATTTTGAGATAAGTGAACAAAGAAATCACTATTGATTCCACTTCTTCTAATATCGTAATTGTGTAGGGTCTAACGAACATTTAATGATTTTCCAGTTTGCCCAAAGTATTGCTTAGGGCAAACTGCACAATCGACAGAATACCCCTCCCCTCCTATATTATTACTATTATTTTGAACCAACATTTTATACATAGTAGATGTGGAGGAATGAATATAACGAGGACAAGCAGACGCTAGTTTTTTTTTATATACAGCGTCAACCGTTACGCTCTGCATGGGCCAAGACTCCTCCCCCCCCCCTTCCCCGCTGCTCCAATACCTTTCGAAGTCACACGCAAAGACGGATTTCGGTCAGCAGATTTCGTAATTTACGAAGCTGGTGGTGTAAACGTTCATCCCGAAGTCAAGTAACCAAGACCTGCTCCCTTTGTACATTAATATAAACATAGGAGGGCGTGATAGCCTTTATAATGAAAATCTTGCTGCCTAAGGCTTCGTCAGGGGGAAATCTATGAACAGGTTCACTGACCCCTCCGATTGTTTATATCTATTTTTTGCCAAATAAACGAAATATCACGTTCCCCTTGCGTAAACATGAAGGGGCGAAGTGTCACAGCTTTGAAAATTTATGCCCGAGGAGAGGGGCGTAACTGTTGGCTATTGAGGGTTCGTCCCTCCTAAACTTCCTTGTCTTCCCTACCCCCAGTGGATAATCGACGTATATATTTCGATCTTGAGAAATTTAGAGAAGAATTCGCGTAGCCATCGAAAGAAGAAGACGAGTCCCTGAGTCAAACAGGGAATAAAGAAGATAGTTGGAACCAAGCGGGACTTACCCTCCCAAGGCTGTTCCTTTGGTCATTAGAAAAGCAGATCCGTGGTATTGAGACCAACTATCCTACCATTCTCGTCCAGAGTTTGCTGAAAAAAAACAGAGATACCCCTCACAATTGAGGAAGACCAAAGTGAATTCCCATTCAAGAAGATATTCACATCTTGGTTAAGTATCATCATCGAGAAGCCAGAATTGGTAACACAGGGATCAGGATAAATTCCATTCATCCAAAATCCCCTCACTTCAACCTTCAAGTCGAGAGAGAAGCATCTTCACTCGCCTCCACCACCCCGGGAGAAGCATCAGCTATTTTTTCGACCCATCTCACCACGCTCGTCACTCGCTTCAACCGACTCGTGAGGATCATCAGCTGTTTTTCTGACCCGCCTCGCCTCAGCGAGGACGTCCGCAGTCAAACTCGCCCAGTCAGCTCACTTTCAAGGTCACCCAACTGTCGAGACACTCCAAGTTAAAGATAAAACGAATAAAAAAAAATATTTATTTTGTTATTTCCCATTCCGTGCGAAAATGTATTCGTAACAAAACCATTTCCATTTGGTAGTCTTAACCAAATTGTTTCAATTTTAAATGACTTAAGAACTCGCATTAATTGAGCTTAAATTTCGTGTATTAGAATTAATTTTTGCGTCATCCATCTCGTATTACTTATTTGTAGTGTTCATTTTTATTAGACCCTCTTATTATAGAATTAGTGTATTTAAAGATTAAAGATTTCGTTCTTTTATGTGATTAAAAGTATATTTTGTCGGTTGTTTAATTAGATCCTTAAACGCAGCATTGGCAATAGATATATCATAATAGGAAGCTTCCCTGGTTAAAGAATTAAATTAGAGACTCTTAGAGAAAAATGGAACGGATTAACTCATATACGAATCAAACGTACATCCGTACTCGGCCGTAAACCACGACAGTAGACTCATACTTAAATATGACTGAAATGTTTAAACATTTCAGGAGACGAGGAAGAAGGAAAATGCCTCAGAAAACGGTAAAACAAGGAAGTACTTAAAATTGAATGCAGGAGGGATTTCAATTTTGTAAAACGTCACTTTTGCCGAATCTAAGCACCTGGTAAGAAAGTTGTGAGGGTAGCAGACAATCTCTCAAACGTGGATATTTTGAAAGAGATCTCATCTATTGGGTTGAGGAATAAGTTCTTGCGTTTTTATCACATTTATTCATTACCATTAACAATTTTAGAAAAAACTTCATTTTTAATTGATAACAATATGCAATTTAATCAATAATGTATTCTCTGTTGTTATTTACGACGTCTTCCCAACGTTCAACTAGTTTTTCAATGCTTCTGCAATAAAAATCTCTGATTTTGACTCAAAGAATTCGTCTAACCAGGTTCTTAATTCCACATCAGTATTGAACGAAACGCCGCGCAAATTGTTGAAGAGCGATCGGAACAGATGGGAATCCGATGGAGCCTAGTCTGGCGAATATGTAGGATGCGGCAGGATTTCCCAATTAAGCGTTTGGATAGCGTCTTTTGTCATATTGGCAATGTGAGGACGAGCGTTGTCGTGTTGCAGAAGGACTCCATAACGTCGATGAGGTCGCTTTTCACGAATAGCTTCGGCGACTCGATACATTTGTTGAACGTAGTTCTGCATTGACAATCTCTTTGTTCGTAAGGAGCTCATAAAGAATAAGGCCTTCACAATCCCACGACACACACAGCATCGTCTTTCGTGGATGAAGTCCTTGCTTTAATCGCGAAGTGGTTTTTTATTGGGGCTAAGCCATTGTTTTCGATGCTTCATCTTGACATGAACACACACCACTTTTCATCGCCACTGATGATGCGGTGAAGAAATCTGTCCTTATATCCACGAGTAGCCTTGTGCGGAGCAAGCAAACCTGCGATAATCGTGAAACGTTGAAGTTTGTTGCTTTCACTCAAAGCGTGCGGAACCCATTCACCAGGTTTTTGAACTTTTCCCATCGAATGAAGGTAATTCACTACAGTTTTCTGATCACACGCCAATTGTACAGCCAATTCTCTAGTCGAGTGATGAGGATTTTCATGAAGAAGGTCGTTCAATCAATCTTCATCCAACTTAATGGGGCGACCAGAACGTTCTTCGTTATTAAGATTGAAATGACCGTTTTTGAAACGTGAAAACCGCCATTGAGCTGTCCTTTCTGATAAAGCATTTTCTCCGTACACAGCACAAATATCGCGACGAGCTTTGGCTGCGTTTGCATTGTTCCCGTCTCGATTGAAAATGAATAACGACAACTGTCGAAAACGCGCCTTTCTTTCAACTTGACATTCCACTTTGAGGGTACAGAACAAAAATTAAATTAACACAACTTTTAAATAAACCGCAATGACTTATTACTCAACTTCAAGACGTAGCCTAAGCAAAAGCCTAATAGTCTTCGCTGTTAAGAGACGTAGCCTAACCTTTGCAAATTTTGCTCTCATTATTTATTATTGTTTCTTAATATGTGCACAAATCTCGTCAACAAAACTTAAATCAACACAACACTAAAAAAAAACGCAAGAACTTATTCCTCAACCTAATATATGACTTTACCCTTCGATACCTATATTTAATCCCAGTTTTCTGATTTTTTTTCCTATTTTTCACGCCTACTCTGTTTTGTGTTCTTTCGCTGTACGTGGGGCTGGGCGTCGCTTAGTTTTCTCCTATATATACCATTCTTGCAAACTAATTCTTTATGTATTCCCTAAGAATGAACCGAACAAAATTCGAAAGTAGTTGGAATCTGCTTTTTATTTTTCCTGTGGGATTTTCTGCAATTATTGCTCTACTCACGCGCTACTTTGTGAGATTATCAAATCCATATATATATATATATATATATATATATATATATATATATATATAGAGAGAGAGAGAGAGAGAGAGAGAGAGAGGATAAATCCTAGAACCACCAGAAAAGGATGCAACATCTTTTAATTTTCACAACGTTTTGAAAACCACAAGTTTTCATTTTCAGGTAAAGTGGATCAACCCTAGAAAGTGTATATATATATATATATATATATATATATATATATATATATATATATATATATACAGTGGCGGCAACAAAAAAAAGTGACATTGAATATTGGCATCAGAAATCGATACATAAAATCGCTTTCACGATTTTACTTGCCAACAAGCCAATGAAAAGGGGCAGGGCTTTGCCACGAGTGGATGACTCTCCTGAGCTAAGACAACAGAACTGCGCTTTATTGGAACTCACTGTCTCGTTTGAGCTCGTACAGTGAGGTTTTGGTGTACAGCGCTCCAGCGTGCTGATTTCCTGCATTCGTGCCTACATTTGACGTGCTATAACTTCTGTGCAAGTGGATACAATAGAGTGGGAAAAGGTTTCTATGACAGAGAAAAGCCGTGCCTTGACCCTATTAGAGCAGGGAAAGTCTTTTATTGATGTAGCAGCAGATTTACGAACCTCAAGAAATACGATTTATCGCCTAAAACGGGCAGCTGAGTTATTGCCACCAGGTACCATACCAAAGAGAAAGGAGGGCACTGGTGCAGCTAGGAAGACATCTCCAAGGACTGATAATATCCTAAGGCGTGAAGTGATGTCAGACCCTTCTGTAACCTCCGCTTCAATCAAGAACAAAACACCGACCTTCTCCAGAACGTCGCCCTCAGCACCATCCGTCATTGCTTACAGAAGGACTTAGGCCTACCGGCTCACCGCGATGTCAAGAAGCCACTTCTTACCAAGGCTATGAAGATGAAAAGGCTCAATTTTTGCAATACCTATTAACATCGGACAGCTGCCCATTGGAAGAAGGTCATGTTCATTGATGAGAGCACCTTTAGGCTGGTCAGAGGAGAGTCAAAGATCGTGCGTAATCCCAGCAATGTGTCTCGGTATGCCCCAAAATATACCGTGAAAACTGTGTAGCACCCTGATAGTGTGATGGTGTGGGGTGCCTTTAGTGGAAACAAGGGCAGAGGAGGTTTGTACTTCCTTCCAAAGAATGTAACCATGAGGGGGACTAACTATCTTGAAGTTTTGAGGCAGCACATGCTGCCATTTTTGGAAATTCATCAGTGTGAATTTTTCATGCATGATGGTGACCCTGCTCACAGGTCCCAGTTAGTAAAAAAGTCTTTCAATGATAATAATATTAGTGTTTTGGAGTGGCCTAGTAATTCCCAGGACCTAAATCCTATTGAGAATTCTTGGAATCTCATGAAAATCAAAGTTCAAGAGACAGCACCCGGCATCATCAAGGACCTGATAGAATCACTGAAGATCTGGGTTACGATCGACCCCACCTACTTCGCAAACCTCATTGAATCAGTGCCCAATCGACTCAGAATGGTCATCAAGTGCAAGTGCAAGTGCAACATGACCAAGTATTAACTTTCATGAACTATTCATAATAAAATATGTAAGTTACATTTTTCTGTTTCATTTTCCCCGAATTGTCACATGTCACTTTTTTTGTTGCCGCCACTGTATATATATATATATATATATATATATATATATATATATATATATATATATATATATATATATATATATATATATATATATATATATAAGTAAAAGAACTCAATGGCGAGTTATGATATATGATAGTGAAATCACTGTATAGGAGCCAAAAGTTTGATTTACGAGACCAGTCTCAGTATGCAGTTTATTATACCCTCTTCAGTCGTATACTGAGAATGTGATTGTTACAAAAGTCTATAAATTGCGTACAGATCAGGAAAAAAGAAAAAAACACAAAGAAACACAAAACGGGGAAAAAAGGTCATTAATCAGGGGGTGCCAGTCTAAGATCGTTGACTAAGCTGTTTACGATGAGGTTACGGGAATGGAGGCTGCATTTCAATTGCCCATCTGACAAATTAAATTTGGGAATTTCTCCGATTAATATAGATTCTGCTATTTTTATTTTACAAAAAATCTTTACAATTATATATGATTCGTGCCTTTGAATAGTCAATTTGGTGGTTGAAATTGCTAATATGATTAAAAATACTGGATGTTTTGTAATTCGTTTTGTTAAGGTTCTTCCGGTCTCGTCTCTCCTATGTAAAATGAAGGACAGTTTGTAGAGCCATACGGGATTAAATATACACCCGCTTCGAGGCTACCATTTTTGGCCTAAGCTTCTGTAACTTACCAGTCTAATTTGCGTAGGGAAAGCGACTCATTCCCCCCCCCCCCCTTGTGCCCCACTTCCATTTTTCCCCTTCGGACTGAAGGATATAAATGGGGCCGTGAGGCCTTTTAATTTATTCTGTTGCGAGAATTCTGACTGATTGCTCCGCTGAATCGTTGTCCCTCACTTACCTTTAACGTTGTTCATTTTGGGGGGAGACCCGTACTGGATTCCTTCGTGCAGCGAGGATTTTTTGCCATTGATTCCTGGCAGCGTTGTCGCTGCCCCTCTGTCGGCTGCATCGAATTGTGCTCTTCCAGTTACGTTTACAAGTGTTCTCCTTTGAGAACCCATTCACACTGGGCACGTGAAAGCTCTCCCATAGTCACCTCGCCATCTCCTCTTTGGGGAATTCTTTCATCTCTAATTCCTTCTCTCGGATCGTTGGGCCTTCGAGTCATCGTTCCCCGTGATCTCGACTCCTTTCGTCCCGATTTCGTCGTCTGTGGGTTTCTCCTCTCCGAAGACCGTCGACCCCTGTGGACTTGGGGGGAATTCACTAATCGCTTGGGTTTCCGACGTGGGTTATTGCTTCACTGCTCTGGTATCAGGTATTTTGGAGTATCTCTTTCTTTTTACGTCCTTTTTAAATTAATTAGTTTTATTCATGTAACTTTGGGCCTTCGGGTAAGGGACGTAAGACAGGGAGGTAATTCCGGGACCACCTGTCACTGATTTGCGTAAGGAAAGCGACTCATTTCCTCCCCCTCCCCTTGTGCCCCACTTCCCCTTTTTACCCTTCGGCCTGAAAGATATAAATGGGGCCATGAGGCTTTTTAATTTATTTAATTTTCAACGGCGCGTGTCGTTTCGGCTTTAGGCAAATTATTCATAGAACCCAATTTTGTATGCGCGAATATCTATTTGGTTAGAACGACTTGTGGCCGTTAGATGGTGATAAGCATTTGTGACTTTTCTTATTATTTGATGTACCCCCGTATAATTTGTTAACAGTCAATTTATTTCATTTTGATGTTGATGTAAATAATACTGTAAATACTTTTATGTGTGTATTCATTTAACCCCCTGCGGATACCTCGTAATTTAGCACCGTCCTGGTGAGATTAATAATAATGTTGCCATTTCTAGATGTTAATGTCTCTCGTACCCCTTCCGGCATTCGATCTCTCGTACCCCTTCCGGCATTCGATCTCTCGTACCCCTTCCGGCATTCGATCTCTCGTACCCCTTCCGGAATTCGAACGTGTGTTTTTAGAAAACCAACTTTCCCAGGGCAGGGTTTAAATTTCTTTAGTTTCTGTGATTTAACAAACAAAATTGGCGCCATTAAAACACTCCTCTTCAGAGGTTTTAATTTGTCTTCCACTTATCTTAGTATGTAGATTGAATTCAAATTTTTAAAAGAATACTTTGTAAAAAATGATTACCCCTTATCTTTAGTTGAAAGCTGTATTAGGAAGTTCCTCTTCAGGCTTTATAACCCCTCCACTTCTTTTAATGTCCCGAAGGAAATCAGGTATGTCCTGTTACCAGACATCAGCCCTTGTAATGACCTTCTCGGAAAACGTTTAATTTCCATTTTTAGGAAATTTTATTGTCAAATTAATTTTAAACTTATATTCATTAATGACAAAAATATTGGTAATTTCTTTAAAGTGAAGGATAGTATTCCGACGCCGTTTAGTTCGTGCATTGTATACAAATTCATTTGCCCTAGCTGTAAGTTGGGGACCTATATAGGAAGCACAGTACGTACTCTCCAGTCGCGTTTTTGTTCTCACATGGGAATTCGCCATAGAACCGGTAAAACATTAAGTAACAAAGAGTTTTCTTCCATCAGGAAACATGCTATTGAGTGTAAAACAGACGTGTCCTTAAATGATTTTTCTGTCTTAAAATTTGCTCAATCTATTTCATCTCTCCGCATTAAAGAATCACTCTGTATTAAATACAACCACCCAAATTTAAATGAGGACACGTCATCCTTTCCTCTGCTTATAACTTAACCAAGCTGTCTTCATTCTTTGAATTCCTTCCTGTTTTCACTCGTCATTGTGATCCGACCATGTAAGGTAATGTTTCAGTGTCTATATTTTAGTTTTACCTTTTGTTTGTATCCAATTCTCTATTTTTCCATTTTGATTGTTTAATTTTGTAATATTACGTTTATTTTGTTTGTCCTTAATTGATAGTATCTCTTTACAAATATTTTGCTGTTCTTTACCTCACTATTTTGTTTGTTCATTAACGTAACGTTCATTTTATATTTTTAACGTCATTTTTATAATTTTCTCTGATCTGTGGTTTTTAACTTTGAACTTGTGCTGTTATTTATGTTTTTAGACTTTGTTTTTAGCTCCTGAAGATGGGTTTTATAATAACCCGAAACGTTGGAATTAAAGATGGGACCCGCCTTCTTCGTTTTGTCTTTCTTACTGAATATAAGACTCAAGATTTGTAGAAGAAATCTAGATGAATATATATATATATATATATATATATATATATATATATATATATATATATATATATATATATATATATATATGAGGAATTAAAACACATTCTCCGAAGACAATTTAATTCAGAACAGTTTCGGTGTATCTCACACCCTTTTTCAACTGACACTGGGCAAAAAATATAAGAGAAAAGCATAACACAAGATCCCTTCTTTTTCCCCCCAATTCCCTACTTGTGGCTAATCTGAGGGGGGGAGGGTAGGCCTAAACATATTGAAGGGCTGACATTTTACTATTTTATTTATTTGCGATCTTATTACAGGATTAAAAGAAAATTGACCTTCAGATAGATTTAAATTAGGAACTGACGATATCAAGCTCGATTCTACGATTCTTCTCTTAACATAGTTAGCCGATTTAAATACCATTTTACTTCCATTGAAATCGATCGTATGATTCTTGTCTCTAACATGGCAGAATATTCCACTACTTTCGCTGCCCACTCTAATATCTCTTTTGTGTTCGTACAATCTCTTGTCTAGATTTCTCCCCGTTTTCCCTATATAAACTTTATGGCAATCGTTGCATGGTACTGCATATACTCCTATGTTATGATGTTCTTTGGGTTTCCTGGCCATCATCAATTGGTTTAAGGAATTATTATATTTAAAGGCTAGATTAATACCCGATTTTCCAAATATGTCCTTTAAACTATTTAATTTATTGTTAAATGGCAATGTTATACATTTGTTGAAGTCATTAGTGCGGGAAGGCTTATTACCATAGAATGTTTTCCTAGCTGCAAAATGGGCAGACGATATGAACCAATCGGGGTAATACAAATTAGAAAAAATGGTCCTGATAATGACAATTTCTTCATCTAAATAGGAAGGATGACATATTTTGTATGCTCTAAGGAAAAGGTTAGAAATTACCGATTTTTTAACAGTATTATCGTGAAACGAAAAATAATGTATATAGGCATTCGAGTGGGTTGGTTTCCTATACACGTCAAGTTTGAATTCATGGTGATCTTTATTAATGAGGACATCTAAAAAGGGTAATAAATTATCATATTCCCATTCATATTTAAATTTGATGGAGACATGCAAATTATTCAAATTATTAAAAAAGGTATCAAAATCATGGACATTAGGCCATACAGAAAATACATCGTCAATGTACCTTAATCATATAAAGTTAGGGGGAGAAATTGTGGGAAGGAGTTTAGTCTCAAAATATTCCATGAAGAGACATGCCAATATCGGAGATAAACTATTTCCCATGCTAAGGCCAAATATTTGTCTATAAAACTCATTATTTACTCGAAACACATTGTCAGAGAGACATAATTCAACTAAATCGATAAATTTACTCGTAGAAATGGGAAGATCCAAGTTAAGTCTAGGCATGATTTCCCGCAGAAGGCCCATGGTTTGGTCAACCGGAACTTTGGTAAACAAAGAGTTTACATCAAAGTTCAAAAGTTTTCCATCCGGTAATTGCAATGGCCATGATTTTGATACCTTTTTTAATAATTTGAATAATTTGCATGTCTCCATCAAATTTAAATATGAATGTGAATATGATAATAAAGTTACCCTTTTTAGATGTCCTCATTAAAAAGATCACCCTGAATTCAAACTTGACGTGTATAGGAAACCAACCCACTCGAATGCCTATATACATTATTTTTCGTTTCACGATAATACTGTTAAAAAATCGGTAATTTCTAACCTTTTCCTTAGAGCATATAAAATATGTCATCCTTCTTATTTAGATGAAGAAATTATCATTATCAGGACCATTTTTTCTAATTTGTATTACCCCGATTGGTTCATATCGTCTGCACATTTTGCAGCTAGGAAAACATTCTATGGTAATAAGCCTTCCCGCACTAATGACTTCAACAAATGTATAACATTGCCATTTAACAATAAATTAAATAGTTTAAAGGACATATTTGGAAAATCGGGTATTAATCTAGCCTTTAAATATAATAATTCCTTAAACCAATTGATGATGGCCAGGAAACCCAAAGAACATCATAACATAGGAGTATATGCAGTACCATGCAACGATTGCCATAAAGTTTATATAGGGAAAACGGGGAGAAATCTAGACAAGAGATTGTACGAACACAAAAGAGATATTAGAGTGGGCAGCGAAAGTAGTGGAATATTCTGCCATGTTAGAGACAAGAATCATACGATCGATTTCAATGGAAGTAAAATGTTATTTAAATCGGCCAACTATGTTAAGAGAAGAATCGTAGAATCGAGCTTGATATCGTCAGTTCCTAATTTAAATCTATCTGAGGGTCAATTTTCTTTTAATCCTGTAATAAGATCGCAAATAAATAAAATAGTAAAATGTCAGCCCTTCAATATGTTTAGGCCTAACCCCCCCCCCCCAGATTAGCCACAAGTAGGGGATTGGGTGGAAAAAGAGGGGATCTTGTGTTATGCTTTTCTCTTATATTTTCTGCCCAGTGTCAGTTGAAAAAGGGTGTGAGATACACCGAAACTGTTCTGAATTAAATTGTCTTCGGAGAATGTGGTTTAATTCCTCATCTTTTCTTGCGATATTGCATTAATTTTTATCATATATATATATATAAATATATATATATATATATATATATATATATATATATATATATATATATATATATATATATATATATATATTAGACTGATCCATCCCATATAGGTGATTTTTCAAAGTTTAGGAATTTTTCCTCCACAAAGTTATTTTTGTTCGTCTATCGATACAAGATATATGTGTGAAATTTGGTGAGATTCAGCACGAAATTACTGTCTGCGCTCCCCATGATTGTTTTTGTCTCCCTGTGTTCCCAGCATGAATCGACGAAGTGATCCGAAGTGGTGGCTGATTGGTTGCCCTCTGGACAGGTACTCCACCTCCCGTCTCCGGACACGTGGTGAGGCTTTGAGATACGAGGGGGGCTCAATAAGTTTTGCAATTCGGATATAAGGAAACGAGATATGAGGAAAAGTGTTTTATTATTTTTCAATATAACTACCCTCGACTTCAATGCACTTGCGCCACTTATCCCTGAGGCTTCGAATTCCCGACAACCAGAAATCTCCTGACTGCTCTTCAATCCACTCTTGGACGGCGAGCTGGACATCTTCATCGTCCCCAAACCGGCGTCCACGCAGTGCAGCCTTGAGCTGGCGGAATAAAAAGTAGTCGCTAGGGGCCAGATCTGGACTGTAGGGGGGATGGTTGAGCTCCTTGAATCCGCACTCGCGCAGGGCAGCTTGTGCAACTCTGGCCTTGTGGACTTTGACGACGTTGAAGTCGATCATGTGGCGTGAGGTTTCTAGGGACCCAACGGGCAGAGACCTTGGTCATGGACAAATTGTCGTGGATGATGTTGATAACACTTCCATGTGATATTCCAAGTTCTAGCTCGATTTCTTCGACCTTCACCCGTCGATTTTCGAGGATCATGCTCTACACACGGGCCACACTGTCCTCGTTGGTCACGTCTGACGGGCGTCCTGGACGGGGGTCAGCTTCAAGGGACTCAGGACCATAGCGGAACTCCCTATTCCAGCGAGCAATGGTTGCATAGGAAGGGGCGGTGTCGGTGTACACTTCAACTATGCGTTCATGGATCTTTTTTGCATTCTTGCCTTCCTTGGCCAAAAATTTGATCACTGCGCTGTGCTCAACCTTCTCCATTGTTTGTGACTGACGATCTGCGATCAGCTACTGCTTCTTAACTAGACGAGGCAGGAGCGTGCGGCTGCAGGCCCTGACTTGTCATAACTTGTCCTAACACTCCCACAAACAGCCATCTCCCTTCCTTTGTTTTCCGGTGTAGCGGATCGACAGCTGCATCCGCTCCCTCGAGAAGATGAACCTCGAGTACCAGACTCGAAAGAAGAGCCTGATGAAGACTACACAAGGGTATAACGACCAAGATGCTGTATTGAAGAGCACTCCAGTTGAGGTCTTCAACATCGGGACTCGGGACGCCCTCCCCATTATGAAGAATGAAGAGGACCGAGAGTTCTACCGGAAACAGCACCACGAAGGTCTTCTCCTGAAGCCTGGAAGGAGAGGATATGGTCACAGCGGAAAAAGGCCGAAAACTAAGCCGGGAAGAGGAAGGAGAGCGACGACGGCGACGATACGAGGAGAGGGGGGACCGGTCCTCCCAGGGAGCAGTTGCTGCACTTCCCTCGTCCACTTCCTCCTTATCTCCGGTATCGTAAGACGAGGAGTACGACCACACTCCGGTGAACTTCGACAACTACAACGCTGACGCCCAAAAGGACGAAGAATATCTTCACGGATCCGTCAGTTGCAGGTGGTCTCGATCGCGTGGACCTCACATACCGGAAGGGTGTTTGGCCATGACTTGTCGGACCTGACGCTCTCACGAAGCTCCGTGCAGTGGTCTCGTCGCCTTGCGCGGACTGGTGCCGCAGCCCAGGATGAAGAAGACCACGGATGACGGCCCTCTTCTTCTCCATTGGGACAGCAAGCAGTTGCCCAATGTAAGCGGCGAGAGTGGATCGGTACACAAATGATTGAGCTGCCGTGCTCGTCACGAGCCCCGAGGACTTCGAGAGGCTGCTCGGTGTTCCCAAAATCGAGAGGGAGACGGAAGAAACCCGCGTAGCTGCTTGTGTCGCCACCATTGACCAGTGGGCTCTTCGATCGAAGATCCGTGGCCTTGTGTTTGACACGACATCCTTCAACACAGGTCTTCACAGCGGAGCGTGCACCATCACCAAGGAGGCATTGGAGCGTAAGCTGGTGTGGATTCCTTGCCGGTACCACGTCCTCGAACTCCTCCTTTCGCTCGCCTTCAGGTCCGCCTTTGGCCCCCCCACAGGGCCGGAGACTGGACTATTCAATCGCTTGCAGGAGTAGCGCAAAGTGAACCAGGCAGCCTTTGTTCTCCCCACGGACCAGTTGTTCGAGCAGCAAGGGCTCCAGCACTTGCAAACGGTAATTGTCGACTATCTGGAACGGGCCCGGTAGGATCAGCAGCCGAGAGCCGACTACAAGGAGTTGCTGCTCCTCAGCTACATCTTCCTCGGCGGAAAAAAACATCCCGGCCACGTTCCGGTCTCCTGGCACCGCTCATCACGCCAGGTGGATTGTTAAGGCCTTGTACTCCTTCAAGTTCTCCCTCTTTCAATCCCAAGTCCACGTCACAGCCAGGGATGCTAAGGCCCTTCTCTCGCTGTCGGTCTTCTCGTCGCAGCTTTACCTACGAGCTTGGAATGAGGCCCATCAATCCGTCAAGGCTCCTCTCAACGACCTGCGCTTGCTTCAAGCCCTCAAGAGATACCGGGACAAGGCCATTGCCCAGCCAGTCACTGCTGCCTTCGAGCGACACCTTTGGTTCCTGTGCGAGCACTTGGCCAGACTGGCGTTCTTCGACCAGCACGTGCCCCTCGAAGTGAAGCGGAGAATGGTGACCCGGCTCCAGGAACCAAAGATGGGTGTGCTCCATCGACGCGTGTCACCCTTCGAAGATAGCTCCGTTACCATCGATCAGTTCATCACGCGTCGGTCTGCCACCATCTTTGATCTGCTGATGGAAGATGGGAAGAAGATGGCGTAGGAGGGGTTCCTCCTCCAAGATGGAGGATGGAGGATGAGACCTTCATCGCACTGGCGGCAAATGCTTGGAACCCTGATGAAGGCTGGATGTCATCCAGGAAGGGAATGTGAACCCTATTTTGTGTTTCTGAAGGCAGACAAAGTGTGCATTTCCTTTGTTTCAATTTTCATTACTAAGTAAGGATCATTTGTCGGTTCTTATTCACCCTGATGATAACGTCTGGAGAGGGGCCACTAGTGGACGACTTGAAGGCCCGGGCGCGGACACTAAATAAAGGACTATCAACGTGAAGTTTTGTGGATATGTTGTTAACTAAGAAAGCAATAAAAAGCAGTTTATGGAGCAAGTCTTTTCCAAAGTTCCTTTTTTGGGGACCAATTTAATACGGACTCGGTCCTCCTTTTACTTTCTAAACAGCGTCGATGCGTCTTGGAATTGATTCACTCAGCTTCCTGACTTCATTGAGAGGAATCTTGAGCCATTCTTCTTGCAATACCTGCTCCAGCTGTTTCAGACACGATAGTGGAGGGTAACAATTTCTAACTTGTAATATACAAATTTGAATATTACCACATCTGCTGCTCCCCATTTCCCATATATTTATATATATTTATAATGTCATATCCTTGAGAATGGGTTCCTACCCGAAACGTCCGGACCAAGAAGTTAATATATAATAATGAACTTCCTAAATTTAGCCTGCTTATTTTTCCTAAAAATACGTATACGCTTTGGCAACGCGCAACCCCTCTGCTCTCTTAATATATATATATATATATATATATATATATATATATATATATATATATATATATATATATATATATATATATATATATATATATATATATATATATATATATATATATATATTAGCAGAGATATCCGTCATTTCTCCGAAAAAATATGCGTTCGGAAATAAAGTAAGACTTTTTATCCAGGAAATTGCCCAGGAAAAAAAGTCATGTCGTAATTAATTCGAAATGACCATTGTTTGAAATTCTTATATTGTGGCCTAAAAATATGTTTAATTACTGATTATTAGAGAAATAGGGTGAGAGAAGTGGACTAAGAGGGTTAAAATGGTTAGGGAATATATTGAGGACTAGGGGGAGGGGAAGGAATGGGGAGAAGTGAGTGAATGGAGAAGGAAAAAGAGTAGATGAAGTGTTAGGGGTAGAAGAAGAATAAGACGAGAGGGTAGGGGAAAATGGAGATGAGAGGGTGGAAATTATCAAAATCGTTTTGAAAGATTAAAGAGGCCGAAGGCCAACAGCCTGAAGCGCTGAGGGCCAGTGCAGCTTATCAAGTTACATGTTAAAGACTTGAGGATTGCTGTACTATTATTTTATTCAATGAAGTAGCCGTCGGCCTCAACCACTCACTGACTCCAGGCGGCGTCGGAACGTGCTGCAGGCCTTCTCGTTGGTCCCCCTATTTAACTGGGTAAAAATGTGTTGATATTGGACCTAAGCTACACCTTAGCTCCACAGAGTTTGGAGGTCAGATGTTGAGAGTGATGTAGTTAAAGAAATTGTCTGATAGCCAAGCCTAGATCTTCCTCCTTGTTTGGCATGGTGCAGAGTCCTACTGTCGCACGTACAGCCTTCCAACGCCCACGTTCTGGATCCAGGCACTTCTTGTAGCCCTCCGGGAAGATAAACGTGACCCTCGCTATTGACTACCCAAAACACCATGATGTGGAGCTGGAACTTGGTCTTCATGACTCTCGATACATCTTTTAGGGACACAACAAGCCAGCGGTTCTTTTGTGAGTTCACCCCCTGGTCCTGGGCCGGTTAGAATGGTATTCCGTTTTTCATGGTAATAGCGAGCGATGGCCATAGCATCAGTGTTGAAAGCGTGGTGACATCACGAGAAACGGAAGCCAGTCCTCTCTTTGTGGTTTCAATGGATTTGCTGCTTGAACCCCCCCTCCCCCCTCTTTTGTCTTGGTGTGGCTGCCCTAAGGTTGCTGAGTGGTCGGAAGAAGATTTAGATGCACTTGCGATCAAAATTAACTTGTGATCACTGAGTTTAATTTAGCGCTCACTGCACGTAAGAGTAGCCAATCTCCGGCGTCATCAATGACGAGGTCTTCCCAAGGAGAGTAAGAGAGCGCGACCATGTACAGATTTATTGTTACTGTAGAAAGAGCGTTGTGTGATGGAGGAGGAGTTCTGATTCAGAGGGAGGCAGAAAGAGAATTGTATGCGGGCAGAGGGCCGAAGTGAGTGAGTCAGAGTCGTTAGTCGACTCAGTAATGTCTCGATTCAGTATGACTTGCACCAAATCAATTTTAATCCTAATCATTTCGGTCAAACCCCAGGGATAGAATCCGCCATTCATATCTCATTTCCACTTTTGCACCGTGATCATTGAATTCGGTGATACAATTAACTAAGGTTTTCAATATTAAACAAAGATTCTGGAAACTTTCGTGATCATTCTGCTCTAGCCTTTGTCATTTCATTGCTGTAACTTTCACTCACGTAATTCCCTCGTTATTTTCTCTCTATTAAATTATTTATTGTTGCATTTAGTCGTTTCCCTTTTTTAATAAACTTTATATGTGAGTATAGAAAGAGCATTTAAGGTCAAAGACACCCGCATATACACCCACACACCCAAAATACTTGGTGTAACATTAATAACTTTCAAATAGCACGTCACAAAACACACATCTGTACCAAGACTCAGCGCTCTTAAATCACTCAACATACATACAACAATCGGACCAAAATAAACAAACCCCCAATTTATAAACAATTCATACGTTCAGTAACGGATTATGCAAGCCCTGCTTGGCTCCCTAACCTCTCTCAAAGATACTTCAACCCTCTCCAGACCACACAAAGCCCTAGAGAATCACAGGATCCACAGCTACTACACACATAGACCACCTACACTTGAAACCAAAGGCCTCAGGTCAAGAATGAACTTGACATGAGACATAAAAATACTAGCCGTACCCTTTATAAGCCCAGAGCACCCACTACATTACAAGGCGGAAAACGCTCTCACATTAATAAACATTAAAACAACACTCCACTCAACTCTCTCTCTATCTATTCACTTTCACACAAACAAAGCCTTGCTGCTGTGGAGATTGCGCAGCCATCCTTTCTTAGTGTCTCGGGGCTGTTCTGCCAACATCCTGAGGAACAACAGAACATAATAATCCTTTGTTACACTTTTTGCAACCAGCAAACTACAGTACAACAAACAAATAATCCCGTATCATTTTGCCAAAGATTCGACTCCCCATAAATAGACTATCAACAGTTCTTTGTGTCCCACTGTATAAAGGCTTCAATACAGCATCCTTCCCTCCCATACTGGACGCTACTTCCTCTGAAATTGACCTCAATGACTTCCTTCGTTCTGATTCCTGGACCCTCTCCTCCTGCTACGATGTCGATGCGTTGATAGAGATCATTTCACTTCTCATTCATAATCTCAGTTCATTACTTGCTAAAGTTGAGTATTATTTTTGTAATAAAATGGTCTTGCAAATTGACTTTTAATTCAACCTGCATTTCAAGAAAAAGAATGCAAGTCTAGCAGCCGAATTGCTGTATAAAACTATACCGAATAAGAAAAAACACAGCATTCGTGTTTATAGGATTTGGGGAAGCAACGTCAAGCACTCTAAAATGGTAACCATCATGCAATGAATCTTCACCTTCGTTTACAAAGTGGTAACTCAGGAGTGACATTCACCTTTATTGAAGACACCCGGAGTGACCCCTGCATTCCCCATATGTATTAGGTTGAGGAATAAGTTCTTGCGTTTTTAATAATGTTGCATTGGTTTAAGTTTTGTTGACGTAATTTGTGCACATATTAAGAAACAATAATAAATAATTAGAGCAAAATTTTCAAAGGTTAGGCTACGTCTCTTAACAGCGTAGACTATTAGGCTTTTGCTTAGGCTACGTCTTGAAGTTGAGTAATAAGTCATTGCGGTTTATTTAAAAGTTGTGTTAATTTAATTTTTGTTCTGTACCCGGAAAATGGAATGTCAAGTTGATGATAGAAAGGCTCATTTTCGACTCTTGTTGTTATTCATTTCCAATCGAGACGAGAACAATGCAAACGCAGCCAAAGCTCGTCGCGAAATTTGTGCTGTGTAAGGAGAAATTGTTTCATCAGAAAGGACAGCTCAATGGCGGTTTTCACGTTTCAAAAACGGTCATTTCAATCTTAATAACGAAGAACGTTCTGGTCGCCCCATTAAGTTGGATGAAGATTGATTGAACGACCTTCTTCATGAAAATCCTCATCACTCGACTAGAGAATTGGCTGTACAATTGGCGTGTGATCAAAAAACTGTAGTGAATCACCTTCATTCGATGGAGAAAGTTAAAAAACTCGATGCATGGGTTCTGAACGCTTTGAGCAAAGCAAAAACTTCAACGCTCTACGATTGCCGCAGGTTTGCTTGCTCGTCACAAGGCTAGTCGTAGATATAAGGACAGATTTCTTCACCGCATCATCAGTGGCGACGAAAAGTGGTGTGTGTTCATGTCAAGATGAAGCATCGAAAACAATGGCTTAGCCCCAATAAAAAACCACTTCGCAATTAAAGCAAGGACTTCATCCACGAAAGACGATGCTCTGTGTGTGGTGGGATTGTGAAGGCCCTATTCTTTATGAGCTCCTTACGAACAACGAGATTGTCAATGCAGAACTACGTTCAACGAATGTATCGACTCGCCGAAGCTATTCGTGAAAAGCGACCTCATCGACATTATGGAGTCCTTCTTCAACACAACAATGCTCGTCCTCACATTGCCAATATGACAAAAGCAGACATCCAAACGATTAATTGGGAAATCCTGCCGCATCCTCCATATTCGCCAAACTTGGCTACATCGGATTTCCATCTGTTCCGATCGCTCTCCAACAATTTGCACGGCGTTTCGTTCAATACTGATGTGGAATTAAGAATCTGGTTAGACGAATTGTTCAAGTCAAAATCCAGAGATTTTTATTGCAGAGGCATCGAAAAACTAGTTGAACCTTGGGAAGAAGTCGTAAATTACAACAAGGAATACATTATTGATTAAATTGCATATTGTTATCAATTAAAAATTAAGTTTTTCTAAAATTGTTAATGGTAATGAATAAATTTGATAAAACCGCAAGAATTTATTCCTCAACCCAATAGATTTTTGCAATACCTTTAACTTTCTTCAACGCAATTGCAATCATGGATCACGGGATCACAACAACCAGGGACCCTATCCAAAGACTTCGTGATTGAAGAAGACAGCACTAACCCTCATCAAAGAAGAGCTTACAATCCTCTCACTGAGGCAGCAATTAATCTCCACGGGACGATCAAAATTCAGTTCGCGCAACTTTCTCACTCTTAATCGGATCACTCTTCTGAAAGTAATGCAACGTCAACAATTTTCAACATGTAGTCGCAGATATGAGTGTAAACCCCTTTTCTAGCTGAATTGATAGATCTGTAAAGTGCTTGCACGCTTCAATGCCCCAAATCACATCAACTCCTCGAGATCTTGTTTCCACCGGTATTCCTGATGATCAGCGCTCTCTGACAGCGCAACCAACTCCGCCTTGGTGACGTCTTCTACAAAGAGTAGATGCTAGTATGTATAATCGCACTTTCCGTCACCAAGCCAGAAAATGTTCTCCTCTTTGCAAATCTCAATTTGGGGAACACAATCGCTCCAAATCAGCCATTGGAGCAGTGCAGGGTTAAAACCTTTGGCCCCTTTGGTCCGGGACCCCTTTACAGGATTGGATTTTCTGGTTGACAGTGGTTCGAGTCTCCATCATACCGGCGTTGTAAGATGTCAGAGGAGTACCTCCGATATCTTCATCTCTGCATAACTTATCAGGTGAGTCAATTCCTGTCTATCACAAAAATCGCCCATGGAATTTTTTTAATTGCAAGTCGCAGTCATAGAGGACGATTTTCTGCAACATTTCTCACTTATCGTTGAATTGAAATGATGCGGTCTCAAAGACCAGGTGTTCTAATGCCTTATTCATGGCTCTCCCTCACTTTCCATGACCCGCGTGTCACTCTGACTGTGACCGTTCACGGGCTTGGCTCAATAAGTTCCACATTCAATCATTCTGCTGCACACCACGCTATTCATGCCCAATATGTAAAACTACTAGCATCCTTCCCTGAAATAACTTCCCCTTGGTGTGTGGGCAGCCAGTTAAACACAGCCAAACACTATATACAAACAATTGATCCGTATGTCCAAAAACTGAAGGACGCCAAAGAGAAATTTGCGCAGATGGAAATAAATGTATATTAGGCGTATTTGTGACTTCCATGCTTTAAAAAGAGTCACTAAAACTGCAAGATACCATGTTCCTTGCATGTCTTACTTTACTTCACCTATTGCAGATGCAAAACTCTATGTCACGCTTGATCTTCTAAAAGCGTTCATTAAGTACCTTTAGAATATTGAAGCGTGGAGAAGACGGACGTCTGCGCTTAATTTGATCCCTATGACTTTCTTTTTATGACACGTGGTCTAGGATCGTCTGTCCGAACATTTGTGCGTTTCTAAAACGAAGTTTTAGGTAATCTCCCCTTTGTCTATTCCTTCATCGACGGCATTCTGGTTTATTCACCAGATCATGCAACACACATTCACACCGGGGCAACTCTTTGAACGTTTTCGAATTCCCGCGCACCTTTTAACCAACGAGCATATCTAATCGCTTCTTGACAGAGTACAAGCCATAAAAATCCCTGCACTCCGACGAGCTATAAATACCTCAGAGATTTAGGTATTTTTTTTACTTTGCCCGTAAGCATGTTAAAGATTCTCCCAACATCTTAGGGCCTATTAACAAACTCCTCATTAAAGGTGGACGCAAACACACCAAATCCATCTAAATTGGTTTCAAAATAGGAATGACGCTTTTATTGTGGCCATAGCCGCGATCACAAAAGCCATTGAACTGGACCACCCATTAGCTGCTGCTCCCATCAGGATTATAACAAATGCAAGCGCAGAGGGATAGAGAGCCGCTCTTGAACAACTGCAAGGAAATAAATGGAACCCATTATGTTTTTCTCGGATAGTTTCAGCTCTCCACAGAAAAAGGTCCCCATCTTTATTCGATAGCTCTGCACAGTATTTTAAGGGCGAAAATGTCGTTTCCCTAATTCAATGTCTATGATCACCGAACGATCGTAGAGCTAGCCCAGATCGCTTCAGTCAGTATAATTCCCTTGTCGATCATTTATTTTTTTTAAATTTTAAGAGCCTATCTGGCGACTACTCACTTGGGCACAAGTCGCCGCACTCACGACAGCCTAGCACTAAGCTACTTTAAAATAAGAATATGCAAAAAAAAACAACAATATCAATAAAAAGGGAAAATGGCAACAAGGACGAAGCAAGCTCAGGCGTCGGGGGAAGGTCCGCCTCCACCCCGGTGCAGGAACGTGCAAACCTTAAAGAAAACAACAAAAAAAATAGTTAAATAAAGGGGAGAAGGCCAGCCTCCCCCCAAAAGTCTATAAGTTAACCAGTCAATGTGCAAGAACTCGTCCCGAGTACAAGGGACAGGTGGTAGCGACCCCGCCCATCCCGGTACCGGAACAGGTAACGTGCGCGAAGATCACACAGACTGGGACATTCGACAAGAATGTGCCGAAGTCTGGGGAACGACGCAGTCGTCGCAATAGGGCACAGGCGAGCGCTCCATCAAATAGCGATGCGTCACACGAGTGTGTCCGATTCGGAGACGACAGAAAGCGACCTGAAGCCGCCGCGGCATTGGGGGATAGGTCCATGGGAACAGTCGCGGAGCAATGGCACGCAACTTTAAGTTCCCTTCGACCGTCTCCCATCTTCTTTTCCAAGCAGCCCGAAGAGCTGCTCGTATTACTGCCATGTAGTCGGTGTGAGGAAGAGCGAAACACTGGTCCGGTCGCAGAGTCCTCGCGGACTCTTTGGCGCACTCATCGGCGCGCTCATTCCCCGCAATTCCTACATGTCCAGGAACCCAGCAGAAGATAATCTCGACATCTGCCCGGCTCGACAAAACCGTGGCGTCACGGTTTCGCGAACCAGGGGATGCGGAGATTCCAATGCCTAGAAGAGCACTCAGGGCTCTTTGTGAGTTGCTATAGATCACAATCCGGTCTCCGAACCGGGCACGTCGCGTAATCTCCCGTACCGAGTGGTGTATTGCCACCAGCTCGGCCGTGAAGACAGACGCAGCGCCTGGCAGAGCCCCACTAACTTCAAACAGAGGGGATACTACATGGAAACCGCCCCCCTCTTCAGACTTGGAACAAGAATTGTGTTCCAAAAAGGCCGAACGCAATACTCCCGGCCCTGTAGAAGCTTTGGGAGAAGAGGCGTGGAGACATATATTCAGAGCTGGTAAACTCCAGGGTGGCATCCTGGATAGAACCAGGGGCGACACCGATCCAACAGCTATAGCCATCTCTCAAAGAAGTTTCCTAGGCCTAAACACAAAGGGCTTAGGGTCTGACTGGCATCTCTCAGCAGCAAAGGCACCGTCGAGTTTAGCTGCGGATACAGTGAGAGCTGTTGGCTACTGAGGGAGGCGCCAGGCTCGCGCGTAGAGTAGGTGAAATCTCAAAGGGAGACGTGCGGAAAGCACCGTTCGCCAGGTAATGCCAATGTGGTGGATCCACTCCACCTTCCGCAATACACGCAAGGCTGCGGATGCATAAAACTCGCATCCATAGTCGCGCAACGAAAGCATGAAGGACCAATAAAAAAGTATGACAGTAGCTCTATCAGTGATAAACGTTAGGAAACGAAGAATATTCATGGTGCGGGTACAAAAGACCATAAGACTGCGAATATGAGCCACCCAGGTGAGGCGTCGGTCAAATACAAGACAAGGGAAACGGTGCGAGTCCACCAATTCTAGGCGAACCCCATTTAGAAAAAAAAGTGGGTCAGGGTGGAGCCGTGGATGGCGGCAGAAGTGCACCATGCTGGTCTTGGCCAAGGGAAACAGAAGTCTGTGTGCTTTGACATAGCGAGAGACGCGGTTCAGTGCCTATTGTAGTCGACATTCCAGAGTTGGAATTTGGGCCGCGCAAAAAGATATCGAAAGGTCGTGGACGTAGAGCGTAGCGAGAACATCTTCCACCAGTACCGAGCTGATGCCGTTGATGCCCATAGCAAAGAATGTAACAAAGAGGAAACCTCCCTGCGGGACACCGTATTCCTGCTCCAGTCGGCCGGGGAAGGCCCCCACCACCGCTACGCGGAATCGAGGATCTCGCAAGAATTCAGATATAAAGAATGGGAGGCCTCCCCTCGCCTCCATCGTGTGGAGAGTCTCCATGATACCGTATCGCCATGCGATAACATAGGACTCCTCCAAATTGAAAAACACCGTAGCGTAGTGCTGTCCACGAAGGAAGGCTTCGCAGAGGGCATTTTGCAGTCGGTGCAGAGCATCTGACGTGGAGTGCAACTTGCGGAAACCGCCCTGGGTAGAGAGGTTGTCTCCACTGTCCAGATCCTGGTGAACAAATCTAGCAGAATGCCAATGCCTCGCTCGCCCAGGTGTAAAAGCATGGCGTACAGGACATCGTCCGGACCAGAAACGGTGTCCGCGCACGAAGCAAGAACGGAACATAACTCACTCAGAGTAATTCTGTCGTTGAAAGGTTCTCCACTTCTGGACATAAAGACCAGTGAATGCTGGCGGAGGAGCATCCTGAGTAGAGAATGCGGAGAAAGCGGTCGGGAAGGACTCTGCCACAGAGGGGGTTTCGAGATTGCTGTCTCATTCTCAAGGAGAAAGGGAGGTAGGTCCTGCGAGAACTTGCCACTAATCCTTTTGACTTGCTTCCACACATCTGCTAGAGGTGTCTTCCCGTTAATCGAAGACACGTATGCCAGCCAAGAAGAACGGCGGGTATGCTTCGAAATATACCGGAACATGGCCCTAGCTCGATCAAATTCACCGAAAGTGAAATCGATTGGGCGGCGCTTATAGCGCATGTTGGCATGAGGTTTCTGTTTGAGGGCCGCCCCACACTCGGCTGAACACCACTGAAGCGGTCGACGTGCAAAACGGCCTGACATTCTAGGAATAGTAGTTAGGCCCACGGCGATGAAGTTGCCTGAGAAGAACTCAACGGCCTCATCTTCCGACCTAAACTCCTCCCCTGAGATAGAGAAATCAGTCATTTCCTGAAATGCGGCCCACCGCGCCAAGCACCATAGTGGCGGGCTCTCGGGTAACAGTGGCCCAGAAAATGATATTTGGATGGGAAAGTGATCCCTATCATGGAGGTCTTCGACTACCCCCCCCCCCCCAAAAAAAAAAATAAAATAAAATATCAGGCTGCGCATCCGAAGAGCATCAAAACAGGAAAACGAAGCGGTTTTCGGGTAGTGATGCGAAAACTCTCTCATTCCAGCTCGTCGATCAGGTCGGCAAGGACCTAACCCCTGAGATTGATCAAGTAGTCTCCCCAGAAAGAAGGTATATAAAGAGAAGCGAAGAACGGATACATCATGCCGGGTGTAAATGGCACATACTCCTGCTCTGCCCCATCAAATAGTGGTCGGGTCAAAAACCCGTATACCCGCCTGAGGTTGGGCAGGGGGCATGCGACCAGCATGGTGTCCTGCAAAAAGATAGCTAAGGGAAAAGGGGCGGAGACGAGCCTCCACAGCTCCTCCCAGTTGGCCAGGAGTCCGCGGCAATTCATTGAAGGAATATGCCCGCCACACCTAGCTGGGAGGAGAAGCAGGCGCCCTCTGAGAAGAGAAGCCCCTCACGGGAATGGTTGTACGCTTCCCGGAGGGAGAACTCCGGGCGCTATTGGCCGTACAATGCGTTGAAGGCGCTGTCGCATTCGAGGACTTATCGGTGAAGGTTAGGATCGCCATGCGAGTCATTTCCTCCCTGAGTCTCGAAACCTCTTTTACAGGATCCATCGTCTTCAAGACACTCAGGCTAGCACTAGATGTAGGCGTAATAGCGGAAGCTTCTTTAGTGCTGTCCTCATTTTAGGAGGCAGCTTTAGGAAGCCAGAAAGATAGCCTCACGAGCATGTTCAGGGGTGTTGCCTCCCAGGAGTCTAACGACTTCGACGCAGGGGCGCGGCCATTTGGCCTTACGAGAAACGGTCACACTGGAGGAGGGGGGAACCCTGGTTTTAGCCGTGGCTGGGTGTGAATCCTTTGTGCCGCCAACTGTACCAGGGAAGCACCCAGGGTGGTAGAACCAGTAAAAGGGTTCCGAGTGGGCGCGGAAACGACCGTGCTCGTATGCCTGGAGGGGCCAGGAGCAGAGGTTGTCTTTCTTAACATTGAGGCATAAGACGTACGTCCCAGGCAGCGATGGGCGATCCAGGAGCAAGTCCTTAAGCCTTGCGAAATGAGAGACGATCCTGGGCCTGAACGGCCAGGATTTCTTTCTCAAGGAGATACGCACCAGATTGCTTCGAAGAAGCGGGGTGCGGATCTCCGCAATTGACACACTTGGCCACACACGATTTGGACTTATCGTGTGCGGTCTTGGAGGAACTTACACAAACTTTGGGTAACCCCGACTTTGCATGTCGACAAGAGCGATTCGTATGGCCGAATCAGTGGCAGTAATAGCACCTCCGCGGCAGTGGCACGAATGCTTTCACGCGGTAGCGATACCAACCTGCACGCACAGAGTCAGGAAGCTTATCACCGTCGAACGTAACAAAGAGTATAGGGGTGTGTCTCTAGGACCCTCCCTCTTTTCTCATCACACGTTCGATCTTGACCTCTCCTTGGTCGGCCAGCTCTAATGCGATGTCTATAGTGTAGTCCACCTCAGAAGGATACGAAGCATTCGCGAAGAGGCTCCCGTCCGAGAAACGAGTCACCTTCAGCTCTCTACCAGTCAGGTTAGCTAGTGCTCTTTTCTGACGGAAC
The DNA here is from genome assembly GCA_963969495.1 of Ceratothoa steindachneri. Classification (NCBI taxonomy): domain Eukaryota; kingdom Metazoa; phylum Arthropoda; class Malacostraca; order Isopoda; family Cymothoidae; genus Ceratothoa; species Ceratothoa steindachneri. Next base: position 63,022,613 of record OZ018338.1, on the reverse strand, counting down.
ATAAAACCCTTGGCCAACATGCTGCCATCAGTGGCGCGAATCACGAGAAAGCTATTGAAGCGATTGAGGGGACCCGACGTAATCGAAGCTCTGCTCTGCGCACTTCCAATTTTGTTCTTTGTCTAGGATCCACACCCGCGGGAGCACCGAGAGCGGACGTGCCGATCTTGCCTTGGTCGCTTACCGAAACGGCAGAGGCCCACGCGGAGGGAGAGGAGCCGTGATTCTTTTTCTTCTTCCTGTTTTTTTATTAGGGTAGGAGGGTGGGAAATGAACGCGCTTTTCTCCTTCGACAGAAGGAGCCCCTAAGCCATATGGACGAGCCTCAGCAAGATCCTTCTCTCAAATAGAGAAAGTCTTGCCTGTCACAGGCCGACTAGCCGTGGAAAGAGATACTTCCTCTCCTAGTGAGGTCTCGGGGGACCGAACCGTCTGAGGAAAACCTCGCACAGGGGCGGACTCGGGTTGTGTGCTTGACATCGAGCTCAGGTTTTATCCCATAAAGATCCTACCGTCTGGGGCTGCGTCACCTCAGGCAACATGTCCATCTCAAGGTTGGGAGGGGCTTCTTGTGCCCCCCTCCCCCAAGATATCACGGATCCCATTTGAGGTACCCTTTTTCTCGTCTTGGGCCGGCGAACCAGCATCTATCGGGGAAAAGAGAGGGGCAGGACGTTAGGGGCACTGATTGACGGGCCAGGCCATCCCTTGCCCCCCTAAGAGGGTTTGCCCTATTGAGCCGCTCCCACCGGGAGCGGTCAATATTAGGCCTCCTGCGTCCTTTCTTGGCAGTCCCTTGTGAAACCAAAGGAGGGTCTGCCGCTGCAAAGAGGTCGCCTCCAGAGAAGGGAGTTAGGGGAGTCCACCGCACCTGTAGGCCTAGCAGAGGAGTAAGCCTCGTCTTAGGTAGAATAAATTTGGAGGGTCCAATGAGAAAGCACAACGCGTGGGAGAGGGACTTCTTTTCTGCCGTGGAGCTGCCCGAGAGCGGCTCAGGCGGGGGCAAAGGGAAAGTGGATAGGCTATTTTTTAGATTTCCATCATTGGACATGGTGACCCTATTAAATTCATTGGATGTAAAGGCTAATCACCCTTCGCGCAGTAGCCTACTCTGCGAGGGGTTAATACGAGGCCGGCAAAGCCAGCTGCCACCATTAGAGACTACTCCTCACGCCCAGTAGCCAGGCAGCACTTCGGTATGGCGACTCCACCTTGGGCTGGGCGTAAAATTGATAGAGCGTGAGAGGAGACAGTAAGGGTATGTGAGGAAGGTGAGGGTGGGGTTGCGGCAGATTGTTAAAACCCACCACCCTAAAGGGGAGCTCAGGGGTGAGGGGTCATCCCCCCCCTTCCGAGACCCGATCCGGGATGGTGGGTGAGAGGAATCTGGTCAGTGCCTACCTTGAGAAATTAGAGGCTGGCCAGATTAAGTTGTCGGAGAGGTTGTCGGGAAAACCAGGAAGCAGGGTATGAAGAGAGACTATCAGAAAGGAAGATGCTAAGCTGGGGCCGGACGGGGCGCTGAGTCCCGTCAGCACGGCGGCCAGGAAAGTAAATCGCCGTGTTTTACGGGGTTGCAATGTTGTCTAGTGTATGTATTCCACGTTTTGAGAGGTGCCTGTTACCGATATCTTGACCACAGGCAGCTGAATGTTTGAGGATGTGATTCGTTTGGCGGTTGGTAAAGGGTTTGTAGTCTGGGTGGGTGGGGAGGAATTGTTTAGGTGGTATGACTTTCGAAACGTCTGAGTGGAGTTTAAGAGATTAACGTAGGAAAAGTGCGTGATGAAGGGGGTTGGTGGGAGTGTGTTTGTGGGGGGTCGTGTTTACTATGGTGCTTGCTACATGTGATTGTGTAGCTCTTCTGTTGAGGAGTATAATATTGCTTAGTTTTTGTAGTTTTCATGTGTTTGTTATCTGATCAAAAATTTTGACAAACTTTGCCAGTGGTATTTTTTGCTCTTGTATTTGGTGAACTATGTCTTGTGTGATGGGTGCTGGAGAGTTGTGTTTTAGTCTGTCGTATTGCCAGATGATGCCATTAATTTATGGTGAGAAATTATGGATGTATATATTTTTTCTTTTTGCTTCTGGAGATGTTTTCTGTCTGCATTTTGTATGACTGTGTTGAAAGTGTATACAGCGGTCTTGATGTCTGTGATAGGTGTTCTGCTTACCATTTCAAAGTGTATTTCTGTGTAATTTGTGAATGCTTCCAAGTTGACTCTCTTGTAATTCGTGTAGGTGTGTCTGTGTAAAAATGGTCTAATACTTGTTTTTATTGTGATAATGGTCGGTAAGTTATCGGATCATGAGGATTTGACCACTTTCCAGGGTGCTTATGGGGTGAAGTTTTGGTAACAGGTGATGTGTGAGGACGATAGGTGGTAGGGAGTTTGATGGAGCATGTGGATATTAAAGTAAAGGTTGTTCAGTAGGTTGATCTTGTCTCTCTAGGACTGAATGTCATGTACTCTGTGTTGGGGTTGTTGAGATAACAGGTTCGTACCCTGGCGTTGAGTGGGTGGAGGCGGACGGTTTTTTTTGCGGTTTACCCTCCATGGCTTTCCCTTGGAGCTGCTAGATGATGGTACCTGCGTTTGAGTTTTGTGATGCAAAGTTGTAGCTCTCGAGCTACTTTGGTGGGTTTTGGTTCATCGTCCATTGTACAGTGGCGGCAACAAAAAAAGTGACATGTGACAATTCGGGGAAAATAAAACAGAAAAATGTAACTTACATATTTTATTATGAATATTTCATGAAAGTTATTACTTGGTCATGTTGCCCTTGCACTTGATGACCATCCTGAGTCGATTGGGCATTGATTCAGTGAGGTTTGCGAAGTAGGTGGGGTCGATCGTAACCCAGATCTGCTTCAGTGATTCTATCAGGTCCTTGATGCTGCCTCTTGAACTTTGGATTTCATCAGATTCCAAGCATTCTCAATAGGATTTAGGTCCAGGAAATTACCAGGCCACTCCAAAACACTAATATTATTATCATTGAAGAACCTTTTTACTAACTGGGACCTGTGAGCAGGGGCACCATCATACATGAAAAATTCACACTGATGAATTTCCCAAAATGGCAGCATGTGCTGCCTCAAAACTTCAAGATAGTTAGTCCCCCTCATGGCTACATTCTTGGCAAGGAAGTACAGACCTCCTCTGCCCTTTTTTCCACTAAAGGCACCCCACACCATCACACTATCAGGGTGCTTCACAGTTTTCACGGTATATTTCGGGTCATCCCGAGACACAGTGCTGGGACGACGCACGATCTTTGACTCTCCTCTGACCAGCCTAAAGGTGCTCTCATCACTGAACATGACCTTCTTCCAATGGGCAGCTGTCCAATGTTTATAGGTCTTGCAAAAATTGAGCCTTTCCATCTTCATAGCCTTGGTAAGAAGTGGCTTCTTGGCAGCGCGGCGAGACGGTAGGCCTAAGTCCTTCTGTAAGCGATGACTGATGGTCCTGAGGGCAACGTTCTGGAGGAGGTCTGGGTGTTTTTTCTTGATTGAAGCGGAGGTTACAGAAGGGTCTGACATCACTTTACGCCTTAGGATATTATCAGTCCTTGGAGATGTCTTCCTAGCTGCACCAATGCCCTCCTTCCTCTTTGGTATGGTACCTGGTGGCAATAACTCAGCTGCACGTTTTGGGCGATGAATCGTATTTTTGAGGTTACTAAATCTGCTGCTACATCAATAAAAGACTTTTCCTGCTCTAATAGGGTCAAGGCACGGCTTTTCTCTGTCATAGAAAGCTTTTTCCACCCCATTGTATCCACTTGCACAGAAGTTATAGCACGTTAAATGTAGGCACGAATGCAGATAATCAGCACGCTGGAGTGCCATATACTAAAACCTCGTTGTACAAGCTCAAACGAGACACTGAGTTCCAATAGAGCGCAGTTCTGTTGTCTTAGCCCAGGAGAGTCGTCCACTTGCGGCATAAGCTCCGCACATTTTCATTGGATTGTTGGCAAGTAAAATAGTGAAAGCGATTTTGTGTATCGATTTCTGTTGCCAATATTCAATGTCACTTTTTTTGTTGCCGCCACTGTAATAAGATGTTGAATGAAAGAAAAACCGAAGCATGAGTGAAAGCAAATTCCAGATTGGAAATAACGAATGTAACTATTTGTTTTTATTAAAAGCGTCACAATCTGCTCTCGCTTCGAGCGAGGATACCACACTTGGAGGGTATGATACCCCGTACGTCATAGTTCGAGACTTATATAAAGGGAGGCATAGCCTTCTCTTAGCTATGTTTAGGAGATGCTTCTGTTATTTCTATGTTGATTACATGAACGAAGACGGAATTTTATAATCTAAAGTGAATTTATATTATTGATTTAAAAAAAACAATTGCAGAAAAGTGTTTGCGAGAAAGCCTTGAAAACAGGGTAGGAAAGGAATTAAAGGTAGGGCATGTGAAAATATGTAGAACGTACCCAGCCAAAAGAGCGATTAATTGAGGTACCAGACCACGGACCTAAAGGGTACTCTAGATTCTATTTCATTTAGGTGTAAAAAATATTTTGCAAAGGGTGTGTAAAGATAAAGAAAGACCTTGGATTCAAAGTAGGCTATGAGAATCATAGTGGATTGAATGAAGGTAACAGTCTCCCCTTGGGCGTGCAGATCTAGTGCTCAGAGCTGTGAAAAATACAGGAGGCTAGCCTTGAAAAGATGTAGCATCCCGAAATTGTTGCTACCTTGACTGACACAAAAAACTTGAGGGATGGAATTGTATTTATCTCATTAAGAAATTTTTAGCAGCAACACATCGATTGTCACATAGTATGCAGATCATGTGGGAATAAATTGTACTCTATCACATCTATGGGAAATGAATCAGCTGTTTCTGTCACTATAAATTCCCATTTTATGACACACAACATCACGCTCCCATACAAAACAGCACAGGAACAAGATGTTATTATAGTGCTTAGTGACCAGCCCATCAGTACTTGCCAACTCGCGCAACTACTAGCCTCGTAGCCCATCAGTACTTGACAACTCGCGCAACTACTAGCCTCGTAGCCCATCAGTACTTGACAACTCGCGCAACTACTAGCCTCGTAGCCCATCAGTACTTGACAACTCGCGCAACTACTAGCCTCGTAGCCCATCAGTACTTGACAACTCGCGCAACTACTAACCTCGTAGCCCATCAGTACTTGACAACTCGCGCAACTACTAGCCTCGTAGCCCATCAGTACTTGACAACTCGCGCAACTACTAGCCTCGTATTCTCGCCTAATTTAAAACTCACGCTCATTCTCTCATCTTTGTGAATTTCATCCAAGAGGCAACTCAGCTTCCACAATTACGCACCCCTCGGCTCCTCCATGAGCAACGCAAGCAACCCTTATATCAACCACTTCATTCCATGACGCTACTACTATGACACGTTGCAGACAACAACGTAGCGAAGAACTAGGTCGCCAGTCTCCAAGCCATTCATCAAGTTCGGTATTTCAAATAAATGAGATTCGTCTTAATCTTATCATTTTAAGCTCTTTACCTCCAACTCGATCTTTTTGTAATCAACACTCGTTATCCGTTGTGCTTATATATATATACATATATATATATATATATATATATATATATATATATATATATATATATATATATATATATATATATATATATATATTATAAGCACAAACAAAGAAAAGACATACGCCCTGATTACGGGGTAGGAATCCCTAAAGGGAAGAAGGGCTGCATCCGGCACCTCGAGGGTGGCCGAGCGGGCCAGCCGATCGGCCGCCTCGTAGCCCGTGACCCCAACATGAGCCGAAGCCCAACAGAACGCCACCCTGTAACGGGAGGCATTTCTAACCAGCCAGGAACGAATCCGTAAAACCAAAGGGTGGGTGGACGTAAAAGAACGAACCACCTCCAAAGCAGGCCGGGAATCGCCATGAATGGTCTTTTGCAGTCTCCCTCTTTTCTTATAACAATAAAATCTGAAGAATTGATTGTTAAAATCAAATTAAAAGCCAAAAGAATGGCCATCAACTCTGCGGTAAAAACAGATGCTAAAAGAGGGAGGGCGGATCGAAAACACTCAGTAGAGGACACCGCGGCCTCCCCAGCACCGAGGTCCGACTTCGAGCCGTCAGTATAGATGGGACGCTGGTGAGCATGAGAACATGCATGTTAAAAAAAAACAGGCACTTTAATAGATGAGGGTCAGTAGACCCTTTCTCGAAATGCCAAAAAGTAGTACAGACCTCAGGAGGGCGAACACTCCAACACGGAACCGGCGGGAATGGGAGGGGCAACACTCCGAGAACACCCAGGAGGCGAGATGGTCCCCAACCCGGAGCCCCAGAGGCCGGGGTAGAGATGGCCGCCGCTCAAAAGATGCCGAAGAGGATGGGGCAAAATGGCACTCATGGACTGGGGATGAATGGTATTCCCGAATACAAAACAGGGATCGTAGGCACTCTTGCAAAGGAAGCACGCCACGCTCAACAAAGAGGCTAGGGATAAGCGAGGTGCGAAAGGCACCACTACTAAGACGGGCCCCAAGCGAACGAACAGTCAAGTATCTTCAAGGCTGAAGGAGACGCTGAAGAGTACACCTGGCAACCGTAGTCAAGCCGGGATTGGACCAGTGCAGAATAGAGCGACCACAAGGTGCGCCTATCACCACCCCAAGTGGTGTGGGATAAAACCCTAAGCAAATCCATAGCTTTCGAACAGGACAACCTCAAGCGACGCAAATGGGGCACCCAAGAGAGCTCGCTATCAAGCGTTAAACCCAAGAACTTAAAAACGGGGACATATTCAATCGCTGTGCCATCCAAGAAGAGGGGAGGGGGACCAAGGGCACCAGGACCCCGATAAAAATGCATGGCCTTCGTTTTGGTGACCGAAAAACGGAAACCCTTTGAGACAGCACGACTCGACACGGCATCAATTGCCAGCTGTAATCGACGGGCAGCAGAAGGCAAGTGGGAAGATGAACAAAACAACGCCAAGTCATCCACGAAGAGGGAAGCCAAAACCCCCTCCGAAAGAGTGCACACCAGACTATTAATGGCAATGGCGAAACATGTCACACTTAATACACACCCTTGGGGAACACCTTCCTCTAGAATCCGTAAGCCTGAGAAAGCATCCCCAATGCGGACTTTAAAATTACGGGACGATAAAAATTCTTGAATAAAAACCGGAAAAAAGCCCCTCATACCCCAACCATATAACTGACGTAAAACACCATATCTCCAGGTGGTATCGTAAGCCTTCTGAACGTCGAAAAACACCGCTAACAGCTGATGCCTGGAGGAAAAAGCCCGTAAAAATGAGTCTTCCAAACGAATGAGGTGGTCAAGAGTACTACGACCGATGCGAAATCCGCCCTGAAATGGAGAGAGGAGCCAATTGGACTCCAAAAACCAAGTGAGGCGAACTTGAACCCTCTTCTCGAATAACCTACTGAGGCAGCTCCTAAAGGCAATCGGGCGATAGTGACTGGGGTCCAAACCGTCCCTACCGGGCTTGAGAAAGGGTAGAACAACCCCCACGCGCCAGGAGGACGGATAGATTCCTTGGACCCAAAGCAGGTTGTAAAGGTCAACCAAAAATAACTCTGAGTGGGGATGGAGACGACGGAGAAAGTCGTAGTGGATGCAATCATCACCGGGAGAGGTGGAACCACAGTGAGACAAAGCATCCCGCAGCTCATAGACGGAAAAGAGAGCATTATAAGAGTAGGTGGCGCACGTGGTAAAATCTAAAAGGCGAGACTCTATGGCGACCTTATGATCGAGAAACCGTCGAGAATGGCTACCAGCGCTACTCACCGAAGCAAAATGCTTAGCCATAGCTTCGCTGACCAACCGGCCATCGGACACAAGCTGGGAATGGCATGACCAGCGTAGCGACCACGGATCTTATTGACCCACTTCCAAACCCGAGTCAGTGGCGTGGACGAAGAAATAGAAGATACGTACCGGCGCCTAGACTCACGGCGGGCACGACGGAGGGTCCTTTGGCAGATGGCACGAGCTCAGTTCCGATCGACCCTATTCGAGATGGTCAGGTTCCGCCTATAACGCGAATGGGCCAACTGATAGGCATAAATAGCCGACGCGCAATCCTTCGACTACCAGGGGACGGTGGAGTGCCCCGTAACAGGGCACTTCCGCGGAACATAGCGCTCAGCGGCCCCTAAAATATGAGACCGCTGAATTTACGGTATCGAAGGAAACCCGGGAGGCATCAATAAAGGAAGCCTCCCGGAACCCAACCCAATTTGCTCGCCGCAGATCCCAACGAGGAGGGAGGGAAAGGCACGGGCCAGGAAGGGCGGCCGACAGGACGATTGGGAAGTGATCACTCCCGGAAAGGTCGTCCCGAATCGACCACCGGAAATCAAGGAAACAGTCGGGCGAACATAAGGACAAGTCTACAGCACTAACGAATCCGTTTGAACATGATAAGAAGTAAAATCACCGGAATTTAAAAGACAAAGGAAATCGGATAATAAGAGGGACTCAACCACTCCGCCCCGGGGATTACGGGCACTATCACCCCAGGATGGGTGGCAAGCACTAAAATCACCAAAAGGGTCAGACCGACTCAAAATAAAATCGGGGGGGATGTACACAGAACAAACAGTTAAAAGCTTAGAAATAAAAACCCTCGCAGCAACAGCCTGCAAAGTAGTGCGGAGGGGAAGTCAGACCGAACCCCCAACGTAGAGGGCTCATGGCCCGGAGGGAAAGGGAGATCGAGCAGAGACGGACGAGAACCAAGATGCGAAGAAGATGGAACAGAAGCGGGAACATGGACAGAGGGTGAGAAGGGAACAGGGTCAGAGTGTAAGGAGGGAATTGGATCAGATGGAGAGGAAGGAGCAGGGTCAGAGATCTGGATAGGATGGAACAGGGTCAGAAGGAGATGAAGGAACAAGGGTAGGAGGCAAGGGAGACGAAACTGGGGTAGGAGACATAGAAGACTGCACAGAGGTAAGGGGCATGGAAGAAGGGACCGGAACAGTAGCCAAGGATGACGGAACCGGGTAAACTTCCGCCCGGACAATGAGATCGGTGATGCCAACGGGTTAGGCCAGCGAAGACCGGGGAGGAGAAGACATCAAAACGGAGGACGCATCAACAACCGACTCGGGGGGGGGGCCAAACCAGCCTCATCAGAGGAAGCGCGTTTGGACTCCGAACGGGGTGAGGAGGAACCCTTCCGTTTGGCTGAGGCAAAGGAAGGAAAGGAACAGCGGGGTCAGACGCCTGGAGGAACTGCGGGATATCCTCCAGCGCCTCAGCTCGGTCGGTCTCACGGTCCGCGACAGAGGGGGGAACATGAGAAGAGACCAATGGCAAAGGAGATGGCGCAACGGAGGAACCGCGAGAAGAAAGAGAAAGAGTGGAACGACCGGGAGGAGGACGGCAGGACCCCGCCTCCAAGAGAACGTCAGAGAAGAGACGGCCGGACGGGGCGAGCTGCCCCCTAAATCGCCACTACCACGGGCTCACATACGACGGGGGGCACCGCAGCGGGACTCAAACTCCTCATTCAAATCCACCACGTCCAATTTAGAAAGCGGAGAACAGGAACTGGAATTCAGCACCAGAAAACGAGGATAATCCAAATCAGGATCTATCTCTTCTATATATATATATATATATATATATATATATATATATATATATATATATATATATATATATATATATATATATATATATATATATATATATATGAGAGAGAGAGAGAACTACAGAAGCAAGGACCAGCAAAGAACCTAAGGTCTGCTCAAGGCCAGTCCGCTTACAGATGTTAACTACCACTTTCTAACGTTAATGTATCATGCTTTTTCTTTTTTTTACATGTTTTTTTTTGGGGGGGTGGGGTAAACTATTTCAACTCTACGGTACACACTTATCTACATGTGTACTTTTTGTGTATATATATATATATATATATATATATATATATATATATATATATATATATATATATATATATATATATATATATATATATATATTTATATATTTTACATGATTTTAAAAAAATATTTCATTTCTACGGTACACACTTATCTACATGTGTACCCTTGACATGCAGGTTCAGCTATCCCTCAAATACACGAACACGCTTCTTCGAACCAGGGGGGGTGGGGGTGATAGGACAGTACTCTCTTCTCCCGCAGGCGAATAGTGATGAAAATAATATAGGTATAGGACAGATAGAAAAAGAAAACGGGAATTCACATTCACTCCATGCAGGGGGGAGTCGCTGGCATCTTTTTATTGCTCATTTCATTTTATTTTATTCCCAACTCCTTATTTCGTATGATATTTTCTTCTATGCTCCTACTACGTTATATTTACACTATTGAAGTACTCATCAAGTCGGTTTTTGAACAGGCTATTCTACGTTTGAGTGATTTTAAACATGAAGTAATTTTGAGGTATAGTTGAGTTAAAGCGCTTGTTCACTAATTTTAAACCATTTTGGCGTGTGCTGGCAATTTCGTCCATCTCGAACAATAGTCTGTAATCAATATTAGTAAATCTTTTTAAGATTTTGAATACCTCGATCAATTGTCCACGTAATCGTCTACTTTCAAGGGATAGTTGGTTTAATGAGCGGAGTCTATCTTCGTACGGTTTGTTTCGGATTCCAGGAACTAGTTTAGTGACCCAACGTTGCACTCTTTCTAACTGCGCTATATCCTTGTTTAGAGAAGGACACCAAAATTGAACCCTGGATTCGAGGTGTGGGCGCAGGAGCGATTTGTATAGTGGCATGATTATATCTTTCGATTTGAAAGTAAAATTCCGAGCAATATATCCTAGCATTCGGTTTGCTTTTAGCAAGCTTCCGCCCATTGCTTCGGTACTTTAAGGTCCTCCGAGATTAAAATCCCCAGGTCTTTTTCTAAGTTAACGGATTCGAGGAGTTGGCCTTTCATATGGTATTCTACTTTTAAGTTATGACATTCCAAATGCATGAACTTGCATTTAGCTATGTTGAAGCCCATTTATGCTGGTGACTGGGGCCCACTCTGAACACGCTCCATTTACAAGAACCCGCTGTGAACGATTTGATAGCCAGATTTTAATCCATTTAAGTATGTTACCCCTCACTCCAATTGCTCTAATTTTCATCAATAGCCTTTCGTGCGGGACTGTATCAAAGGCCTTTTTAAAGTCAAGGTAAATTATATCCGCCGCTTTAGTTTCATCGTAGATGCAAATCATGTTATGAAAAAAATGGAGTAGATTGGTTAGGCACGAGCGCCCCCAGCTGAATCCATGCTGGGAGTCTGAAATTAAATTATTAGTCTCACAATGACTCACAAACCTATCTATAATTATTGATTCCAAGAGTTTTCCAATTACAGAAGTTAGACTAATGGAACGGAAAGTAGTAGGCTCAGCTTTATCCTCTTTTTTGAATATCGGCGTAACATTTGCACGCTTGAACTCTATCGGAACTAGGCCTTCCTCTATTAATCGATTGAAAATCATGCAGTGCTGTCTTGCTAATTCATTTTTTAGTTCTTTAAGATGGGTTGGGTACACCCCATCGGGCCCGGGTGACTTCGATTTTTTTCATTTTATTAATATATGTGAGAATCTCCCCTTCATTTATATTTAGGTTTGATAGGATATTTTGTCTTTCAAGATTTATGTCCTCGCCTAGTGTTGCTAATTGTGTCAAGTCCTCAATAATAAAAACGCTCGAGAAGTGCTCATTTAATATTTTAGCAAATTGTTCTGAGACGTCCGTCATAACACCATCTTTACTTCTGATCGCACCTATTGATCACTTTTATGGGTTTTCGACTATTAACGTAACTATAAAACCGTTTCGGTTCGTGCTTCGAATTTATAGCAAGTTCTTTTTCAAATTTCAGCTTAGCTTCTCTAATAGCCTAATAGCCCGCTTAACCAACTTTCGGGAGTCTACGTATATTTCCCGATTTGTTATCGTTTCGTTTTTTCTAAAACTTTGATAATCTTTATTACGCTCCCGAATTAAGTTAATTATTAAAGGGCTAACCCACGGTGCTCTCTTTGACTTTCCATTCTTTCGACGTACGTACTTAATTAACTCGGAATCCTCCGTGAGCACATTTTGCTGTAGCTCCGAGTACATTCTCTGCACTGGTGTAGTGGAGCGAATGTGAATGTGTGTGTGGAGGGCCATTCTCCCACCCCTTTCCCAATACCCTTTCCCTTCCTCTGTAAGAATGTGTGTGTGTGAATGGGAATGGGTTTTTTTGTTTATATATATATATATATATATATATATATATATATATATATATATATATATATATATATATATATATATATAATTGATTTCATGTTGTATAATAAAATGTTTTTTTTTTCTCTTCCTTAGCTAATTAGGTAGTTAGTATTTTGCGCCATCACTCTATTAAATTTCAATAGATAAATATTACTTCCCTTTGTAAAGAGTGGCTCACATTATAAGATTAGAAAGTAATATAATTGAAATTGCCATCATCCTTGACTGGTTAATGATGGTTGGACAGAAGGTTTAGTTTTTTTTTATATAGCCTCAATACGCGACCGGATCGCAATAATAATTATTGTACGAGCTCGGAGTCGCCAGCTTCTTTTGATAAGACCTAAGCGGAATTATTGTGCCCACACGAGTGGCAGCCGGCAAAACTCTTCCCCGGGGAACGGCAAACCCTTCTTTGTCTCTTGGTTGGGTTGTGCGACTGAGGCTTGAATTGAGAAAGAAAGAGGAAGAATGTACAATGTTAAGGAGCGTGATTGAGGAATGAAGAGTGATATGATGGGTATGAATGAAAAGACGGATCGGATGAAGGTGGAAATGAACGAAAGATAAAGGCAGGTCGACCAAAGGATGCAGGACCTATATGACACGATGAAGGGGTCAGGAACGGCCCCAGAACCCTCGACCCTGACCCCTGCTCCGACTGAAGGGGATAAGACGAATGGGGTGAATGGAAGTGTATGTGAGTATAGGGAGGATACAGTGAGTGATAGGAAGGACGGAGAATGGAAGAGAGTGAAACGCAAGAGAGGAAGGAAGACTGGGTCAAAGGGGAAGGATCGGAAGGTGAGTGGGAAAAATGTGGACTCGTTGTACTCGGATGAAGGAGAGAGTGAGTGTGATTGGTGAGAGCGAGAGCAGCTCAAGTGAGAGTGAAGTGAATGTAGGGAAGGATATTTTGATAAGGGAAGTGCCAAAGGTGGATAAGTTTAGGTTGCATAGTGGGAAGAGTGTGGAAGAATTCTTCGGAGAACTTGAGCGGTATTGCAAGCTCAAGTACCCGGAGAATAAGGGATACTGGATGAATGTTTTATGGGAGTGTTTTGATGGAAAAGTATTAGGGTTTTATCGCGTGATCACGGGTGTGGGTGAGCCAAAGTATGAGGTGGTGAAGGAGAAAATGATTGGGCAGTTGAAACGAATGAAAGAGAGTGTGAAGTATAAAAGGATGAATGAATTTGAGAAGGCTCGAATGGGGAAGAGTGAAAGTGTGAACATGTATGCACATAGGCTTAAGAGTATGGCGAGAAAGAGGTATGGTGATGATGATGTGAAAGAATGTAAACAATTGATGAAGAAGTTCTTTGATACGGCCCCACGAAAGATAAGTGAATGGCTGAATTGGAAAAGAAAGGAGAGAATGAGGCTGACAGGTGAACGGTTGGTGTGGGAGGGTGTGTTGGAACTGTTGGAAGACGGGCGATTTAATGAGGAGAGTGATTTGGATGAGGATGGATGGTATAGTGTGAATGTTGGGGGTAGGAAGCCCAGGAGCTTTCCTCCACAAAGGCAGTTTGTCAGCTATCGGGATACCCTGAGGGCTGCGCCAGCTGGGGTGATGTCGAGCTTCCTGGGCCAACAGGCTGGATAGGCGAATGGAAGATGGACAAATGGAAGGGGACAGACGACTGGTAAGCGCATGAATGGGTGTATGAGGGAGCAACCGAGGTATGTCCCAGCAAATGAGAGACCGAATGATGGGAGAAAGATTGTAGAATGTCGTAGGTGTGGAAGGAAGGCGCATATGTTGGCGGAATGTCGGTGGAATTCTGGTGTGGGTTTTGGGTGTGGTAAAAAGGGGCATATAATAAAGAATTGCCAGGAAATTGTGAGAGAGTGTTTCGAATGTAAAGAAAGAGCCCATTTGAAGAGAGACTGTCCGAAGTTGAATGTTTGAGCGACAGCTGGGGGAAGTATGAAGTATGCTTGTGGTAATTGCGGAAAGGCTGGTCATTATGCAACGATGTGTCATGACCAGAGGAATGTATGTAGGTATTGTGCGATGGAAGGACATTCGAGTAAAAAGTGTTGGATTAGACTGAGAGTGCAAGGTGAAAATGGAAAGTCTGAAGCGGAAAACTGAATTGTAAGAGGGTACCTGGTGAAGTATCCTCTGGCTGCATGAGTGCGAGTAATGTGTTGGTAAGTCTGTCTAGTGTGAAAGTACTGTCTGGTAGGAAGTATGAGTGTCGAGTGTGAAGGTGGAATTGAACGGGATTGAGTGTTTGGCTTTGATAGATTCTGGGTGCAAGACGAGCTTAGTATATAAGGATGTGTATGACAAGCTGAGTGATAAAACCCTCTTTTCTGAGTGTAAGGGTAGTTTGGTAGGGATTGGTAGTATGAGAGTGCCTGTGATTGGAATGATAAGGTCCGCTGTTCGAATAAATGGTATGTTGATGAATGAGTGTGAATTCTCTGTGATTGATAAGGTGAGTAGTGAGTATGGTGTGATTTTGGGGTATGATTTTATGAAAGTGAACCGTATGGTTGTGCATCCTGCAAGTGATTAGATTGAGAGAAAGATTGGTAAAAATGAAGTGTGTTTACCGGTATTGAGGTGACTGCTATGGAGAGTGTAAGATTTGTGAAGTGTGAAAGGGTGTCTGTTAGAGTGAGTTGGAATAAGTTTGAATGTGGGTGAGAACACTGCGTTATTGGATGGAACAGGTGCATGTTATAGGGTAAGGCGTGTTGCTTGTGTGTTTGATGGCTTGATGAGAATGAATCATCCTTTTGTATGTGTGCAGGCTGACTCCAGTGTGAAAGGGCAGGTGAGAGGGATCCAAGTCGGAGATGTACTGGGTTACCTCTCCACTGTCAATAAGGTAGGTATGGATGATAGCACGGATGTCAGGGTAAATGTTGCGAATGAAAAGACGTGTGAATGGATGTATAATGAAGTGGGAAGGATGGTTGAATTGGATGAATGTTTGACTGAGTATGAAAGGAAGGATGTGTATCGAATGTCATTTGAACGAAGGGGGGTTCTCAGTAAGGGCGATCTGGATTTCGGGGTTGCGAAGCTTCCGGAATTCAATATTATCCTGAAGGAGGACACCCCAATCTATCAGCGGCCGAGACATTTCCCTCGTCTGATTGCTGATGAGATTGAGAAGCAGTGTGTGGAATTAGAACGATTGGGGGGTATTGAAGAAAGTGAGAGTGCATGGAATAGTCCAATTGTGCCTTTACGTAAGCCGGATGGAAGATTGCGTCTGTGTGTGGATTGTCCCAAAGTGAACGAAAGGGCTGTGAAAGAAAGGTTTCCGATGTGTGTGGTATCTGAGTGTGTGTGTATAGTATGCATGGGATGAAGTGGTTTACAAAGCTGGATTTGGTACGGGAGTAATACCAGATGTCCATTGCTGAGAAGAACCGGCCGGTGACTGCCTTTTCCTCTACAAAAAGGCATTATCAGTTCCGGAACCTCAGCTTTGGGTTAGCTAATGCTCCCGGAGCCTTCCAGCGGGAGATGAATGTTGTGTTGAGTAAGTTTGCGAGTAAGAATGTGATTGTGTTTATAGATGATATTTTGATTATGACTGAGAGTTTTGAGTAGCATATGAGATTTGTGAATGATGTGTTGAGAACGTTGGAGAGTGTTGGTGTGAAGGTGAGGGTAGCGAAATGGAGAAGTTCCTGGTAGTCGTGGGGGCACCTGTCGGAGGAGATCCCTCCCCTCCTTGTATTGCCTCGGAGCCCTCAGCCGTTTGAGGGGGACCTTGCATAGGGGCGGACTCGGGTTCGGTGCTTGGCACCGAGCCCGGATTCCCCCCCATGGAAGGCCCTACCCTCTGAGGCTGGGTCTCCTCAAGGACCATGTCTATCACAGGAGGGGCCTCCAGTTGGCCATCCCCTCCCAGGACATCGCAGGTCCCCTTGGCAGCGTCAAGAGTCATTTGTGGGGAGGCACAAGCCTTAACCCCGGCAAGGTTTAATATCCTTGCCAGCAGGTCTTTTGAGGGAAGCGACCGAAGGGGCCTGGCTTCCCTCTCCCCCCTAAGGGGGTTTGCCCTACCGAGCCGCTTACACGAGGGGCGGTCGGCAATGGGCTACCTGCTGGCTTTCTTGGCAGTCCCCTTAGAAAGAAAAGGAGGGACTGCCGCTGGAAATAGGGAGGTGCCCGAAAGCACCTCCAGAGAAGGGAGTGAGGGGGAGTCCCCTACACCCGTAGGCGTAGGAGAGGAGTAAGCCTCCTCTCCGGTTAAAGAAGTATGGAGGGTCCCCTGTGCAAGCACAAGGGGGGGGAAGACCTCCATTTTTTTGGTGGAGCTGCCCGAGGGCAAGTCCTTTGATGTTCTTGGGGAAGTTGGGGGTTGGGGTTTTTTTTTATACTCATCATTGGGCATGGTGACCCTCTTATTTACACGGGACGCAACAGCTCACCACCTCTCACAGTTGCCCGCACTGCAAGAGGTGCTTGCAGGCCCGGCAGAGCCAGGCGCCGCCATTTCGGACCACCCCTCCCGCCTGGTAGCCTGGCAGTCCATCGGCATGGCGGCTCCACCTTAGACACGGCGTAAAAAAGATAGATTTTGAAGACAAGAGGAAAAGGGATGTGAGGAAGGTATGGGTGGGGATGAAGCAGGTTGTTAAAAACCAACCACCCCAGACCGGAGCTCAGGGGTTAGGGGTTAGGGAACATTGTCCCCTCCCCCCTCAGCCCCGATCCAGGACGGTTGGCCGAGAAGAAGGTCAGCATCTACCCTGTGAAATTAGAGGCTGACCAGAGAAAGTTGTGGGAGAGGTTGTATGAAAAGAGAGGAAACAAGTGTTTTGAAGGAAGGAAGAGAGGCTAAGCTGAGGCCGGACGGGGTGCTAAGTCCCGTCAGCACGGCGGCAAGGGTGGCAAATCGCCGCGCCCCTTACGGGGCTGAAAGAGGCAGCGGATGAAGATATTGAATTGGCATACCCAGATTATAGTGTGAATGCTAAGATGCTTGAATTGTATACGGATGCTAGTGGGCACTGTATGGGAGGTTTTCTGATGCAAGAGCAGCGTTTGAATGGAGAGAATGTCTGGCGAATAATTGGGTATGTATCCAAGGCTATGAATGTTGCAGAACGAAAGTATTCAACTATGCAGTGAGAGTTGGCTGCGATAAGGTATTGTTTGAAAGTATTGCACCCACTTTTGTATGGTGTGAGGTTTGTAATCAAAACAGATCATAACCTCTTGTGTATCTGCAGCGCATGAAGTGGGCTGATAGTAGGATTGCAAGGACTTTGGAAGATTTGAGTGACTTTGACTATGTGATTGAGTATGTGCCTGGTGAACGGAATGGAGTGGCTGATTTGATGTCAAGGTATCCTGGTACGAATGATGAAAATGTGTGTAGAGTGAGTGATCCTTAGTATTTGCCTAAAGGGATCATGAATGGAAAGGAGAGTAGGGGTGGTGGTGATCCCTTGCTTGAGAGCGCATGGAATGGTTTGCAAAATTTGAAGAGTGATGGAGTAGATGTGAGAATGCCCGATAGTGTGGATGACTTAAGGAAGGAGGTAATGAGTCAAGTATGTAGGAAGCCTGAGAGTATTGGTATGGTGATGGTGCGGAACTTTATTAAATAATTGAGAGCGATGTGTATGCAAGGTGGTCCTTCCGTTTCAGGAAATTTTGATTGTAGTGCGTCGTTTGTATGGAGTGATTGTTTATGTGCACTTTGGTGGTGAGAGGCCAATTGTGTACAAAGATGAGAAAGTGAAGGGTTTAAATGCTAATGTGGTGCATCTGCAGTGTTTAAGCGGTGTTCATTAAAATTGGGTGATTGAAAAGTGTTCGTATATGATTGAGAAGAATGAGTGTCTGGATGAAGATGAGTTTGTGGTGAGTGATGATGTGTGAGTTGATGACAGTGCGGATGTCAGTGCTGATGTTGGTGTGCTTGTTCCTTCTGTGTATTGCGAACATGGTGGACCTGATATGATTGAAGCGAGAGTGAAAGTTGGTGAAAGGTTATTCTGTGGTTTGATTGATACTGGAGCGCAAGTATCTTTAGTGAATGAGAGGATTCTGCCTAAGTATGACGAGTTTAGATGTTGTGAACGGAAACCTGTGAAATTACGGATAAGTGGATTGGGGAATGGAATTATAGTGGTATGGGAACAGGTTAGTCTGAGAGTGAGTTTGAGCAGTGGTGTGAATGTGAAGCATGACTTTGTGATTCTGAAAGATGAGCAAATGCCGTGTTGTTTCTTGCTTGGTGTGAACTTTATGAGATTGAATGATTTGTCTTTGGATGCTGATAAGGATTGTGTTATGAAAGGTGAATGTGAGGTGATGAGGTTCAATTAGTGTGCGAAGAATGTTGTCAAGTTTTACAATATGATCGAATTAGTCATGGATGAGAATGAGATTTTAAGTGATGATGATATTCTAGAGATGCAAGAGATGTGTTCTTTTGTTAGTGAGTTGAAGAGGTGTGTAATGACGCGTGTTGATTTAAATGAATGGCCAGAGTGTTTAAGTGATTTTAAAAGGTATGCTAAGGATTTTGTTGTTTGTATGGATGTTGTATATTTTGTGAGGCATGTGAAGGGTAGTGATGATATGTATGTACCTGTGATGTCCTTGGTTGGTATGATTGGTCTGGAGACAGTTGTGCATGATAATTATGGGTATATGGGTGAGTATAAGTTGTGGGAGTGTATGAAGGAGCTTGTGTTCCATCCGTTTCTGAGAAGTGTTGTGAATGATGTTGCGACTACGTGTGAAAAGTGTCAGAAGCGAAAGGTCCAAGCTGTGCAAGTGAAGGCGCCGATGTTGAAAGTTGATGCGAAAGAACCGTTTGAATTAGTAGTAACTGATTGTGTGTCTTTACAGTGTACAAGTGCTGGGAATGTTGGTATGGTTGTTATAGGTGATTATAAAAGTAAGTTTGTGAGAGATAAAAGGAGTGTGACTGTTGCGCGTGTGGTTGAGCAGATGTTTTTCCTGTGTGTGTATGGAAGCCTAGATGTCTGAGTGATAATGGGCCTGAGTTTGCTAGTGAAGTGTTTGAGCGAATGTTGAGAGAAAATGGTGTGGAACATGTGAGGATGACTCCGTATGTACCGTCTTCAAATGGGTTGGCGGAGCGTACAATTAGAACCTTGTGTGAGATGTTGAGAATGATGAGTACGACAGTGAATGACTGGGATGTATGTCTGGGGAGAGTATTGTGGGCATATAATTCAACTGTGCATAGTGCAACTGGAATGTCCCCATGTCAGTTTGTGATGAATTTTGAAAGGCGAGTGAAAGATAGGTTTCATTTGAGTGAAAGTGAGCAGAGTGTATGGCGTGAAGCGCATGAAAGGTTTCGTTCGTTTGAAATTGGTGCAAAAGTATTGATGGTAAAAGAAGGAAAAGGTAGGTTGAATATGTCGAAGATGAGTGAAAAGTTTGAAGGACCGTATAGAGTTGTGAGAGTCTGGGAGAATGGTGTGACGTATGTTTTAGAGAGTTTGAAGGTAGGTGTGACTGAGAGAGTGCGGACTCATCAGAATAAGTTGAGGGGGTGAAGAGAACCTCCTGACTACCTGGTGAGCCATCCGGTGTATGAACTGTGCAGAGAGAGAGATAAGGTGCATGATGATGAGATGGAGTGTGATAGTATGGATCTGTCTGGGAAAGAGCTTGTCTTGGTCTCGAGGAGTAGAAAGGGTACAAAGAAGTGAAAGGAAGAATGCAAGTATAAATGAAAGTAAGTCTGAGCAGAGTCTTTCTGGTATGGGGGAGCTTGTGAGAGAGATTGAGTGTTTGCATAAGCAGGTGAGTGATTTGGCTGATGTGGGTAGACGAATGAGTGAGCTGCCTATGGCTGATTTTTCTGGTTTGGGGAATAGTATGAATGATAGTGTGTTTGGACAGAATGAACTTAGTGTGGCTTATTTTTCTGGTTTTTACGAATGCTAAGAGTAGAGGCGAGTTTGATGTGGAGAATGAGGAGGTGGCTTCTGGTGTAGCCGCTGAGAGAAGATGGGATGTGAGTGATTTGTCTGTTTCGCAAGAGTGTACCTTGAGTTGGATGAGATCTGTGAGTGAGGAGCTGATGGATTGGGGTATGAAAGGTAAAGGTTCTGAACAAATGAGTATGGAAGAGTTCTGTCGAGAGATGGGAGAACTGGTAATGAAGGCTAAGAGTATGGTGGATGATATCATCGATAGTGACGAGGAGACTAACAGGACGACTGACGAACAACCCCAACAGATTGCTACGCGTAGCCGGGGATCAGTAGACGAGTATGAATACGCGACCGGATCGCAATAATAATTATTGTACGAGCTCGGAGTCGCCAGCTTCTTTTGATAAGACCTAAGCGGAATTATTGAGCCCACACGAGTGGCAGCCGGCAAGACTCTTCTCCGGAGAACGGCAAACCCTTCTTTGTCTCTTGGTTTGGTTGTAATTACTTTTGTAAATATTTTTTGTTTTGTTTGCTTAACTGATTCCCTCTTGGACTGTTTAGATCAAAATTCGTTTGGTTATAGGATTGTTTATTTTGATCCTGTATATATTGTAATTGTAAATTTATCAATCTCATTTTTTTTCTTTGTGTGCATAAGTAACAAGATCTCTTGTAAATATTTACCCCATATTTTTTGTAAGTAAAGGACTGTACATACAATCCGTTTCATTTCTTCCTCGATTTCTCACGTCCGAATTAGTGTAAGAAGCGGGTTGGATCGATTGGGGTTAGAGTATAGATTTTCGGCCCGCTACACTGTCTTATTATGAAAACATCTCTCCTAGTTTATCCTTTTAACCCGGTCACGGAAGGTTGCAAAATTACAACTCTCAAATCGTGGGATTAGTTGTGAACTCACTTTTACCTCTAAGCTCGTATTAATTTCAAACCTAATTACATTAAGGTCACTCGTCGCCAAATATTCACCCACGCAAACGTTTTCCATCAGTCTCCTTTGTTGAGATAATCAAATCAAGTTTAATTTGATTACGCGTAGGTTCCTCTACCTTTTGCACAAGAAAATTATCCTGAATGAAATTGACCAATCTCTCCCCAACTTTATACGAAGTATAGTTTGTATAGTTAAAGTTAGGGTAATTGAAATCTCGACAAATTATTGTTTTTCCCTTTCTCACCATAGGTAAAAGGCACTCAGAGAAGTACGTCCTCTGATTCTATTTGAGATGGGGGGCGATAAGTAACGGCTAAGTTAATTTTATCATTGTTAGCACACTCGAGCTCAATTAGCAGAACTTCGCTCTTCATATTTACATTCGTCGTGGCCATCGTTATTGCATTTATTCCCTCTTTTACGTAAGCTAAAACTCCACCGCATCTCCCAGTTAGTCGGTCATTGTGATGGATATTGTACCCTTCTATATTACATTCCGCAATAAGGTCTCTAGAAGCTGTATCTAACCACATCTCGCTTTTACATACGATATCGTAATCACCCTCTTGAATCATGGCTTTAAATTCGGGCAGTTTGTTTCTTAGACTCCGAACATTTGCGTAAATGCATTTTAATTTTCCCTTTCAATAATAGTGTCCCTCTCTCGTATGCTCTGAAGCGTTTCCTTGCTCACCCAAGTTTATTGACTCGTCGCGTGAAATCCGGTCCGGCGCATCTGTGACTTGGGGACAAATAAATTACGTACCATAAAGATCACGGAGGCTTTCATTAATAACTCTGCCAAGATTCGAATTACCCATTTGATTTACATGAATACCATCATTAAAAAACGTGACGGTTTGTCCCTAAAATCGTTCCAGAAATTGAAAAATTTAACTCCCATTTCCTGACATAAGCGTTTAAGACATTCATTTGTGTAGATTGACCTTGACTGCATTCTCAGAGTCGCTTTTAATCTCAGAATTATCCCAATTACCCCCAATTTATTCACCTTCGCTTTGGCTTCTATAATTAGGTCCCTTGCTTGGTGTACAATCTTGGAAGTCGAGCTGTCAAATCGGTGCACATCATTCACGCCCACGAGTGTGAGGATATCTCGATCTTCACAAGGCTTGTTCAGATTTTTGGATTTCACTGACCACGTCGTTAATTCTCCCCCTACCCCAGTAGGCAGATTTTCTTGCGCTTAGCTGGATTACGTGGTTGAATTCAGAATCCTGGTTCTTTATTAGAGTCACCGATTAGAATACTCTGTTTCTCCATAGATCGGAGTTAACAAGGCAAATGGATTAGAGCATGGAATTTCAAAACGGTGTGATGCCCTCGATGGTCTATCCCCGTTTCTAACCGGCCTAAATTGTGATTCTGGAGGTATATATGAGTGTAAGATACGCGCTTGCTCATTTATAATCACTTGCGGGTATCTACTCTCTATATGGATCGATCGGCAGCTTTGAACGCAATTTTCCCTACCCCGAAGCTCATCAAAGGATGCCCGAACGCCTCTGGCCAGTTCATCTATCTTACGGTTCGTTGCCACTACGTCTCTCCCGACAGAGTTAACTTCTGATCTAATTTCATTAATCGCGTTTGTTAATTTTAGCTCGAATGCCTCGTTTAAGACAAAAGCGACATATTCTAACGTTATCAGGGTGTAAAAGAAAAACCTCTGACTCAGCCCCCCCCCCCTAATTTACTGGAGATCACGTTAGGAAAATATTTCTCTGACGAGGTGTGAAAGAGCCGCGCTGTCTCGCCCTTGCTGCTAAATGATGAATCGACTCCGCCTCCGGATTAAGATGTCTGGAGCTTGTGACTCCTTTCTCCAAACTCTCCCCCTCCCCATATTCGGGCATACAAATACTCGGGCTATTCTGTAGTTCGAGGAATCCAGCCCGCACCTCAAAGCCGTCCTTAACGTCTCGTCCCGTGAGCGTTCATCAGACAGCAGACTTCTTCAGCCGTGATTCTACCCAAGTCAATTGGTAGCTTCTGTGAATGGCAAGCCTTTGAATTTGCACAACAGTCTCCCTTCGTTTAATCGAACCGAAGAAAATCTCTATCGATTACCTTTGAGGAAAAAGAAGGTTCCTCTTTCAGTGGAATTACGAGCAAAACAACCCATCGGTTATATCATTTATATAGACGATGAACAAGAGTGGACCGAGCACGGAACCCTGAGGTACCCCACTATTCACCTGGGACCATCTCGAGGCTACCCCTTTTATTCTCATTCTTTGTCCCCTGCCTGACAACCAGTTCTCGATCTAACTGGCCACCCTACCTAAAATGCCAGCCGCGCGGACTTTGCACATCAACTTGCGGTGTGGCACCTTATCAAAGGCCTTTTGAAAGTACAGGTATAAGATGTCCACAGCCCGACTACGATCGTACTCACCCAAAATGCCTTGAAAGAATTCTAGTAGATTTGTGAGAGATGATCGGTTCCTGCGAAATCCATGTTGGGAATCAAGGATCAAGTTGTTTGTTTCTAGGTGCTTTACTATTTTTTCTATAATGCTCTCTAACATTTTTCCCACAACGGAGGTCAAACTCAAAGACGGTTAGTTAACCGGGGTTTCGCGTTCTCCCTTCATAAATATGGGGGTCACGTCCACTGTCCTCCAGTCCTCTGGTACTACTCCAGTTTTTGGCATGTACCTATTTACGCGCAAGAAGAATTCAGAGCGAGAGAGATTGAGAGAGAGAGAGAGAGAGAGAGAGAGAGAGAGAGAGAGAGAGAGAGAGAGAGAGAGAGAGAGAGAGATTGAGAGAGAGAGAGAGAGAGTGTGTGTGTGTGTGTGTGTGTGTGTCGCACAAACGAAATAAAGTAATATAAACTATTTTACCCATTAAAGAAAACGTGCGGTTCGAACCTATGTCATCGAGCGCTTTTCTCTTTACCTAGCCAGCCGTTAGGCTACCCCCCCCCCCACCAAAGGAGCATTTAATGTATCATGTGTTATTGTAATTTCCTTTTCATTTACGAAACGCGTTTGTGTATCTTATTAACACTTTTGCCTTCAACCTATAGAGATTTACCTAGTTATTTTGCTATAAGAGTCGCAATCCGCTCTCGCTTCATCCGGCTGTATGAGATCACATATACCACACCTTGAGGCTAGTCTTTCTTTCTCTAGCCTGTGGTTTTTGACAGCTAAGAAGTATTTTCTTTGCCAGAAGTTCCATATTCTGTAATGTGGCCTACTAAAAATAAGTCAAACTGGCTTATGAGTTCAGGCAATCCTAAAAAAATCCAATTTTTCAATGATCCAAACCTTACTTCTGTTCTTCGAAATGCCAAGCCACGGTCAGCTAACGTACAAATAACAGCTATGACACGCTTCAAGACAAGTTCCCAGTAATCACACTCTTCCTGACTTTGTTTCTCCAACTGAGACTTCAACCCCGCACCTGGTCTGCTAGTTAAATATGTTAGCAATAAGTCAATTACAATAGTATTCAGCCAGCCACTTGACCATCCTCTGGGAACAAAACTCTTTACAAACTGATCCTGTTGATGGTGAATACAGTAACCACTCTCTCTTGAATTTCTCACCATTGGACTTTGTCCCAACAAAAGTTTTCTGTGAACAATACCTTACTGGTTTGCCACTACTAAAATGCCAATAAAACTTGTCAAATGGCCCATTGTGGTGTTGACAATTACTGGGTCCACAAGCGATCCGGATCCCATAGGCCACATCATCAGCAGAGAAATCAAGCTGCAACCCTGGTTCTTTTGCTAAATTGTGATTTTCTTCTAAACTATGAATAATTTCACCGACATGATCCACTAAACTTCCATTTTCAAAAAGATTTTTAGCCTTAGAATGTATCGTAACATAACTCGAATCAACATTTGCAGTAGAGGTATCCGTTTCAAGAAAATTTACAGGCAAAGTGAAATCGGTTATGAGACATGTGCTGGATGAACCTGTTTGTGACACCTAATATTTTGATTCTGAAGCAATCAAGGTGGTATTTGCCGTATTTATGTCCACTGCTGATGACGTTGATTGGTGCTGACCCGGAATCTGTATATCCTGTTGTGGAACTTGTGTGAAGAAATCAGTCAGCTTTGCAGTCTTGTGCTCTAATTTCAAAATTTTCTCTCGTTTCTTGTCGTTTTTGTGCACCACTTAACTGAATCCGTTTCAACTTGGTTGGGGCGGGGGTTGTTAAATTGAGAAATATGTTTGAATTATTATACAATAATTAACATAGCTAGAATATCATAGGGCAGAACAATACAGACATTTTTTTCCCCAGCTTAATGATGAATCTTGTGCTTTAATTAATAAAGAAAAGTTATTAAGAAAGGGGAACTTCTAGAATGCTGGAGTACACATTGCCCGTTATCAAAAATAGGTTCTGGTGATTTTTTTCCCGAAATTTCAGTATTTTTAAGTCACTAAAGATCCGGAAGTATTGGTCGCAGAGCAATGATTCAAAATGCAATCGATTCAGCCTTTCAAGCTCTACAAACGTTGAGGTGTTTTATGATATCATTTTTAGTTTTTGATAAAAAAAACATCAAACACAAAAAATCGGTATTTTTTGTGATTTGGGGAAAAACTTTACAAAAATAGTCATAAAATAATAATCTTTACGAATTTTGTAAAATCTTACGACAGAAATTTAGTTTTCAGCCTAATGTAGATAATCTAACTTTCAGAATATAAAAAAATATATGAGAAAACTTTGGATCCTTAGTAATTGTAAAATACTCCCTAAAATGCCGGAATTTTCGTGTTTTTTCAAAATCTTCGGTTTCTGTCGGGAACTCGGAAAAGTTCAGATGCACAACTTCGATTCGTATTTAAATTGTCAATAAACGTGTATGAATTTCGTCACTCTAGCTATGATAATAATAAAGTTAGCATTTTTACCGAAAACATCCCCTCCAAAATATATTCACGTTAAACGCATTTAAAATATATAAAACGCACTTACATTTTAATAGATTAAACAGCCATAACTGAGTGTGCTATTGAAATATTAATTAAACAACTGAAAGCAAGAATGAGGTAATGAATGCGCATGCAATTAGCACTAGTGGTAGTTGGCAACTACACTTGCGCTGTTTCCAACACGTACTAGACTTGTTCAAAACTTGTGTAACTTCCAATCTGCCAACACAGGAAGAACATGACACAGAAGAGAACGCTTTATAAACAGAACTTATTCATGTTTCATTAAATTTTGAAAATATCTATAAATTTAATTAATTTAATAATTTAAATGGTAAATTCGGCTATGAAAAATTTAGGAGGTACCCCTCCTTCCCTTGATCCTCTAAGCGCGTGCTAACTTTGCCTATAGGGTTAATCCACCGCTGGGTTGTTTTAATCCACCGCTGGGTTGTTGACTGAAAATGTTTAGAAGTGATATAGGCATGTATAAAGAATGGATAGAAATAGACTTGTGAGAACATACGAGTGTGTGCCATGCCGAGCGAAAGGATGGAGGACCGCTTAAAAGGTAGAGTAGTTAATAGATTGACTGTGTGAGAGAGAAGTGCTTACAGAGGGATAAGTGTGATTATTGTGTATGATATATAGGTGTGAGAGATTGAGGTTTATAGGGAGAAGTGTTTGAGGTCTTCTCCCCAAAGATGACTGACTGGATGAGATGGTACAGCATAATGCATCCCTCACTCTTCTCCCCATACAGCACTTCACTCCTCAAATCCTTTTAGTGTTGTACAAGATGGACCACGTTTCAGTGAGGAAGAACGAAAGGTTTTGAAGATTCGAATCTGGGATTGATTCCGGAGTCACAAACATGGAGAATAAGGAACCGATTACCACGTTTTTTTCTAAGAATTCATTTTTGTCGAGAAATTCTTTTTCGTCTAGGAATTCCTTTTTGAGTAATGCTAACGCAACCGAGAAATTACCGTCATTATTACCTATGTAAAATGCGTAATCTCTCAGGTAACCCTTTAAGTTTGCGAGTTCGGTAGCGCGGGAAAGATTTCGTCGGTAACCGGGCAAGGTTTTCAAATTATGACAAAAATACATGAAAATTAGTTTGTCGGTCGTCCAGGGAAATGCGATGCATGGGGTAGAGGTGGTTGAGGTAGTTCCAATACAGAGGAATCGCAAAGCTCCCTACCGAGGGAGTGGTAAAGTTAAGTGAACGGGACTTTCCTGTCTAGTGAAAACGTGTTTAATTTTGATTTACTTGCGATATCATACTCGACTCAGACGGATTAATTTTACTCATCCACGCAAGGTATTCGTTGACCTCTAAAATTTGACCGTCTAAGTTATTAACAGAATAACTTAACTGCATCTAACTTCGTTTGCAAAACCTCTGGGGAAACGACTTCTGACTCTAAATCACTGTTAATTTTGTTAACGATAATAGCTAGAAATTTTAACCAAGAGTTTTATTTTAGAATCGGCTTCCGCCACGATCGGGCACGGGAATGAATTCGGCCATTCGGGTTTTTGAATTTTGAAAGGGAAGAAAGGGAAAGTAGAAACAAGTTTTAGGATGACGTTTGAGTGATAGAGCGAAAGAAAGAAAACCAAAGGGAAAATCAGGGAAAAGACAGAGTTTTCCAAAATTAACCTGAATTTCCCAAATGGAAAATAAACCGTCTAAACATTTTCAGGTGTTGTTAGTTCGATCTCCCCAAAGTCAAGGGTAATGATCGCACTTGGCTTGAGAAGGGACTATGCAAGAGGCAAGAGATGGATTGGTTCCTTTTTTTGAAAAAATTTAAATGTCTTCTCCAGAGAGGCTTTGAGATGAGTTGAGTCCAAAATTCCCTCTTTAGTTAGAGTGTAGTTGTTAAAAAAAAATTTGATTCCTTGATTTTTTTAAAGAAAGGAATCGAAGGCAGTCTTTCGTTTTGACAAGTAAGAATGTTAGAAAAATAAAGGGTTTAAGTTTGATTAGAAAGATCTGCTTCAGAGTGCAGGATCCCTCGTTTGAACTAGTTTGAATGCTTGAAAATAAAGGTCTTAAAAGATTGATAAGAAAAACTTGCGACAGAGTGCAATTTCCCGCGTTTGACAGAGGTTTAGCGCAGGTCACAAAGTGCCTCGTTTTGATAAGCTTAAAAGTAATTAGGGATAAAGAGTTTCGAATTTACGAGCTCGTTTAAAATGGGGAATTGGATCGTTTGAAGGGACGTTCGACCTTCAAAAGAAAGAGAAACCGTAGCTCATCTAAAGCCAAATATGAAGGAGTTTCAATTACGCTTCGGAAAAACATTAAACACAAAATATACACACTTGAAGATTTTTGCCTCTGTTATCTTCCCATATTCGTCCACCCCATTCTTTCCTTCTATTATTTGTCCGTTTTTAGGGTCTGCGTTTGTTGTGACGATCTAGGAGTCATTTTTACCCCCAAATGACTCCCAGCTCGTCACAACAAACGCAGACCCGAAAAACGGACAAATAATAGAAGGAAAGAATAGGGTGGACGAAGATGGGAAGATAACAGAGGCAAGAATGGAAAACAGTGGATAAATTTTAACATTTTGGTTAGTCATCCTTGCCTCTCCTAAATAGCTTCTTATTATGAACTGTCTGCTCCTCCCTTCCATATATCCTTCACTGGGTGAAGGTTCCCTACTTGTTTAATGATCCATACATGCATTGTGACCTCCAAAAAGGCCACTCAGAAACTTGGGTATTACGAAATAGTTTTGGGGGTATAATTATTTAAATTTTGTTTTATTTTACCTTGAAGATGTTGTCTGTCTATCGAGAGAAGAGCAAATTGTGTGGCTGATTTAAGGAAACGAGTCTCTCCTACGTTGCATAATTACAACAATCCCCCCACTTTCTTCATGGTTCTTCCACCACTCCCCTCTGAAGCCGATTCTCAATGGATCGGCTCTCACAATTTCTAGCGCTCCAAATAGTCTCCTCTTTTTTTAAGGTAATGCATCTTAAAAGCATCCTCACTTCCCTTCATTGTGCTCCATTTGTTGTAGATGTTAAGCTCCATGTCACCCAAGAAGATCGAACCTATTATCCCGGAGCTTTGGTTGCAACCAGTTCCCTAAAAAGGTTCAAACACACTATTCCTCTCACTTTCTTGGTTCCATCTGGTGTGCTGGTGTATGTGATGTGCAGAAAGGATGCAATCTGGGTTAGGTAGGGGTGAGGGATGTGACGTCCCGTAGCGGAATGCGGTCGCCGCTCCACGTCTTGCAATTCCGGTTTCTTCTTTAGATCACGGAGACGCCTCCGGGTGAGGGGTGAACAATGTCACTGGTTGCCGCCTTGGTGCGAGGTCGCCCATGTCCCCAAGAATACGCGATTCTTTCGTGAATAACTGCGCCCAGGAGCGAAAACCAGCGAGGGCATCTTCGCCAGAAAGTTTGTAAGAAGAGATCTGTAGAAAGAGGGGAGGAAGCGAAAATGTGCGGAAGATATACAGTCGTACAGTTATTGCGGTAGGGAGGAGACGTAAGGCTCCCTATGTGAACTGCCTGCAGCATCGTCATCGATGCTGCAACTAATAACCCTTTGCGAGGTCATTTGAAGGGATTCGGTTTGAAAGAATGTGACAATCTTGGTGAACGAAACCGCTCTCGTTACTGTCAGGAATGCTCTGACAGAGAACGGTCAGCCAAGTGGAGAAGTGGGTGAGTTTGACAGAGTGCTCAGACTTGGATTAGTCTGAGTGCTCGTCGATAAACTCATTTGTCAGAGACTCTAGGAAAAGATATTAATTCGCCAGGGGTCTCGGTCCCTTGTTCGGAGCTACGACCAAAACTGCCGGGACTTCATTGGATGATATGTGGAGATGAACGTTTGTGTAATCCAACAACGGAAAGTTTACTCATCATGCAAGAGAGATAAATTTGAGTAATAAAGGGAATTTTTTTTTCAAGAACTCATCTGGCGACCGCCCACTTGGGCACAAGTCGCCGCACTTCACACGGCCTAATACTAGGCTATATTAGAAAACAAATAAAAACAAATAATATCTAACTAACAAATAACTGTAAAAAAATAATGAGACAAAGCAAGAGGACAAGAAGGAAGCATGCTCCGGCGTCGGGGGTAGGCCCGCCTCCCATGAACATGCGCCCTACAAAAAGAAGCACAAAAAAAGGTCAAATAAAGGAGAGAAGGCCGGCCACCTCCAAAAAGTCATATAGTTCATAAGTCAATGTGCACCAACCCGTCCCGAGTACAAGGGATAAGCGGTAGCGACGCGAATATCGCCCAGCCTGGGACATTCAACAAGAATGTGCCGAACAGTCTGGGGGACAACGCAGTCATCACAGTATGGCGCAGGCGAGCGCTCCATCAAATGGCGGTGCACCCCGCGAGTGTGTCTAATTCGGAGACGAGAGAAAACAACCTGAAGCCTTCGCGGCAGTAGGGGGTATGTGCATGGAAACAGTCGCAAGGCAATAGCACGCAAATTTAAGTTCCCTTCGACTATCTCTCATCTTCTTTGCCAAGGAGCCCGGAATGACCCGTATTCCTGCCATGTAGTCGGTGTGGGGAAGAGCGAAACGCTGGTCCATCCGCCCAGTCCTCGCGGAATCCTTGGCGCCCTCATCGGCGCGCTCATTCCCCACAATTCCTAAATGTCCAGGAATCCAGCAGAAGATAATCTTAACATCCTCCTGGCTTGCCAAAACCGTGGCGTTACAGATATCGCAGACCAGGGGATACGGAGATTCCAATGCCCCAAGGGCACTCAGGGCGCTTTGTGAGTCACTATAAATCACAATCCGGCCTCTGAACCGGGAACGTCGCGTAATCTCCCGTACCGTGTGGTGTATTGCCACCAGCTCGGCCGTGAAGACAGCCGCAGCGCCTGGCAGAGCCCTGGTGACTTCAAACAGAGGGGATACGGAGTGGAAGCCGACCCCCACTTGGGACTTGGAGCCATCCGTATACACTGGCACGGTTCCAGCGTGAGACGAGGTGTGCTCCAAAAAGGTCGAACGCAATACTCCCGGCGCTGTACAAGCTTTGGGAGCAGAGGAGTGGCGACATATAGCCAAAGGTGGTACCCTCCAAGGTGTCGTCCTGGGCAGGAACCAGGGGCGCCACCGGCCCGAGAGCTATACCTAGCTCTCGAAGGAGTTTCCTAGCCCTAAACCCAAAGGGCTTAGGATATGACTAGAGTCTCTCGGCGGCAGAGACGCCCTCCCAATCATCTGCAGATGCAGTGAGAGCTGTTGGCGACTGAGGGAATTTCGAGATCGCGCGTACAGGCGAATAATGCACTGTGCACGGCGTAGAGCGAGTGGCATCTCCCCATCATCGACAAGTAGGCTCTCAATGGGGGAAATCCGGAAGGCACCAGTCGCCAGGCGAAGGACGGTGTGGTGGATCGAATCCACCTTCCGCAATAAATGCTCGGCTGCGGATGCATAAAACTCGCATCCGTAGTCGAGCTTCGAACGAACAAAGGATCGATAAAAAGGTAAGGCAGTGGCCCTATCAGCGCTCCAAGTGCTAAACGTCACGGAACGAATAATATCCATGGCGCGGGTACAAGAGACCCTAAGGCTGCGAATATGAGCCTCCAAGGTGAAGCGTTGGTAAAATACAAAACCAAGGAAACGGTGCGATTCAACCACTTTCAGGCATACCCCATTGAGAAACAAGTCTGGGTAAGGGTGGACCTGTGGCTTACGGCAGAAATGCACCACCTTAATCTTGGCCAAGGAAACCCGAAACCTGGAGTCGACGCTCCAGAGTTGGAATCCGGGACGCGCAAAAAGAGATCGAAAGGTCGTCCACATACAGCATAGCGGGAGCATCTTCCGGCAGCACAGAGGTCATGCCGTTGATGCTCAGGGCAAAGTGACACTGAGGACACTTCCCTGCGGGACACCCTCTTCCTGCTCCATTGGGGCGGAGAGGGCTCCCCGCACCCACACGCGGAACTGACGATCTAGTAAAAATTCAGATATAGACATTGGGAGGCGTCCCCTCGCCCCCATCGTGTGGAGAGTCTCCATGATACTGTATCGCAATGCGGTATCATAGGCCTTCTCCAGATTGAAAAACACCATTGCGTACTGCTGTCTACGAAGGAAGGCCTCGCAGACGGCAATTTCCAGTCGGAGCAGAGCATCCGACGTGGAATGGAACTTGTGAAAGCCCCACTGTGCAGAAGACAGATGGCCTCCGCTGTCCAGGAAAAAGACTAATCTAACATTTACCAATTTCTCCATCAACTTGCACACGCAAGAGTTAGAGAGATTGGGCGGAAACCGCCCGCAGTAGAGTGATCTCTTCCCGGTTTGAGAAAGGCGAGCACAGTAGCGATTCGCCAGGAATCCAGGAGGAGACACTCCACCCAGATCCTGTTGAACAAATTTAACAGAAAGGTCATGCCTCGCTCACCCAGGTGTCGAAGCATGGCGGACGGGACATCGTCTGGACTATGGGCGGTGTCCGCGCACGAAGCAAGAGCGAAACGCAACTCACTCAGAGTAAACCTGTCGTTGAAGGGTTCTCCGCTTCTGGAGGTAAAGTCCAGTCGGCGGCCTTCCGCGACATCAAGATGTGCATTGCATACTAGCGGAGTAGCATCCCGACTAGAGAATGCGGAGAAAGAGGTCGCGAAGGATTCCGCCACGGACGCGGGGTCCGAGATTGAGGTCGCATTCTGGTTTTAGCCGGGGCTGGGTGTGAACCTTTTGTGCCGCCAGCTTTACCAGGGGAGCGCCGGGGTTGAGAAGAACCCGCAGAATGGCCCCGAATGGGCGGGAAAACGACCGTACTCGTAGGTCTGGAGGGGCCAGGAACAGACGGTGTCTTTTTCAACATTGAGGCGTAAGACATCCCGCGCAGCGCAGGGCACGCTAGGACCAAGTCCTTAGCCTCGCGAAATCAGAGTCGATCCTGGGCCTGAAATGCAAGGATTTCTTTCTCAAGGAGATATGCACAACATTGCTTCGATGAAGCGGGGTGCGGATCTCCGCAATTGACACACTTGGCCACACACGATTTGGACTTATCGTGTGCGGCCTTGGAGCAACTTACACAGGTTTCGGGTAACCCCGAATTTGCACGTCGACAGGAGCGATTAGTATGGCCAAAGCGGTGGCAGTAATATCACCTCGGCGGCAATGGCATGAATGCCTTCACTCGGTAGCGATACCAACCGGCACGCACCGACTCAGGGAGCTTGTCACAGTTGAACGTGTCAAAGAGTGTAGGGGTGGGTCTCGAGGCCACTCCCTGTTTTCTCATCACACGTTCGACTCTGACTGCCCCATGGTCGGCCAGCTCTAAGGTGATGTCCTCTATGGAGTAGACCATGAGTTCCCTCGCATAAATTAACCCTTTCACGAAGTTCATGGTAGAGTGCGGCGTCACACTCACGAGCGTGCCATCAAGTGTCCCAAAGGCACTAATCTTGGTCACCTCGGAGGGATTCGACGCATTCGCCAAAAGGCTCCCGTCCGAAAATCCGGTCACCTTCGGCTCTCTACCAATCACACTAGCTAAAGCTCTCCTCTGATGGATCATGTTGCCCTTAGCCCAAATGCTGCCATCAATGGAGCGAATAACCAGGAAGCGTTTGAAGCCAACGGGCTCGAAAACACCGGGTGGTCTCTGAATGAGGGGCCCCGACTTAATCGAGGCTCCGCTCTGCGCACTTGTATTTTTACTTTTGGTCTTTGTCAAGGATTCCGTACCCGGTGGGGGGGGGGGGGGCAGCGTGGCCAGGCGTGCCGATCTTGGCTTGGTCGCTTATCGAAGCAGCGGAGCCATCCGTCCCCGCAGCCCCGCGAATGGAGAGGAGCCCAGAGTCTGTTTGTCCTTTTCTTGTTGTTTCTCTTCTTTTTAGGAGAGGAGGGCGGGGGATTAACCCGCTACTCCCCTCCGCCGGCAGGAGCCCTCAGGCCAGATCGATCGGCCTCAGCAAGGTCCTTCTCCGAGATGGAGAAGGTCCTGGCGGTCGCAGGAGCACCGGCCGGAGGAGATCCCTCCCCTCCTTGTACTGCCTTGGAGACCCGAGCCGTTTGAGGAGGACTTTGCATAGGGGCGGACTCGAGTTCGGTGCTTGGCGCCGAGCCCGGATTCGCCCCTATGGATGGCCCTCTCATCTGAGGCTGGGTTGCCCCAAGGACCATGTCTATCTCGGGGAGGAGGCCTCCATTTGGCCATCCCCTCCCCCTGGACATCACAGGTCCCATTGGCAGCTGTGTCACGAGTCGAGTATGGGAAGGCACAGGCCTTGACCTCCTCTAAAGTCAGTATACAGGCCAGTAGGTCTCTGGAGGGAAGCGGCCGATGGGCCCTATCTTCCTTCTCTCCCCTAAGGGGGTTTGCCCTACTGAGCCGCTTCAATGGGGAGCGGTCAGTTATGGGCTGTCTGCTGGCTTTCTTGGCAGTCCCCTTGGAAAGTAAAGGCGGGACTGCCGCTAGAAAGAGAGAGGCACCCGAGGGCACCTCCAGACAAGGGGGTGAGGGTGAGTCCCCTACACCCGTATGCAAAGTAGAGGAGTAAACCTCCTCTCCGGTTAAAGAGATTTGGAGGGTCCCCTGTGAAAGCCCAGTGTGTGTGGGGGGGGGGGCTCCATATTTTTAGTGGAGCTGTCCGTTGGCGGCTCCGACGGGGGACTGACGAAATTAAGGGAACTTTTTGTTAGACTCATCATTGGGCATGGTGACCCTTTTTTTATTCACGGGATGCAGACGCTAATCACCTCTCGCAGTAGCCCGCTCTGCAAGGGGTGCGTACGGGGCTGGCAGAGCCAGGTGCCGCCATCTAAGGCCACCCCTCCCGCCTGGTGACCTGGCAGCCCTTCTGCATGGCGGCTCAACCTTAGGCACGGCGTAAAAAAGAAAAAGTGTGAAGTGAAAAGGAAAGGGGATGTGAGGAAGGTATGGGTGGAAATGAAGCAGGTTGTTAAAAACCCACCATCCCAAACTGGAGCTCAGGGGTTAGGGAACATTGTCCCCTCCCCCCTCAGCCCCAATCAGGGATAGTTGGCTGAGAAGAAGGTCAGTATCTACCCTGTGAAAATATAGGCCGACCAGAGAAAGTTGTGGGAAAGACTGTAAGGGAAGTGAGGAAGTAGGGGAGAAATACAGGCTGTCTGAAAGGAGAAGAGGCTAACCTGGGGCCGGAGGGGGCACTGAGTCCCGTCAGCACGGCGGCCAGGAAGGCAAATCGCCGCGCCCCTTACGGGAAAGGGAATGGGGGAAAATGGAAGAGGATCAAAGTTGAAAAGAAATGCAAACACAAACTCGTTAATGCTGGCGACGGGATGCGGGTATTCGAAGGCTCCAGGAGCAAATTCGAGATCAGCAACTCGGATGAACAGATCAAATAAAGATACATAAGTGCTCCCCAAAGTAGAGCTTATCTTGATTAATTTAAGGAGTACTCATCTTCACTAGTGGTCTTTGAGAGTAACCATCTTCACTAATGGTCGTGGAATAACCTCTTTACGAGTGGTGGTCGGGAGTACTCATATTTACTTTATACCCGAAAGCACTAATTTGAACTCCTTTGCGATGTAGTGAGTGATCATCTGTTGAGTCGAGATCATTGTCACCATCATCATCATCACATCGGAGGGGAATGCGGGTTGACACGCATCAACGCCCCACCACAGCAAAACTGGAGAAGATAATCTAAGAGAGACACCTCTACCCTCCTTTTACTCCTCCTATGCCTCCGGTCTGGGCCACAACATTGATCTACTCAGACTTCGTTGTCATAGCAACCACGAGGGCTTCGTTGCAAGGGGCCGCAAGCAGGAGGAACCCGGGGACGCCTCCTTATAAATTGATTGCCTCAAAGCATTCCTTCCATACAAGATTTTTTCCACTTGTTCAAATGACACCACTTTCTCCCATAATTCGCTCACGGAGCCAACGGATCTTTTTATCCGTCGATCTCCAGTTCGTCTGCTATTACACAACACTATTATTATTTCATTTTCCTGCATGGGTGCATTGTGACATTCGCGAACACATTATTATAGTAGTTGTTGTTTTTATTGTCGTTTAGCGCGGACCTTTTAGGACGCTTTTCAATGATACGGGTCTTCAGATAGCGCACATTCGTAAGTTCAAGACGTTGCAGTAACGGGGCCGGGATGGGGGGGGGGGGAGACTTGTACACCAGTTATAACGTGTAGAATAAATGACTTGTATCCCCGTTGTTTATAACAGTTTTGATTTATGTCAGGTCGTTTGTGATATATCCCCCTCCCCTCCCTAAATAATCCTTGTCGCATTTCGCTTTGATAACTCCCACTTTGCATCTGCGCATGAAACAAGGACTTGTTCGTCGCGTATCTGGTTCGGATTTCGAGAGGAGCTTCTTAACAGCGGCTGAGCGCGCGATCACGCCGAGAATAGCCGTCAAGGACACGCTGGCGTAATCCTTTTATGTGAGGAACAAATCAAATGAACAATTAATGTCAATGTTGGCACTATTATTCTAGTCATTCCTACAAATCCCGAGGAAATGGCTTGTGCAGAAGTTTTCATATCCTAAATCGAAATTCTTTTGGAGGTTTCATTAAAAATTATTCTTTTCTGAACTGTTTACGGATATATGAGCCCTCGTTTGTTCGGAGGATGACGTCCACATGCATGTAAATCACTTTAGAAGCTTTGAAATAAATATCGCTGGTTTATGTTCGCTTGTGAGTTAATTCTGTTTTTATCTGCTTAATTCAAAGTAATTAAAGCAGATCCGAACCACGAATCGCTATAGCAGCCGGCGCAAAGTAATCTGACTTCATCACATGACTAACCACAGGCGATGTGATTTAAGGTTGCTCATGAGGGGGGTGGAGGGGTAGTTTTTACTCGTTATCGATGTAAGACGTGGCGTTTGATTTGTTTCTTCTATTTGCGGAAAATGAATTAATTTATTTCGCCATAACCAAATATCTACTGGTGGCAAACGTCCTGTATAACGATTGTTTGTCCCATAATATGGATATAACGACATTTTTTTCCGATAAAGAATAAATGCATAAGAAACGATTGTAAAAAAAGGAATTATACATTGAGCGACCATTCGGGGTCTATAATAGTTATTTCGATGCCACTCAAATTGGCTTAGAAGGAAATGGGAAACTATCGGATTAGGGGCAATCATCTTGAGGTCGACGAAAGAGAATTTTATTTGTTTACGAGCGATTGGATTTCTGTGGTCACTTCGGCGGTTTGTGGTCCGATGGACTAAAGCTAATTAAGGTTTGGGTTGGGAGCAGATTGCTAAATGATATTTAACAAGTCAACTACGATTGTTAGCGAACGAGCAACAGTATAAATGTGTTAACATTAACTGCAATTATTATTACTATCATTATTAACTTATGATTAAGAAGAGAAAACTAACTCTACTTGGTTACCCATACTACACCTGGCGCCCCATTGTGGGAAAAATGGTACAGGGGGGTAGCGCTATTAGCACCCTGTATTTTTCACGTTACAGAGTTTCCAGAGCGTGGGTATAAATTGCTAAGTAAAGTTGTGAATGTGCGCCTCCCAGGTGGGCCACCAGTCAAAAAGAGACCGAGAAAGCGATGCGACTGCCTAACCCCGAGGTAAAACCCCTCCACACACAGGTCCTGATCTAGGTGGTGCCCATGAGATCGGTAAACCTGCGCCCCTTTGGTCCCTAGACCAAGAGAACCGAATCCGCGCGCGTCGCTAACAATCGTGAGGCGGTTCAGAGCCGTTGAAAACGACGCTTCATATTGGGCACTAAAACCGCGCTCGACGAAATTGAGAGGAGGTCCACGTGCGAGGTGCCGATGATTCGTTCTTGCACGCAGAAGCGATACCATTATACCCACGACGAAGGGAGGGACGACGGGAATACCCCTCTGCTGGGCATCCTCCTTGTGTATAGCAACAACACGAAAAGTTTTCGTTTTCACAGTAAGTGTAAGGGTGAGATAGTGTGTGTTTTCAGTAGGTAGAAAGGTTATAGTGATGAAAATGGAAAAAGTAGAAGCTTTGCAAAGAGATTTAAGGCAGCTG
Source organism: Ceratothoa steindachneri (assembly GCA_963969495.1). Lineage (NCBI taxonomy): Eukaryota > Metazoa > Arthropoda > Malacostraca > Isopoda > Cymothoidae > Ceratothoa > Ceratothoa steindachneri. Next base: position 62,984,446 of record OZ018338.1, on the reverse strand, counting down.
GTGATCAGGTTTATCGGAGTCATCATCATCATCATCACTAACTCTATCATTTAAGAAGGGGATTTGTTTGACTATTTGAATAGTAATTTCATCTTAGTTTGGTTATGACTTATGTTTTTTATCAAAGTTATTTCTAATAATTCTTTTATAATATCAAAAAACAAAGTGGTGAAGTTCAGAAATAAATGTAAGTATCAAAATTTTGTGAATTTTTTAAAACCCAAAGAATTCCAAATGGTGAAGTTCAGAAAATTTATTTTTATATATCTTCTTCTTCTATAACTATATTTTAGCAACATGATATTTTGAAAGGGGGAGAAATTTAGTTTAAAGTTCCTTTTTAAAATTATTATAATTGGCGAAGTTCAGAAAATTTATAAAAATTTAATCATGGCTGCTTTTTTTAGATTTTAAATTTTAATCTTAGTAGCGAAGCGCAAGCTCCCCCCGAAGGGGAGAGTGGCGAAGCCATTGCCTGGTTATTTATATTAACTGTATTATGCTATTCGTGAATTGTCTTGAGTTTTTAGTAGCGTCAAGCCTTTGTTTTTCTTGATTTTTATTGAGTGTCTTGGTTGCATTTGATTTCGTTTTGTGCTTGTGCTTGTTTTTTATTTGCCTCTTAGGTTATTTGTGTGCTTTTGTTTCTATTGTAGGTTTGTTTAGCGTTTTCGTGTATTTTATCGTTATCTGGGTATCGTATTCGGGTTTTTACAATCGCAATCGGGTTTATTTTACCAAGGTCAGGTTTAATGTCATAAAGATAGGTTTAGTTTTACAGTTCGGGTGTCTTCATCGGGTCGGTAATTATTTCTTCTGTTGGTGGTTGACTTGATTGCACTTTATCACGCTACTTCTCCGTTTTAGAGTAGGTTAGCCGGGGAATTTTCGGGCAATAGCATCATAACTATTCTGCCAATTCTAACGGAATTTGAAACCCTTATGTTGTTTTACATTCTCTTCCGAAAGATATAATTGCCAAGGTCCTCCCAAGGTTAGTCCGGGAATTATTTGACAATAACTTCATAACTATTCGGCCGATTCTAACGGAATTTGAAACCCTTATGTTGTTTTACATTCTCTTCCGAATGATATAATTTTCAAGGTCCTCCCAAGGTTAGTCCAGGAATTATTTGGCAATAACATCATAACTATTCGGGCTAACATCGGAAGGACTTTGGCAATTATATCATTCGAAAGAGAATCTAAAACAACAAGGTCAACATCTTGGTACACTCTAGTTTTGTAACTGACTCTGAAGAGGATAAGTCGTCACTTATCGAAATTATTAGTCGATTTTATTTATTTTCTGCGTATTTTTGTGATATATCTTCCAGTGGTATATATATATATATATATATATATATATATATATATATATATATATATATATATATATATATATATGATAAGTGAAAATCACATGCAACGTAATACATAATAGATATATTTAAAGGCCCAACGAAATGAAAACTGGTATCTCAACCCGAAAAAACGCTAAGGGAAATGTTACGTGACACATTGAAAGGTTAAGAAAGAAAATGGGACATATAGAAACAGAGAAAAATAGGGAAAACTATTTTTAATCGTTATATGAAAGTGAATAAAAAAAAACAGCCATAGGGGTGCAAGCCAGCACAACTCTATGCCGGTTCTAGCCCGGATAAATGGGGAGGGTTGGTGTCAGAAAGGGTATTCGACCGTAAAACCAAGCCAAAACCAAGATGAGCTACAACCAAAGAGTATTAGACCGTGCCAGGGCGTACCCCGTTACAAGCGACGCACAGAGGCAGCGCCCGACCTCTGCAAATATGCAAGGGCTACCGCATCATGAGCGGGTGCGGCTAAAGAAGCGAGCTCCTGTCGCCTTGGGAGTGGCGACACTGAATGTTGGTACCTTGACAGGTCGGGGAAGAGATCTGGTGGAGCTGATGGCATGGAGGAAAGTGAGCATACTGTGTGTATAGGAGATCAGGTGGAGAGGCAACAAAGCCAGGGAGTTGAGAGAGGGATACAAACTATAATGCAGCAGTGCAACAGCAGATGGAAGGAATGGAGTTGGAGTGGTGGTGTCGAATGATCTGAAGGAACATGTGATTGAAGTAAAGAGAGGAGAAGATCGGTTGATAATGGTAAGGTTAGATTGTAGAGAAGGAATTTTAAATATAGTCAGTGCATATGCACCGCAGACAGGATCAACACAAGAAGAGAAAGACGAGTTCTGGAGGAAGCTAGAAAATGAAATAGGAAGAATAGCTGCAGAAGAGAGAGTAGTACTTGGGACAGACCTGAATGGCCATAAGTGGGCGGACAACTAGGGATGTGAAAGGATACATGGAGGCTATGACTTGGGAAACATAAATGCAGATGGAGAGAAGGTACTGGACTTGGCAGTCTCCTTTGACTTGGCCATTGCAAACGCTTTCTTTCGCAAGAAGCAAAATCACAGAATAACATACAAGAACGGAGGCCATACTACCCAGATAGATTATATCATGTATCTAAGATCAAATCTGGTAGAGATTAAAGACTGTAATAGTTCAAGACCAAGGTCTTAAACAGAGTGAACACTGAAGTAGTGATAGTACAAGATTGTGGAAAGAGAACGCACAAGTGATGAGAGAAGTAGCAAGAGAAGTGCTAGGTGAAACATCTGGGAAGTCACGCACGCCCAGAGAAGAATGGTGGTGGAGGGAAGATGTAAGGAGTGCCCCTGGTAATGAAAAAGGAAACAAAAAAGCAGTGGGAGAATAGCAGATCTAGGAAGAATAAAATGGAGTACAAAAGTGCAAAAAAGATCGCACGTAAAGAGGTAGCAGTAGCGAAGGCAGAAGCTAGTCATGAATTGTATAAAGAGCTGGAAACAACCGAAGGGGAAAAGAGGATATACAGGATAGCAAGAAATAGGAGCAAGGTAACACAGGATGTAAACCATGCGAAGCAGATAAATGACGCATCTGGTATTATATTAAGGGAAGAAGGAAAGACACAAGAGATGGAAGGAATATTTTGATGGTCTGCTGAATGAGGAGAACCCACAGGCTTACCATGATGAAGGAATACCATATCCAGGACTGACAAGAGATATAGATAGAGAAGAAGTCGTGAAAGCTCTTAAGAGAATGAAAAACCACAAAGCAGCTGGACCAGATGAGATCCCGGTGGAGGCGTGGAGGGCCCTGAAGGATGCAGGAGTGGACTTGTTGTGGAAGCTGATGTGCATGATAGAGGAGCAGGAAGAGACTCCCGACGAATGGAGGGAGAGTCTGTTGGTACCCATCTTCAAAGGGAAGGGGAATGTACAAGAGTGCGAAAATTATCGTGGGATTAAACTGCTATCTCACGGAATGAAAGTCTGGGAGAGGACTTTGGACGAAAGATTATGACTTGAGGTGGAAGTGTCCAACAATCAATTTGGCTTAATGCCTGGAAGAAGAACAACAAGCCCAGTGTTTGTATTGAGGCAAATGGCGGAAAAGTACAAGGAGAAACAGAAGGAATTACATCTGGTTTTATAGATCTGGAGTAAGCGTATGACAGAATACCAAGATAAGAACTATGGAGATGCTTGAGAGAAAGAAAAGTGCCATAAAAATATGTAAGATTGGTGAAGGAAATGTACAGAAGTATCATAACACGGGTAAGGAGTGGAGTAGGCATGACAGACAGTTTTTGAGTGGAGGTGGGGCTGCATCAGGGCTCTGCGTTAAGCCCCTTCCTTTTTAACATTGTCTTTGACGTGTTAACTGAGAACGTGCGAGTATGGATACCCTGGGACATGATGTTTGCAGATGATGTGTCTTTAGTCAGTGAGTCTAAAGAAGAGGTAGAGCAAGTGCTGGAGCAGTAGAGATTAGTACTGGAAAACAGAGGGATGGAGAAAAGTAGAACAAAGACAGAATATATAAAGTGTACAGAAGAAGAGCAGGACAGAGGTGAAAGCATTAGCTTAGATGGTGTGGAAATAAAGAGTAGATGCCTTCAAGTATTTGGGATCTACCATATCAGCAGATGGAAATGAGGATAAGGAAGTAACCAGAAGGATCCAAGCGGGATGAAAGAGTTGGAGGGATGTATCAGGTGACCTGTGTGACAGGAAAATGCCAGTGAAATTAAAGGGAAAAGTATACAAAACTGCTGTAAGACCAACTATAACGTATGGAGCAGAGGCATTACCTGTAAAGAAGAGTAATGAGAAGAGGATGGAAGTATCAGAAATGAGGATGCTGTGCTGGATGTGTGGTGTGACGAGGGAGGACAGAAACACAAATACAAGGATCAGAGGAACAACGAAGGGAAGGGAGATTTCGAAGAAGACACAGGAAGCAAGTCTTAGATGGTATGGACACATAATGAGGAGGGATGGAGAGAGTGACGAGAGAAGAGCTTTGGAGATGGAAGTACAGGGAAGGAGGAGGAGAGGAAGACCCAAGAATAGATGGAGAGACTGCATACAAGCTGACATGGGGGAGAAGGGACTGGAGACCAACATGGCAGGAGACAAAAACAGGTGGAAGCGGCTCATCAAAAACAGAGACCCCGGATAAAGACGGGCTAATAAGCTGGCGACGAAGAAGACGAAGAAGATATGAAAGTGAATAAAGGAGGTGGATTCAAACCAGCGTCATCAAGAGCTCATGGCTATTATGACCACGACGCTCATCGAATAAGGATGGTAGCTCAGTCGATGAGCGTCGTGGTCATAGTAATTCCCAATGGTTTAGGCACCCATATTTTGGAATTCTCTTGGTCCAATCGTTGCCCTGCATGGTAGGATCAACAGCAACGAATATCTGAATATTTTGGAAAATCAAGTCCATCCCAGGGTCCATACATAATTCCCTGAGTGTGAGTGTGCTTTTTCCAAGATGGCATTGCCCCAATATACACAGCTCATGTGGTTAAGAATTGGTATGAAGAGCATAGGAGTGAGCTACAACACTTGGAGTGGCCCCCACAATCTCCAAATCTTAATATTATTGAGCATTTGTGGTGCGTCTTGGAGCGACAGGTTAGAAGTCGTTACCCACCAGCGTCGTGTCTGAAACAGCTGGAGTAGGTATTGCAAGAAGACTGGCTCAAGATTCCTCTCAATAAGTCAGGAAGCTGAATGGATCAATTCCAAGACGCATCGACGCTGTTCAGAAAGCAAAAGGAGAACCAACTCTGTATTAAATAAATATTCATTAAATTTAACGTGTTCCAATTATTTTGTCCCCCCCCCCTGTATGTATATATATATATATATATATATATATATATATATATATATATATATATATATATATATATATATATATATATATATATATATATGAGAATTCGTTAAACCGCTAGAGAATCTCCCGGAGTTACTCAACCCTCTTCAGGAGCGATACATATACGACTAGGCAACCATCCATATGTAAAGATCCTAAAGAATGTAGGGGAACTCCAGGAGACTTCTCTAGCGGATTAAGGAATTCTTATTATTAATCTTACCTAACCGCATTGACTAAAATGTTATTGTCCATAATATAAAAAAAAAGAAAAGGCGAAGGTCCGCGGATAAATTCACATTCTCCGTTTACTGTTAAAGTTAAATGTTAGCTTACAGAAAAGGTTTCTTGCAATTTCTCTTATTAGAAAAATGGATGTTTGACTAATCGTATATGTGACGCTCCTGAAGAGTGTTGAGGAACTCCAGGAGAGGTCCTAGCGGATTAAGAAATTCTTATTATTACCCTTACCTAACTGCACTGACTAGATTATTATTAATTTATCAAAAACATTAGGAAGTGCGACAATCCTGAGAAAAATTCACATTCCCCGTTTTCTGTTAAAGTTAAGCGTTAGCTAATACAAAAGGCTTCTTGAAATTTCTCTTTATAGAGAAATGGATGGTACCACATCTAAAAACGGAAGGGAACAGTCCTTTTTCTTTTTCGACGGTGCGTTTCATTTAAGGGACGAGGGTATTCAAGCAAGTTAAAAATGTACCGATATATAGATGTTTAGGCCACAAACAATCCAAATCACCCACATACCTAAACCAAATTAAGGAGGCGTCTGTATTTAAAAGCAAGTCATTAACTTCAAAATACTCCATATAAAAGTTTGCAAGGCCATGTGAGAGAGAATTCCCCATCGTCATTCCAAACTTCTTGCGATAGTATTTTGCATTGAAAAGGAGCTTTGCAGTCGTTACTGGGAAGGGTAATGAAGTGAAGAAGAATGTCACAATCAAACTTCTCTCTCTTATATATATATATATATATATATATATATATATATATATATATATATATATATATATATATATATATATATATATAAGAGAGAGAGAAAGAGAAAGAGAGCTTTTTCACAAAAGTTTCACTCCCAGACTCACCTTTTCCGACTATAGCGACCATTGATCTCGCCTTGGTCAGATTATCTTCCTTTGGGTCACAACAAACTCCGTTCCAACAAAAGTGTCATTTAACTATTTGTTTATTAATACCAGTCTGCTACACTGAAATCCTATTTCCCAAACTTTCTTAACGTTTTCTTACTAAATTCCTTTTCTCACCATCTATCTATAAAATTCCTTTGATAGACAATCTCTGCTCTCTCAATCTCGAACAAACATTGACTTCAAACAAAACACTTCCCCAGGAACCCTATTGGTCACGCCCGCATTTTCTACACATATAAAACGACATTATTCACAGAAGACACATTCTCATTATTCACATTATCCACACAGTCGATCAAATCACTTCGTCTTCGTCGTTGTGATCCATCCACCTCGGTGGATACGATTCACTAGCTCTAGCCATTCATCTTATAAAACCTAAGTTCAAAATAAAGTTAGTTATAATCAATTTGTTTGCAAAATCCAAATACGAACTCATTTGGCGGACACTCAAAAATGAACTCGAATCCCGAACTTGGATTCATGTAGCAGAGAAGGAATATTTATTCCAACTTGGAACTGGAAGACCTCCGCCAAAATCAATCAATCAATCTCTCCGCTCGCTACAAGCATCGACCCCTTCTCTCGCTACATATACATACCAGGCAATGGCGAACTAACTGGTCGAAGATGAAATCGGGGTAATAATTAAATTTGAAGAAATCCTTTAAATAAGTCAGTTCTTCATGAAAGGATATCCAGTTAGAGCATCCAAATTTCTCTCCAAAATATATTATCTTCGACCCTTACTTACTACTGTTTCTAAACAGGTTTTCCTTAGACTACCCTATCTCGAGCATTTAACATCAGAGTTTAACAAACTCCTTCTCTCTACCCTCAACAACCATTTCCCTCAATCCCAATTCATTTGTATAAATTCCAACCCTGTATCGTTAAATTCCTGGTATTCCCATCTCTAAACCTGAGGCCCCTTCCATCAGGCAACATTCTGAGTATCACCATCATCCTCTTAATTCTAATTCATTTACTATATTATCTTCATCCTTAACTTCTCTCGATTTGAAAATCTTAGTCACTGTATATAAATAAAATAAATTCAAACCTAAATAATTACTCCTCCTCAATTAAACTATTCACAATATAACCAACCAACACTTCAATAGATTAACTAGCCAACCGACCAACCGAACAAATCTCGTTAGTAGTTTTATATCTTTAGTTAGTTGATTTCTCAACTCCCACGATAAAGGTTAGTCACTCTGTTCATTCTGATTTGTTTTCGGGTTTTTGTTTTCTACAATTTAATATAATAGGTTATTTTTTATTTACTCCAGTAACTTTTAATATGTGATATTCAAGTCAGTTTATGTTATAATTTCACTTTCTATTATTTTTAAAATCACACTGGGTAGTATTATTTAATTCTATATATTGTTTTTACTTTAATTTTAATAATTGTCAATTTTATTATTTTAACTTGCCTTCAAACGATTTTTTAGCCATTATTTAATGCATTCTTTTAACTGTTATCAATTAATGTTCGTTCCCCTTCTCATTAGTCGACACAGTCGCTGAAGATGGTCCTAGTAAAGGTCCGAAACGTCCGACCAATAAATGATTAGTGTAATCACCTGGGTCTTCATATTCCTGCTACATATTCAGATTCCCAAGGAACAAATCAATTACAAGTATATATATATATATATATATATATATATATATATATATATATATATATATATATATATATATTAGGGTGGTCCAAAAGTATATGCAAAAGTTGAAATTAGTTGGAAATGTTCTCCACATGGCTAAAATTATGCTATAAGATGTTAAAAGAGCTGATGCAAAATATTGACTAAATTGGTGAATATTTATAGGTCGCTATGTGTCTCCATATTTTTAAATTTCAGTCAAAATATTGGAACTTTTTAGTAGTAGGCATTTATTGGTTGTTACTTATATACTATCATATATTTGTCATTGATAACTCATTCCTTATGAATTACAATAATTCGCCAAAAAATCAAGATATTGCATTATCTGAAAAGTGGAATGACATTCACATACTCGGCGTATGATGCAATAATAATTGTTGTTTCAGCTTGTTGATTTCTGAGCCCATTTGTAAAGTGATGACGCAATAACGCCCCCTCGTTTCAAATGGTGATGCAATCGCACCATTTCCTATATAAGTCAGCGAGGATTGATTAATTATTCATTTGTCGTTGGAAGTTTAACAGTTGACGTAATACAAGTGAATACAAGTGCTGGTTTATGCAAGTATATATATAATTATTTAGGTAAGTAATATACTTTGTTTATTCAGTGCATAGATAATTTGCAGTTTTTTATCAATATCAGACTTACTTAAAGAATATTAGAATTATATGTTAACACACTTTATGTTCATATTTTAATTCAGAAAATTTATATATATATATATATATATATATATATATATATATTATTTTTTTTTTTAATTAAGCATGACTGCCGTAAGTTTTACAAACAGAGGAGCCTATTTATTTATGTCAATGAAATCTTATTCTTTCATGAATATTGAATATTTAGATATTTTAGAGTATAACAAAATATCTTCTAAGTATAACTAAATGGAAGGGAACCATGAGCTCACTCAGTTACAATAAATTTTATTTCTGTTGTTCAGATTATGGCTGGAAGTACTCGTTCATCTGCGGCAGTCTGACTTTAGGACATCCTACTAGTGAGCTTTCATATGCAAGACTACCAGCATGTGGTGATGTGTTCCGTGTTGTTCAGTACCACCATCAAGTGGAGTCAATGACTTTGACACAAAGTTACAACCTCGCTTGCAAAAAGTCATAAAAGTATGGGAAAGAGCCCGAATTCCCACACAGCGAATAGACTCTTGTGTTAGGAAACCCTCAAGGTTGTATGAAGAATACCTTTCTTTGAAGAAGAACCGCAAAACTGAACTGTACTCATGTAGAATTAATGAGCGTAGTTTCGAATCTACTCTTTCAAAACTTTTTGACATAGCCTCAAAAAATGCTTTAAATGTGGTAAAAAATGAAGAAGACCGCCAATTTCTGTTTATGCAGACAGAGAACATTTTCTCCTGCAGTATGTCGTGCCGTGATAAGATTACTTCAGCCAAGGAATCCCGCAAAAGATATCGACATGAGAAGGCTTTACAATACAAAGAAAAAGTATATACTTCTAAAAATCAAGCAGAGGCTGCTGCTCATGCAGATTTCGAGTCATCCTCATCTGAAGGAGAGAGTTTAATTGCGGCAGACAAAGAGTTTTGTCTACCTTCTTCAACTAGAAAAAAGAATTCACAATCTAGTCCTTCAAATTCAAAAAATATCTTTACAACTTCAGGTTTGGCTGCTGTTCTTGATCGTGTAAATATTACGGATAGAAAAGCAACAATGGTTGCTGGATCAATAGCACAAGCCTTGGGTCAGGATATTGCAGCTATGACACTTTCCAGGAGTTTTATACGACGTTCCAGAAAGCAAGTGAGAGAGGCAACATACAATGAAGACAAAGCTTCGTTGTCTGTTGAAGGACCGATCCTTCTTCACTGGGATGGAAAACTACTACCTGCTATTGATGGGGCAAAGGAAACAGTAGAACGAATTGCAATAATAGTTTCTGTAAATGGAATGGAAAAACTTCTTGGTGTGCCAAAAATAACACGAGCAACAGGATAACAGGCTATGGCATGCATTTCATCAATTAATGACTGGAATCTTCGTGACGAAGTTCAAGGCCTTGTATTTGACACAAATGCATCAAATACAAGCCTACAAAAAGGAGCCTGTACCATAATTGAGAAAGTATTAGAAAGGGAGCTTGTTTGAAATGCGTGCCGGCATCATATTTTCGAAATTATGTTGTCATGTGCTTGCAATATTTTACTTGGGCCTACAAGTGGTCCAAAGAGGAGTCTCTTTGAACGTTTTAAAGAACAATGGTCGTCACTTAAAAAGGATTCTTTTTTAGAGGTGGATAGCAGTTTATTCGTCAATCCAGTAATGCATAATCTTCGAGGAGAAATGCTCCCTTATTTTCAGGAAGCTTTGAAATCTCGTCAGTTGCGTGACGATTATGAAGAATTGCTGCGACTCAGTCTCATCTTTCTCGGGGGCATTGATAAGACAGAAATCACATTACGAGCCCCAGGAGCGACTCATCACGCACGCTGGATGGCTAAGGCTATATATGTCCTGAAAATATACTTGTTTAAGCATCAACTGAAACTAACGGAACGTGAAAAAGCCAATATTACAGAGTGCTCTCTTTTTACTGCTTTAGTCTGCTCGCGTTTTTGGAATGAAGCCCATTTTGGAATTAATGCTCCAATAAATGACATTCTGCTTCTTAAAATTTTGCAAAAGTACCCAAATAAGACAATATCTAAAAAAGCAACCACAGCCATTCAAATACACTTTTGGTATCTTGGAGGATATCTTGTTGGTCTTGCATTTTTCGATCATAGAATTAATGCTGAGACCAAACAGAAGATGGTCTCCAATCTCCAACGTAATGAAAACACCAAAGTTGTTCGCCAATTGAATCTTACAAAAACATCAAGGATTTGGACTTGCATGAACTGGTAACTCAAAAACCTAAGCTAATCTTCAGTCTCCTAATGAAAGATGGTTACAAGTTTGCAGGAGATACATTCCTGAAGACTAACCCAAGTTCTTAGGAAGAGAATACGTGCTTTCAAGAATTTCAACGTCGAGCGATTAACTTAATGGTTGTTAACGATCCTGCAGAAAGTTGTATTGCTCTTATCAAATAGTATAATGCATCTCTAACAAAAGATGAAGAACAGAAACAGTTGCTTCTCAGACTTGTGGCAAAAGATCACAAAATTTTTCCCTCATGCTCAAAAGGATCAATGTTTAATCAGCAATTTTAGTTATAATTTGTGTCAAAAAGACATCATTTCCATTTTACTATTTTCTTTCTACTTTAATATAAATATTTAAAAAAAATTGTCTTTCAACACCAAAATCTGTTACAAATAAACTAGTATTTGCAAAGACTGTTTATTTCTATCCAAAAAATTAATTTACTAGCAGACTAATAAGTTAAGATCCATATAGCTACCAGTAAATATTGTTCGATTTTGATGAAATTGAGTATGTGACCTACTGTTCAATGTAGTAATACAATCAGGCATGTGAAGATAAAAAAAACTAAAAAAGAAATGGGGGGGGACCACCCTAATATATATATATATATATATATATATATATATATATATATATATATATATATATATATATATATATATATATATATATATATATATAATATAATATATATATAATATAATTATATATATATATATTATATATATATATATATATATATATATATATATATATATATATATATATATATATATATATATCCATATGGAGCTCGGCCGTGAAGCCTGCATTTAATATTGAGGATAAATCCCAGAGCCACGAGAAACGGATGTAGCATCTTTCACTACGTTTCGAAAACTACAAGTTTTCATCTTCAGGCTAGAATAAGTTTACAAAGTTAATATGTATGAAGAAAACTTGAAAAGGCCAACAAGACATTATTTTAAAGGTGACCAATTACAAAATATCCGTAGAAAGTACTACAAGTTAAATTAAATATGACTTGGTAACAGTTAAATTTGCTTTAATATATATATATATATATATATATATATATATATATATATATATATATATATATATATATATATATATATATATATATATATATATATATATATATATTATATATATATATTAAAATTATATATATATATTTATATTATATATATATATATATATATATATATATATATATATATATATATATATATATATATATATATATATATATATATATATATATATATATATATATATATATATATATATATATATATATACGAGGGGCGGTCAATAAGTTTTGCAATTCGGATATAAGGAAACGAGATATGAGGAAAAGTGTTTTATTATTTTTAAATATAACTACCCTCGACTTCAATGCACTTGCGTTACTTGATCCTGAAGCATCGAATTCCCGACAACCAGAAATCTCCCGACTGCTCTTCAATCCACTACTGGACAGCGAGCTGGACATCTTCATCGTCCCCAAACCGGCGTCCACGCAGTGCAGCCTTGAGCTGGCGGAATAAAAAGTAGTCGCTAGGGGCCATATCTGGACTGTAGGGGGAATGGCTGAGCTCCTCGAATCAGCACTCGCGCAGGGCAGCTTGTGCAACTCTGGCCTTGCGGACTTTGACGACGTTGAAGTCGATCATGGGGCGTGAGGTTTCTAGGGACCCAACGGGCAGAGACCTTGGTCATGGCCAAATTGTCGTGGATGATGTTGATAACACTTCCATGTGATATTCCAAGTTCTCACTCGATTTCTTCGACCTTCACCCGTCGATTTTCGAGGATCCTCCTCTCCACACGGGCCACATTGTCCTCGTTGTTCACGTCTGACGGGCGTCCTGGACGGGGGGTCGTCTTCAAGGCACTCACGACCATGGTGGAACTCCCTATTCCAGCGAGCAATTGTTGCATAGGAAGGGGCGGTGTCGGTGTACACTGCAACCATGCGTTCATGGATCTCTTTTGCATTCTTGCCTTCCTTGGTCAAAAATTTGATCACTGCGCGGTGCTCAACCTTCTCCATTGTTGAAAAATTTGTGACTGACGATCTGCGATCAGCTACTGCTTCTTAAATAGACGAGGCAGGAGCGTGCGGCTGCAGGTCCTGACTTGTCATAACTTGTCCTAACACCCGCACAAACAGCCTTCCCCCTTCCTCTGTTTTGCCCGACCGATTCGCAAAACTTATTGACCACCTCTCGTATATATATCGTATATATATATATATATATATATATATATATATATATATATATATATAAACGGGTTGACATTTTGCAATGTTTTGAGCTTACTCGCTCATCTTCAGGCATCGACATACTATAAATTAAAAGTGAATAAAATTATTTGAAGCTTGCTGAAGAAAAATCATTTCGAATGCAATAAAGATGTGGCAAGAAATTTTATAACAAAAAAACTATATTAAAGCTGAATAAAAGTTGGTATAAAAACACACTATCAAATGGGATGTAAAACAAATTAATATGAATGGCACTTCACTCACCGAGATCCGACACTAAAGTGAAAGAGCAGTGGAAGGAGGTTTGCAGCAACGGTTATGATTGTGGAAGAGTTATAGAATTAGAAGAAGTGAAGTGGAGACGTGGTTAAGAGTGGGGCGCTTACTTTTTATGTGGATTGATTCCAAGATTCTGAAGAATGTTTCCTTTTGCGAGAATCCATTATGTTTAAATGATCGAGTGAAATATCCGTCTTACATTTAATGGAATGAGAGGAAATAACCGAATTCTCTTTGGTATTTAAGGTTCTTATGGGACCAAGACAAATTCCCATTTAAGTGTTAAACCTCGCCCGGAGTGAACGAATTGTGCTGTCTATTTACGAGTATGTTCCGCAGAGACATCGCGGACAGGTAGACAACACAACTCACGGTAAAGTTTGTCTTTGGGAGAGAAAAGAGAAGAAATTGTTTTGTTGTTAACGTGATACGATAAGTGGAGATAAACTGATTTTATCAGTTATTTGACCATCCTTTAAAATTCTTAATTTAAAGGTCCCATATCAGGACTAAAAAATATTTAGTATCTTTTGATAGGTCTTAAAAGGCGAGAAATTTGGAAATTTATTTTTCTATTAGGGAAGCGGGACAGCTACCATTTGAAAAGTTCTTTAGAATCTTTAGAAAACAAAACCTCTTTTCTACATATTTCAAAGTATGAGTGAGGAGTGATGGTATCCTCTGTAAAGTAGAGTTGTAATAGCATTTAGTTTGAAGAAAAAATCACAGAAGAAATTGATACCTAATTGACTAAATATGTGTCATAATATCTATTGCCAAAATGGGAGAGATGAATATTGTTTAAGTTCCATAGTGAATTTTATGTTTTGGTGGTGAATTAAGGATATTTTGGAACTTGAAGTTTCTAGAGTGAAGCCTGAATGAGAGATGTCTTATTTAGGTGTTGTTAGACGTTTTGTAACATTTCTTTTTCTTGTTACAAAGCTCATTGTCTCTTGATATCGTTTTATAGTGGTTTAGACAGCATATCTTGCACTTATCTTTTTCATTTGCACTTTCTACTTGTGATAACTCTTTGCTATGTAGAGGTTGGATTTGTACTTTGTGCTTCTGTAAGTTCTTTTGTTTTAGTCATATTATTTATTTAGAAAGATAATGGATACATAATAGTTATAAATTTAAGCTTAAACATAATAAAAATCGGTTCAATTCTGATTTTAGAAAACATACCATTTTATTAATTATATATAATAAATATGCTTTATACTTTTGGCCGAGGGTCTACCATGTCCTGTAAAAGGTTGAGAAGGCTAAGTTTTGTTTGGCTGTTAAGTTAAAAACACGTTTTACCATGACTATAGTTGCGTTGTTGCTTCTAGAATGAAGATACGAAAATTATTATTCGCATCTCCTATTTTTGTGCAAAAGAAGAAGAAAAGGTTATTTGCTCTGTTCTCCAAATGTAATATGCAGCATAGTTGCGGGGAGTGTCAGTTAAAAGAAAATCGTCGTGAAACAATTTTACGGATGACAAAGGACATCGGGTCCTATCAATGGTCATCCGAGTCAAGCAGCCATTCTATCAACCCACCAACATCCCTCCATAAAGTGCATACAAAGGACTGCGTCCAGATCACCGCCTCAAAGTCATCACCAATCAAAGTTTGCCAATGGCAAAATCCGTTGCCCCTTAAAGAGATCATTGAAATTATTGTTTACTCGGCCACGACAGTCAAACTTCAGAAGACCTACGCCGTATTTTTAGTGTTATAAAAGTACTAATGGTCTTTTGAGGCATTCCAGTCGTCATATATGGTTTTGGTTTGGCGTGGAAAGAACATATTTTTAATATACTACACCTTGATAGGGTTAAAATATACATTTGAAATACACCAGCCTTGCCTTGCCTTCTCTTAATGTGAAAATAAACCATTATTTTTACACACTAACATTTAATTCGCACTTAATTCACACATTAGCAACCCTAGATAACCTTTTTTTATAAGAGCGCCGCTTTCGATTTTCGCGCAAAACCCATGTTTCTAACGTTCCTAATGAAGTCATGTGTTTTTGGGGGGGTATTAATAAGACTTCTCATAATTCCTCGTTAAATTTAATAGACTTTTGTTGAAATTATAGCCTCATTTTGATAGCGAAGCGTTGCAACAGGTCCGGCTTGATTATAATACCCCAGCACTAAATAGTAAGTTTGTTTTTTCTTTGAATTCGAACCTCCTAATGCTAGGCTTTCAAATTGTTAATACTACTAAGGGTTTTAGATAAGGTTTCGTTGTACTATTTTTTCCTGAAGAGCGAGCGGGGGGGGGGTATGGGGGCGGAGCCACCCCATAATAACATGTAGGGCGGCTCGATAATAGCTTACAGTAACCAAACATATACGAATAATCTATAAATAAATAGTAAGTATGTAAAAACCGTACTAATGGTGTTTTTAGGCATTTTAGTCATCATTTACGGCTTTGTTTTCGCGCGGAAAGCAGGGGGTTTTTTTTAAATAGTATCACTGCAAAATAAAGTCCTACTTAGAGAGCTAGTATCTTATAAATAAGTGTTTTCCGCGCCTAACCGAAGCCGCAAATGACTAGAATGTTTAAAAACACCATCAGTACTGTTTTTACTACAAAAAACACGGCGTAGGTTTTCTGAAGTTTCACCACGACAACTATGTAGGCCTATTTAGAAACACCGTTCAAAATGTGGAATCATTTGTTTTAAACAGCGATCAGACGAAGTGCAATTGTAAATTATCATTAGTCACATACTTTTAGCGGGGGAGGAGGAATAGGACGGATCTAATTATTAAACTCTTAAATGCAGTTACCATTTAGCAGACCTCGTTACAAAAGATAACATGCAACACAGAGATCTCAAAGTTCCATGGCTGAGAAAGTGGAAAGCTTCTTTTAACTTAATAAACAAACAACTGTGTTGATATTTGAGTGTTGACGTGTGCGATCTCTGGAAGTTCATAATCACCCCACTAGAGCTCTGTATTCAATGTTGAGGTGATTTGCTATTATTCCCTATTTCCCCAATCATTTTTCATTTACTCGAACTTCGATTATTTTCCCGTTGAGTGAAAATGTTCTCGTTCGTGATACTAAGTTCTCATTTAAAAAAATGTTATTCATCTCTGCGAGTTTACTTGGACGTGTTTGTATTTGCAATCACGTGTATGAAACTCCCTTACCTCTCAAGAACTTCTTAAGGTCCTACTTCCCACGGACAATTCATCCTCAGAAACTCCTGCGTAATCCCACAGATATATACACCGCTACAGACACTACGATCACACGTACATACACGCGCGTCTGAAAGAGATTATCTGCTACCACGTAACCTCACACGATCACTACCTTACCTCGACTAATCTGGCGCAGAAAAATTCGCTCGGCAAGGCGGTGGGAGCTGCGTTTGTGTCTTGGTGTTGTCGAGCACGTTCGTCTTCGGTCTAAGTTTAGAAGGGGGGTCGAGTGAATTAGGCCGCCGCTGGGACTTTCTTGCTTCATTCCTCGACCCAATTCGAGGGCGTGAGCACGATACGCAATTTAGTGGATCACTTTAACAGGCTCCCACATAAAGGTTTAATGGCAGAAAGTTAGTGGAGAATGGTAGGTATCAAAGTTTGACATTTTGGTTTAGTTAAAAATCAGTATACTGCCATAAACCCATGGCTGACATCGCGTTCCAGACTCGTCATCTTTCCGCTTGTAGAGGACACACTACATACATGTTGTGCACAAAGCCCCGGATGAGTTTACATAGAGATGCAAGAACAAAAATTGCAAAACTTTACGAACTTAACCTCCGCAAGAACTGGAACTTTCTTTGCCAAATCAAGATTTCAATTCGGATCCATCATCCGCATTGATGGAGTGAGATCCCAACTCAAAGCTTTGGGGATTGATATTGAATTGCGAAAATTGGGGGGAAAGATGTTAAAGGTGTAAGTGCTAAAATTTAGGAGGGATGATGTTCATGTGACAAAACTTTGGGACAGAATGTTAAAATGGCGACATTCAGGGACAGATGTTAAAGGGACCCCATTGGGTCTTTGTTTTTGTTCATAGGAATCCGGTCTAAAATGAATTTGTGTTGATCATTTATTTACATTTCATTTATTAACAGGCAATAAACTGAGATAAAGCTGGATCAGCTGACATTTTTCTATGGGTCTCGCCTATTTTAATTTTTAGACGTTTTTATTTTTCATGGGTAGGCTAAGTTGGGTTTATCTAGGCACTACTCTATAGTAACCCAACATAAACCAATTAACATGAAAAATAGGAACACCTAAAAAGTCCAATAGGCGCCGAGACCCATAAAAATAGGCTGATCTAAAACTTCGATAGTTTAGATATGGACGATTTTATGTTATTGGTATTCGAAATCAATTAAGTTTGTGTTATTGGTAACCATGACTTGTAGTAGCGGGAGTGCGGCGGGACGAAGGGGCAAGGAAATTAAAAAAAAGAAGAAAATAAATAAAAAGGGCAGGATCGTAACAGGGTGGGAGATAGGGTGCAATTTTCAAATTTCCTTCCCCTCTTGAACCAAATGTAAGCCGAAACGAGATAGGCCCTTGTGGCTTTTGTCATCCGTGAAATTATTATTTAACCCCCTTTGAGTAACCCCTTGAAAAGGCACACCAGCAGAACAAGTGCTTGCTAGGGACAACTCCGACACGTGGGTTTATTTTTTTTATGTTACTTCTAAATACTTACACCCTTCGCATACATTATAAAGTTCACTAATTCGTCTACACCCACACTCATCTCCGCATGAATAGTTGAAAGGAAGATGTCATAAAATTAAGACATTTAAGTCCGTAGCCAAGTTTGCACTGCCGGGCAGAGGGACTCGAAGGTGCGATGTTAGGATTCGCCCAAACGCCCTTCCCTCTCCTCATTCACCCATGGTTTATCCCCCACCCCCCTGGTCCCCAATGAGAGGATCAATGGACAGCTGTTTCCGGAGGAGGGTTGAATGACATCCAGATATGATGTATTCATTTATAATCATTTCTCTACTCTCTCTCTTTCTCTTAAATAGTTTCCGGCGGAGTCCTCGTTTGTTCCCACCTTTTTTTTAATGAAAGCGACACACATCTTATTTTTGATGTTCTGTTGTAGATAAGTGAAAGTTACAAAGAGAGATGGCATCGAATACATGTCATGAAACCGGGGTATCAGCCAAAACACATAAATTTAGTGCAGAGAAATCTGTAAAGAAAGTGGTACACATGGGGAAAGGCAAAAGGTATCCGTGATATAGAGTCACAGATCCACCTGTGGGAGTGGGGGAGGGAGGTGGCTGGGAGGATACTAACAACACGGAATGAATATCAGGAGATTATTCAAAGGAGACAATCCCAGAGGAAAAGGAGTTAACAAAAGGAAGAAAATTTTGCCACAAATATTTCGAAAATATGTTTGGGGTAAAGGCGAGAATGTGATGGAGAGAGTGGCTCCGAGGTGCTATAGGGCATGAGGGCAGGCAACTCTTCGAAGCACGTCACTTTTTCGCCTGGAAAGCCCCTTGGGGGGGGGGGCAAGTACGAGAAAAAAAACAGCAAACTTTATTCTATTCGAGCCAGCTCTGCCATGAAGGAGGTCTGTTGTTGAAGGCGACCACTATTTTTGTTTGTCTATCGGGCTAAAAAGGCGGCGAACTGCAAAAACGGGGAACCTGTTCTATTTTGGTCGTTAAAACATCCAATTCCCACGAAGAATGACCAACGGGAGTCGTGATCA
Organism: Ceratothoa steindachneri; assembly: GCA_963969495.1. Classification (NCBI taxonomy): domain Eukaryota; kingdom Metazoa; phylum Arthropoda; class Malacostraca; order Isopoda; family Cymothoidae; genus Ceratothoa; species Ceratothoa steindachneri. The sequence goes on along the minus strand of OZ018338.1, from coordinate 62,965,123 downwards.
GAACTACGAAAAGGTGTCCGCTTACGGCCAAGACATCGGCTACACCACATCCATTTGGGGTCATGATTCGGTCTTGGTTATCACTACCTTACGGTGTAGATACCCGTGGTTCTGACCCCCCGTTAAATTGTAGTTTCCCACTGAGGGATAAAAGGCTTCTAAATTATAATTTTCCTTCAATTGTGTCTCGATTTCAAGGGGGGGGGAATGGGCTTTTTTCACCCCCAGTCGGGTGTTGGCGCCGCTCTCATAAAAACTATTCCGCTCAACATACGAATGAACACCTGCAGACCGCGGATGGGATTCTAAAATATAATTCAGCGCGAGGAGTGAATGAGCGTGATTGTACGCCACGTACATATGTGTGCATGAGTGGAGTTTCTGTCAGTATGTGTACATTTCCTGGAAGAGGCTCCCGAGCGAATCCTGTCGGCGGACATTGAAGTCACGTTTCTGCCACCGAGCGGCGTTGTTCTGCGAGGATGCAGGGAAGGAGGGGGGTTTACCCCAACATCAGTCAAAGGGGGTTCGAGGACTCAGTTTTGAGTGTCTGTACTCTTAGTACGCTTGTGCATCTTATGTGATGCACATTACCGATATAAAATAAAGGCTTTTTTAAAATCTGAAGCGCGTGGATTGTAAGGCTTCTTCTGTTCTGAGCGTATGATATAAACCATAATGGCCCCCCTGTGAATTTATTTAGATGCACGAAGCGTATGAAAGGAAATTATACGTGATCAAAAGGTGGAATAAGAAACATTCATTCTATGTATTTATTTGGTAAATAAGACCGTTTTAGTTGATTATATTGTAAAATAAACATGCTCTTTTCATTGTAGACATAATAAAATGTATACAAATTTATTTTATTACAAAATTCGATAAAAGATTTTAATCTTTTCTTTTTTCCTTTTAAAGAGCTCCTTTGTCGACTGTCTACTTGGGCATTAGTCGCCGTATTCAACATTTCCTAAAAAATTCATTACATAAACACAAAAAAATAGCAAGTTCGTGATTCTTATTGAAACAAGATAAACAAAAAGGTGTTTTACATTCCACACATTCAGTGGACACTTGTTTAGTTTTTGCTATGGCCTCTTTACGATCAACTTGTGCTCGAATTTGCTAGTAGCAAGAATGTCATCTTTTACGCGAAACTTTTACACCTACACCTTCTATTTTCCCAAATTTATGATTGATTGTGAGAGATAGTGGTGTACAAGAATAGCGGTGAAAGGAAGTATAAGAGTTGCAAAAATTGCAAAGTTGCCTGGAGATCAGGCAAATTAAACAAATTATCATTGACGGTAAACCAGTTGATGACAATAAGGAAAAAGCGAATGAATTCAATAAATTTTTTGTCAACGTAGGTAAAAAAATCTCAGACTCCTGCAAAATAGTCGATAAATCTTTTCTTTCGTATTTTAATGAGATTAATGTACCAAATTCCTTGTTCTTTTCTCCTGTAAGCGTAGCCGATATAAAAAAAATCAGTTATTAATTCAATCTCCACTAAAATTTTAAAATACATCTCTGATATAGTTGCTCCAATTTTAGCATCAATAATTAATAAATCATTTACGCAGGGTATATTCCTAAGTGTATTAAAAGTTGCTCGGGTAACACCGTTACCAAAGGCTGGAGACCTCACAAACGTCAGCAATTACCGCCCTATTTCATGTCTTACAATGTTCAGTAAAATATTTGAAAAAATAGCATTCAATAAACTTTATAATTTTCTGGAATCTAATTCACTATTGTATAAACACGAATATGGTTTTAGATGTCAGAAATCAACGATTCACGCGATAATTAACCACCTTCAACCATATCAACCATAATATTCTACTGTCAATATTAGCTATGTACGGAATTAGAGGCAACTGTCAAAATTGGTTCAAATCATATTTAACTGAAAGAAAGCAATTTGTCTCCGTCAATGGTCATGACTCATCCCACCTTAATATTACAACTGGGGTCCCACAAGACTCCGTGCTAGGGCCACTGTTATTTTTAATCTATATTAATGATATTGTTAAATCATCTCTGTTTAAATTTATATTATTCGCGGATGATAGTGCCTTATCAACTCCCTTGTCATATGACAAACCGAGCAACATTGCATCTACAATAAATAAAGAACTCGAAAATGTCTTCAGGTGGCTTAATGTTAATAAACTATCAATAAATGTAGATAAAACCAAATATATTCTTTTCTCTTACAAAAAATCTATTGAATTGTCCCATATTAAAATGGGCGACGGAATAATCTATGAAACTACTCATATCAAATTCCTAGGCATCTTTATTGACAAAAATCTGAGTTTTAAACAACATATTACGTATATATCAACAAAACTATCAAAATCGATTGGAATATTATATAAATAAAATAATTTTCTTCCTAAATCTATTCTCCACTCTTTATATATGACAATGGTGCAACCTTACTTGACATATGGCATAGAGAGTTGGTATGGAAAATATCAAAATTATCTCAATTAATTAGTCATATTACAGGAAAAAGCATTTCGAGCTATTCATCAACTTGACTACAAAGAGCACACTAATCGATATTTTAAAGAATCCAGAATTCTAAAATTAAATGATCTCTTTGTTTTTCAAACATCATTATTCCTTTACAAAACAATAAAGTGTTCCTATAATAACTATATATTTAATATGTTACAAACAGCTGATAATACACATAATCACCAAACACGCAATAGAACAAAATTTATTTGACCCTTGTATTCAAAATCACAATGTAGCTTTCTGTACAAATCTATCAAAATATGGAATGGCTTGGACGACAATATCAAATCACAAACCAATTTAGCTCAATTCAAAAAGCTCTTAAAAACAATATAATTTCGGCTGACTAAATTTCTATTCAGTTTTTGTTATTGTGTATTTATTTGTTACCGTACACTATTATTCTGTGTACTATTACTTTGATTTATACATTATAAATATGTTATTATTTATATCAGACTGTTGACTATGTTAACTACAGATCTTTTGAAATAATCGCTGGAAATAAAATAGTTTTTTAATTTATCTCTAAATTTAAATAATATAATTATTCCTTATTTGCAATCTTTACAATGGTTAGGTTCTCAAATGTATACTAAGTTGTTTATATTTTTATAAACATGAAGGGATTTTATTCTTGATAATTTTATGCTTAGTCTTAAGTTTTAAGTTTCTGCCCTAAAAGTCACTGACTTATTTTGGGCCCATAACTAATCTTTGTATGTATATATATACGAGTATGTATAAGTACTTATTGTAACTTGTCATTAAGATTTAAAATGTAATATGTTTATACTGTACATTGGATTAATATGGAATAAATAAATAATAAAAAATAGTATCTTTGTTGTAAAAGATACTATCTGTACACATATAGATGCAAATATATGTATAAGTTTAGCATTCAAACCTTTGAATTCGTTTTATTTGTATTCTCTTTTATGTTCTTGACGTATTCTTGGTTAAGTTTTTGTTTATTTTTGTTAAAGTGTAATTCATACGTTTCTATGTTTTTTGAGTACATGTAATCTTATTTTCGTCGTACTGCTTTGTGTTGATTGTATTGTGTTTGATGTGGTTGTTTTTGTTATCGTTTTTTATGTTTGTTTGGTGTGTTCTTCGTACTTACGTACGTATTCTTGTTATTTTTTCTTCTTGTTTCCTCTTGTTTATTTTTAAAGTATTCTTGGTTTGAGATTATCTTGTTCGGGTTTTTAGTCTAATTCGGTTAGTGTTTTCATTGCCGGTTGTCATTTTGGTCGAGATTTGATTCGTATTCTTCTGCATAAAACGGGTCAACTTCGTTTCCAAGCTCGCTGGCGCTGCTTGAGAATCTTGCATGGCATGGATTCCGTTGATTTTCTTCCAGGAGTGCTCTGATCTCGTCGGTGGCATTGGATGTTATTTTATCTTCCATGGATTCTGCTCTTGCTTTTAGTAGAGCGTTGAGCGGAGTGATCTTTACCGCTCTATGTAGGTCTTCTGCTCTCTTCCTTTCCAATCTGTGTGTGTTTGTGATGATATACACGCATTTGTTCTGTATTTTTTGCAACTCTTGTAGTGCCGATTTTGCGACACTGAAGAGAGTTGCTGAGGGGTATATTAGAGTTGATCTTACTACTGCCGTGTACATATATTTTCCTTTTGTTTTTCATGCTCAGGTTTTTAAAAGTGTAGAGGGTTCTGACTGCCGACTTCGCTTTCAGTATCCGATCTGAGACGTGCTTCCTGTACCCAGTAAAAGTGATTTTCATTCCGATTACATTACACTCATTGGTTTAGGGCTAACGTGCATCCCCCACTCTCACATCTGCTAAAGTTCTCCTTCCTAACGGGACAATCTTAAACTTTTCCCGGTTGGTTCGTGTCTCTCATCTGTGCTCGTATTCATTAACGTTTCTAATTTCTTCGGCAGTCATGCGGGCTTACATAGGTGCATTGCGATATCGGGCAACGATGATTTGACTTATATCGTTGGCTAATTGAATGTTTAGATTCCAGGGGCTTGGGGATGTCGGCTGTATATATCGAGTACAGGGTCGGAGAGAGGCACCAGCCTTGGGGCAATCCTTCCACGCAGCGGAAGGGGGGGCATTCCGTATTACCTATACCGATATATGCTGATCTCTCCATGACGTAGTCGCAGAGGATCTTCTTGAGCCTGGGGTTTAAACCCAGTTGCAGAATTTTATACTGCATATCCCTTATTCAGACTTTATCAAATGCTTTGGATACGTCTCTACATGCGATGTCGATATAGCTCCGATCCCTTTTCCATTGTGCAATTTTCTCTGTGATGACACTTATTGTCATATCGGCGCTTCTCCTTTTCCTGAAGCCATACTGCTGGTTGTTATAGAGCGAGTTTTCTTCCAAGTGATCGAAGAGTCTTTGTTTAGGATTTTCTCGAAGAGTTTTTTCCCAATTTCCAGGAGGGATATTGGGCGATAACTCTCCTTCCTCGTTGGGGTTTTTCCAGGTTTGGCTATAAAGATCATCTTAGCCGTTTTGTAAGCGTCAGGAAAGTAGCCTATATTTAAACAGGCATCGAAGATGTTTAGTATTCCTTCCTGGACGTATTTCGGTGCTTTGCATAACTGGGCGCGACTTTAATTTTTCATGCGCTACTTTGCTGCCGGATCTTGTCCAACTGCGACTTTGCGACTCTATTTTTGCCCCCCCTCCCCTGCCCACAGTGCAACTTGCGACTTTGCGACTCCGATAAATTACAAAGTAAACTTTAAAGCGATAACAGAAACATGCTTTTATAAGGCAGTAAAACACATATTTATTATTTTTTTAGTTAAAACACAGCCTAAACATATATACAGGTCATCCTCCTCCTCTTCCATGCCCTCCTGGCCCATCTTCTCCTCCAGGAGGTCCATGTTCCCTTTAAAGAACACAAGCTCCTCAAAGTTGACCTCATCCAGGAAGGACCTCTTGGCCCTGAGGACGTCCTCGGCCATGCTGAATAACCTCTCCACAGCTGCAGAGCTGGGGAGGGGGGTATTGTACTTAATAAATAAGTCCCCCCACACCTCCCTGTGTTGGTAGGGGAAGAGGGACCAGGCCAGCTCGCATTGAGGGGGCACCCACTCCTCCATGGACTTCCTCAGGACCTCCCTCACATCCTGCTGCTGGTTGGCCGGGCCCTCTAGCAAACAACTTGTTGGAGAGGCGGGCGTCCAAGTCCTAGGGTTCCTGCAGTTCGGGCTGGACAGGCTGACGCTGCTGCTCCTCCTCCTCACTGGGCTTGATGACGGCCCTTAGGTCCCTGGTGATCGTGCCCCCTCTCTCCTCCAGGGGCAATGCTCTCCAGGGCCTCGAGGATAAGGTTGGGGTGGACGGCTGTGGCCATAAGGAGGTCGCCATCCTCAAAGAGTTGGCCGAACCTCTTTTCATAGCCCCTAATTTATAATAAAATTCAGAGTGACAAACTTTTGGGGGGTACGTTTAGGTACTTCCATGTAACGTCAGTCTCATATAAAGTAAAGAATTTAATTTATCGTAAACGGAAAGTTAAAAATCAGATTAAAATAAAGTTACTAACTCAAATTTGACATTTTTAGCCAAATCGGGCTTTAAAACTGGCTTAAAACATCCGCGGCAATTTCTTTCAAAAAAAGTCTTCCTTGTTCCTGTTCAAAGTCGAGGAAAATTGGCGGTGCGACTTTGCTTAGTCCAACTTTTTCAAACGGTTTGCGACTTCGAAATTCATAGTGCGGCAAAGTCACAAAGTCGCAACTCGTTGCCGCAACGCCCAGCTCTGGTGAATACATTCCGACCCATTGTTCTATTTTCCTGCACAGGACGCTTCTATTTGCCATCTATGGGCGGTAATTTATGAAAATTGTTACTGACCTAGTATTGTCGAATTTGGCTGACGCAATAGTTTTGTTTACAAGATAGATGGCCATCAGTATTTTGTAATTTTTTATTCTTTTTCGAGGTAAATATTATTCTTTAGTATTTTAAACAATTTGGCAGACTTTATATAGTTTATTTATTCAAGCACTTCAATCAATGTTGCTTTAACTAATATTATACCGAAGGTTTTGCCACATTGTTTTCAGAATAAATTATTTTTTATTTTATTTTTATTATTCCCTAACTTTGCTATATTGATAAAAAGTAATTCTCTTTATTTTATTTTCAGATCTATACGTGAGAAATAGGTTGTCACTTAAATTCTTACTCTTTATTTTGTATAGTCAGTTGCTATAACATAATCCTATCCTATACATTTATCCTTGACCTACTTTTGCCAAATCAAGTTCAAGGTCATCATTACTTCAATCCAATAACTATATCAATTTTTCTACATTTATTAAATAATTTATTTTTCTTTTCTATTTCTTATAAAATTATACTTTATTTAAAAATTATATTAATTTCCATTTATGAGTTTATGTAAACTGTACTCCATAAATAATTTATTATTATAATGTGTGGTTGTTTTAAAACCATAAACTATATAGTATTTTGTTATTTTCAACTTTCCCGATTTTGGTGGCGCCACTAGCACTTTTTTTAACAGTTATTTCATGTCATTTCCTTGTGGTTTGTGATTGATGTTTTTGTTTTCTTCGCAGATTAAAGATGTCGGAAAAAGAAAAAAAAAACAGTGGACATGCCTACAGAGAACTTACCCAGAAAATAGCAAAGCGTCTGGAAGAACAATTGAACAGTACACCAAAGTTATATACTTTCTTTGCTCCTTGTCAGTCCACTGCTAATCATTGTAAGCCCATCAATGATGTATATTCAGATGATATAGTAGAAACAAAAGATGAATTTGAATCTGATGAATGTGATGCCGAGCAAAACAGTGAGAAAGAGAGGTATCCCTCAAAAAAGTCTAACATCTGATGATCCCACTGAATGGGAAATAAACAATGAATTAATAGATAATATTGCTTTCAACGGAATTCCTCAGAATGCTGAAGCAGATTTTGCAGCATCAACACGAAAGTATAGTGATCAGACACGATATATGTCCAAATCATTTATTTTTCGGAAATTGAAGAATGATGAAGTCAGTAACAGGATCTGGGTGACATATTCAAAGAAAACTGGAGTAGTGTTTTGCACACCTTGTCGCCTGTTTGGTGGTACATGTCAGTTTTCTTCATGTTCAGAATTCTGCGACTGGAAAAACGCACAGAAGGGTTTAAAAGAACACGAAGATTCACAAGTTCATATGGATAATGTTTTGTTGTTTAGAAAAAGATCTGCCTTAGGGATCAGAATTGATAAACAACTGATTGATCAGCAACAAAATAAGAAGCAATATTGGAGAGAAGTTTTGAAGAGGGTAGTTGCTGTTGTGAACGCTCTCTCTTCCAGGGGATTAGCATTCAGAGGCACCAGTGAACATTTTGGATCACCTAATTCACCTAATGTGAATTATTTAATACTGTTAGAGCTCATTTGATCCCTTCCTTGCCGAACACAGCAAACGATAAAGCAGAGGAGTTGTTTAATGTTATGACTAAAATTCTTGAGAAACATGATATTGATATCCAGAATTATAGGGCACAGTACTATAATAATGCCTCGAATATGTCAGACTCTTATTCAGGGGTGCAAGCTCAAATTAAAGATGTTAATAAGTTAGCAGTTTACATTCCATGCTTTGCTCATTCACTGAATCTTGTAGGAACATCTGCAGCTGAGAGCTGCACAGAAGCTGTCTCCTTCTTTGGTACCATACAAACATTTTACAACTCGGCCTCCACCTATAGATGGGAAGTTCTGCTTTCATAACTGAAGAAGAGACCAGTTATGAAAACTTTATCAACTACAAGATGGTCTGCTTGGGAAGAGGCTGTTATATTTTTAAGAAATTCATGGAAAGTAATCATTCAAGCTCTGCTAGCCATAGCAGATGATATGTCACAAAAACCAGTCACACGAAGTGAGGCTGTATCACTGGCAAACTATATAGACAGGCTTGAAAGTGATATTATGGTCGCATTGTGAAACCCAATACAGGATAGATTTAAAGCAGTTAGCGCATGCTTGCAGAGTGCTAGAGTGGATATGAACAGTGTGGTTTCTCTCTACAACAGTCTCATTACATTTGTAGACGAATGCAGAGAGGACTTTGATAAATATGAAGAAGAAGGCAAAGCCCTCTCTGATCAGGATGAATATGATCAGCCTACTTCTAGAAAAAAAAAGAAATTTAAACTCCCATTTGGTGAAAAACAAGCAGACCAACCTATACTCAGTACAAGGGATGAATTTCGCATTAATTACTTCCTTGTCATAATTGATAATCTTAAATCTAAATCGAAAAGAGAGCAGTAGTTTATAGGTCATTCTTTGATTACTTCTCTTTCTTTGAAAAATTACTACAGCTTTCAAAAGAGGACCTGAGGAGTAAAGCACTGAATCTCATGCAGCCATTATGATTGTGACATTTAACAAAGCATAGTCGATGAAGCCATTCACCTGCGTGCACACCTACTGCAAATTCCAGCATTAATCAACACAATAAGTAACTTGCCATAATTTATCTTCACAAATAATCTGGGAGCTGTTTATCCAAATGTTACTATTGCTCTAAGAATTTTTCTTTGTACAACTATAGTGCAGAACGGTCGTTTTCTTGTTTAGGAAGGATAAAAACTACCTAAGGTCAACATTATGTCAAGAAAATTTAAAGTCCTGCCATACTTGCAATTGAGTGTGATCTCACCAAATCTCTGGATTATGATAATATTATTAACTTGTTTTCTAAGCCAAAGTCACGTTTCAAAACTCTCTGAACTTTGTAACAATGTTTAATTATGGATATCCTCATTGTAGTGAATAACTGAACTATGGGCCAAGGGCATTGCCCATCACGAATTCTTTGATGTACTGAATAAATAAATCACTGCATATATGTTAAATCATGCTTTTGCTTCGTTCTAGACCATAAGTTATAACAAATCATATGGACTTGAAGAGGGGGCGATAAAATTTCTATAGCCTATGGGCGACTAGCACAATAAATCCGGGACGGGGGGACGGCACCGTCCTACTTTGAGAAAGACAGAATCTAAAGATTTAATCCCTATTTTATGTGTACCTATTGAATCTTTAAATACCTTCCTACCACCGCACTCCGTAGCCCTCCTACCTAAATAGGCCTACACTATTAGACGCCTTCCAAGGTCTCCTGCTCGGGTCCGGAATGGACCCCCTTCTTCGCGGCCCCCAACGGAGATTCCTTTCGAGGTTCACTATACCGTACTAGCAAGGAGGTCTGGGTGCAGTGAGGTTTGCGTTATGTTGCGAAGATATGAAAAAAGTGAGAGCTAGATAGCGGGAAGTGTGCATAATCCCTCTTTGAGGGATCACCCCGTACTTAGCAACAGAAAGTATCTTCAATCAGACTAAGTACGCATGTATCTTGGGTGCAGTTTTGAAGGAAAGTCACTTTCCGGGAAAACAATCACGTTTTTCGCCTTTATGGTCTTGTTCTTGACTTTGCCTCCTTTATTGTGAGAAACTTTACCAGAGCATAAGCGCGTAAGTTATTCGTGCCCTAAAGGTACGAACGGGTCTTCACCGAGAGCAACATCGTGAGTAGGACGGAGGAGTCAGACGTCGTTCCTCCTCCTGAAAAAGGCAAAACCAACGAGGGAACTCCAGCACAAGAGGTGAGGCAAGGCAGGTTCATTTTCAACCTTCGTCTAATTCCCCCTAAACTGACAACTCTCAGTGTAGCTGCTGGTACCACTCTAATTATGGGAGCAACGCTGTCCGCTGTGTTCAGCCTTGCAGTTTTTACCCGGCATCATCTCATGCCCACAACTTTAACCCTCATTCTGGTCGTGCTGCTCATACTACTATATTTCAACCTTCAGGCTTTTGCTGGTACCACCTCAAATTTGTTGCAAGAGCAGAAAAATGCTCAAGCCCATGCTCGTACCATCAAAATGCTCAATCCTCATCTCAACCTACCCAACTTCACCACCTCAAATCCTACAAAACTCTACGGGTGTCCTTACCCAATTTTCACCTTCAGCACAGGGAACTTTAAACTAAATTTGCAAGTGATACATGGGTCAGTCACCTCTACAACCTCACCCCTTCATCAGGCCGATCCTCCCTTTAACGTTCATGACCCACTCTCTGGTTTCTTCTTCCTGGTTGACACTGGCGCTCAATGCAGTGTCATTCCAGCCTCTTCAGTCGAGAAAGCTTGCACCCCTTCTGATCTGGTCCTTAAAGCTGCCAATTCATCGGACATAAGGACTTATGGGAAGCGTATCCTCGAACTCTCTCTCGGGATACGTCGTGTTTTCCCATGGACCTTCATCGTTGCCGACGTCGACATGCCAATTTTGGGCCTCGACTTTCTTTCCGCTCATGACCTCTTGGTAGATTCTCGTCACCGCAAGCTCGTTGACAGAACCATGACAGTAACTGTTGATGGTTCATTCTTTCCTTCCACCAGCTCTCTCCTCTCGGTTCGTCTCCCTGCAACTGCTCCACGCTTCCAGCAACTTCTGCGAGAGTTCCCAAGCCTCAGTCTGCCTCCTTCTAAGGACAGGTCCATCAAGCACAATGTAGTGAATAGGATAGAGAGGACAGAAGGGCCAGTATTCTCACGCCCTCGTCTACTGGCCCCGGATAGACTTGCCCTAATGAAGCAAGAATTTAAATACATGATGGAGGCCAGGTTCGCTTTCCCATCCACCTCCCCATGTGCTTCACCGCTTCATGTAATACCTAAGTCTTCTCCGGGGGGATTCAGAGCTGTAGGTGACTACAGGCGACTCAATGCCTGTACAGTTCCGGATAGATATCCTCTGCCTTTCTTCGGTTGCTCCATTTTTTCTCGGCTCGATTTTGTTGGCGCTTTCAACCACATCCCGATTCACCCTGATGATATCCCTAAGACGGCTATCACCACTCCATTCGGTTCCTTCGTCATGAACCGAATGCCTTACGGACTTCGTAACAGTGGCCAAACCTTCCAACACTTCATGGATCAGGTTCTGAGAGGTCTTCCCTTCGTATTTTGTTATATAGATGACCTCCTGATATCATCTTCGTCTTTAGAGGAGCATTTTTCTCACCTTCGCCAGATTTTTGCACGTTTAGATGAGTATGGTATCGCACTCAACACTTCTAAGTGTATCTTTAGTGTCACACAGCTCTCGTTTTGGGGACACCACATTACCCCGGGACGAATTCGTCCTCTCGAGGACAAGGTTGAAGTTATCCGGGCTTTCCCCCGACCTTCTTGGCCAAAGCAGCTTCGTAGATTCTATGGGATGGTAAACTTTCACCACAGGTTCATTTCCAACATCTCCCACATTATGCAACCTCTCTACGAATTGCTTTCCAAGTCCAAGGAAAACCTTCCTCTTTCCTGGTCCCCCGAAGCATGCGAGACTTTCTCTCGCACCAAAGAGGCTATGGCTTCCGCTGTCGCCCTGGCCCATCCTTGCCTAGGAGCTCCCATAAACGTTTCTTCGGATGCGTCCGCTTATCACATGTTGTGCCACGCTACACCAGAAGGTTGGTGACTCTTGGCAACCCCTCGCCTTCTTCTCCAAAGCTCTTCTTCCTTCTCAACAGAGGTAAAGTACGTTTTCTCGCGAATTACTGAGCATATACTTCGCCCTCCGTTACTTCCAACAATACTATGAAGGGAGTGAATTCACTGTCTTTACCGACCACAAGCCATTGATTGGTGCGCTCGCCTCTAATAGCACCTCTTCTGTGCACTCTGCAGTTGATACTCTTCACCTTGACTTCATCCTGCAGATGTCAAACGATATTCGCTACGTTCCTGGTTCTTCAAACGCCGTACCAGATGCGCTCTTTCGCATTTCATCGATTTCGGGTACGCAACTCTCCCAAATTGCGCCCATCGATCACGCGACAATAGCGCTTGCCCAGTAACAAGATGAAGACACGCAAACACTGCGTCACTCTTCTCAACTCGTCGTTCGCGAGATTGACTTGTCGGACAGTCCTTCCAGGCACATCCTGGTTGACTATTCAATTTCTGACTGTCCTCGTCCTATCATTCCTCTCGCTTACTGCCGGCACATTTTTGACCAGACTCACAGTCTCTCTCAGCCTGGCATTCGAGCAACTCGGAAGCTCATCACACAACGTTATGTGTGGTCAGGTATGAACGCCGATGTGGCCAAATGGACCCGCGCATGTCTCCCTTGTCAACGTGCAAAGGTTCAACGCCACACAAAGTCCCCTCTGGCTGCTTTTCCACTTCCATCGGCACGTTTTGACGCCGTTCGCATCAATCTGGTTGGTCTTCTTTCCTTTTCGCGTGGTTGCACTTACCTTCTCACTATGATCGATCGCTTTACATGTTGGCCAGAGGCAGTTCCTATCCCCGACATCAGAGCTTCCACTGTAACTCAAGCCTTCGTCTCAGCATGGGTTGCTCGTTTTTTGGTGTCTCACAACGATCATGACTGATCGAGGTAGCCAATTTGAATCCCACCAATGGGATGCACTCATGTGGGTGCTTAGCTCCTTTTGTCTCCGTACCCCAAGCTACCATCTTAAGAGTAACTGTAAGGTGGAACGCTTACACAGGACTATCAAGGGAAGCTTACGCTCCACTGTCCCCAACATCACTTGGGTGGACAAGCTACCCTTAAATCTCCTGAAAGAGGATTTGAATTGCTCTGCTGCGGGACTCGTTTATGGTACGCAACTTCGTCTTCCAGGTCAATTCTTTTTTTCCGCTGACTGTCCTCTTCTTTCTGACATACATCCTGCTGCATACGTACACAATTTAGTACGGACGATGCCTGAGGTAAAGCCGACCGCCACAAGAGTGCCTGCTAATCAGAAATCTTTCGTGCCAAAGGGAATGGCAACTTAGTCTCATGTGTTTGTCCGTCGTGATTCCACTCGCACATCCTTGCAATCTGTCTATGACGGACCCTTTCTAGTCGTCTCTAGGAAGCCGAAATTCTTTCTTCTTCAGCTTGGCACCAAGCATGATATGGTTTCCATTGATCGCCTGAAACCAGCTTTTATAGAGGCCGTTCACCTGGAACAGTCAGTACCTTTCTCTGCCACTAATATAGGCCCAGTGGTTATCCCATCCTACCTTCCGCAGCCAACTATTCCTTCAACACTTCAGCAACCAACTAACTCCACTTCCGAACCCTTCTTCGGCTCTATCAAAACAAATTGCAACTTTTCCTCCCACCTCTTTACTCGCAAACCCTCCGCCAACCATCTCTACACCTCCCAATTCTTCTTCCACAACTGCGGCCGCCTCACTTTTTGTTGCAGGACCACTCGACAGCAGCTGGAGAACACCAAGCGACCAACGCGCAACTCCTAACTGTAGTCTTTTCAGGAGGTCCAGAACAATCGACACCCGATGCTCCGGTCCTTGCTCACGACAATCTCACGCATCAACCCAGTGGCACTTCTAATCGCCACCTGACCCGCAATCCGAGTCAAGCAATTGGCACTATAACCCGTTTTGGACGCGTTGTAAAGAGGCTTCGCCGATATATAGTCTAAGATTTTTTGTAAACATCTTATGCGAGTTTTTTCCTCGGTGGGGCAGTATTGTAGCGGTCTATACCCCTAAAAGTGGAAATATTTAATCATAACTATATATATATATATATATATATATATATATATATATATATATATATATATATATTATTTCAAGAAGGGTTGGTAACCATAACTTAAATCGTGTGATTGGTACGCCCGATCTACAATGAGTTTTAAAATCAAACATTAGATTCATTCACTTTGCTGCTCGGCTCATCGGAATCAGGTCTGTAATACTTGAATAGTAAATTTTAGTTGAATGTGTCCCACAAGAATCGCGAATTAATGCGTGGTTCTTCTCTCATTTACAGACTCTCCCAACTCCGTTATAATCGATTTATTCAATCTATTTATGTATCCAAATTACAATCTATTTATGTATCCAATTTAATCCATACAATCTATTTATACCAATATTATACATAACAATCTATTTAATATTTACCCTCTCTATATAATATTGACCCAATCCATTTAACTATATAATCTATTTATCAATCCTTTTTTAATTTCATACATTTATAATATTTACTCATTTAACATTCAACTATAATCTAATTAATATTTGTCAATCTAATTATCAATCATCATATGTGTACTCTAATTCTCATTAACTCATGCAAAGTTAATTCAACCGCATAAAATTCAATCCAATCATAAACTGTATAATTTCACTTTTTAATCATAACTGTTCATTCCATAATATATATTTTTCGTATCTCTTTGTTTTAATACACGTATTCCCACGACGTTGCCGATTTAGGCCTAAGGAAATTTCGTCTGCGGGTTCAGACTTCCCGTTAGCAATTAACTTCATTCCCCTTATATAACAAAAATATCGGTTTGCGGGTTTATTGTGACCTGAGCTATCTAGTGTATTGGCGCAGTAATCACCTAACCACCTATAGATGTATCTGAGAGGTATGATACTCTGGGAAAATATGATACGGAGAGATATATTAAGTTAAAAGTTTATAGAATGCTTTGAGGATAATTTTTTTACTCAAATTGTTAATAAGCGAACAAGGGGTGCCAATATAAAGGGCGTTCCAATAACTTGGGCCGATTTTAAATGTGAGTTAAGTTTAAGCGTCTAATGATCTTTTTCTTTGAAATTTAACAACTTCAGTCTTGGCAATTTCAACCATGGAAAGATTAACAATCGAACAACGTGTTATAGTTATCGAAGCCTATTACGAAAATGGACGTTCAAACAGAAACGCATTTCGGGCACTTCGCGGTTTTTTTGGTCAACATAATCGACCAACCGAGAATGCAATTGCGAAAATTGTTCGTAAATTCAAACAAAAGGAAGCGGTGGCGGATATGAAAACGCCATTGCGTGCTCGTTTACGCCGTTCAGCTGAAAACATTGCTGCAGTGCGCGAGAATGTGGACGAAGATCCAGACACCTCTATTCGTCATCGCGCGCAGGAATTGAACCTCTCCACAACAACGCTTCGTTGAATTTTGACAAAAGATTTGTCTCTACACACTTACAAAATTCAATTGACACAAGAACTGAAGACTGCTAACCACTTGAAGCGCCGTACATTCGTCAATCGGGTGCACAAGCAAAGAAAAGCGAATTATGATTTTTCGCAAAAAATATCTTTAGTGATGAAGCCCATTTTCATCTTTGTGGAATCGTTAATAAGCAAAATTATCGCATTTGGGCTGATGAAAATCCCAGGAAGATTGTTGAAAAGTCACTGCATCCAAAAAAAGGAAACTGTTTGGTGTGCATTTTTTGCTAGCGGAATCATTGGGTTGTATTACTTCTAAAATGATGCCGGGAATTCTGTTACAGTGACAGGCGAGCGATACCGTGCGATGATAACCAACTTTTTATGGCCTGAATTGAATTCTATGGATGTCCACGATTTGTGGTTTCAACCTGACGGCGCCACATGCCACACAACCAATGCAACTATCGCTTTGTTGAATGAGAAGTTCCCAGGTTGCATCATCTCTCGAAACAGCGAGGTCAATTGGCCACCACGATCGTGTGACTTTAGATTTCTTCCTTTGGGGTCATCTCAAAAGTAAGGTCTATGCCAACAGGCCAAAAACAATTTAACAGCTGAAGGATGAGATAATAAGGCATATTGGTGAGATCGAGGAGCAACTATGCAGAGACGTCATCAAAAATTTTAACCATCGAGTGGAGGTGTGCCGCCGAAGCCTTGGTGGACATTTAGGCGATATTATTTTTCACACATAATTGGCATGACTCAAATAACATGATCCAATAGTGAAATCAATAAATTTTCACCAATAACACTGTTTTATTTATTGCTAACTTTGATTCGTCTTAATGGAACACCCTTTATTAGATCTGGTTCTTTCAAATGATGATCACTTGGTTCAGGAATTGACTGTCGGGGAAGCATTGAGAAATAGTAATCATTAGATGGCTCGTTTTAACTTGGGAATAGGGAAAGGTAGAACATCAACAAACTCCACGAAATCTCAAAATTTTTATAGGGGAGATTACGATAAATTACGCAACTTGTTAAATCAGATTAGGTGAGATATAGAATTCAAGGGAAAGAATACTTATGAGATTTGGGACACCTTTAATACTATATTAAACATAGTCCAAGAGCAGTGTATTCCAATGAAGGCAATTAGGAAGAAATGTAGGACGCCATTGTGGTGAAATCAGGAGATAGCTAGAAAAATCTCTGAGAAGAAAAGGGCATACCAGAGATTACAGAGAGAAAGTACTTTTAACAATTTATATCATTATATGTCGACCAAAAATGAGCTAAATAAGATTACTAAGAAGAGCAAAAGGGCGACAGAGAAATATTTAACTCAAAATAATAATAAAGATCCAAGAAACTTCTTTAGCTATTATAGAAATAACAAATCGAACAGTGAAAAAATAGAGCCTATTAGTTATGAAGGGGTTTTGAAAGAATCTGATGAGGAAATAGTAGAGGTTCTTAATGATAATTTTTCTTAAGTATTTACAGAAGGAAATCCAGATAAATCGATTGATGACAATTCTAGGTTAAGGGAAGTTGTGTTGAACATCATTAATGTGAACAAGGAAATCATTAAAGGGCTTATATTGAAGTTAAATACTAGTAAGTCATCTGACCCAGACAACATTCACTCTAGGTTACTTAAAGAAGGTGTAGATACGAGATAGTATTGCAGGAGCTATTGAGAAGATATATACTAGATCAGTAGAGTTTGGAGAAATACCTAATGATTGGAAATTAGCGAATGTAATGAAATTTTTTTAAAAAGGGAAGTAAAGAGGACCCGAATAACTTTAGACTGGTAAGCTTAACTTCTATCGTTTGTAATATTCTTAAGAAGATAGTTAAAAAGGGAATTTCTGATCATCTAGAGAGTGGTTAATTAATAAATGATGCTCAGCATGGGTAAATCGTGTTCAACAAATTTACTGGATTTTATGGATTATGTAACTAAACAATTAGATAAGGGAGAGAGTGTTGATGTAATTTACTTAGATTTTCATCAAAGCTTCTAATAAGGTTCCACATAAGAGACTAGTTCACAAATTAAAAATGCATGAGATATGTGGTAAAGTTTTGTATTGGATAGCTGAATTGGTAGAGGGACGTTATCAGTGGCGCACCTCAGGGATCCGTTCTAAGCCCTATATTATTCATAGTTTATATAAATGATCTTGGGGAGGCTGTAAATTGCAAAGTGTCAATTTTTTGATGACACTAAATTCACAGCTGTAGTCAAAGAAGTTGAGGGTAGCTTTAAAGAGAAGCGTGACTTAAATAAGCTATTAGCTTGGGCTCTGAAGTGGCAGATGATTTTTAACCTTGAAAAATGTAAAGTTCTCAACATGGGAAGGGATAATAGGGAATTTAGCTATGAAATGGATGTGCATTGGCTGAATTCAGTTGAGGATGAGAAGGACGTAGGCGTAGTAATAGATAGGTCACTGAAATTTTCAAAGCAGTGTATTGAGGCAAAAATAGTGCAAATAGGGCGCTAGGACACAATAAGAGAAATGTTAAATACAAAAGTAAAGACGTTATCCTTAAACTCTACAACTCGTATGTCAGGCCACATTTAGATTACTGTATATAAGCATGGTCATCTCATTTTAGACATAACATCAACCTGCTAGAGTCAGTACAAAGGAGGGCAACAGAAATAATACCTTCCCTGAAGCACCTTGAATATGAAGATAGACTGAGGGTATTAAATATGTTCTCATTTGAAACAAGATGCATGAGGGGATAAATGATTGAGCTTTTTTAAAAACTCTTCTGGGATGCATATGTTCGATTTTAGTAAGTTATTTGAGTTGCGAGGTAGTAATAGGACTAGGGGTCACCACTTAAAAATTTTAAAAAAACAAAGGTGCAGGTTGGATGTTAGAAAATATTTTTTCACCAATAGAGTGGTAGATTACTGGAATAGTTTCCTGTAGATGCAGTTTTTTTTTATTTTGTATATTATGATTGATTTAGATTTTGACGAGTCTTCATGATGATGCTTTCTGTTTTTGTTACATTCTTGTTCATGGTTCTAATTGTTTATTGTATATGCAGGATCTGACACAATCCTCTAGATTGTTTAAATTCTATATTGTAGATGCACGATCTGACACAATCTTATGGATGCATTTTGTGGGTGGGTTTTGACAGATGCGGATCTCCTTTGATAAGCCCTTGTGGCTTTTGTCATCCGAGAAATTCAAGGTTATCTACGGACAGTTGAAGATCGGAATGAAATAGCTCATGGAACAAGGACATGGATACACTGCCATCTGCCATAGCCACTCCTGCCTGGGAAAGTTGACCTCTAAGAATGCGGCTGAACTGTTAGCACAAATCAAACTCGAGCCGAGACCTGCCCTTCCAGTCACTGCAATAAAGGCGGTAGTCTGTGACTGATGGGTGGGAGCAAGATCAGAAGAAGAAATAAAGGCATCATGAATGGGCCAAAATCGCGGAGGTCATCAAATTCCGCGACCTAACGCATGTCTTTATCATGGTTATTGTCTGTGCGCAAATTACGCAAGGGTAATAATACCACTTGCTAACTTATTTATCATGCTACATTTCACCCGTCTGAGGGGTATCCCCGGGTTCACCCATTATCATTCATCCCCATATTTGGTAGTTCACGCTCATGGAGGTTGAGTAACAAAGTAGAGGGAGTCACCACAAACGAATACAGAACACCATCGCAAGAAGAAAGGGGACACGAACTATTTACTCGAATCAAGTCTCCACAACCAAAATATATGAGATCAGAAGAAGATTACAGCCCAGAGGGGGCCACTCTCTCGAAGAGCTGGCCCAAGATAACACAACCAGAATACCTCTGCGGGCAATCGACGGACAGCCCAAGCCCAGCAAGAAAAAGTATTAGAGGTTGTATATGGTAAATTGGGCATTGCCATGGTGAGATGATGGAGGTGGCCTCGGGATATGTCGCAATCTGTGGAAATGAAAAGGACATCGAGGCTATCACCAAAGAAAAGGCATTTGAGGTCCTTAGGAGAATTAAGCTGCAGCCCGCCGTACCAGCACGGATCCTAAGCTACAGGAGCGTGGTATACCGGCAACTCAACCCATAGATCGGGCAACACTCGAAAGAAAAGATCAAGAAGGAAATAAACCTTCGACAAACCTGGGCCAAGGTTTCAGCAAAGTGTTCAAAGTAGTATTTGCTGAAACCACTATGGCCCAAAAGGCAAAAAAACGTGGTCTACTCATGTTCAATACCAAAGTTAGTGGGGACCAGATCGAGAAAGGAGAGTTCACTCCAGTTCAGTTCTGTTTTAGGTATATGGAAGTAAGAGCGATGGACGAATCGTTACTGTCCATCACGCTCAAAACATACGTGGGCAACATCGAAGTTGGTTCGACGAACCAGCCGCCAAGGAGAAGGTACCCTCCTATCCACGACCTGTTCACCCTGTTCGTGAAAGCCCACCCCGTCATCCTCCCTGGCGACCTCAACGCCAGAATGTAAATCCCTGACTAGGCCCAATCGGACAGGCGAGGGAAGAACCTAGACCTGTTCCTGCGTAGGCTAGCATCGGAGAGTATTGAGCCTGATTTCCCAACGCTTATGTATCTAGGGACAGCAACAAAGCCGGACATCGTGCTAGCAGATCCTAACTTCCCCTCTTGCCACTCTATTCACTCTGGCCCTCATCCCCATCGCCATCACGGTGGCTACTGCGACCATTCCTATCCCTACGCCATCGAAGAAGAATTTTGCGGCTGCAGACCGAGAGGCCTACAGAAGGTCTTTCTCGGAGGAAGTTGCCGAGATGGTAAGTGTCACGCAAGAAGTGATAGACGAAGAGATGACCAACATCTTCGACAGGTTTGCGACTGTGGACAGCTTATCTACACCACAAAGCACAAAGTCTTGTTCCCGACCCGCCCAGCAGATTTACGACGACATCCGGGTTGCTGGTTACGCCAGCCCAATGAACTTTGTGATTGCCCAGCAGCTCAGACAACAAGTGAATGCTGCGCTGGGTTCCTGCGTCACACTCCTGCTTTATCACGTTGTCAAATTTAGCCATTATAGTAGTAGTGTTGAAACGGTATTTACATACAGTGATTGATTGCAATTTTCTTTCAGATTTATCTCTCAATTAATTTGTAAATGAAATAAGATTGTACAAGAGTATATAAAAGGATATATACAAACTAAGTTGAAAACATGAATCGGCGAGGATGTATAAATAACTCAGACAACTTTTGTTATATCTGTGGAAGATATACTCCAAGCAACCAGCGGAAAAAATTAGCTAAGAGAGTGAAAACTGCATACAATTATTATTTTGGTTGCAAAGTTGTTGACCAAGACAAGCCCTGGGCACCTCACAAATCTTGTACTGTGTGTTATAATACGTGGCTCACACGGTGGTTAAATGGCATACGGTTAAATGGCCACACCATTGCTGTACTAATGGTGTGGCGCGAGCCAACAAATCATGTTTTTGATTGCTACTTTTGTATGACAAATATTGCGGGATTCTCAAATAAGAACAAGCAAAAAAGAGTATATCCAGATTGTAAGTCAGCTATAAAACCAGTCCCCCATAATATGGAAATGCTAATCCTAGTTCTTTCATCAGCTAGTGCAGTTAAAGAAGATGATTCATCGCGTGAATAGGAGGATAACAATGACGATCAAATGTATGAGGATGATTCTAAGGAAAAGAAGATCCAGTTGATAAATCAAGAAATATTGAATGATTTGGTGAGGGATTTATCGTTGTCAAAGGAGAGTGCAGAATTGTTGGGCTCCAGACTACAGAAATAGAATCTAGAGGACGGTGTAAAAATATCTACTTTCCTAAACGCCATGAGACCTTAGCTGCCTTCTATAAAGAAGAAGATGGTGCTTGTTTCTGTACTGATGTTAATGGCCTCATGAATCAGCTAGGAAACTAGCATTTACCTGCTGAATGGAGATTATTCATCGATGCAAGCACTGCTAGCCTCAAAGCTGTGTTGCTATACAATGGTAACAAAAAACCTTTAATTCTTGTCGCACTTATTGTTAGGATGATAGAGACATGACTCAATGAAATTTATTTTGGAAGGTGTTCATTACTCGCCTCATAAGTGGAATATATGTGGTGATCTTAAGGTAATTTCTTTATTTCTTAGCTTGAGCTAGAATATACCAAGAATATGTGCTTCCTATGTGTATGGGACAGCCGTGACGACAGGAATCATTAAATTGTCAAAAAGTGGCCCGAAAGAGAAGAATACATAGTTGGCCGATACAATATGAAGCACATGCCTTTGGTACGTCCACAGAAGCTCTCCCTTTCATCATTTCATATCAAACTTGGCCTCATCGCGAAATTTGTTAAAGCTAGGGCCCATGATTCTGATGGATTCCAGTATCTCGAAGAGAGATTTGGTGGAAAGAAAACCGATGCTAAACTTAAAGATGGCATTTTTGTAGGGCCGGATATCAGAGAATTGATACGTGACAGGTAGTTCAGAAATAAACTAACTCCACTTGAATTGACAGCATGGGATTCATTTGTCCATGTAGTGCCGAACTTCCTTGGTAATCATAGGGCTGAAAACTATGAAGAACTGGTGAACAACATGCTAAAGGCCTATCAACGAATGAGGTGTCGGATGTCTCTTAAGATGCATTTCTTGCATTCTCATCTAGATTTATTTCCATCTAATATGGGTGATATTAGTGACGAACATGGGGAAAGGTTCCACCGAGATATCGCAATGATGGAAAGCAGGTATCAAGGCTTAAAGAAAACATGATGAGTGAATACTACTGGTTCCTACAACGGGAGGATCCTATATCCACGTACAAGCAAGAGAGCAAGAGTCTCAAACATTTTTGAAGAAATTTATAGTTAGGTGAGTACTACCTCTTTTATATGTAATACATATCTTGTCTGGGTGTGCAAAAGGACGTACATAATTTCAAATAGGGTGCACCGATTCTAAACCATTGCCCAGAACGTCTCATTCTTCTCAAACTCGTAATAATTATATGATTAATTGATCCAAGGTGATAGCGTGAGCCATAGAGCCTAGTTGCATAACTCAGGAACCTTACGTGTTAGGACAAATCTGAGCATATATTTGGAATCAGCGCACCAAAATTAGTTAGTTACAATAACATTTACTAAAGTAGCAGAGACAAAGTTAAAATTTGTTGGCTAGTATCATAGGTGGGCGCAATAATCGATAAATCCAAAATTATAATACAATATTGATTATTGACTATATATAGCGTTATTTTATAATACATAGTACAAATATTTGAATACTGTTTCTAAGTTTCGTACCTGGTGAGGCTCTCCTTCATCTCCGCATAGGTTTTGAGGATCCTCCTCACAGCTCGGACCTACATATTTCTGCCTCCAAGGCACGGCTAAAGACGCCGTGCCCTTGAGGCAAGAAGAGGCCACGCCTTTTTTCCTGCCCTACTTATAGAAGAAAAATGGAGAACGCATATTCATTCTTGATTTTAATTCTCGATCTGAGAGTCGCCCCGTTATTAATTATGTTTCGCCTAGCGTAGCGAAGCTTCCGTGTTAAACGCATAAATCTTGTACTCGTTACTCTCACTTTCCTGACCGCTAGTAAGAAACTTCCTTGTCCGTACTCTGTAAACGCGAGCCTCATTTTTATTTTTCTTGTTTGTTTTGTTCGTTTAGAATTAAACCTTATATTTTTACGTGATTCCTCTCAGTCCTTTCTCAATCACAAGACTTCGGTAAGCCCAACCAAGCCGATATATTATTTAGGTATCTTTGGAGTCAGATACAAACTTAACGCCACTCTCGCGAATTTCCTGTTTAATTTTGAATTATGAATTTGGTCACTGGGAACAATTTGAACAAAAAACTACCAGAAATATAATTAAATTAAATGAAAAATAATGACTGTAATATAAACTTGGTACAAGAATAAAAATCTCAACTTACTTAAAAAGGTAAAGTTCGCTGGTTTTAGTCCTCATATCAAGCTGCTGTGTTGCTGCTTATCAGGCGGACGTCAGCCAGGGCAAGCTTCAACTCCCCACCATGTGATGCCCAGTTGCGGTGGTAACCTCCGTAGTAAATAGTCTCAGCTTAAAAAGAATCCGGACAGAGATTCGAACTGCCTACCCAGCGATTGCCGGGCTAGCACGCTAACTACTATACTAACCGGGAGGCTTGCTCTAAAATAAGGTGGTTATCAAATATCCCATTCACAGTGTCTAAGTATAATATGCCTAAAGGTTCCAAACAGGTAACTATTGTTAATAAATCATAGCTAAATATATACTTAGCCTGTGAAATGGTGATTATTCTTAGTCTTGGAGCGAGTTAATGGCTTATTTATCCATTAATATTTATGAGACAAACCAAAATAGCTAATTTATTATCATACGGCCTTACACGCCGTGTGAACCAAATCTTGACAACTTGCGGAATTTTTAGTGGATATTTAACGAGATCTGTATTTATGTATTGCCGCTTTGAGTTGTAGTAGCAGAAAGGAGAAAAAGCTTCTCGCGACGCCAGGAGCTGGGCTAGGTGGCAACTCAAACAATACACTTTCGCAAAACGCCACGACGACCACTTATTATAAGTTAATTAACCCAAATTATTATTATTACTACTCACAACCTACCTTAATAGAACAATCAAAGGAAACTAAATTAAAAGGACTCAGTCTAATTACAATAATTCCCACTTCCGTTTTTGGGAGCAAAATAATTACGACAGGCACCTACTACTTCACCCCTGGAACAGTAGGGACCTCGCAAAATATCCGCGTCATTTTTAACCATAACTGGAACTGTTACCTTTACCCAACTGTACCACCTTGGACGGCCTTTCTCCTCCTACCATAAAGTGATAACCCTTGATCGTCCCTACATCACGCTATAAAGGTAACTGTAACGTGCCCTTCCTGCCGTAAACTTAACTGGCAATCCTTACGTCTTGACCAACAAACTGGTAACCGGTGGTCGTTTCCCTTTTACCTATAAAATCCGGCATCATACAAATGAACTATAACTTAATAAATTGTTACAATATACCTGGGATATTCCGATAACGCTGCTCTTCTGAACCCTGAACGTACAATGCGCGGACGACATCACTTAGATTCTAATTTGCCAAACCAGATCTGAAAGAATGATGTTGAGGGCAAGGGCAGCCGGGGCCCAGGAAATCTCCAGGTACGAAGAGAAGTGGAAAATCCAAACAAACCAAGCAAAATTCACCGCAGTCGCTATCGGTAGACTATCCCGATACAAAGAGTTGCTCAACGACCTCAACCTGAAGGCGAAAGACGGAGCCTATCCGAATGGAAAACTTAATATTAATTAGGTATTTTCCGAGCGCCACCCTCCTAGGCTGCAGAATCTCAAAACACGGCATAGGAAGCCATATAAATTCAAAAGTTCAAGTTGCTTGAACTCGACAAACTACACAAATTTTGTAACCTAAGTACAATAAATAAGAAGAAATTATATACTGCCTTGGTAAGAACCAAACTGCTGTATCCACCATTTCCTTTACACACATCATTAAGAAATAGGATGATTCAGATGCTTCATCCACAACCTCAAATGGGACATCTACATCTCAATGGAGCTGCTCAAGAGAATGGGAATAGAGACAGTGAATGTATGATTACCATTAACCTCCCACTCTGCCAGTCTCTCCAATTAATCTCTTTACTGTATATTTTGTTAAAGAATCGTTTTGGTAAACATGATCGGCGGACCGCCTGAAAAAGTGGGTTTTTTTTTGCCTGTATGTTTCATTCACCTGCGCATGCATATTCATGCATGTTAGAACATTATTTCATAAACAAATATGATCCCCCTGGACTATAGCCCCCCAGACCCCACCAGAATTGATTAATACAGGATCATTGTAGGGATCTTCCCCTGCAGTAATAAACCCCCCATGAGCAGTCCCCTTGAATTTCCTCCAAAAAGGTGAAACATATTGGAACATGGCTGAAATATTTTGCGTCCCATCATTCGTACCACCGATCTTTATGTTTACCTTTGTTTTAACATCCCTGGATTATTCAATACACATTTAGATTTTTAATTTTCAAAGACAAACATTTTTAATTTTTAAATAGATGCTCACCAATGTCATTTTCAACCTCTGGAACTTAATAATAATGTAGTTAGTCACTTTTTGAAAGTATATTATTATTTCTCTAAATTTTAAACTCTCATCATTTCTCCCTATTTCTTTCAAGTTTTGGCCTGACTAGTCACTTAATACCAAGTTGTGTTAGATCTGTAGGTGATCTACGGATGCATCTTCTGGATTTACCCTTAGAGAGCTTGAGAGCAATCCAATTCTTTCTTCAGACTAACATAACATAACATATAACATAATTTCACGGATGACAAAAGCCACAAGGGCCTATCAAAGGTCATTTGCAGCCGCCCAGTATATATTCATATACAAAAAAATATTACGCCAATATTGTTCACATCTGACGCTACCGTCTGACGTCATAAGAGATATGCTGTAGCCCAAAATTGTAGCCGTCTAACAGCGCCATCTACCGTGCATCTTGAATCTGAAGTATTACCAAATTCTCTATTATCTTTTCCCATGTTAATAACTTTGTACTTATCAAGGTTGAAAGTCATTTGCCACTTATGTGCCTAGGATAACAATTTATTTAAATCCCCCTGCACTTTAAAATTATCATCAATATCTTTAACTACAGCTGCTAATTTGGTATCATCCGCAAAAATTGACACTTTATTATTAACTGCCTCCCCAAGATCGTTTATATAGATGACAAATAATAATGGACCTAGAACTGATCCCTGAGAAACCCCACTGATAACATCCCTCCACTCTGACTTTACACCATTTAGCACCACCCTTTGCTTCCTGTCTTTCAGCCACTCAGCTATCCAATTTGAAACACCCCCACATATCCCAATCATTTTTAATAATTTATGAACTAGTCTCCTGTGTGGTACCTTATCAAATGCTTTACTAAAATCTAAGTAAATTATATCGACATTCTCTCCCTTATCTACTTGATCTGTTACAAACTCCAGAAAGTCTATTAAATTAGTCAAACATGATCTACCTGATCTAAACCCATGCTGAGCATCGCTGATTAACCCCTCCCTCTCTAGATGTTGGCAAATCCCTTTTTTAACTATTTTCTCAAGAATTTTACAGACTACAGGAGTTAGGCTAACCGGTCTAAAGTTATTTGGATCCTCTTTACTACCCTTCTTGAAAATGGGGACTACATTCGCTCTCTTCCAATCATCAGGTTTTTCTCCATATTCCAGTGACCTAGTATACAACTTCTCCAGAGCTATTGAGATACTATCTACCCCTTCTTTAAGTAACCTAACATAACATATAACATAACATAATTACACGGATGACAAAAGCCACAAGGGCCTATCAAAGGTCATCCGCCTCTGTCAAAACCCACCCACAAAAAGCACCATCACCAGGGGAAGACAAAATCAAAGTCCCCCACAATATAATATAACGGATGACAAAAGCCACAAGGGCTCATCATAGGTCATCCGAGTCAAGCGGCCTCTTTTTCAAGGCACCCAAACTCCCAGGAAAACTACATCCAGAGGATTGCATCCAGAAACAAGGGTATCACCAATCAAGGCTTGTCAAGAACTAAATCATGCAGCTATAGATATATACAAACAATATTAATATATACAAAACTTAGGAACCATCACAACCTTCCCTTCCCATAAACTCATCCAACCTACTCTTAAATACATTTAGATTTGGACTACCTACTACCCTCTGCGGCAATTTGTTCCAGAAGTCTACCACTCTATTGGTGAAAAAATACTTTCTTAAATCCAACCTACACCCTTGCTTTTTAATTTTCAAGTGGTGACCTCTAGTCCGATTTCCATCATCTAACTCAAAAAACTTGCTAACATCCAATTTATCTATCCCGGAAAAAATTTTAAAGAGCTCAATCATATCCCCTCTCACACACCTCCTTTCGAACGAGAACATATTTAATACCCTCAGTCTATCTTCATATTCAAGGTGCCTCAGGGAAGGAATAATCTTTGTTGCCCTCCGTTGCACTGACTCAAGAAGGTTAATATCGTGTCTAAAATATGGGGACCATGCCTGTATACAGTACTCTAGATGTGGCCTAACATAAGAGTTATAGAGTTTAAGAATAACCTCCTTACTTTTGTAACTGACATTTCTCTTAATAAAACCCAGCACTCTATTTGCCCTATTTCTTGCTTCAATACACTGCTTAGAAAACCTTAATGACTTATCTATTACTACTCCTAGATCTTTCTCATCCTCCACTGAGCTCAGCCAATGCCCATCCATTTCATAGTTAAATTCTCTATTATCAGGGCCGGAGGCATTGGTAGTATCTAACTCACCTATTAGTTCTTTTATCATCCTCCAATCCATACTAATGGTAGTAAACACCTCTTTCCCTGACCCATGAGTACTATACATAAGACTATTTTGTTTCTCCTTTGTAAATACTGATGCAAAATGACCATTTAGTACCTCAACTATTTCCTCATCAGTTTCTCTCACAACCCCTTCATATTTGATAGGTCCTATTTTAACTCTGCCAGACTTGTTATTAATTTTATAGTAACTAAAGAACTTTCTAGGATCTTTGTTACTATCCTGAGCTAATTTAATTTCTGACATCTTTTGTTCTTCTTTATAATCTTATTTAACTCATTCCTAGCCATTCTATAATCACTTAAATTTTGAATATTATTTTGTACCTGTAATTTTTTATATGCCCTTTTCTTATCTGAAATTTTTCTAGCTATCTCCTGATTCCACCATAATGGTTTCCTACTTTTATTCCTAATGGCCTTCATTGGGACACATTGTTCTTGGACTACATTTATTATATGCTTGAAAGTATCCCACCACATCCCATAAGCATTTTTACCTCTGAATTCTACATCCCAGTCTACAAAATTTAGCAAGCTTCGGAGTTTTACATAATCTCCCTTATGAAAATTTGGAACTTTTACAGCATTCTCGGTTATTTTACCCTTCTTAATTCCCAAGTTAAAATGAACTATCTGATGGTCACTATTTCCCAATGCTTCCCCAACGGTCAATTCTTGAACTAAATGATCACTGTTAGAAAGTACTAAATCTAATATATTGTCCCCCCTCATTGGCTCATTAACAAATTGATTCAAAAAATTATCCTCAAAGCATTCTATGAACCTGCCACTTGTTCTATCCCTACCTATCATATTTTCCCAGTCTACAGAGTTTAAGTTGAAGTCCCCAATAATAACTGCATCTGTTTCACATCCCTCACTTATTTTCCTTATCATTAGTTCATCCATATCATCAGTCTGCCCAGGTGGCCTGTAAAAAGCTCCCATATCCACCATTCTATTTTTACTGAACCTAATATCTATCCAAAGGGACTCAACTCCATCCTGCTTTATTGAAGTATTTAAACTTGAAACAATGTTGTTTTGTATATAGATAATTATTCCTCCACCAATCCTACCTGTCCTTTGACTAATGTACATATTATAACCCTGTAAATCAAATGTACTTATAGTGTCACTAAATTCTATTTCATTAACCCATGATTCAGTAACACATAATATATCTATATCCTCATTGCTAATATAACTAAATAACTCATCCTTCTTGTTTCTAAGACTACGAGCATTTGTATAGAAACAATTTAACCCCCTTATCCCTGAAGCACCTCTTGAAACCTGAATGACCTCACCTCTATCACCTTGGAACCTATTTCTGTTATCTGCCAAGTCCATTCTACTTTCAGTACTATAATGTCCTCTCATAATTCCCTGACCACTATTAGTATCTAGTTTCCCGCCTGCAAAGACCTAATAACACGATCATACTCCTCCCACAACACATCTACCCCCCTCCTACTCAAATGCAGTCCATCCATCGCATACATTTCTTTCATTCCAACAAACCTATCCCACACATCCACAAACATGACACCTTCAATCTCACACATCCTCCTCACATAATCATTCAGCCCAATTGCACGAGACATCCATTCTACCCCAACATCCATTCTTGGAAGCACACCTGTGACAATACCTTTCATTCTACTTTCAACTTTTCAATCACCTCTTGTACCTCTCATGTAACTCACATGCACCCACTTTCTTTACATCATTCACTCCTGCATGTGTAATCACAACCGCAACCCTTGCACAGCCAGACACCAGCTCCTCATACCTATCAGACAGATCTCTCACTCCAGCACCCGGCAAACACACCCTCAAACCATTCAATCTACTTGCATTCAACTTCCTATCTAAATATCTAACTCACGAATCACCCATCACAAGCACTTCAGTCAGACTCCTATTCCTAACCCCCACAGACCTAACTCCATCCACACTCCTATTCTCATTCAAACTACCAGTCACTCTACCTCCACCCCCATCAGTCATATCACTTCCAGTTACTTCCTCTCTTAGGGCACTGAATCTATTAGTCAAGCTAATAGGTTCTGTGTCCCTCTGACTCACACACCCCCTGGCTAACAACCTCAACAGAGGCAACCCTATTCTCATAAAGAACAGGAGAAGCCTCCCTAGCTTCACGTTTCCTAACCACTCTCCACTGTCCCCCATCCTCACTAGGCCTATTTCTAACTAATCTAAGGGGGCTAACTTCACTATCCCTAGAACTAACATATCCTACCTCCTCCACTGGCCCTCTACCTTCACCTAAAACATCTAACTGTCCTATCTCACCACCTAACCTATTCCCAGCTCTAGGCCTAACACTAAGTTCCCTCCTGAGCTAAGCAACTAACCCCTCCAGCCTACATATCCTGTCTAAATCCTGTCTTCTCATCCCCTCTAAATCTACAATGCATTCACGCAGCCCACATACAACACATGTATACCCCTCACCTAATACACCACAACCAATGCATACATTCCGACACTCATGCTCACTTTCATCCCCGAACTCCATCACTTATTCAAACAAAGAAAGAATTTGAGTAGTAATAAGAAAAAAAAAGAAGAGCAACTTAGCTTTCGCTGATTCTGTGGTGAAAAAATAAAAACTGTAGAAAAATCCGAAAAATAAATCAACAGACCGAAACGAGATTTAAGCCACCTTGTTGAAGATACCTCTATACGTAGTTTTGATAGCTTATTTGTTCTATGATGCTGTTTGAATTTGCTGTTGTAGACTAACCATAACATAACATAACATAATTACACGGATGACAAAAGCCACAAGGGCCTATCAAAGGTCATCTGCCTCCGTCAAAACCCATCCACAAAAAGCCCCATCACCAGGGGAAGACAAAATCAAAGTCCCCCACAATATAATATAACAGATGACAAAAGCCACAAGGGCTCATCATAGGTCATCCAAGTCAAACAGCCTGTTTTTTAAGGCCCCAAACTCCCAGGAACACTACATCCAGAGGATTGCATCCAGAAACAAGGGTATCACCAATCAAGGCTTGTCAAGAACTAAATCATGCAGCTATAGATATATACAAACAATATTAATATATACAAAACTTAGGAACCATCACAACCTTCCCTTCCCATAAACTCATCCAACCTACTCTTAAATACATTTAGATTTGGACTACCTACTACCCTCTGCGGCAATTTGTTCCAGAAGTCTACCACTCTATTGGTGAAAAAATATTTTCTTAAATCCAACCTAGACCCGTGCTTTTTAATTTTCAAGTGGTGACATCTAGTCCGATTTCCATAATCTAACTCAAAAAACTTGCTAACATCCAATTTATCTATCCCGGAAAAATTTTTAAAGAGCTCAATCATATCCCCTCTCACACACCTCCTTTCGAACGAGAACATATTTAATACCCTCAGTCTATCTATATGTTCAACGTGCCTCAGGAAAGGAATAATCTTTGTTGCCCTCCGTTGCACTGACTCGAGAAGGTTAATATCATGTCTAAAATGTGGGGACTATGCCTGTATACAGTACTCTAGATGTGGCCTAACATAAGAGTTATAGAGTTTAAGAATAACCTCCTTACTTTTGTAAAAAGTACTTTTGGGAAAGTAGATTGAGGTCTTCAAGTGGGTAAAAAGTTATAATTGGAGAGACATGGGCAAGATTCTTATTTTTAGTGAAAATATATGGTACAGAATAATGGGTATAAGCTGGATGTTAGGGGTGGGTTTTGACGGAGGCAGATGACCTTTGTTAAGGATGTTAGGGGTGAAGCCTCCATTTTAAAAGTATTTAAATTTTTTTAATTTTTGGTGGAAATAGCACAAAGTATGTGGCTTCCCTTCCCAGTATTATAGTTCTGGTCTGGTTCGGGGAATGATTTTCATAATGAATTTTTCTTATGCAGTTTTATGTATATTTTCAGATCTGAAACTCACTTTTGCTGGAAATGTATACTTTTCCCAGTATTGACTTCAGTCGATTATGGGAAAACTATGCATTTGTGCAAAAAACGAGTGTCAGATCTGAAAAGTACACATAAAACTGCATAAGAAAACACATTTTTAAATTTATGTGCTTATGATGCACTTTCCAACCTTTCTATCCCTCTTTTATACATTATACTTCTTTATTATGGGTTGGCACATCGGCAGTGTGTGGCTTCCCTTCCCAGTACTATTGATCGGGATCTGGTTGGCCCACCAGGTAAGAATCCTGTTTACTAAAAATAGGAACACCTCTATATCACCTAGTATAACCTTTTATCCCCTTGAAGTCTTCAATCAAGTCCTCTCGGAATCTTCTCTTTAATGTATGAAGTTTTAGTCTCTTAAACCTTTCACTATAAGGTAAGCTGCTCAACCCATTCAAAGTTATTATTTTTCTATATTCGCTTTTATTTTATTACTCAGCTGTTGTATTTATAAACTATTTGCCCCATAAGGGGCGCGTTGATTTGCCTTCCTGTCCACCATACTGACGGGACTCAGCGCCCCATCATCCCCCAGCTTAGCCTCTTCTGTTTCTTTCTTTCAGACAGCGTGTATTTCTCCCCCACTTCCTCACTTTTTATGCAACCTCTCTCACAACTTTCTCTGGTCAGCCTCTAATTTCACAGGGTAGATGCTGACCTCCTTCTCGGCCAACTATCCCAGATCAGGGCTGAGGGGGAGGGGACAATGTTCCCCAACCCCTGAGCTCCGGTTTGGGATGGGTTTTTAACAAATTGCTTCGGTTCATCCCCATCCATACCTTCCTCACATCGCTTTTCCTTCTCTATTCACACTATCAATTTTATGCCATATCCAAGGTGGAGCCACCATGGTGATGGACTGCCTGGTCACCAGGCGGTAGGGGTGATCCTGAATGGTGGCACCTGGCTCTGCCAGCCCTGTACAGGGCGGGCTACTGCAAGGGGTGATGAGCGTGTGCATCCTGTGAGAAAATTAGGGTCACCATGCCCAATGATGCAAATTTAGAAAACCTTTCCCTTCTTTCCCCCTCACAATTAACAGGTCTGCCTTTGGGCAGCTCTACAGAATAAAATTGGAGGTTTCCCCCCCCCCCCCCATGCTCTTGCATGGGACCCTCCAAATTTCTCTAACTGGAGAGGAGGCTTACTCCTCTCCTTCGCCTATGGGTGTAGGGACTCCCCTTCACCCCCAAAGGCACCTCCCTCTTTCCAGCGGCAGTCCCCCCTTTACTTTCCAAGGGGACTGCCAAGAAAGCCAGCAGGCGGCCCATTGCCGAGTGCTCCACATTGAAGCGGCTCGGTAGGGCAAACCCCCTTAGGGGGGAAGAGGGAAGCCAGACCCCTTTGCTCACTTCCCTCAAAAGACCTGCTGGCTAGAATACTAAACCTAGCAGGGGTCAAGGCCTGTGCCTCCCAAGACAAGACTAATGACACTGCTGCCATTAGGACCTGTAATGCCCTGGGGGGGTGGCCAAATGGAGGCCCCACCCGAGATAGACATGGTCCTTGAGGCAACCCAGCTTCAGACGGTAGGGCCTTCCATTGGAGCGAGTCCGCTCCTATGCAAGGTCCTCCTCAAATGGCTAGGGTTTCCAAGGTAGAACAAGGGGGAGGAGGGATCTCCTCCTCCGACCGGTGCCCCTATAACTGCCAGGAGCTTCTTCATCTCGGAGAATGTCCTTGCTGAGGCCTGTCCATCTGGCCTGGGGTCTCCTCCTGGTGGAGGGGAGAAGAGGGTTCATTCCCTGCCATCCTCTCCTAAAAACAAAACAAAAAAAAGACTCGGAGGCTCCTCTCCATCCCTGGGGACAGATGGGTCTCCGGCCATTTTGGTTAGCGACCAAGCCAAGATTTGCACATCCAGCCCCTCTGCCCCCCAAGGTGTGGAGCTCCTGACTATGACCAAAAGTGGTAGAGTGCAGAGTGGAGCTTCGATTACATCGGGGCTCCTCATTTAGAGATTACCCGGCATTTTTGAGCCCGCTGGCTTCAAACGCTTCCTCGTTATTCGCTCCACTGCTGGCACCATGTTGACTAAGGGCAACATGATCCATCAGAGGAGAGCTTTAGCTAGTGTGATTGGTAGAGAGCCCAAGGTGACCCGTTTCTCGGATGGGAGCCTTCTGGCGGATCCCTCTGAGGCGGCCAAGATAAGTGCTCTTTGGACACTTGATGGCACTCCGGTAAGTGTGGAGTAGTTTATTCGAGGGAACTCATTGACTACTCCATAGAAGATATCACTCGAGAACTGGCTGACCACGGGGCGGTCAAGGTCGAGCGTGTGATAAAAAAACACAAGTCCAAATCGTGTGTGGCCAAGTGTGTCAATTGTGAAGAGCTGCACCACGCTTCTTTGAAGCAATGCGGTGCATATCTCCTTTAGAAGGAAATCATGGCCGTTCAGGTCCAGGATTGTCTCTAATTCCGTGAGGCTAAGGATTTGGTCCTGGCGCACCCAGCACTGCCTGGGACATCTTACGCCTCAATGCTTAGAAAGACACCTTCTGCTTCTGGCCCATCCAGGCCAACGAGCACTGTTGTTTCCTCATCCATTTAGAGCCCTTCTGCAGGTTCTACTCAACCCCGGCGCTCCCCTGGTAAAGCTGCCGGCACAAAGAGTTCAGACCCAGCCCCGGCTAAAACTAGGGCTCTCCCCCTTCTCCCAGGCGAAACGGCGACGCGCATACATCGAGTCGTTAGACTCACAGGAGGCAACACCCCTGAAGTTGGTTGCCTGGCCATCTTCCGGGGTTCCTAAAGCTGCCCCCGAAAGAAGGACAGCAACAAAAGAGCGTCGGCCCCTTCGCCCACGCCTAGTGGTGGCCTGGGTGCCTCGGAAACGGTGGGTCCTCGAAAAAAGGTCCCCCCGCCTCCGAACTCGCCCAATAAGTCCTCGAAGGCGACAGCATATTGTCTGGCCAACAGCTCCCGGGGTTCTGCCTCCGGGAAGCGTACGGCCATTCTCGTGAGGATCTTCTGTTCGAAGAGGGCCCCAGCGTCTCCCCCGAGCTAGGCCTGGAGGGCATATTCCTTCAATGCAATTGCCGTGGAATCCGGGCCAACTGGGAGGAGCTGCGGAGGCTCGTCTCGTCCCGTTTCCCGTTGGCTATTTTTCTGCAGGAGACCATGCTAGGCGCGTGCCCCTTGCCCGCCCTCCCGGGGTATAAGGGTTTTGCGACCCCACCACCACGAGATGGGGGATGCACGGTTTACACCCAGCATGATATCTCCGTTCTTCTTTTCACTTTAGATACCTCCTTTCAGTCAGTGGCTGTGCAACTTCACCTGGGTAGGAGGTATACTGTTATTTCCGCGTACATTCCACCATCAGCCTACTTCGACGTGGCCGACTTCTCCCGCGTCGTGGCACTGTTTCCGAGGCCGACTTCTCCTGCGTCGTGGCACTGTTGCCGAGGCCCGTTCTCTTGCTCGGAGATCTAAACGGTATACACCCCCTCTGTGGAGACTACTCTATTAATCCCCGGGGTCACGTCCTTGCCGACCTGATCGACGAACTTGAGTTGGGTATCCTAAATGTGGATGGGTTTACGCATCACTGTCCGAGAACCGCTTCATATTCCTGCCTCCATCTATCTCTATGCTCTCTGGGTGCACAGCTTGATTTTGATTGGGGGGTGGTCGATGACCTCCATGGTAGTGATCACTTTCCCATTCAAATATCATTTTCTGGGCCGCTGTCGCCCGAGAGCCCGCCCCCGTAGATGAGGCCGTTGAGTTCTTCTCCGGCAACCTCATCGCCGCGGGCCTAACTACTATTCCTAGAAGGTCTGGCTGTTTTGCACGCGGACCACTCCCGCGGTGGCCAGCTAAGTGTGAGACGGTCCTCAAGCAGAAGCGCCGCCCGAACGATTTCACTGTCGTTGAATATAGTCGGGCTAGGTCTTGGTTCCGGTATATTTCGAAGCACGCCCGTCGCTCTTCTTGGGGGGTATATGTGTCTTCACTTAACGGCAAGACCCCTCTAGTAGAGGTGTGGAAGCGAGTCTAAAGGATTCGGGGCAAGTTCTCGCAGGACCCTCTTTCCGTTCTCCAGGAGAATGGGACCGCAATCTCGGACCCCGCGTCCGTGACGTAATCCTTCACGACCGCTTTCTCCGCATTCTCTAGCCAGGATGCTGCTTTACCAGCATCCAATGCACGTCGTGATGTGGCGGTAGGCCGCTGGCTGGACTTCCGTTTACTCTGAGTGAGTTGCGTTCCGCTCTTGCTTCGTGGGCGGACACCGCCCATAGTCCGAACGATGTCCCGTACGCCATGCTCCGATACCTGGGTGAGCGAAGCATGGCCTTTCTGTTAGATTTGTTCAACAGGATCTGGGTGGACGGTCTCCTCCTGGATTCCTGGTGAATCGCTACTGTGCTTGCCTTTCGCAAACCGGAGAGAGATCACTCTACTCCGGCCGGTTTCCACCCAATTCCTCTAACCTCTTGCGTGTGCAAGTTGATGGAGAAATTGGTAAATGTTAGATTAGCCTTTTTTTCTGGACAGCGGAGGCCATCTGTCTTCTGCACGTTGCGGCTTCTGCAAGTTCCACTCCACGTCAGATGTTCTGCTTCGACTGGAAAATGCCGTCTGCGATGCCTTGCTTCGTAGACAGCACTACGCCGCTGTGTTTTTCGATCTGTAGAAGGCCTATGATACCGCATGGCAATACGCAAACATGGAGACTCCACACGATGGGGGCGAGGGGACGCCTCCCTATCTTTACATCTGAATTTTTCGAGATCGTCGATTCTGCCTAATAGAGCAAGAAAGTGTCCTCAGTGTCACACTGTTTGCCCTGAGCATCAACGGCATCACCTCGGTGCTGCCGGAAGTTGTTCTCGCAACGATCTACGTTGACGACCTTTCGATCTCTTTTGGCGTGGCCCAGATGCCAACTCTGGAGCGTCGATTCCGACAGGCAGTGAACTGCGTATCTCGCTATCCTTAAGCGCACAGGTTTCGGGTTTCCTTGGCCAAGACTAATGTGGTGCACTTCTGCCGCCATCCACGACTCCACCCTGACCCAGACTTGTTTCTTAATGGGTTACGCCTTGAAGTGGTTGAATGGCACCGTTTCTCCACCGACGCCTCACCTGGGAGGCTCATATTCGCAGCCTTAGGGTCTCTTGTTCCCGCGCCATGGATATTCTCCGTTCCGTGACGTTCAGAACTTGAGGCGCTGATAGGGCTACTGCCTTACTTTTTTATCGATCCTTTGTTCGTTCGAAGCTCGACTACAGATACGAGTTTTATGCATCCGCAGCTGAGCGTGTATTGCGGAAGGTGGACTCGCTCCACCACACCGGCCTTCGCCTGGCGACCGGTGCCTTCCACTTCCCCCATTGATAGCCTACTAGTTGATCGATGTTGGGGAGCTCCCACTTGCTGTACGCCGTGCACAGTGCATTATTCGCTTGTACGCGCGAGCCCGGCGCCCCCCTCAGTCGCCAACAGCTCTCTATTCACAGCTGA
Organism: Ceratothoa steindachneri; assembly: GCA_963969495.1. Taxonomy (NCBI): domain Eukaryota; kingdom Metazoa; phylum Arthropoda; class Malacostraca; order Isopoda; family Cymothoidae; genus Ceratothoa; species Ceratothoa steindachneri. The sequence goes on along the minus strand of OZ018338.1, from coordinate 62,927,609 downwards.
TCTCGACGGTGCCTATGCCGCCGATAGACGCCAGTCATACCCTAAGCCATTTGTGTGCTAGGAAACTCCGAGAGCTAGGTATAGCTCTCGGGCCGGTGGCGCCCCTGGTTCTGCCCAGGACGCCACCCTGGAGGGTTCCACCTTTGGCTATTTGTCGCCACGCCTCTGCCCTAAAGTTTGTACAGCGCCGTGAGTATTGCGTCCAATCCCAAGATGGGGTCGGCTTCCACGCCGTATCTCCTCCGTTTGAAGTCGGTGGGGCTCTGCCAGGCGTTGCGTCTGTCTTCACGGCCGAGCTGGTGGCAATACACCACTCGGTACTGGAAATCACGCGACGTGCCCGGTTCGGAGGCCAGATTGTGATCTATAACGACTCAGCGCCCTGAGTGCTCTCGGGTCATTGGAATCTTTGCATCCCCTGGTTCGCAATATCCGTAACGCCACGGTTTTGGCAAGCCGGGCGGATGTTGAGATTATCTTCTGCTGGGTTCCTGGACATGTAGGAATTGTGGGGAATAAGGGCTCCAAAGAGTCCGCGAGGACTCTTTGGACCAGACCAGCGTTTAGTTTTTCCTCTCACTGAATACTTGCAGGAATACGGGCAGCTCTCCGGGCTGCTTGGTAAAGAAGATGGGAGACGGTCGAAGGGAACTTAATGTTGTGTGCCATTGCGCCGCGACTGTTCCCATGGACCTACCCCTCAATGCTGCCAAGGCTTCAGGTTGCTTTCTCTCGTCTCGGAATTGGACAAACTCGCGGGACGCACCGCCAGTGCCCTACAGTGAAGACTGCGTTCTCACCCAGACTGTTCGTCGGCACAATCTTGTTGAATGTCCCAGTCTGGGCGATCTCCGCGCACGTTATCTGTCCAGGTACCGAGATGAGCGGGGTCGCTACCCCCTATCCCTTGTACTCGGGATGAGTCCGTGCACATTGACCGGTGGACTTTTTGGGGAGGCCGTTCTTCTCCCGTTTATTTAACTAGGTGTGTTTTTTCTTGTTGTTTTCTCTCTAGGTCGCACGTCCCTGCGCCGGGGGAGGCAGACCTCCCCCCGACACTCGAGCCTGCTTCCTGTTGTTGCCTTTTACCTTTTTTCTTTTGTTGTTGTGTTTTTGTTGTTATTCTAAAACAGCCTAGTACTAGGCTGTGGTGGTAAGTACGGCCACTTGTGCCCAAGTAGGCAGTCGCCAGATGGGCTCCTAAAATATAAATAACCATATATATATATATATGCAATGTCCTGCAGGAAAAATGAAAAGGTTCTTCCAAGTACTTTCGAACTTTATTCAGTTCATTCACAAGGATAACTACAAGAGAAAATAATATAATAAGGGTATATATAAGTTAAAGATAAAGGACTGCCTCTCATTAAGATTTAGTTATAACAGGTACGAGTAGCAAATTTAAACCGAGAAGCAAGAGAGAGCCAAGAATAGAGCCAAAAGGGTTAAAACGATTAAAGGATAAAGCGATAGTCTAAAGAGGGAGATTAGAAGAGACACGAGAAGTAAATTGAAACGAAGAGAGGGACAAGGAGAGAGAGGAAGAGAAATAAAATAATGTAAATACAAAATCAATGCAATACAGTGCAACCTCGGTTTTCGAATTTAGTTCGTTCCTGAAGGCCGTTCGAGAACCGAAATGTTCGAAAACTGAAACAATTTTCTCCCCATAAGAATCAATGTAAAATGGACTAATCCGTTCTTGGACACCAAATGATTGCTTATTCAAACTTTTACAACAGTACGTTTGACCGAAAGTTCCGGTTCGTGCGTATGGGAGATCATATTACCTTCAAATTGATATCTAAATCTTTTCCGTACGATAAGTAGTAGCGATTTTATATTCACTTATGTCTACCGGGTAAGGGTCGTTTTCTCGATTTTGGGCCCTCGAGCGAAGGTTCAGCGTCCAATAACTTTGGTAATCTTCGGGAAACGGTGGATTTTCATACACCGACCCGAGGAACGTAAGGACCCACCCCGCGTCTAACGATATCTAATACTCTAAAATTTAGGTTTATTTTACAGCACAAACCTTGCCTCGAAGCTCCAAAAACGGGTCGAAAATTTTAGCGCCCAGTCCGACTTAAACCTAATTGCTTCACCCCTCAGGGAAGTATTATTTTGTGATTAACAAAATAATTTGTTTACTCTAAAAGACAACTTTTTTTTCAATCCATATAAAAGTGATCTTCAAAAACCTGATCTTGATCTGTATCTTCAAGATCACCAAAGTTGGTGATCTTATCCATCTCTGCTGGCAGGTATACCTTGAGTATTAATTTGATCTCCAAATTTATGAATGTTACTAGAGCAAATTTATAGATAGTTAACTTCGTGCATATTACCAAAATAGCTCATTGGGAAGATCTCCACTTTTTCTAATTTTAGCTCTTAGAATATTGATTTTTATTTTTTTTTTCAGTTATAAATCTTTGTTATATTTGTAAATATAAATTTAATGCAGTGTAGCATAATTTGTCCTGCAATGTTATATATATTAAACTGGACTTGAATTTTCTATCAAATTTTTAAATTTTATGTTAATTTACTAGAAACTAATTTAGTGACAATGGATGAAACAGCTATTCAAAGGGTAGTTAATTTCAGCACATATTTAAAGAATTCTGCAGATATAATACTTGAAAAGGGTGGTACTGTTTCCTTAGGTAAGTTTTTATTTTCATAGTTAATCATTAGTGCTATTATTCATTTATCTTATTGATAATTCAATTTTATCTAAATTAATACATTTATTACCATTATGCATTCATGTATCTAGTTTCATTCAATGTATCAAATTTTGCAGCTTATTTTGCCTCACTCATGTGACACTAAGTTTATGAATAATCCTCTTTTAAATGGAATAGAAATCCAAATAACGGAGAATATTAATTAATTTGAGTGTGATTGAGATATAATATCAATATTGAGCATCTTATTAACCATATTTCTAGTTTTGAACAATTTGTGTTCTAGTTTTGAACAATTTGTGAAGCCTTTTAGATTTGACTCTTTGCCATTCATCATCCTATTTTTCTTCATAAAATGCATCGTTATCATTTTTCAAATTTGAACTTTGTTACGTACATACCCAAGTAGGTGATAGTTTCGGTGAGTGGTTACAAACAGAAATGAACAAATTATATTAAACAGTAAAACAAGTATGTGTCTCTTTGCTCAAGCCTTCTCCATGATTCCTTTTAGGCGCATGCACGTGACTCTTATAAGTTACTATGTCGGTCAGATGTTAACCAGTTTACTTTTCAATGAGTTTTTCCTTTGATAGTTTTGAAGTTCATAAAGTCACAAGTCAGATAATTTAGTGCACAGGACTTAGGTCTGTTGACCTTGTTTTGTTTTTTAGCTAAATTATTTATCTAATTTAGATATTGGTAAGAACAATAAACTCACATTCGCAAATGACCCTAAGTTATTTCTGCGTACATTCCACCATCAGCCGAATTTGATGCAAAGGGACTTCCGGCATGTCATGGGACAGTTGTTGAGGTCCTTTCTCTTGCTTGGGAATCTGAAGGGTGGGTAGACAACCCCTTCTGGGGAAACTACCCGATCAATCCCAGGGGTCAGTCAGGTCATTGCTGACCTAATTGATGAGCTGGAGATAGGTATCCTAAATGTTGATGAGTTTACACATAACTGCCTAAGAACTGTATGGTGATACAGTATCATAGAGACACTCCATACGCTATGGGTGAGGGGACGCTCCAGCCTACTGGAACAGGAAGAGGGTGTCCTGCAGGGAAGTGTCCTCAGTGACACACTTTTGCCTGAGCATCAACAGCATCACCTTGGTGCTTCTGCACTATTTGGGAAACCTTTTGATCTCTTTTAGTGTGGCCCAGATGCCAACTCTGGAGCATCAACTCCAACAGGCATTGAATCGCGTCTCTGGCTATGCCGAAGCACAGACTTCCATTTTCATTGTCCAAGACTAAGGTGGTGCATTTCTGCCATCATACATGGCTCCACTCTGACCCAGACTTGTTTCCATATGGGGTTTGCCCAGAAGTAGCAGGCTTGCCCGTTTCCTTGGTCTTGTATCTGACCGACGCCTCACCTGGGAGGCTCATATTCGTAGCCTTACGGTCTCTTGTACCCGCGCCATAGATATATTTCACTTTGATAGCACTGATAGGGCTACTGCCTTACTTTATTATCGATCCTTTTGTGTGTTTGAAGCTCAAATATGGATTCAAGTTTTATGCACCCACAGCCAAGTGTTTATTGTGGAAGGTGGACTTGATCCACAACATTAGCCTTCATGGTAGCCTCAAAGCGGGTTGACCTGCAATAAACACCATAAACTATGATGAGAAAGGGAAAGCATGGGAATCTGAGGGCCTACTACCCTTTACATGCTACAAGACTTAGATTTTGCTTGTAGTGTTTCCTCATCAATATGCATGAACTGCTGGCTTCCGCATTATAGTCCGAACACTTTTGATTTTTTGACTTACCTTAATATATATGGGTGCAAAATTATTTAAAATTGCCACCATCTGCCTTCATGCCCTTGTCCATTCCAGACCTGCACTGGTTGCAGCCCTCTGAGATCTTAAAGTGTTGTGAGCAGCCTTGTTGACATTCTTCTCAACATTGCCCGGCACAAAATAATCTAAGGGGTTACAGTTGGGGTTGGTGGCAGCCACAACAATTCCGGGGACCAGTGGTGCCGTGCATTGTTTTAACAACTACTCCTCATCTTCCATGTCTTGAGTGTAGGAGCAGAGTCCTGCTGGAAAATGCCAGACCTTTACACAGCTACTTAGTCCATCTAATGCTTGACTACAGTCTCCAAGACCTCAATGTAAATTGTCTGCATTGACCTTGAGGCCCTGGGGAAAGATGTGAGGGGGGCATAATGTCACCCTCGCTGCTGACCATGCCCAGAACCATCAAAGAAGTGCGAAATTTGCTGTGAATGACCATAGGCACTTCATCCTTATTCTAAGCCTCCTCCTACCGTCATTTCACTATGTAAACAATGTCTCCTTGGTAGTTAAACAAATTCACAATCTTCTTCACGTTTCTCCCAGAACAGAGGGCCACGTGTGTAGTAGTATACTGTTTTTGGATTTCAGCTTGCATTCTCAGAAGAAACTGCATATGCTACTACCCTCATGAAAGCTAAACTCATACTGAGCATGTCTAAAGTCCAGTCATCTATCTGCATTGGTGTGCTTATTAGCTTTTCGGCACATTTTTAACTTTGTATCGATTTACCTGAAATGCACTGTAGATTGTGGTAATATATATTTTTTTATTCATGCTACTGATTTGCTTGCTTTATGTTGGTAAATTTTAATTTTTTTTTAAGGCCTTCATTTGCCTTTTCTATATTACTCCACTTAAAGATTCCTGAATGCTTTCCAGGCATAATGAAGTGACAATGGATTTTGAAGTAATAAAAAAAAGGTGAATAATTTAAACAATAGTGAGAAGTTAATTGAACAGTGATGCAACTCACTGATCGTTTGCCCAAGTGCAACAATATTTTCATATTTCTGTTATAAGTTATCATATGATAATGTAGTACTGTTATGTGGCTAGCTTAAAAAAAAATGTCCTTTGATTATAAGTTGAGGACTACTTGTAATAAGGTTTGCTAACAAAAGAATTGAATCTCAAGTATGGCAATGTCAGGCATCATGCAGCAAAACAAATGCAAGAGAAGAAAATATTTTGCTGAAAACTTTAAAATATCATCCATTCTTACTAGGCCTAGCACCTTTAGATTTATATATACTGGGTGCGGCAGAACCGACTAAGCAGTTTTGAGGAGTCAATGCTCGGGGGAAGGGAGGTGTCCCCTTGCCGGTTTCCGAGGAATGGCTCGCTCCCCTGGGCAAAGCCCCCTCAGGGCTCCCCTTGGGAATGTACCCCCCAAATATGGCGTACTGTCTCTATACACCCCCCTTACTTTTTTATAACTCCATAAAACTGCTCAATTGGTTCTGCCACACCGTGTATTTAGATCAGTAATATACTTTTCTTTATCTTAGTCCTTTCAAAAATAAAGGAGAAGTTTGTGTGGATTTTTAGAAGAATTGTTTCTTCTAAGCCCAGAAAATTTTATGTGTGACCTCCCCCCCCCCTTCCCATTGAGGTACTGTCATTGTAAAGATATAAATTACATCATCACTAACAATATAAAATATATTAACATGCATCTTTTCCTACTTTTTTGAAAATGCAAGCGGGGCGATTTGCCTTCCTGGCAGCTGTTCTGACGGGACTTAGCACCCGATCCGTCCCTAGCTTAGTCTTTTATCCTTCTTTCTGACATGTCTTTTTACCAACTTCCTCACTTTCCCTACAACCTCTTTCACAACTTTCTCTGGTCAGCCTTTAATTTCACATGGTAGATGCCAACCAGCTTCCTCTCACCCAGCTATCCCAGATCAGGGCTGAGGAGGGAGGGGACACCTCACTCCTGAGCTCCAGTCTGGGGTGGCAGGTTTTATCAACCTGCTTCATCTCCACCCACACCTTCCTTTCTCCTTTCAATGTCTATAGATTTTACGCCGCACCTAAGGTGGAGCCACCATACCGATGGGCTGCCAGGTCACCTGGCAGGATGAGTAGCCGCAAATGGCAGCAACTGGTTCTGCCAGTTCTGAGGGCTAGTGCATGGGGGTGATTTAGCGTATGTATCCTGTGACATAAATAGGATTATCATGCCCAATGATGAGGTAAAAAAACTCAAACCTCTCCCTTTACCATCCCCTCTAATATTGTCGGAGCCACCCTTGGGCAGCTCCACCGGTAAAATGGAGGTCTACATCCCCCCTGTGCTCTCTCAGGGGACCCTCCAAATCTCTTCTACCGGAGAAGAGGTTTAATCCTCTCCTTTGCATACAGGTCCAGGGGAGTCCCCCTCACCCCTTTCTCTGGAGTCCTTGGGTGACTCACTTTTTCCAGTGGCAGTCCTCCCTTTGTTTTCCAAGGGGACTGCCTAAAAAGCAGGCAGGCGACACATAATTGATGGGAGTGGCTTGATTGGGCTAACACACTGGGAGGTGAAGGATGACAGGGCCCATTTGCCCGTGCCCTCCTAAGTCCTGCAGGCATGAATATCAAGCTTATGGGGGTCATTATACATGCCCCCCCCCCTTTCTTTGATGGATGCTGGTTCGCCGGCCCATTATGACACGACCAAAGGTACCTCAAATGGGATCTGTAATGTCTTGTGCTCCCTGGTAGGATCCTCCCTGGGCTCAGTGCCAAGCACAGAACCTGAGTCCTCCCTGAGCAAGGTCCCTGAGGCCTCACAAGGAGAAGAGGGACCTCCTCCCCCAGCTGGTGGCCCTGCAACAGCAATGACCTTATTCATCTTGCTGAGGCTTGTCCATCCACTTAAGGGCTCCTTTCGGTGGAGGTGCAAAGTGGGTGCATTAGACAGCCTGTATTTCTCCCCTACTTCTTCACTTCCCCTACAACCTCTCCCACAACTTTCTCTGGTTGGCCTCTATTTTCTCAGAGTAGATGCTGACCTTCTCAGCCAACTTTCCTGGATTGGGGCTGAGGGGGGAGGAGACAATGTTCCCTCACCCCTGAGTTCCGGTCTGGGGGGATGGGTTTTTAACAACCTGCTTCATCCCCACCCATACCTTCCTCACATCCCCTTTCCTTCTCACTTCACCATCTATTTTTTTTACGCTGTGTCCAAGGTGGAGCTGCCATGCTGAGGGGCTGCCAGGCCACCAGGCGGGAGGGGTGGTCCTGAATGGCGGCACCTGGCTCTGCCCAGCCTGTACGCACCCTTTGCAGGGCGGGCTACTGCAAGGGGTGATGAGCGTGTGCATCCTGTGAAAAATTTAGGGTCACCATGCTCAATGATACCTAACAAAAAAACCCCTTTCCCTTTCCTCCTCACCATCGTTGGAGCCACCCCCTGGCAGTTCCAAAGAAAAAATGGAGGCCCCCGCCTCCTTGTGCTCTCGCAGGGGACCCTCCAAATTTCTCTAACCGGAGAGGAGGCTTACTCCTCTCCTTCACCTATGGGTATAGGGGACTCCCCCCTCACCCCCTTCTCTGGAGGTGCTTTCGGGCACCTCCCTCTTCCCAGTGTCAGTCTCCCCTTTTCTTTCCAAAGGGACTGCCAAGAAAGGCAGCAGGCAACCTATAGCCGACCACTCCCATTGAAGCGGCTCCGTAGGGCAAACCCCTTAAGGGGGAGAGGGAAGTCAGGCCCCTTTGGTTGCTTCCCTCAAAAGACCTGCTAGCTTGAATTTTAAACCTAGCGGGGGTCAAGGCCTGTGCCTCCCCAGACAATGACTAATGATGCTGCTGCTAATAGGACCTGTGATGTCCTGAGGGGGGATGGCCAACTGGAGTCCCCCCCTGAGATAGACATGGTCCTTGAGGTAACCCAGCCTCAGACAGTAGGGCCTTCCATGGGAGCGAATCTGGGCTAGGCGCCAGGCTAGTGCACAGAGCAAAGCCTCAATTACATTGGGGCCCCTCATTCAGAGACTACCTGGCATTTTTGAGTCACTGGCTTCAAGCGCTTCTTATTTATTCGCTCCACTAATGGCAGCATGTTGGCCAAGGGCAACATGATCCATCACAGGAGAGCTTTAGCTAGGTAATTTGTAGAGAGCCGAAGGTGACCCGTTTCTCAGATGGGAACCTTCTGGCGAAGGCAGCAGATCCCTCCGAGGCAGCCAAGATAAGTCCTTTTTGGACACTTGAAGGTACCCCAGTGAGTGTGACACCGCACTCTACCATGAACTTTGTGAAAGGAGTAGTTTATGCGAGGGAACTCATTGACTACTCCATAGAGAACATCACCTTAGAGCTGGCCGACCACGGGGTATTCAAGGTTGAATGTGTGATGAGAAAACAGGGAGGGGCCTCGAGACCCACCCCTACAGTCTTCGTCTCGTTCGACTGTGACAAGCTCCCTGAGTCGGTGGGTGCCGGTTGGTACTGCTACCGCGTGAAGGCATTTGTGCCACTGCCGCGGAGGTGCCATACAAATCGCTCATGTAGACGTGCAAAGTTGGGGTCACCCGAAATATGTGTAAATTACTCCAAGGCCGCACACGAGAAGTCCAAATCGTGTGTGGCCAAGTGTGTCAATTGCGAAGAGCCGCTCCCTGCTTCTTCGAAGCAATGTGGTGCATATCTCCTGGAGAAAGAAATCCTGGCCCATCCAGGCCAACAAGCACGGTTGTTTCTGCGCTGATTCGGAGCCCTTCTGCAGGTTCTACTCAACCCCAGCACTCCCCTGGTAAAGCTGCAGGCACAAAGGGTTCACACCCAGCCCCGGCTTAAACCAGGGCTCCCCCCCTCCCCCCATCGTGACCATTTCCCATAAGGTGAAAAGGCCACGCGCCTCTACCGGGTCGTTAGACTCACAGGAGGCAACACCCCTGAAGTTGGTCATCAGGCCATCTTCCGGGGTTCCTAAAGCTGTCCCCCCGAAAGGAGAACAGTAATAAAGGAGCTTTGGGTCCTTCACCCACGCGTAGTGGTGAGCTGAGTGGCTCGGAGATGGTGAATCCTCAAGAAGAGGGCCCCCCCACCTCCGAAGCCGCAATGCCTAAGGTTTTGAGGCAGAGGGAGGAAAAGACTTGCATGGCGAGCCCAACCTGCCCCAATAAGTCCTCGAATGTCACAGCACATTGTACGGCCAACAGCGCCCGGGGTTCTGCCACCGGGAAGCGTACAGTCATTCCTGTGAAGGTCTTCTGTTCGAAGAGGGCCCCCGCATCTCCTCCGAGCTAGGCCTGGAGGGCATATTTCTTCAATGCAATTGCCGTGGACTCCGGGCCAACTGCAAGGAGCTGCGGAGGCTCGTCTCATCCTGTTCCTCGTTAACTATTTTTCTGCAAGAGACCATGCTAGGCGCGTGCCCCCTGCCCGCCCTCCCGGGGTATAAAGGTTTTGCGACTCCACCACCACGGGATGTGGGCTGGGCAGGAGGATGTGCGATTTACACCTAGCATGATGTCTCTGTTCCTGTATTTGCGTTAAGTACCTTCTTTCAATCAGTAGCTGTGCAGCTGCACCTGGATAGGAGGTATACTGTTATTTCCATCAGCTGACTGACGCCGGGGACTTCCCCGCGTCGTGGCACGGTTGCCGAAGATCTGAACGGTAGATACCCTCTCAGAGAAGACTACTCGATTTATCCCAGAGGTCAACTCCTTGCCGACCTTTTTGATGAGCTGGAGATGTCTTAAATGGTAGCCTCGAGTTTACACATCACAGCCCAAGAACCACTTCATTTTCCTGCCTCGATCTATCTCTCTGCTTTTCAGACGATGGTGCCTATGCCGCCGAGAGACGCCAGTCATACCCTAAGCCCTTTGGGTTTATGGCTAGAAAACTCCTTCGAGAGCTCTGTATAGCTCGCGGCGCGGTGGCGCCCCTGGTTCTGCCCAAGACTCCATCCTAGAAGGTATCACCTTTGACCATTTGTTGCTATGCCTCTGCTCCCAAAGCTTGTACAGCGCAAGTGGAACCGTGCAAGTGTATACAGATATGTCCAAGTCCCAAGATCGGGTCAGTTTCCACGCCGTGTCCCCTCTGTTTGAAGTCAGCGGGGCTCTGCCAGATGCTGCGTCTGTCTTGATGGCCAAGCTGGTCACAATACACCACTCTGTACGGGAGATAATGCAATGTGCCCGGTTCGTAGACCGGATTGTCATTTGTAGCGACTCACAAAGCTCCCTGAGGGCTCTCAGGGCATTGGAATCTCCGCATCCTCTGGTTTGCTATATCCGTGACTCCATGGTCTTAGCTAGCCATGCTTCCTTCTTGCCATTTTGCTTTTTTTTCTTATTTTTTAGCCTTTGACCTTTTTTATCATTATATTGTTATTTACATATTGTTATTTGTTTTTAATATAGCCTAGTTGTAGGCTGTGTTGAGTACAGCAACTTATGCCCAAGTAGGTAGTCGCCAGATGGGATCCTAACAAAAAAATATAAATGAAAATGCAACATTAGTTTCCAAACATAGATTAAATATATCCAAGCTTGGTAACTTAAGTAATGGTATTTTATATGTTAATTGAACTAAAGAGGTGATTTTTTGGATTGATTTACCCTCTCTGGAGTCCAATTTGACTCTAGAATTCTTTATGGTTGCGCAAAAGGACAACTAGATGTTGTTTGGCTTCCCAGGAGCAGATTGAATCTCTGCTCTCTCGGACGTGTGGGGAGGTTAAGAGAAAGCTTTAATCCTACAGCCTGTGCTGGAGGCCTCGTCAACATTGTCACAATTAAGTGGGGCTGCACCTTCTGTGAGATTGTCGTGAGGGACCAGGTTAGACTGGAGGGAGGTTGTTGCATGCTGGGAGAATTATACCTCTCCCCCCTATTATAGAGGTTCCTGCAAAAGATAGGAAGTTGAAGTTCTATTGCAACTTAGCCTCACATACAATACATCAATGTGGGGGGTGGTTGTGGTTGCACTTCAGGATTGCCCCCATGTATGTGTGGGTGCCTTATCTACTTGGGAATGACCCTCCACTCTTCTCCTGACCTCCAGGGTGGCTTGAGCTTAAAACCCCCAGCATTTCTCTGCTCTGCTCTTGACAACTAGAAATGGATATGAGGATTTAAAGCTGTTTCCAATTAGAAAAATGGTTAGGTGTCACCCTCTATAAGCTTAGTTCATGTAATTAGAAAATATCCATTCTAAGTCCACTATTTTCTTCCTTACCTTCTATTCATTTTTACATATTCATTTTCTTTTGCTTTACTTTCATTCTTTTCTCACTGAGTGAAATTATGTTGTCAGATTGCTCATGTTCTTGACCTTAATAATTAGCAATAATCCATATGCAGTATTTTTAGGTCCAAATAAGCATTTTGGCAGCAGTCAGTGGCTTCATAATTTTGAAAACCAAACCTAATTAATCCCATGGGTAAAAAGCAGCTCAAAGTAATTGCATTGCCTCCTACCCTTGCATGCTATTGATGCCATGTAGAATAGCTATTATTGTACAAATACTTTTCCCTACATTGATTACCTTTAATTTATTTAGGTTTTTATGAATTTGCAATGTAAATAATTATGATTTTTAGAATAAATATCATTATTGGTATTAATTAGGTCTTTAATTAAATTATGCATGTTTATCATATTCACCTATATTTAGAGTATATATGCCTCGTGTATAGTACCTATTATTATATTGATACCTCCTTTATTGTTGGATACATGTAGTTTTGGGTATCAAATTTCAGGGTAAAACTACATCTTATACATACCAATTATTACAATAATTTTAGTATTGTAGATTTTGAGTCATTGTTTTCTTGAACTTAATTTCTGGTTCTCTGACCAGATACATGGACGCTTTATGAAATAGAGGAAGCATTTTCTTTAATATTTGAGGTGGAGAAGTATACCAATTTTCATGTCCTTCCACCAAATAACAGACAGCATCCAGCAATTCCTCAGATCCAATTTCTATATGATATTCTTCAAAAAATTAAGAACCTGAGAATACTAAGTAAACCTGGTAAGTTAAATTTAAAAGTCTACTGCTTCCTGTTAATATTGTTATTTTTTGTTTAGCAGAATGAGGCGAAAAGTACCCAAACTAGTTCTGAACTGAAAAATATCTTCTGCTTTCATATTATTCTATGAGTCATGCCTCTTACTCAATACCAGTCACAAATGGTTTTTTTAATTTGAAATTCAGAAGACTCATAGTGGGTAAAAAACTGTATATTACTTGAATTTAGGGGTATCATACTCGAAGCATAATCTTGAAATTCTAATCAAGCTTCCATATTTCTAGATCAAGTTTTACCACAAGAACAACAAATAAATCTCAAGTGTTTCCGCAGCCTTTTCTCATTGGAATTAGACTTAGTTCCAGTTCATCAACTAAAAGGTCTTCAAAATCTGAGGCCTGTTTTGAAACACTTAACGGTTAAGGGGGTTTGTTCACAGATCAGTGAAATTTTATTAAAATGCGGTGCTGATAAGGTACAGTTATGATTTCTCTTTGCATTGACTTTTATTACTTATAAATTTATTTTAAAACTAGCCTGTGAGCATCAGACTCTCATGCTTACAGGCTTGTCAGTGAGAAATAAAATAAGCCCATAAAATGAGGGTAGATGAGTGGTAAAACCACTATTTAATTATTTATTGTGTCAAAAAACCATCTCAAGTACTTTACTAACTTGTTTTTATAACTTGCTATTATTATTTTATGAATCAATTAAAACTGTTTTGTTATTTTTTTTAGTCTACAGAATATACTTGGGAAAATCTGCAGTTTGCCAATTTTTCTCGAAATCATCTATATACTCTGGACAGTAGCTTAAGGCTTCTGACTGCTCTTAAGGTCTGTTTTGTCAAAAAAATAAATAGTTGAACAGTTTCATTAATTTTGAACTTATAAATTTTATACTTATTAAGATTGGTTGTCATAAAACTTTATTCATGTGATACAACAATTTTCAATGGAATATTTTGGTTTCAGATGCTAAATTTGAGTTACTGTCAATTGAAGGATGCCTCTGCTTTATTTTGTCTTCCAAATGTATCATATTTAGATTTGAGTTACAACAAGCTCACCTTTATACCAGCCTTATCGGAGAATGCAGCCTACTCCTTGGTATCAATTAACTTATCCAATAATTTGGTTGTTGATTTAACAGGTTGGTAATTAGATTTAGGCTTTAGGAAGGTTTACTCTATTTAAAGAAGTGTAAAAATGTGATTATAGTTAGTGTTGATCATTTCATTACTTGACAGGAATATCACAGTTTTCTAATCTGGAAGAACTGAATTTGAAAGAGAACTTCTTGAGTGTAGAACAATCATTATTTCATCTGAAAGAGCTTCCCCATCTAAGGTACTTAAATCTTCTTCGCAATCCAATCACCTACAGTCTCAACTACAGGATACATGTCTTCCAATGTCTCAATCCAGCAACGCGATTTTGTGAAGAGGTATTTTCCACTTTTCTTGAAGCATGTTTTAATGTAAGGAAAAAAAAACAACATTACATTATTGCATGAAATTGGCAGGAATATTCATGCTCATTGATGACACTATTTCTTTGATCCCATTGCTTATGGATCCATTGCTTATAAGCAATGGATTAGTCTGCCTCTAAGCCTATAAAAAATGTTTTGTTTTAAAGCTAACACTTGTGATCATGCAACTGCCCAGGGGGGTGGGGTTACCCAGTGTAGACTGTTACATTTAGTACCTGGAGGATTGCCTGCAGTTAAGCACCCGCTGGCATGGCTCCAGATCCAGTGCCCACACTTGTGCACCTTTCCTGCCTAAGTTTCTAGGACCTGGGGCTTTATATCTTCCACTATTTTCACTCTGCCTACATTCACCACTTTCCTTTCTGATCTCTCTGTAGGTGCTACACTATGTAGACTGTTATACCTTGTTCTTGGAATACCAGCATTTCCTCCTGGTCCAAGTGTAAATAGGGAATGACCTGCTCACTAGGTTGACTTGTGACTTGAACTCATTTACAGGGAAGTTGGGTGTGCTTTGTTCCTTGTCCCTCTCAGCACCCACTTTGCTTCAACTCTTCCCTCTATTTTCTCAGGCTTAAAGACCTGACTAACTACCCCCTGCTGTGTTAGAAGAGAGGCTTTGGAACCTCTATAACCAACCCTTTCAGGTTGCAAGAGACTACCAGGACTTGAGGGATCATGGTTATTTGGGCATGATTAATGGGAAAATTGTTTTTGCCCCAATAAACCCACTCCTAAAGGACTGCCTCCTCCTCCCTGCAGCTGTTCTTGGGTGCATAAGGCTGTAGTGCTTATAGCGGGCAGGCTTTACTCCTCTGTTTGCTGCCAGGCCAACTAAAAGTCTGGTCTGTCACATGACATCTTATATTCTGGCCATCTTATTAGCATTTACTATGATCTAGTATGGAAATCCACCCCATGATCTAGCTACTCAGTTGGGAACTGCAGCATTTGGGGGAGTGAATACTCCACTAGGCAACTTGGTCAGTACCCATTGCAGTTCAGGTGTGAACAGAAAATTTGTATTTCCTATTCATGACAGAAAATGATATTTCCCATTCAAATATCATTTTCTGGGCCACTGCCGCCTGAGAGCTTGCCCCAGTGGTGCTTGGCGCAGGCTCAGTGGTCCGAATTTTAGGAAATGACCGATTTCTCTGTCTCAGTCGAAGAGTTTAGATGAGGACATTGAGTTCTTCTCCGGTAACCTCATTGCTACTATTCCTAGAACGTCTGGCCTTTTTGCATGCCGACCGCTTCCGTGGTGGTCAGGCGAGTGTGAGGCGGCCCACAAACAGAAATGTTATGCCTACACACATGGGTTATAAGTGCTGCCCGAATGATTTCACTGTCAGTGAATTTCATTGAGTTAGGGCTAGGTTCCAGTATGTTTTGTGGCATGCACACCGCTCTTGCTGAGGGGCATACGTGTCTTCACTTAACAGGAAGACCCCTCTAGCAGAGGTGTGGAAGTGAGTCAAAAGGATTCAGGACAAGTTCTCGCAGGACCCCCCCCCTCTCCAGGAGAATGGGACTGCAATCTTGGAACCTGCATCCATGGCAAAGTCCTTCACACCAATTTTTCTGCATTCGCTAGCTGGGATGCTACTCCACCAGCATTCAATACATGTCTTGATGTCACGGAAGGCTGCCAACTGGACTTTACCTCTAGAGGCAGAGACTCCTTCAATGACAGGTTTACTTTGAGTGAGTTGCCTTCCGCTCTCACTTCGTGCATGGACACCATCCCTGCGCTTGTTTCTAAATGGGGTTCGCCTGGAAGTGGTGGACTCAGACTGTTTCCTTGGTCTTGTATTTGAATGATGCCTTACCTGGGAGGCTTATATTCGCAGCCTTAAGGTCTCTTGTAGCCGCGCCATGGATATTCTTCGTTTCATGATGTTCAGCACCTGGGGGCTTAGCCTCTTCTCCTTCCTTCAGACACTTGTGTTTCCCGTTTCCTCGCTTTTCATACAACCTCTCCCACAACTTTCTCTGGTCAGCCTCTAATTTCACAGGGTACCTTTTTATTGATCCTTTGTTCATTGAAGCTCAACTACGGATGAGAGTTTTATGCATCCGCAGCTGAGCATTTATTACAGAAAGTGAACTTGTTCTACCAGACTGATCTTCGACCAGTGATTGATGCCTTCCGTACATCCTCCATTGAGAGCCTACTTGTCAATCCTGGGGAGATGCCACTTGCTCTGCGCCTAGCACAGTACATTATAAGCCTGTATGCGCGAGCCTGGTGCCTCTCTGTCACCAACAGCTCTCACTGCATTTGCTGCCCTAGGGAACTCTTTTGAGAGCTCGATATAGCTCTTGGGCCCATGGCGCCCCAAGTTTGGCCCAGGACACCACCCTGAAGGGTGGCTATTTGTCACTGTGCCTGTCCTCCCAAAGCTTCTACAGTGTGGGGAGTATTGCGTTTAGCCTTTTTTGACCACATCATGTCATACTGTTACTGTGCCAGTGTATACGGTTGGTTTCCATGCCATATCCCCCTCTGTTTGAAGTCAGTGGGACTCTGCATTTGTCTTCATGGCTGAGCTGGTTGCAATACACTGCTCGGTACGGGATATAATGCAACGTGTACTGGTTTCAAGACTGGATTATGATTTATAGGGACTCACAAAGTGCCCTGAGTGCTCTCAGGGCATTGGAATCTCCGCATCCCCTGGTTTGCAATATCCGTTTCACCACAGGTTTGGAGAGGCAGGCAGATGTCAAGATTATCTTCTGCTAGATTCCTGGACATTTAGGAATTGCGGGTAATGAGGGTGCCAAAGAGTCCCCGAGGACTTGGTGAGCAGACCAGCGTTTCACTTTTCCTCACACCGATTACATGGCGGGAATACAGGCTGCCCTCTGGGCTGTTTGGCAAGGATGATGTGAGATGGTCAAGGGAAACTTAAAGTTGAGTGCCATTGTGCCGTCACTGTTCCCATGGACCCCCAATGCTGCAATGGCTTCAACTTGCTCTCCATCTTCCTCTGAATTGGATGCACCCCATTTGATCAAGCGCTCGCCTGCGCCTTATTGTGATGACTGCATTTTCTCTCAAACTGTTTGGTACATTCTTGTTGAATGTCCCAGTCTGGGTGATCTTTGGTCACCTTACCTTGTTGCTTTTGTGCTTTTTTTTAAGACTTTGTCCTTTTTATCATTATTTGTTATATATTATTTGTTTTTTACTATAGCCTTGTAGTAGGCTGTGGTGAGTATGGCGATCTATGCCCCAAGTAGGCACTTGCCAGATGGGCTCCTGAAATTATACAAAAATATCCTTAGTTTCTTCAATGCTTCACTGAATATGAGTTTTACATATCTGCAGCTGAGCCACCATAAGGGGCGCGGCGATTTGCCATCCTGGCTGCCATGCTGACGGGACTCAGCACCCCGTCCGACTCCAGCTTAGCCTCTTCTCCTCCCTTCAGACACTTGTGTTTCCCGTTTCCTCGCTTTTCATACAACCTCCCACAACTTTCTCTGGTCAGCATCTAATTTCACAGGGTAGATGCTGACCTTCTTCTCAGCCAACTATCCCGGATCAGGGCTGAGGGGGGAGGGGACAATGATCTCTCACCCCTGAGCTCTATTTTGGGATGGTAGGTTTTTAAATAACCTGCTTCATCCCCACCCACATCTTCCTCATCTCCTCTTCCTTTATATTTTCAAACACTATACATTTTACGCCATGTCCAAGGTGGAGCCGTCATGCTGAGGGACTGCCAGGCCACCAGGTGGGAGGGGGTGGCCTTGAATGGCAGCACCTTGTTCTGCCAGCCCCGTACGCACTCATTGCAGGGTGGGCTACTACAAGGGGTGATGAGCGATTGTTTCCCATAAAAAAAGGGTCACCATGCCCAATGATGATAACAAAAAAAATCTCCCCTCAATTTCCCCTTGTCCATCGTCGGAGCCGCCTTTGGGGAGCTCCACAGAAAAAAATGGAGGTCCCCCCCTGTGCTATTGCAGGGGACCCTCCCAATCTATTTAACTGGAGAGGAGGCTTACTCCTCGCATTTGCCTACGGGTGTAGGGGACTCCTCCTCACCCCCGTGTCTGGAGGTGCTTTCGGGCACCTCCCTCTTCAAAGCAGCAGTCACCCCTTTACTTTCCAAGGGGACTGTCAAGAAAGTGAGCACGCAGCCCATAGCCGACCACTCCCCATTGAAGCAGCTTGGTAGGGCAAACTCCCTTAGGGATGAGAGGGAAGTCAGGCCCCATCGGTCGCTTCCCTCAAAAGACCTGCTGGTGAGAATATTGAACCGTAAAGGGGTCAAAGTCTGTGCCTTCCCAGACTCGACTTGTGACAGCGCTGCCAATGGGACCTGTGATGTCCTGGGGGGAGGGATGGCCAACTGGAGGCCTTCCCCTGAGATAGACGTGGTCCTTGAGGCAACCCAGCCTCAGACGGTAGGGCCTTCATGGGAGCGAATCCGGGCTTGGTGCCAAGCACTAAACTTGAGTCCACCCCTATGCAAGGTCCTCCTCAAACGGCTAGGGTTTCCAAGGCAGTACAAGGAGGGGAGGTATCTGCCATGACTATGCCCCTGTGACTGCCAGGACCTTCTCCATCTCGGAGAAGGACCTTGCTGAGGCCTGTCCATCCGGCCTGGGCGCTCCTGCCGGTGGAAGGGAGAAGCGGGTTCATTCCCCACTCTCATCTCCTACCCCCCCCCAAAAAAAAGACTAAAAGGACTTGGGGCTCCTTTCCATCATCGGGGCTGCGGGGACAGATAGGTCTGCTGCCTCTTCATTAAGTGACCAAGCAAAGATTGGCAAATCCAGCCCCTCTGCCCTTCCCAGTGCAGAGCCCCTGACTAAGATGAAAAGTTCTAGTGCACAGAGCGGAGCCTTGATTAAATCGGGGCCCCTTATTCAGAGACTACCCGACATTTTTGAGCCTACTCGCTTCAAACGCTTCCTTGTTATTTGCTCCACTGATGGCACCATGTTGGCTAAGGTCAACATGATCCATCAGAGGAGAGCTTGTTAGCTAGTGTGATTGGTAGAGAGCCGAAGGTGACCCATTTCTCGGACGAGAGCCTTTTGGCGAATGCGTCGAATCCCTCTGAGGCAGCCTTCATTAGTGCCCTTTGGACACTTGATTGCATGCCTGTAAGTGTCTCACCCACTCTACCATGAACTCGGTGAAAGGAGTAGTTTATGCAAGGGAACTCGTGGACTACTCCCTAGAGGACATCACCTTAAGGTTGAATGTATGATGAGAAAACAGGGAGGGACCTCGAGACCCCCCTCCTACACTCTTCATCATGTTCAACTGTGACAAGCTCCCTGAGTTAGTGCGTGCCGGTTGGTATTGCTACCGCGTGAAGGCATTCGTGCCCCTGCCGCGGAGATGCTATTACTGTCACTGCTTCGACCATACAAATCGCTTATGTAGAGGTGCTGAGTTGGGGTCACACAAAATCTGTGTAAATTGCTCAAAGGCTGCACATGATAAGTCCAAATTGTGTCAATTGCGGAGAGCCGCACCCCCCTTCTTCGAAGTAATGTGGTACATATCTCTTTGAGTAAGAAATCCTGGCCATTCAGGCCCAGGATTGTCTCTCATTCCGCGAGGTTAAGGACTTGGTCCTGGCACGCCCGGCTCTACCTAGGACGTCTTAAGCCTCAATGCTAAGAAAGACACTGCTTCTGGCCCATCCATGCCAACGAGCATGTTTTTTTCCTTGCCTATTCAGAGCCTTTCTGCAGGTTCTACTCAACCCCGGCACACCCTTGGTAAAGCTGGTGGCACAAAGGGTTCACACCCAGCCCCTGCTAAAACCAGGGTTCCTTTCCCCTTCCCCCAGCATCACTGTTTCCTGTAAGGCGAAGCAGCCACGTGCCTCAACAGAGTTGTTAGACTCAGGAGGCAACACCCCTGAAGTTGGTTGCCATGCCATCTTCTAGGGTTCCTAAAGCTGCCCCCTGAAAGGAGGACAGCAACAAAGGAGCTTCGGCTCTTTTGCCCATGCCTAGTGGTGGGCTGGGTGGCTCGGAGATGGTGGATTGTCGAAAAGAGGTCCCCCGCAATGCCTGCCTAAGGTTTTGAGGCAGAGGGAGAAAAAGACTTGCATAGTGAGCCTAACCCCCCTGCAATGAGTCCTCGAAGGCGACAGCGCACTCAGCGCATTGTCCAGCCAACAGCTCCCAGGCTTCTGCCTCCGGGCAGTGTACGGTCATTCCTGTGAGGGTATTCGTTCGCAAGGGCCTCCACGTCTCCTCTTTAAAGTAGCCTAGTTCTGGGCTGTCGTGTTTTTCGGCGACTTATGCCCAAGTGGGTAGTTGCCATATGGGAAATAATTTAAAAAAAAAAAAAATCCTCTGAGCTAGGCCTGGAGGGCATATTCCTTGAATGGAATTGCTGTGGACTCTGGCCCTACTGGGGGTAGCTGCAGAGGCTCGTCTCACCCCGTCCCGTTAACCGTTAGCTATTTTTCTGTAGATCATGCTAGGCGCATGCCGCCTGCCCGCCCTCCCGGGGTATAAGGGTCTTGCGACCCCACCACCGCGAGATGGGGGTCGGGCTGGGAATTGCACGGTTTACACCCGGCAGATGTCTCCGTTCTTCTTTTCACTTTAGATACCTCCTTTCAGGCAGTGGCTGTGCAGCTTCACCTGGATAGGAGGTATTCTGTTATTGCTGTGTACATTCCCCCCTCAGCTGACTCTGACTCTGACACGGGAGACTTCCGCCGCATCATGGCACAGTTGCTGAGGCCCTTTTTTTTGTTTGGAGATCTGAACAGCAGAGATCCTCTCTGGGGAGACTACTCAATAAATCCCAGGGGACAAGTCCTTGCCGATCTGATCGAAGAGCTTGAGATAGGTGTCCTAAATGTGGATGAGTTTACGCATCACTGCCTGAGAACTGCTTAATTTTCTTGCCTTGATGTATCTGTGCCATCCGGATACACAGCCTGATTTTGATTGGGAGGGTGGTTGATGACCTCCATGGTAATGATCATTTCCTCATTCAAATATCATTTTCTGGGTGGCTGCCGCCTGAGAGCCCACCTCGGTGATGCTTGGCGCGGGCGCAGTGGCCTGCATTTCAGGAAATGACTGAATTCTCTATCTCAATCGAGGAGTTTAGGTCGGTAGATGAGGCCGTTGAGTTCTTCTCTGGCAACCTCATCACCGCGGGTCTGACTACTATTCCCAGAACGTCTGGCCGTTTTGCTGGCCGACCTCTCCCGTCGTGGTTCGCTGAGTGTGAGACGACCCTCAAACAGAAGCATTATGCCTACATGCGCCATAAGCGCCGCCTGAACGATTTCATTGTCGGTGAATTTCGTTGGGTATATTTCGAAGCACGCCCGCCGCTCTTCTTGGCGGGCATATGTGTCTTCAATTAACGGGAAGACCCCTCTAGCAGAGGTGTGGAAACGAGTCAAAAGGATTCCTGGCAAGTTCTTGCAGGACCCCCCCTCCTGTTCCTCCGTTGAATGTGACCGCAACCTCAGAACTGGCGTTCGTGGCAGAATCCTTCGCGACCACTTTCTCCGCATTCTCTAGCTGGGATGCTGATCTGACAGTATTCAATGCATGTCGTGATGTCACGGAAGGCCGCCGACTGGACTTTACCTCTAGAGGTGGGGAACCCTTCAATCACAGGTTTACTCTGAGGGAGTTGCATTCTGCTCTTGCTTTATGCGCTGACACTGCCCATTGTCCGGACGATGTCCCATACGCCATGCTTCGACACCTAGGTGAGCGAGGCATGGCCTTTCTGTTAGATTTGTTCAACAGGATCTGGGTGGAGGGTAACCTCTCAGATTCCTGCCGAATCGCTACTGTGCTTGCCTTTCGTAAACCGGGGAGAGATCTCTCTACTCCGCCGGTTTCTGCCCAATCTCTCTAACCTCTTACGTGTGCAAGTTGATGGAGAAATTTTGTAAATGTTAGATTAGCCTTTTTTCTGAACAGCGGAGGCCATCTCTCTTCTGCACAGTGCGGCTTCCGCAAGTTCCACTCCACGTCGGATGCTCTGCTCCGACTGGAAAATGCCATCTGCTAGGCCTTCCTTCGTAGACAGCACTACGCCACGGTGTTTTTCGATCTCGAGAAGGCCTATGATACCGCATGGCGATACAGTATCGTAGAAACTCTCCACACGATGGGGGCGAAGGGACGCCTCCCAATGTTTATATGTAAATTTTTGCGAGATCGTCAATTCCACTTACGGGTGGGGGGAGCCCTCTCCGGCCCAATGGAGCAGGAAGAGGGTGTCCTGCAGGGAAGTGTCCTCAGTGTCACTCTTTGCCCTGAGCATCAACTGCATCACCTCGGTGCTGCCGGAAGATCTCGCTACACTCTACATGCACGGCCTTTCAATCTCTTTTGGTGTGGCCCAGATGCCAACTCTGGAGCGTCGACTCCAACAGGCATTGAACCGCCTCTCTCGCACAGGTTTCGGTTTTCCTTGGCCAAGACTAAGGTGGTGGTGCACTTCTACCACCATCCACGGCTCCACCCTGACCCAGACTTGTTTCTTAATGGGGTATGCCTGGAAGTGGTTGGATCGCACCGTTTCCTTGGTCATGTATTTGACAGACGCCTCACCTGGGAGGCTCATATTCGCAGCTTAGGGTAGATTGTAGCCGCGCCATGGATATTGTCCGTTTGGTGACGTTCAGCGCTTGGGGCACTTATAGGGCTACTGCCTTACTTTTTTATCGATCCTTTGTTCATTCGAAACTCGACTACGGACTCGAGTTTTATGCTTCCGCAGCCGAGCGTGTATTGCAGAAGGTGGACTCGATCCACCACGCCTTCTTTCGCCTGGCGTACGGTGCCTTCCGCATTTTCCCCATTGAGAGCCTACTAGTCGATGCTGGGGAGATGCCACTCGCTCTACGCCGCTTACAGTGCATTATTCACCTATATGTGCGAGCCCGCCGCCTCCCTCAATCGCCAACAGCTCTCAATGCATCCGCAGCGGATTTCGACGGTGCCTTTGCCGCCGAGAGACGCCAGTCATACCCTAAGCCCTTTGGGTTTAAGGCCAGGAAACTCCTTCCAGAGCTAGGTATAGCTCTCGGGCCGGTGGAGCCCTTGGTTCTGACCAGGACGCCACCCTGGAGGTTACCACATTTGGCTATTTGTCTCCATGCCTCTGCTCCCAAAGCTTGTACAGCGCCGAGATTATTGCGTTCAGCCTTTTGGGAGCACACCTCGTGCCACCCTGGAACCGTGCCAGTGTATACGGCTGACTCCAAGTCCCAAGAGTGGGTTGGCTTCCACGCCGTATCCCCTCTGTTTGAAGTCAGCGGGGCTCTTCCAGGCACTGCATCTGTCTTCACTGACGAGCTGGTGGCAATACACCACTCTGTACGGGAGTTTCCGCGACGTGCCCGGTTCGGAGACTGGATTGTGATTTATAGCGACTCACAAAGCGCCCTGAGTGCTCTTGGGGCATTGTAATCTACGCATCCCCTGGTTCGCGATATCTGTGATTCCACGGTTTTGGCGGTCCGGGCGGATGTCGAGATTATCTTCTGCTAGGTTCCTGGACCTGTAGGAATTGCTGAATGAGCGCGCCGATGATGGTGCCAAAGAGTCTACGAGGACTCTGCGACCGGACCAGCCTTTCGCTCTTCCTCACACCGACTACATTTCAGTAATACGAGCAGCTCTTCAGGCTGCTTGGCAAAGAAGATGGGAGATGGTTGAAGGGATGTAAAGTTGCGTGCCATTGCGCCGCGACTGTTACCATGGACCTACCCCCCAATGCCGCGAAGGCTTCAGGTTGCTTTCTGTCGTCTCCGAATTGGACACACTTGCGGGACGCATCGCCATTTGATGGAGTGCTCACCTGCGCCCTACTGTGAAGACCTTTTTCCCCCGAGACTGTTCAGCACATTCTTGTTGAATGTCCCAGTCTGGGCGATCTCCGCGCACGTTACCTTTCCTGGTACCAGGATGGGTGGGGTCACTACCACCTGTCCCTTGTACTCGGGATGGATTTATGCACACCAACCTGTGGACCTTTAGACTTTTTTGAAGAGGCTGGTCTTCTTCCCTTTATTTTAATAGTTTTTTTTTTAGTAGGTCACATGTTCCTGTGCCGGGGGGATGCAGGCCTCCCCCGATACCAGAGCTTGCTTCCTGCTTATTACCTTTTTGGGGGGTTTATTTTTACTGATGGGTTTTTTATTTGTTTTTTTAGCATCATCTTTTAAAGATGCCTAATTTTAGGCACTGTTGAATACGCTGACTAATGCCCAAGTAGGCAGTCTCCAGATGAGCTCTTTAAAAAAAAATAAATCTGCAGCTGAGCATGAATTGCAGAAGGTGGACACAATTCACCACATTGATCTCTTTATAGTGACAAATTCTTTTGTACATCCTCAATTGAGAACCCGTTTATTGATGCTTGGGAGATCACACTTGCTCTGCACTAGGCACAGTGCATTATTCATTTGTCCCTGTAGGTCGGGCATTACTCTTGGTTGCCACTCACTTTCATTGTATATGTGCTCAATCTAGCTGGTGCCCATGAGGTCAAGAGATGTCAGTGGCCTTATGCCAAGGAAAATTCTTTGAGAGTTTAATGTCGCTCTTGGGCTGTTGGTGCCTCTGGTTCTGACCAGGACACCGCCTGGATGGTATCACCTTAGTCTATCTGTTACTACACCTGGTGCTTTCACAGCACCAGGAGTATTGTGTTCAACATTTTTCTAAATACATTGTCACACTAGATGTGTGCTAATGTACACAAATTGTTCCAACTGTGAAAAGTGAGCCAATTTCCACACTCTCTCTACCAGCCACTATATCTATCTTCACAGCCCACTGGTTGCAATACACCCCTCGTCATGGGAGATAACATGTTGTGCCTTGTTTGGAGACTGGATTCTGGCCCTTAGTGACTCAAAAGGGACCTGAGTGATGTTGGGGCATTGAGAATTTTCACACTGCCTGGTTTGTGTGATCTGTGACACTGAGGCTGCTGTTAGCCAGGTAGATGTTGAGGTTATTTTCTGTTGGGTTCCTGGACATCTAAGGATTGCTGGGAATGATTGTGTCAATGAGGAGGTCAAAAAGTCCATGAAGACTAGGTGACCAGAACAGCATTTTGCCCTTGATCACACTGACTACTTGGCACAAGTAGGTTAGCCTCTCTTACTACCTGGCAAAGAAGCTGGGAAATAGCTGACATTAACCTAAAGTTGCATGCCATTGTGCCGCATCTGTTGCCAAGAACGTACCACTCAATGGCTCAGCGGCTCCACGTGTCTCTGTCATCAACCAAATGGGCACACTCGCCGGATGCACTGTCCTCTGATGGAGTGCTCCCCTCCACCTTACTATGATGACTACGTTGTTGAATGTCCCAGTCTGGATGATTTTCACCCATATTACCTGTGCTGGTAATGAGAAGAGTGTGGTTGATAGTGCTTGTCTCTAGTTTTCAGAATGGATTCATGTACCTTTTTTTTTTGCTGTTGGGTGCATGCTTAGGTGCCAGTGGGAGACTGACCTCTCTCCAATCCTGGAGCAAACCTTTATTTATTTTGGTTCTTTTCTTTTGTAATTTTATTCCTTTTTTATATGCAAGGTCATATTTTTCATGCCTTTTGCCTATGTATACAGCTGCTAGGATGGACCCATTAAATAATAAAATTGTGTTTGCCCTAACTAAAAACCAGTCTCCATCCCCTCCCTGTGAACCATTCACAAAAAGCAACAATCCCTACCGCACTGGGATTTTTATTGCATTCAAAATTCTTGGAGCACATCATATGCTACACTGTAGCCATTGTACATGGGTGGCTCCAAGGTAAAGAGGTGATTGGCTTTCATGCCTTCTCCCCCTTGTTTGAAGCCTGTGAGACTCTTCTCGGTATTTTTCTGTCTGTTTTTGCAGTGGTTGGGTGCAATATACCTCTCAGTACGGGTGATTAAGCATTCAGAGACCACATTTTAATCATTAGTGACTCAGTGCACTGAGTGCCCTTAAGGCATTGCATTCTTGCTACCCCCTGGTTTACAGTATCTGTGATGCCACAGCTGCCTCAAGGGAGGAGGATGTCGAGATTTATGTATGCTGTATTCCAGAACATGTAGGGATTGCGCAGAATGAAGAGTGCAAGGATTGGGCAACCAAACCATTTTCTTTCTCTTCCCCATTCTGATTACATGGCAGGAATTAGGTCATTCCTTCTGCCTGAATGGCAAAGAAGATGGGTGACAAATAATGGGCATTGAAAGTTGTATGTTATTTTGCTGCAGCCTTTCCCATGGATCTACCCCAATGCTTCACCAGTTTCAGGTCAGTTTTTTGTTACCTGAATCGGGCACACTTGCTGGGTACAATGCTACTTGAAGTGCTTTCCTGGACTGCATTGTGATGCCTGCTTGATGCCCCAGACTATCAGGCACATTCTTGTTTAATTTCCCATTCTGGTGTATCTTCACACACACACACACACTACCTGTCCTGGTTATGGGATGAGGAGGGTTGCTATGGCTCAAATTGTCTTTGTGCACCCCTCTCTATGGAATTATTCAGTTTCTAGGAGGAGGTGGCAATGGGAGGGCTCCTCCATAGTAATTGTTTTTTTTTCTGCCCTTTCATGACCTGATTGTACATTTTTCTTTATAATCTTGGGTGGATTTTGTGTGGGATTAGATTTGTACTTGTTTCTCTTAATTATGTGTTTTTTTATTTTTAGACTATAATGAAAAGAGAGAATAATTGTTAATTTTCGTAGCTTTCCCCATGATGGTAGTTTCCACAAGGGACTTTTAATTTTTAAAAAGGGATCATACAATTTAAATTTTTAAACATCATTAAGTTACATGACGCATCTTTGTAATTTAGTTTTGGGGTCTTTTTATTTCTTAAGTCTGTAAGAGGGTTTAAGTTCCTATATTTATGGCCTTCATTGGTTCCATTAAATTTTCCTCCAGATAAGAAAGAACCATTTTTTCCTCAGTTCTACTTTGATGAATTTCCACTACTGCTTGATGAACGTAAGGAAATTGGAGGTTCACCGCATTTCTTGTCATTCGGCCGCTCATCCACTCAACTTATTAAATTCCTCACTAAAAAATTAACAAATTGGTTACAAACTTCTGTCGATGAAGGTCAACAGGTCACCTTGGGAGTTGAGACCTCATCTTATAACCTCACCTCTCCAATATCCTCCAAGGCTCAGCCTCAAATGTCAGTTTCCGAGTGTAGCCTCTCAAGGACTAGTCATAAAGGTAAGCGTGGTATGTTCATTTATGTTTCTGACTCTTGATGGTTGTTGTGGAGTACTTTGATCTTCATATAATGCTGTCATTCCATTCCAAGCATTTAGATGTTATTTTAGGATATCTTTCTTTGCTCTATGTTTTATCTATTAATTTATTCCTTTTTCATCTTTGCTCTGTTTAACCTCATTCTTACAACTTGATAGGATTAAAGCAATTTTGGTAAAAGCTATTAAACCATTTCATTATAATTTCATTCAGACTTTACCCATTGAATGGGCATTGGCTTGCATTCAGGTGTTATGGCATTGAAAGAAAAACCTGAAAGATAAAATCAGGTAACCAAAACTCCTTTGCCCTTCCTTCCATCTTCATTTAATAGTCATTTTAGCTCTGGGCTACCCTGGCACAGATGTCTCTTATGCTTGCATTCCTTATCCCTTTTCCTTCTACTTCTCCCATCATTCGTTTCCTTTTCCATCATTTGGTGCCTAAGTTTGTGGAAGGAAACGTGCCATGGCAGAGACAATAAAGCTACCGGGCCAAAATAGGTGGCCTTGAGTGGTGTTGGTTGGTCCCCCATTTACCCACCTGGGAATGGGCTTCTGGTATCAGTGTTTAGCTCTTAACATAACATAACATAACATAATTTCATGGATGACAAAAGCCACAAGGGCCTAATACCCAATCATTAGAGTGGGGTCCAGATATAAATATAATCCATTCTGGAGCTCCATTCCTTAAATGAATTGGTTGTTATGTGAGTAATAAATACATGTACATTGTACTGGCACTCATTTAATGATTCATCCAACTTATAACCATTATAGTAATACTGGCTATACTAGACCACCCCCATGGAAAAAGTAAAAAGACTATGAACCCAAGAGGCTCCAGGGGGACATCAGCCTGCAAATAAAAATACAATATAGACAAAAGAAAAAAATAATACCCCCAAAACTGGATATCAGGTGATTCAGCAGATAATAAGAATGAGTTAGCTCCCCTCTTAAATGTTAGGAGATCAGTAGATAGCACTAGGCAAACCATTCCACATCACGGTTGCAGCCACAATAAAACTCCTAGCAAACTGGTTAGTACTATACCTGATACTAGAAAATGTCACACTATTAGCAGTGGCTGCCTGTCTTGTATTACGAGCAAAAATAGCTAAATCAGGTAAGGACAAATGCAAAGGATGTTTATCACTGTAGTACATTTTATGCAACAAGCATAAGAACTCACTTTACAGGTCATTAATACTTGGTAAAATAAACTTGACCGAAGACATGACTATCCAGAAGCTTAAAATGAGAATCTGAACCTGAGGACCACGCAGGAGAGCAGTACTCCAAACAGGGAAGAAAGAAGGAATTAAAACACTTAGTTATAATAGCTTCGTCTCCGAACATTCTAATACATCTCATCAAGATACCAACTTTCTGGGAAACAGAGGCAATATTATGTATGTGCTTCTCAAAAGTCAATTTCTTCTTGAAAGTAACGCCCAAAACCTTAAAATAGTCACTGGTATTTAATACTCTTCCATCAATATGTAGATCAGGATGCATAGGCAAAAGTGCTCTGGACCCACTAACAATCATATTCTGAGTTTTAGAGGGTTAAGTTTCATGCCCCAAAGCTTACACCACTCATAGATACGTGCTAGGTCTCTCTTCATGGAATCTGCTACTACATTTCTCGTGCTGGGAGAAGGAACAATAGCCAAAAGAGTTGCATCATCAGCATATGCAATCAGTTTGTTTTCCAAACCATGACACATGTCTCTTGTATAAATAATAAATAGCAAGGGAACAAGAACATTACCCTGAGAGACACCTGAGATTACATTTCGTACTGGCCATCAACACAGACCATCTGGCTTCTGGCAAGCAAGAATTCACTTAAAATATTAAGAAAAGAGCCACCAATCCCTGATAATCCTAACTTGTAGTTAAGTACTCTATGATTCACACGATCAAAGGCTGCACTGAAGTATAAAACCTACCATGTGTGCCTCTGTACCTTCATCAAGACTACTTTGCAAAGCTGCAGAGATTGACAAGAGTGCATCACAAGTTCCAATCCCCTTATGAAACCCAAACTGTAATGTTGGTAGTAGATTATTATTTTCAGCAAACCTACAAAGGCGCTTAGAGAGCAGTTTCTCAAATACTTTAGATAAGACCGGGGTAATTGATATTGGCCTTATTCTGAAGACGAGGATGGACTTAGTCCTTTAGGTAATTCTGCAATATTTCCCATCCTCCAGACTAATGGAAACTTAGCAAGTCTAACTAACTTTTGGAAAATTGTAGCAATATTTGGAGCAAAAAAAAACCCAGATATTTTCAAGAAAATGGGGAATATCCCATTGGGGTTGATACTACCTTGACAGTCAAGATTCAAAAGCAAGGTGTTATAACCTCATTAGATCTGAAGGCCATTGAACACAACTTAGGTTCTGGAAAGCATGACTGAGGCAATAACAGTGACTCTTCACACTGCTTACTATCAAAGAGGTCAGCCAAAAGTTCAGCCTTAACTTTAGGGCAGTAAATGGCACTTCCGTCAGCATTTAGGAGTAAGGGCATACTAGAATCAATTCCAAAGAGTGATGACTTAGGGGTTGACCACCACTTATAATCACTACTACTGGAAAGCAGGACCTCCTTTACTCCATCATTATAAGCTCTCTCAGCACTCACATAGATAACCTGAGCATTTCTTCTAAGCTCAGTGGAGTTATGCCACAAAAAGTCATTTATTATTCTCCATAAATGGTAAGCTTCTTGCTTTGCTTGATAGGCAAGCTTACATTCAGCATTATACCATAGCTTATCCTTAAGTCTAAACCTGAGAAGTTTAGAAGGGATTCTCCTCTCTATAATTGGGCTAAGATGGTCATTTAAGCATTCAATAATATTCAGGCTTCTATAAATATCACTCCAACTGAGTGCCATAAGGTCATGAAGAATACCATTCCAATCGGCACGGGACTTAAGGTAAACATTCATAGAGAGAAGTTAACATCTGGAACAACCTGATCCATATCAACATTAATCTTAATCGAACTATGATCAGATGAGTCTACTGGAGAATTCACTCTGCAGGTAACAATACCTGTAACATCAGCAAACACAAGATCAAGATGGTTGCCAGATTGATGTGTGGGTTCATTAATCAGCTGCTCACAGCCAGAAATATTTGAAAAATCTAAAGTAGCTACACCATGGTTATCTGTAGCAGTAGCAGAGTTCAGCCACTCAGTATGATGAGCATTATAATCACCAATGAAAATAAAGCAAAACTTAGGGTCAGCCTGTTGAACTGCTGCCATTTTAGTTAAGAAACAGTCATAAATACATTCATTCAAATCCAGGTTCCTATAGCTGGCAAATACATAAAGATTTAAAAGTCTACCAGAGACTTTAACTACCTGTATTTCATGACATCTACATTCATATAATGGCCTATGAGATGCAGTGAAAGCCTCTTTAAAATAGAGCCATGGGTTCTCAGGATGGCATTATGCTTGAGCAAAACAGGCTTTTTGAACCCTGTAATTTACAATTTGGAAATATGACTCAAATTAGACACAAAGGTCTCAGAACAAAAGAGGATATCAAATTTATCGGCAGCTACGTCAAAGTCCTTTTTATTCTTATATAATCCACATCATTATCACTAACTCTATAATTTAATAAGGGGATTTTTTGAGTATTTGAATAATAATTTCATCTTAGTTAGGTTATGACTTATGTATTTTTATCAGTTATTTCTAATAATTCTTTTATAATATTAAAAAACAAAATGGTGAAGTTCAGAAATGAATATAAGTATCAAAATTTTGTGATATTTTTAAAACCTAAAGAATTACAAATGGTGAAGTTCAGAAAATTTATTTTTATATACCTTCTTCTATAACTATATTTTAGCAACGTGATATTTTGAAAGGGGAGAAATTTAGTTTAGAGTTCCTTTTTAAAATTACCAGGCAATTGAGCTTGCGCTTCGCTACTAAGATTAAAATTTAAAATCTAAAAAAAAACAGCCATAGTTAAATTTTTATTTTATTTTCTGGCTATATAGCCACTTGCCTCACTTACTTCTTTCTTGCAAACTTTACAATCAGAGTCAAAATTCATTGTTAAATTATATTGAATTTGAGGGTCTGGGACTAATGCAAAACAAACTCGATCAAATTCGAACAAAGCCTTTGTCACTGCACTGAAATTTGTTGTTTGTTAACCTTGTTGGTCTTATCATTCACTATTTTACAGGTGAAGAACTTTGGTCATTGGAATTAACCAGAATGTACCCAACAAGCTCATATAAATCAACATAAGATTTCCACAAGATTTCACGTAGATAAATAATGAAAGGGAGAAATAATAATAAAAAAGAAAAAAACCCTGCAAAAAGGACTTAGCTCTGTTGTCAGGGCCGATCCAGTGTCAAAGGCTAGAGTTAGGCCAATTCCAAGATGGCCGAGTAAACAAAGTCCAAAATTCACAACCTCCTCAAAAAAGGTTTATTCTATGAAAATTCCAACTCACAAGCCGAGCTTAATAATCTCAAACTTTAATTTATTCATACAGCAACTTATTAAGTGTTAAAGGAAATAATAATACACAACACAATTATTTTTAAGGGAACTCAATGCAACACGTCCGATCGCTACAATCGCACAAAAACTGGATTCAAACTTAATATATAAATGTAGCCCTACATGTGACTTTGTGTCTGACATTGCTTTTACTTATGCATGCATCTGCATTTCTTCCACACATTTTCATTAACTCTAGCTCTGCCATTTCCTTTACAGATATCTCTACAAACTTTCTGTGGGTTAGTGTTAGAGTCGAGGTATAGACCGTATGTACGATGGTTATGTGAATGATGGGATGAAAATGTAATGCTATTGACATTAAGACAACTTATTTGTAAGGCCATAAAATTGAATGGGATGTACATTTGAAGCCACCTCAAGAATTTCGCTCGGGTAAGATATGGAAGCTCAAAAAGACAGTGTATGTTTTGAAAGATGCAGCAAGTGCCTGGTATGATATGATGAAGGATGAATTATTGAAACTGGGCATGAGAAGGTCAAAATATCTCCCTGCCATGTTTGTTTTCCAGACAGGAGAGTCATTGGAAGGAATTGTTTGTATTCATGTTGATGATTTATGTTGGGGAGGTAGCAGAAAGTTTGAAGATTGTGATGTTTGCAGACTTAAAAGAACTTTCTTGGTAGATTCAACTGAATCGAGATCTTTTAGGTATGTGGGAATGAATATCATCAAGGAAGCTGATGGAATAAGCATAAATCAAGAAAGCTACATAAAGTCTTTGAATCCAGTGGAAATTAGTTTTAATAGTGAAGAATGTCATCAGTATTGTTACGCAAACAAGACCTGACATATCATATCCATTGATGTTTGCTCTTTGAGCATGCAGTTTGGTAGGGGCACTATTGGTGATCTCATGGAAGCCAACAAGGTAGTTAAAAGGGTTTAGATGGATCAAGTGAGTTTGTTTTTCTCAATTTTTACTGGAAGTCTACATCTAAAATGTTTCAGTGATGCCTCATTTGCAAATTTTATTGGCTGCAATTCACAGGGGGGATTTATAATTCTAATGCACGATGAAAATGATAGGAAGTGCCCCATAATGTGGAAATCTAAAAAGATAAGGGTGTAGTGCATTCAACTTTAGCAGTTGCAAGTTTAGCCTTGTGGGAGGCAGCAGAAACTGCCTATTATATTCTGAAGATCTTAGAAGATATAGGGATAGCAGGAGTGGTTCCTGTGAAGTGTTTTTTTGATAACAAATATCTAGTGGATGCACCAAGGTCAATGAAAGAGGTTAGATAATAAATATCTCAGAATTAGTATAGCTAGCCTGAAGGAAATGATGGAAAAACAAGAAATCTCTTCCGTGGAGTGGATAAATACCAAGCAGCAGTTAGCAAGTTGTTAGCCAAGAAGGGACGATCTCTTGCATCATTGCTTGAGGCCATTACTCATTAATAAAAAAGAAAAGAAAAAAAGGATGGGAATGTTGTTAAGAGTCTAGGTATTGAGCGTATCTACTATGGTTGTGTGAATGTTGGTGGTGGAATGTAATAGGAATAGGGGTTTTACTTATCATCTCTTTGTAGGTTAAGTTATCCATATTTGTATATTTATATTAGTTGTTTAAGGAAATTGTCAGAAAATTACGATAGGTAGGAAGGATGTCATATTGATGATGTCACCCAAAGTAAGTAGTGATATGCTAATTTGTTTTGGTTTTTGGCTAGTTAGCAGTTGTGATCAGGTGGATAAGTTGTATTGAGAGGGAGCTACCATGTTTCTGAGTTTGCTCTTGTCTTTTGTGAGGCTTCAATTGGTTCTGCTAAGGTTGTTGGTTCCTTTATGTAATCATTGATTAACCAGTTATTATTTGGCGAAGTATTTTGTTTATGGAATTTGATTTTAAAGAAGTTAAGCTGATGAATAGTTGCTGGCGTTGAGAGTTGGAAGCAACAGGTAGGAGTGATTTGAGCTTCTACAAAGTATAAACTATATAGTCAATAAGGTGAACAGTTAGAGCCTTTTGATTGTATGTTTTCTATATGGCAACACACCTAATCCTTTTATTTCTTTCCAGTGCGTGTGAAGAAGAGGAGCCGCAAGAATCAAACCCGACACATTTCAATTACAGATCAGGATGAGAGCTTGGAAAGTAAGTTTTTCATTCTAGGTGTTTTTCACTATCTTTGTAATGACTTCTTAACTTACCTGGTCTTTTCCCAGGCTGGCTACTACAGCCAGCCTGCATCCGCCAAGAAAGCCACTACTGCTGCCAAACTGAACCTACAAGTCTCTGACATGGTCCTATCTGCGGGGCTCAAGGTTTTGGCATGTTGATACAAGGTTTTCAGTGTTATCTGAAGGATGGTTACAGCATGGGTAGTCCTGGTTGTCTGTCTGATTTATGATGTGTTTGTAATATTGTAGGTTTGGGCAGTAGCCAGATCTGATTTTGGAGAGCTTCTCATTTGTTTCTGGGGAGTGTAGTTTCATCCTTTCTGTCTAGGTGAGGTGAATGCAGAGTAGGGTTGTTTGAGAGATTATGTAAGTGGTGGCTGACTATTTGAGTGGATGTGATGTCTCTTTTTATTGGTGTGGACAAGTGTGTATTGAGATGTAAATTTTGTAGTATATTGGAGTGTTTCTTTTTTAGTCCTGGGGGCAGA
Source organism: Ceratothoa steindachneri (assembly GCA_963969495.1). Taxonomy (NCBI): domain Eukaryota; kingdom Metazoa; phylum Arthropoda; class Malacostraca; order Isopoda; family Cymothoidae; genus Ceratothoa; species Ceratothoa steindachneri. The sequence continues at coordinate 62,893,142 of OZ018338.1, read as the reverse complement.
AGCTTATGTTGATACTGTGACACGTGTGATTGGTACCATTCTTGGTGTACAACTGCGTGCCTATTATATTTGAATGTGTGTATGGGGAGAGATTTGGTTTCTGAGTATAGGTGAGTATTGAGGGTGGTTTGTATGCAGCTGGTAATTATCCTAAGGGCTTGTTTTGTGGTTTTGATGTGTGTGTTAGCTTTAGCAATGGTGGTGTGCCATGCCAGTGATGTTTCATTGAGTGGTGTGTGTTAGAGTATGTAGGACAGTTCGTTAGTTGCATATGTTTTGATGTGGCGTGTAGAGGTTATTGTGTGTATCGAACGTGTGATGAGAAAACAGGGAGGGTCCTCGAGTTCCACCCCTACCCTCTTCGTCATGTTTGACCAGGCTCCCTGAGTTGGTCTGTGCCGATGGTATCGTTACTGGGTGAAGACATTCGTACCATTGACATGAAGGTGCTACTGCTGCCACCGCTCGGCCATACGATTTGCTCCTGTAGATATGCAATGTCATGTTTACCCGAAGACTGTAAGTTGATCCAAGGTCATACACGATAAGTGTATGGCCAAGTGTGTCGATTGAATTGCGGAGAGTCTCGTCCGTCTTCTTTGCAGCAATATAGTGCATAGCTCCTAGAGAAGAAAGTCCTGGCCATTCAGGCTACAGATCGCATTTCATCCTACCAGGCTAAAGACTTGCTCCCACCCACCTAGTGCTTCCTACAACTTCTTATGCTTCAATCTTCAAATAGCCTCCCCCCCCTCCTCTACTACCCCTGCCCCTACCAGGCCTACCTGCACAGTTGTTTCCGTACCCATTCATAACTTTTATGCAGGTTCTACTCACCCCGGGTGCCAGGTTCCGGGGTCGCATAAGTAGAGCCACCTGAGTGTTTGAAAGGAGGACGTTACCTGGGACGAGCGGAGTAGCTATCGCTTTTCCCTTGTACTGTACTCGGAACGGGTTCGTGCCTACTGACATGTGGACTTTACGACTCTGTGGAGGCTGGCCGCCTCCCCTTTATTTGACTGGTTTTTTTTTGTAGGACGCCTGTTCCTGCGGCGGAGAGAGGCGGGCCTACCCCCGACGCCGGAGCGCGTTTCCTTCTTGCCTTTTTGCTTTTTTCTTATTTTTTTAGCTTTTATCATTTTTTATCGCTATTTGTTATTTACATATCGTTATTTTTTTACGGCGACTTATGCCCAAATAGGCAGTCACCTAATGTGCTCCCCCTGAAAAAAAAATATCCCAAGAGTGGGTCAGTTTCCATGTCGTATCCCCTCTGTTTGAAGTCAGCGGGGCTTTGCCAGGCGCTGCGTCTCTCTTTACGGCCGAGCTGGTTGCAATACACCGCTCGGTACGGGAGATAATTCGACGTGCCCCGTTCGGAGACCGGATTGTGATTTATACCACTCACAAGTGCCCTGAGTGCTCTTGGGGCATTGGAATCTCCGCATTCCCTGGTTCGCGATATCCGTGACGCCTCATTATATGGCAGGAATGCAGACAGCTCTCCGGGCTGCGTGGCAAAGGAGATGGTCGAGGGGCACTTAAAGTTACGTGTCATTGCACCGCAAATGTTCCCCTGGACCTAACCCCCAATGCCGCGATGGCTTCAGGCTGCTTTCTGTCCTCTCCGAATTGGACACACTCGCGGGACGCACCGCCATTTGATAGAGCGCTGGCTCTCATCGTATTGTGACGACTGCTTGTCCCCCAGACTAGTTTGCACATTCTTGTTGAATGTTCCAGTCTGGGTGATCTTCGCACACATTACCTATCCCAGTACTTAGACTAGCGGGTTCGCTACTGGTTGTCCCTTGTACTCGGGACTAGACTATTTATATACTTTTTAATGTCTATTAGGAAAATAGTAATATTTAAGTTAATCTACTCACTAATGTGAGTGAACATATGTATGCATTGTATTTTATGATATATGTTTGCTATACTTCTGTGACTGTCGCTTGGATACCTTGTTCTTGTTTTTTTGCACTGGTGAGTTGATTTTGGTTATGCTTTGCTTATAACCCATTTTTGCCTTAAATATCTCACCTTCGTCAATGTCCCATAATGTTTATTGCACTTTTTTATTTTTTTGCTATTCTATGTTGCATAATTTTACTTGTGTTGGGGTACAGTTGGCTTTCTTGTTACTGTATGTAGTTAAGACCTGTGCCCACTCAGGCCCCAGCCTAAGTCTTTTTCTGATTTCATTTCACCTGCCCTCTACTGTCCTATCAGACCCCTCTTCATTCTTCAATTTTTCTAAGCAGAGGAATTGTTGAAGCTTTTAATGAAGGGGTAACCTTCCTCTTCAAGAGCTTTATTTATGAGATATTGTGCCTCGTTCATGGACAAGCAGCTGTCGAACAGGGTTTCAATATCAACAAAGAAATCTTAGTCCAAAATCTTCAACAGAAGTCTGTGATTGCTCAGAGTTGTACAAGATGCCTTGGTTGCAACCAAGAAGCCTTTAACTGAGTTTAAAGTCACTTAAGTCACTTATGCACGTAGTTAGGAATTCTTCTCGCCTGTACAAAGATCTTGAAGAGAAAAGGAAGCAGGACAAAAGTCTTACAGACATGGAAGCCAAGAAAAGATGAACTGATGCTCTCATCAAAGAAAATGAAGATGAGAAACCTAGGCCTAAAATGGATTTTGAAGCACAAATGAGTCTTCTTGATAAGGAAATTGTAACCATCAATCATGATTAAATAAAAAATTAAATTAAAAGGTAAACCTCTGAATCATGAATGTTTTGTAATACATTTAATTTTCAATTGAAATATTTCAGATTTTTTCCTAAATGCATCATGATTCAGTGTTTGGGGGTCATTTTGAAACAAAAAATTCTGTTATGAAGAGTGGAAAGTAATGGATATTTTTGCTAAGTATAATTTAGGTAATTGTGTGGCTGAGTAAAAATAAATACTTTAAAATATATTTTTATACCTGAAAATGGAAGCATTTTGAAATGTAGGTACTAAATTTTCATGAAATGGATAGTTTTTGATGATAGAAATTATTTAATTAAAAAAATGATGTCATAAATGTAATATAACATACAAGGATCGTGTAACTAATAATTTAAAGGAAAAAAAAATGCTAAAACGAGTCCTTGATTATTTAAAAAGTCCTTGAAATCCTTGAAAAGTCCTTGAATTTAAAATGACCAAACTAGTAGACACCCTGTAAGCAGTCGTCAGATGGGCTCCTAAAATAATAATTAAAAAAAATCCATGCATTTTCACTTCATCCCTGTATATTCTGGTGTGGTTACCCTCTTTGGTTTTCGCTTAGTTTTAAATACTCGTAAGTGTAATAATAATTATTATTATTGTCAAGACTGTATTGGTGAGGATTTGTCTCTGAACGAATAAATATTCTTTTGTGTCTCGCAAGAAAAAGAATTCAGAATGATTTGCCCTTTTCTCGATAGATTCTCTCGGTCGTCTTTGCAACAGCTTAACCCGCGGTAGTCCCAAGTCCTCTTCCTCCCTCGAACAAGAGAAACCTCAACACCGTTTCTTCGAACCCCGACTCCATGAAGCTCAGGTCCACTGTGAGCAGGAGTCCGCTTTGAGGTTTGGATTTTTGCTTTCAGTCAGGATTATCCTTTCTTCTCGAGTACCCCTTTTCCCTATAGCTCATTTGCGTTAACACCTGGGTACTCTCTGCTTGAGTCCCACAAAAGAAAGGGATTCGAAGTTTGGACACTAGAATCGTAGTGCTCCTTTATGTGCACTCGTTTCTGGGGGTTCCATGACTGTTCAGTACCTCGCACTAAGCTGAAATTTTTAAATTACGGAGGCTTATGCCCTTGAAGGCAGTCGCCTGATTGGCGTGTTTTAAAAATGTTGACTATCTGCTGGTTTTAAGGTGTGCTGGGCCATGAGGAAAGCCGCCGCCCGTACGCTTTAGTGTCTATTCCGGGGGTGGGAGGCGGGATGTGCGATGTCCATCCTGCGAGACGTGACTTGTGCCGCGCGTCTGAGCCAGTGATGATTATCTCAGAGATACTGTTGTATGTTAGTTAAATATGTGTAGGCTGTATTTATGAGGTGATACTTTCCTCTTCCCCCCTTCCATTGTTTGCGGTCCTTGGGAATGTATAAGAAGTCCCCTCCCTGTTTCTCTCGCATCTCGTTTTATCCACCCCGAATGCTGGCATTGTTACTCCCGTCCTTGACACGGTTTTGTACGGGTTCTCCTTCCTCTGTACAGATCTCCAAGGGTGGTCCCGCCTCCTCCGGACAAACTGTTGGAGGAGATCTTGAATTCGCACTCGGCTGCTGCCGAAAGCGACGCCTCCGACGAACAATCGCTGCCGGGGAACGATGGGGACCCCGTCGTGGCGCATGGCACGAGCGCCACCTCCGCAGCGTCGAGCTTCTGCCGCATGAATGAGCCGCCGTCGAGTCGGATGTCGCGGGACTTGTCGCCCATCCCTACGGACGATGAGGGTGAGAGACGGGCATGGGTCAGGAACCTTGTGGGGACCTGTGGCAGGACTGTAGGTTGATTGGGACTGGCACTTACTAACCTACAGATTTTCAAGCAGAGTTGGAGCCCCACCGAGAACTGGTGTCAGTCATGGCCCGATGGGAATGTCGGCCGCGCAAAGGGGGTCCTGATCCGGAGTCGGATTTCGTGTTCGCGTCCTTCTCGCCCTACTTCTACAAAGAAAAGAATGGCCTGTCGGGCGCCACCGTCGTCAAGGTAGGGGCGTTGTATTATCCTACCGTGGCCTTTCTTTCACATCTAATTTCTCGCCCGTCTTTTGTTTTATTTCTACTCTTCTGTCCACCTTTCATCTTGTCTCTAAAAGGGAGCTGTGTTTTTGGAGTGTGCTCGAGTGTCTCCTGAAGGGAGGGTTCGCACCGAACACCCCATTGCGGCCCCTAACGAATTTGACACCGCTGACCTTTTCGTCTCTGACCCGTAAACTCCACGTCACGTGTTTATATTAATATTTTTATTTCGAATAAGTCTTCGGTTAGTATTGACCTTTGCATCTGTTGTCTTTCTGGACCCACAGGGGAACGGTTACCCTGCGCTCCCTGTTAGACTTGGTAACTGGAGGAGCTCCATGTCCTCCGGACCCGAGTACAAATAGTGAAGGTATCCGCTCACTAGGTTGATTTGAACACTGTGACGGGGCCTGGGGAAGCTGTGCGCTTCCTCCAGGGCCCTCTCAGCACCCCTTTATTCTGCAACTTTCCCCTCAACCCTTTCTCTACCCTAAGGGAAACTATGGTGCAGCCGGCGAGACTAGAACGGCTTTTCGGGCTGAGGGCCTGTAAAAGGGGGTAGGAGCGGTATCCAGAGGAACTGCACGGCCCTAGTAGAAACAAGGAAGGCCCCGTCATACGGTTGACCTAGTCTTTGAGGAGACAGGGAGGCTGGTGCGTTTCACCCTTTGTCCCTCTTGGTCCCCCTTTTTCACTTTCTACGACTACCCCCTCATGAAGGTGGATGGTGTATCTCGAGGCGTCCGCGTCCCCCCCCCCCCAAAAAAAAAATACGCCTAAAACCTGGAGAACAGACACGACCTCCCCTTCCCAGGGGGCCACAGGGAGGTGCCCTGTGCGCACTGTTGCACTTTGTACCTGGAGGAGCACCACGTCCCCCGACCACAGAAGGAACCTCCCCTGGGTTGAGGTCTGGGGAAGCTGTTGCGTTCCCCCGGTCCCATTATGCATCCTTTCCACTTCGACTGTCCCTTTCATTGGCCCCATCTCCTTTTGACCTCGCTCCTCTGTGGTGACCCTTCCTGACCTTGGTGGAAAGGTTATCCTCGTACCACTCCCAACAAGTAAAGGGGTTACCCCCTTGGGGCGATTGCAAAAGGTGATCCCCCTGTTCTTTCTGAGAGGTTCTACTAATATCTTCAGTGTTTCCCCATCTCCGCTAGGGGTTCGGATGGCCCCCTCCCTCCTCCTTACCGCCCTGTGTAGCGCTGCATCCAGGCAATTCTATTCGTGGTGGGTCCCCCTTTATTTTTTTGAGGGATTCCCCCCCCCCCATCCATGTCGCGGGATCCCTGTGTAGTCTTTTACACTTGGTACCCCGAGGAACTGCACATCCTCCCGGCCTGAGTGCAAATTAGAGAGCTCCCGTCAAAAGGGTTGAACTCTCTGACCGGGCCTGGGAAAGTTGTTGGCGCGCTTTCCCCTCACCCCCACTCACCACTACTTTACCTTATTATTATTCTTATTATTTCTTCTTATTATTATGCATCATAATTCTGTATTATTATTACTAGCTATTATTATTATGTATTATAATTATTATTAGTATAAATTATCATTACTTAATAATATTTATTATTATTTCGGCTATCCCTCAACCTTTTCAACCCACTCTTTATACCCAGAGGAGTGTTCCCACCTAGACAGAGTTTGGTCCAGTAACCATCGTGCCTTGGTGGACTGTATGCAATCATGGGATCATCTAGCACCGGGGTAGGATAATAATAGGTGATCACCCACCCTACTCGTTAGTGGACCCGCCTATGTCTACTAAACGTTATCATATACCCTCCTACCCCTATCCACCCCGTAAGGGGCGCAGCGATTTGCCATCCTGGCCGCCGTGCTGACGGGATCCAGCGCTCCGTCCGGCCCCAGCTTAGCCTCTCTTCTTTCCTTCAGATAGCCCGATTTCTCCCCTACCTCGTCGCTTTTCATACAACCTCTCCCACAACTTTCTCTGGTCAGCCTCTAATTTCACAGGGTAGATGCTGACCTTCTTCTCAAGCCAACCACCCCGGATCGGGGCTGGGGGGAGAGGGGACATTGTTCTCTAACCCCTCAGCTCCGGTTCGGGATGGGGTTTTTTAACAACCTGCTTCATCCCCACCCATACCTTCCTCACATCCCTTTTCCTCTCCTCTTCACATTCTATCAATTTTACGCCGTGTCCAAGGTGGAGCCGCCATGCCGATGGACTGCCAGGCCACCAGGCGGGAGGGGTGGTCCCGAATGGCGGCGCCTGGCTCTGCCGGGCTAGTAAGCACCTCTCGCAGTGCGGGCAACTGCGAGAGGTGATGAGCTATTGCGTCCCGTATTAAAAAGAGGGTCACCATGCCCATGTATGACACAAAAAACAAAAAAAACCCAACTTCCCCAAGAAAATCAACGGAGCCGCCCTCGGGCAGCTCCACCGAGAAAATGGAGGTCCCCCCCCTTGTGCTTGCGCAAGGGACCCTCCATAATTCTTTAACCGGAGAGGAGGCTTATTCCTCTCCTACGCTTACGGGTGTAGGGGACTCCCCCTCACCCCCTTCTCTGGAGGTGCTTTCGGGCACTTCCCTATCTCCAGCGGCAGTCCCTCCTTTGCTTTCTAAGGGGACTGCCAAGAAAGCCAGCAGGCAGCCCATTGCCGACCGCCCCTCGTGCAAGCGGCTCCGTAGGGCAAACCCCCTTAGGGGGGAGAGGGAAGCCAGGCCCCTTCGGTCGCTTCCCTCAAAAGACCTGCTGGCAAGAATTTTAAACCTTGCTGGGGTCAAGGCCTGTGTCTCCCCACACAAGACTGGCGACACTGCCAAGGGGACCTGCGATGTCCTGGGAGGGGATGGCCAACTGGAGGCCCCTCCTGTGATAGACATGGTCCTTGAGGAGACCCAGCCTCAGATGGTAGGGCCCTCCATGGGGGGAAATCCGGGCTCGGCGCCAAGCACCGAACCCGAATCCGCCCCTATGCAAGGTCCCCCTCAAACGGCCGAGGGCTCCGAGGCAGTACAAGGAGGGGAGGGATCTCCTCCGACAGGTGCCCCTACGACGACCAGGACCTTCTCCATTTCAGAGAGGGACCTGTCTGAGGCCGGCCCATCTGGCATGGGGGCTTCTGCCGGCGGAGGTGAGAAGCGGGTTCATTCCCCGCCCTCCTCTCCTAAAAAGAAAAATACTAAAAAGACTAAAAAGACGAAGAAGACTCGGGGCTCCTCTCCATCCGCGGGGGCTGCGGGGACGGATGGGTCTGCTGCCACTTTGGTAGGCGACCAAGCCAAGATCGGCACATCAGGCCCCTCTACCCCCTCGTGTGCGGAGCCCCTGACTAAGACTAACACCAAGAATGCACAGGGCGGAGCCTCGATGACATCGGGGCCCCTCATTCAGAGGTTACCTGGCGTTTTCGAGCCCGCTAGCTTCAAACGCTTCCTCGTTATTCGCTCCACTGATAGCACCATGTTGTTTAAGGGCAACATGATTTATCAGAGGAGAGGATTAGCTAGTGCAATTGGTAGAGAGCCGAAGGTAACCCGTTTCTCGGACGGGAGCCTTCTGGCGAATGCGGCGAATCCCGCCGAGGCGGCCAAGATAAGTGCTCTTCGGACACTTCATGGCACCCCGGTGAGTGTGACGCCGCACTCTACCATGAACTTTGTGAAAGGAGTAGTTTATGCGAGGGAACTCGTTGACTACTCCATTGAGGACATCACCCTAGAGCTGGCCGACCATGGGGCGGTCAAGGTCGAACGTGTGATGAGAAAACAGGGAGGGGCCTCGAGACCCACCCCTACACTCTTCGTCACGTTCGACTGTGACAAGCTCCCTGAGTCGGTGCGTGCCGGTTGGTACCGCTACCGCGTGAAGGCATTCGTGCCACTGCCGCGGCGGTGCTATTACTGTCACCGCTTCGGCCATACGAATCGATCATGTAGACGTGCAAAATCGGGGTCACCCGAAGTCTGTGTAAATTGCTCCAAGGTCGCACTCGATAAGTCCAAATCGTGTGTGGCCAAGTGTGTCAATTGCGGAGAGCCGCACCCTGCTTCTTCGAAGCAATGTGGTGCATATCTCCTTGAGAAAGAAATCCTGGCCGTTCAGGCCCAGGATCGACTCTCATTCCGCGAGGCAAAGGACTTGATCCTGGCGCGCCCGGCTCTGCCTGGGACGTCATATGCCTCAATAGTTAGCAAGGCACCCTCTGCTCCTGGCCCATCCAGGCCAACGAGCACGGTTGTTTCCGCGCCCATTCGGAGCCCTTCTGCGGGCTCTACCCAACCCGGGCGCTCCCCTGGTAAAGCTGGCGGCAAAAAGGGTTCATACCCTGCCCCGGCTAAAACCAGGGCTCCCCCCTCTTCCCCCAGCGTGACCGTTTCCCGTAAGGCGAAACGGCCACGCGCCTCCACCGAGTCGTTAGACTCACAGGAGGCAACACCCCTGAAGATGGTCGCTAGGCCATCTTCCGGGGTTCCTAAAGCTGTCCCCCGAAAGGAGGACAGCAACAAAGGAGCTTCGGCTCCTTCGCCCACGCCCCGAGGTGGAGCGAGTGGCTCGGAGACGGTGGTTCCTCGAAAAGAGGCTCCCCCGTCTCCGAAGCCGCAGCGCCCGCCTAAGGTTTCGAGGCGGAGGGAGGAAAAGACTCGCATGGCGAGCCCAACCTCCCCCAATAAGTCTTCGAAGGCGACAGCGCCTCCAGCGCTTTGTCCGGCCAACAGCGCCCGGGGTTCTGCCCCCGGGAAGCGTACGGCCATTCCCGTGAGGGTCTTCAATTCGAGGAGGGCCCCCGCGTCTCCTCCGAGCTAGACCTGGAGGGCATATTCCTTCAATGGAATTGCCGTGGACTCCGGGCCAACTGGGAGGAGCTGCGGAGGTTCGTCTCGTCCCGCTCCCCGTTAGCTATCTTTTTGCAGGAGACCATGCTAGGCGCGTGCCCCCTGCCCGCCCTCCCGGGGTACAAGGGTCTTGCGACCCCACCACCGCGGGATGGCCGAGCTCGGGGATGCGCGGTTTACACCCGGCATGATGTCTCCGTTCTTGCTTTCTCTTTAGATACCTCCTTTCAGGCAGTGGCTGTGCAGCTGCACCTGGATAGGAGGTATACTATCATTTCTGCGTACATTCCACCGTCAGCTGACTTCGACGCGGGGGACTTCCGCCGCGTCGTGGCACGGTTACCGAGGCCCTATCTCTTGCTTGGAGATCTGAACGGCAGGCATCCTTTCTGGGCAGATTACTCCATAAATCCCAGGGGACAAGTCCTTGCCGATCTGATCGAAGAGCTTGAGATGGGTGTCCTAAACGTGGATGAGTTTACGCATCACTGTCCGAGAACCGCTTCATTTTCTTGCCTTGACCTATCTTTGTGCTCTTCGGATGCACAGCCTGATTTTGATTGGGGGGTGGTCGATGACCTCCATGGTAGTGATCACTTTCCCATTCAAATATCATTTTCAGGGCAACTGCCGCCTGAGAGACCACCTCGGTGGTGCTTGGCGCGGGCGCGGTGGCCTGCATTTCAGGAAATGACTGAATTCTCTATCTCAGTCGAGGAGTTTAGGTCGGTAGATGAGGCCGTTGAGTTCTTCTCCGGCAACCTCATCGCCATGGGCCTGACTACTATTCCTAGGACGTCTGGCCGTTTTGCACGCCGACCACTCCCATGGTGGTCGGCCGAGTGTGAGACGGCCCTCAAACAGAAGCGTTATGCCTACATGCGCTATAAGTGCCGTCCGAACGATTTCACTGTCGCTGAATTTCGTCGGGCTAGGGCTAGGTTCCGGTATATTTCGAAGCACGCCCGCCGCTCTTCTTGGCGGGCATACGTGTCTTCACTTAACGGGAAGACCCCTTTAGCTGAGGTGTGGAAGCGAGTCAAAAGGATTCGGGGCAAGTTCTCGCAGGACCCCCCTCCCGTTCTCCAGGAGAATGGGACCGCAATCTCGGACCCCGCGTCCGTGGCGGAATCCTTCGCGACCGCTTTTTCTGCATTCTCTAGCCGTGATGCTGCTCCGCCAGCATTCAATGCACGTCGTGATGTCGTGGAAGGCCGCCGGCTGGACTTTACCTCCAGAGGCGGAGAACCCTTCAACGACAAGTTTACTGTGAGTGAGTTGCGTTCCGCTCTCGCTTCGTGCGCGGACACCGCCCATGGTCCGGACGATGTCCCGTACGCCATGCTTCGACACCTAGGTGAGCGAGGCATGGCCTTTCTGTTAGATCTGTTCAACAGGATCTGGGTGGAAGGTCTTCCCCCAGACTCCTGGCGAATCGCTACTGTGCTCGCCTTTCGCAAGCCGGCGAGAGATCACTCTACTCCGACCGGTTTCCGCCCAATCTCTCTTACCTCTTGCGTGTGCAAGTTGATTGAGAAATTGGTAAATGTTAGATTAGCCTATTTCCTGGACAGCGGAGGCCATCTGTCTTCTGCACAGTGCGGCTTCCGTAAGTTTCACTCCACGTCGGATGCTCTGCTCCGACTGGAAAGTGCCGTCTGCGAGGCTTTCCTTCGTAGACAGCACTACGCCACGGTGTTTTTTGATCTGGAGAAGGCCTATGATACCGCATGGCGATACGGTATCATGGAGACTCTCCACACGATGGGGGCGAGGGGACGCCTCCCAATGTTTATATCTGAATTTTTGCGAGATCGTCGATTCCGCGTACGGGTGGGGGGAGCCCTCTCTGCCCCAAAGGAGCAGGAAGAGGGTGTCCCGCAGGGAAGTGTCCTCAGTGTCACACTCTTTGCCCTGAGCATCAACGGCATCACCTCGGTTCTGCCAGAAGATGTTCTCGCTACGCTCTACGTGGACGACCTTTCGATCTCTTTTGGCGCGGCCCAGATGCCAACTCTGGAGCGTCGACTCCAACAGGCATTGAACCGCGTCTCTCGCTATGCCGAAGCGCACAGGTTTCGGTTTTCTTTGGCCAAGACTAAGGTGGTGCACTTCTGCCGCCATTCACGGCTTCACCCCGACCCAGATTTGTTTCTTAATGGGGTGCGCCTGGATGTGGTTGAGTCGCACCGTTTCCTTGGTCTTGTATTCGACCGACGCCTCACCTGGGAGGCTCATATTCGCAGCCTAAGAGTCTCTTGTACCCGCGCCATGGACATTCTCCGTTCCGTGACGTTCAGCGCTTGGGGCGCTGATAGGGCTACCGCCTTATTTTTTTATCGATCCTTTGTTCGCTCGAAGCTCGACTACGGATGCGAGTTTTATGCATCCGCAGCCGAGCGTTTATTGCGGAAGGTGGATTCAATCCACCACACCGGCTTTCGCCTTGCGACCGGTGCCTTCCGCACTTCCCCCATTGAGAGCCTGTTGGTCGATGCTGGGGAGATGCCACTCGCTCTGCGCCGCGTGCAGTGCATCACTCGCCTGTACGCGCGAGCCCGGCGCCTCCCTCAGTCGCCAACAGCTCTCACTGCATCCGCAGCTGATCTCGATGGTGCCTATGCCGCCGAGAGACGCCAGTCATACCCTAAGCCCTTTGGGTTTAGGGCCAGGAAACTCCTTCGAGAGGTAGATATAGCTCTCGGGCCGGTGGCGCCCCTGGTTCTGCCCAGGACGCCACCCTGGAGGGTACCACATTTGGCTATTTGTCGCCACGCCTCTGCTCCCAAAGCTTGTACTGCGCCGGGAGTATTGCGTTCGACCTTTTTGGAGCACACATCGTGTCACGCTGGTACCGTGCCAGTGTATACGGATGGCTCCAAGTCCCAAGAGGGGGTTGGCTTCCACGCCGTATCCCCTCTGTTTGAAGTCAGCGGGGCTCTACCAGGCGCTGCGTCTGTCTTCACGGCCGAGTTTGTGTCAATACACCACTCGGTACGGGAGATTACGCGACGTGCCCGGTTCGGAGACCGGATTGTGATCTATAGCGACTCACAAAGCGCCCTGAGTGCTCTCGGGGCATTGGAATCTCCGCATCCCCTGGTTCGCGAAATCCGTGACGCCACGGTTTTGGCGAGCCGGGCAGATGTCGAGATTATCTTCTGCTGGGTTCCTGGACATGTAGGAATTGCGGGGAATGAGCGCGCCGATGTGGGCGCCAAAGATTCCGCGACGACTCTGCAACCGGACCAGCGTTTCGCTCTTCCTCACACTGACTACATGGCAGGAATACGGGCAGCTCTTCGGACTGCTTGGCAAAGAAGATGGGAGACGGTCGAGGGGAACTTAAAGTTGCGTGCCATTGCGCCGCGACTGTTCCCATGGACCTATCCCCCAATGCTGCGGCGGCTTCAGGTTGCTTTCTGTCGTCTTCGAATCTGACACACTCGTGTGACGCATCGCTACTTGATGGAGCGCTCGCCTGCGCCCTATTGCAACGACTGCGTCGTCCCCCAGACTGTTTGGCATATTCTTGTCGAATGTCCCAGTCTGGGTGATCTTCGCGCACGACATTTGTCCCGGTACCGGGATGGGCGGGGTCGCTACCGCCTGTCCCTTGTACTCCGGACGAGTGCGTGCACCATGACTAGTGGACTTATTGACTTTTGGGGGGAGGCTGGCCTTCTCCCTTTTATTTCACCCGGTTTGTTGTTGTTTTTGTTGTTATTGTTTTTGTTATTGCTTCTTTATTGTTATTGTTATTTCTTTTTATTGTTTCCTGTTTAATTTTTAAAGTAGCCTAGAACTAGGCTGTTTGTTTACGGCGACTTATGCCTAAGTCGGCAGTCGCCAGATAGCTCCTTAATTAAAAAAAAAAATTAAAAAAAAATACCCCTATCCAAACTTGCTCTTCTATCTACAGAAGCTGTGGTTGTACAGCGCACTTTGGTCCTCTTCTCACCTCATTCCAGACACATATAAGGTGGCGACGCCGCCACCCTCATTTATGGTCAAATCTCGAAGACAAGTTCGCCTAAATGGTGGGCCGGGTTGGAAAAGCCAATTAACGTTGTACCAGGATCGATGATACGTGTAAAGGATCAATGGAATTTCTGATCCTATGGAGACTCTTCTCTTAACCTCCCCAATCATAGGGAGGTCACACTAAGTACTTTCCATAAGTCCCCTTTTTTTTTACTGTCCCTATGGCCACGACGACAGAAAGTAATAGTGGGCGACCGCAGGTGCATAGAGATCTGCCTCCAAGCGCATCCTCGTGCTCCCTAGGTGTCGGGGAGGGTGAGGAAAAGGGAACCACCCTTTCGACCGGTGGAGGGGGTCCCCTCTCACCATCGCCATGCGGCAAAGGAGTTGACCCTTTGCCATCTTTGGAGCCGTTCTTGAACAGCCCCACCTCTGAAAAGGTGCCCCCCTTCTGCTTTCTCAGGGGTCCCTCCAACCATTTTCTACATGAGAGGGTGATTACTCCTCTCCTAGGCCTAAAGGTGCGGGGGGTTTCCCCCCTCACTCCCTTCTGTGGAGTCGCCATGAATGACTCCATCTTTTGACGAATTGCAGTCACCCCCCCACACTTCTTTCATTGGAGACTGCCAAAATAGTAGGCAGTAGTTCCAAAATCGTCCCCTCCTGGTGGGAGCGACTCGATATGACTAGGGAGGGGAGGGGTCAAGGGAAAGCGGGATGCGTTGGGCCGTGTCTCCTGCAGTCCTGCAATCATGCATCTTGAAATTGCCGGGGTTCGGCCTGACTGCCCCCTCTCTTTCCCAATAGAGGTCGGTTCGCCAGTCAAAGACTTTAGTGCAACAGAAGATATCTGGAACGGGATCCGCGAATGTCTTGTCGAAGGATGTCCACATGGAGGCTCCCCTTGAGATGGACATAGTTGCGGAGGTGACCCAGCTCCAGACGGAAGGATCTTCCATGGGGTCGAACCCGGGTTCGGTGCCAAACACCGAACCTGAGTCCGCCCCTGTGCAAGCTTCTCCTCAGACGGCTCGGGTCCCCGAGGATTCACAAGAAGAGGAGAGACCTCATTCCTCCTGCTGGTGCCCCATTGAGAGCCAAGACCTCCATCTTGGAGAAGGATCTTGAATAGGCCGGTCCATCTGGCCTACAGGCTCCTTCCTGCAGTGGATAGAAGCGGGTTCATTCCCCACCCTCCTCTCCCAAAAAGAAAAGAAGACTAAAAGATCCTCTCACTCCGCTGAGGCTCCAGGGAAAGACAGATCCGCTCCCGTTTCGGCAAGCGATCAGGCCAAGATTGGCACGTCCGGCAACTCCACTGAGCAGAACCTCGATTATGTCAGGGTCCCTGATTCAGAGACTATTAGGCGTTTTCTAACCCACTAGCTTCAAACGCTTTCTGGTTATTCTCTACCCTGCAGCATGTTGGTAAAGGGGAACATGATCAATCAGAGATCAGAGGAGAGTATTAGCTAGCTTGATTGGTAGAGAGCGGAATATGTCCTTTTTCTCGGACGGGAGCCTTCTTGCGAATGCGTCAGATCCCTCCAAAGCGGCCATGATTTGTGCCCTTTGGACACTTGATAGCACGACGGTGACTGCGACGCCGCACTCTACCATGAACTTCGTGAAAGGAGTGGTCTACGCCAGGGATCTCTTGGACTACTCCATAGATGACTCAGAGAGAGACTCACGCGGACGCAGAGTCCTAGGGAGTATCGTATATCACAGACGAGAAGACCTCCAATCGGCATCTTTGGGTAAACTTCCGGGGCGATAAGACGAGTTGAGACGAGCCAAACTGGAGCCCGGGATAAGATCAGCGAGAGCTTGCGAAGGTCACCTCCGTCACGCCCCTTCAGATGGAGTGGGACCCGCTTCCGTCTGCCAGCGAAATCGCTTCCGGCGACCCCATATATAATTCCCAGCACGGACATGATAAAATCAGTATTCGCCAGAATCAGCGAAGGACAAGACGCGCAAATTCTCAAGCGACTCTCACACCTCAATGTCTCGCAGGCAAGAACCATTTATTCAGAATTAACGACAGTTAAGCAACGTGAAGACTGGTCCTTCTGCAATAACCAGCTCAGCTCCTAACGGCGAGAATACTCCCTCGAGGCTCACCACGGAAATTGTTAAGACAATTATGTTTTCTCTCTATCAACTTCGAAGAGGCGTGACGCTATTCGTCCTCGAAGATTCACCCATAATCCCCTCCTCCCGCGTTCTTTCGGGTAGTCGTTTGTGCGTGCTCGCGGCGCGCATCGAAGCATCCATTTAAATCAATTTTGCTTTCCAATTAGTCTGGTGTATTTCCCATAGTGTCTCCTTTGTTGTTAAATTTTATTGTTTGTATAGTAGTCAAGATTATTTTTGTTTTCCTTGTTTGATTCCCAGAACCACATAGCCATTTGACTGAAATCAGCCAAAGGTAGAATAACTACTCGTATATAATTGCGTTGTGAACCACGCCAAAACTGTTTGTCGCCTCATTTCCCCGCATCCAGGGAGGTAAGCGAAGGTCAGGGCGCTCATACCTGACCTACGACAATGAGATCACCTTAGAGCTGGCCGACCATCGAACGATCAAAGTTTAACGTGTGATGAGAAAACAAGAGATGGTGCCTCGAGACCCCCCCCCCATCCTATACCCATAGTCACTCCTCAAAGTGGATGATTTTACCCCTCATTGCCCGAGAACCGCTTCATTTTCCTGTCCTGATCTATCTCTGTGCTCTCCGGATGCGTTGCCTAATTTGGGGTAGGAGGTAGTCGAGGACACCCATGGTAGTGATCACTTTCCTATTTTAATATTATTTTTTGGACCGCTACCGCCTGAGACACCCTCCCCCGATCTCCAGGAGGATGGGACTGCAATCTCGGACCCCGCGTCCGTGGCAGAGTCTTTCGCGACCTCTTTCCCCACATTCTCTCGCCGCCATGCTGCTCCGCCATCATCCAATGCACATCGCTGAAGGCTGCCTAGTGGACTTTACCTCCGGAGCGGAGAACACTTGAACATACATATTTACATTGAGTTAGTTGCATTCCGTTCGCATACACCGCCCCTGGTCCGAACCATGTCCCGTATGCCATGTTTCGACGCCTAGGTGAGCGAGGTAAATCCATGCTGTTAGATTTGTTCAACAGGATCTGGACAGAAGGTCTCCTCCCATACTACTGGCGAATGGCGAGAGCCCTCGCCTCCGCCTTATTACGATGACTGCGTTGTCCCCCAGACTGTTTGGCACATTCTTTTTGAATGTCTCAGTCTGGGCAATGTTCGCGTACGACTCGGGTCGTTACCACTTGGCCTTTCTACTCGGGACTGGTTTGTGTACAGAATCTTTTGGACTATATGACTTTTTGGAGGAGGCTGGCCTCCTGCGCCCGACGCCGGAGCGAGTTTCCACATTTTTGCCTGGTTTGCTTTTGAACCGCTTTTCGTTCTTATTTACATTTTTTTTTTAATATAGCCTAGTAGCCTACTACCAGGCTATATTAAAAAAAATGAAAAAAAAGTGAATGGCGACTGTGTTCGCTTTTCGCAAACAGCGGAGAGATCACTGTATCCCTGCCACTTTCGGCCGCATATTTCTAACCTCCTGCGTGCGCAAATGATGGAGAAGTTGTTAATGTTAGACTTTTCTTTTTCGTGGAAATCGGAGGCCACCTTTCTCCCGCAAGTTCCACTCCAAGTCGGATCCTTTGCTGCGACTGAAAAACGCCTTCAGCGAGGTCTTCCTTCGTAGACAACACAATGCCACAGTGTTTTTTGGATCTGTAGAGGGCCTATGATACCGCATAGCGATACGGTATCTCGGAGACCCTCCACACGATTGGGGCGAAGGGACCCCTTCCAATCGTTATCTCAGAGTTTTTGCAGGTCAGTTCCACATACGGGTGGGAAGCGATCTCCAGCCCAATCCCAATGGAGCAGGGAAAGGGCCTCACGCAAGGAAGTCTCCTCAGTGTCGCACTTTTGGCCATTAGCGTCAACGGAATCACCCAGGTGTTCCGGAAGATGTTCTCGCTACCCACTACCTTTCGATCTCTTTTGGAGTGTTGCTCCAACAGGCATTGAACTGCCTCTCTCGCTATGCAGAAGCACACAGCTTTCAGTTTTTCTTCGCCAAGATTATGGTCTTGCACTTCTGCCGTCATCCACGCCTACACCCAGACCTGGATTCGTTCCTAACGAGTTTTGCCGAGAAGTGGTAGAGTCCCACCATCTTTTACCGTGCCATGTACATTCTTCGTTCCTTGACGTTCAGTACCTGCGGTGCTACTGCCTTGCTTTTCTATCAATCCTTTTTACGTTCAAAACTTGATTACGGATGCCAGTTTTATGCATCCGAAGCCGAGCATGTATTGTGGAAGGTGGATTCAAAATCCACCACACCTGTCTCCGCCTGGCGACCGGTTTCCTCCGCACGTCGCCCCTTGAGAGCCTATTTGTTGATCATGGTGATAGTCATCCCATTCGCTTTCCGCCTTGTTAAATGCATTATACGCGCAAACCGGCGCTTCCCTCAGCCGCCAACGGCTCTCAATGCCTCCGCATCCGATCTTGACTGTGCCAAAGCCACCGAGATACACCAGTCTTAACCTAACTCTTCTGGGTTTAGGGCTAAGAAATTCCTTCGAGAGCTCGGTGTAGCTCTCTATTCCAGGGCACCTCTGGTTCTTCCTAAGACACCACCCTAGAGGGTACCAGCTGTGAGTATTTGTTGCCACGCCTCTGCTCCCAGAGCTACCACAGTATGGACGCAGAGCCATTTCATGGAGCGCTCATCCACACCCAGACTCTTCGGCGCATTCTTGTTGAATGTCCCTGTATTGGGATGAGCGTAGGTGCTAACGCTTTTCCTTTCTACTCAGGACGGATTTGTGCACACAGACTTGTGCACTATTTGAATGTTTGGGTTAGGCTGGCCTTCTCCATTTTATTTGACCCTCTTTTATGTTGGTTGCATATTCGTGCGCAGTGGGGTGGGGTCCTCCACTTGACGCTTGCTTGTTCGACTGTTTTTTATTTTTTCTCATTTGGTTTTCTCTTCTTTTTTTAAAAATCTAGCCTAGTATTATTCTGTAATGTGATTATGGCGACTTTTGCTATATTAAGCATTTACCAGATGGGATTTTTTAATTATTTTTTAAAAATAAAGCCTTCTGCACCTTTCTACTCTGATTGCATTGCCCCCCACAATGCGTGCACTTTCTTGTTGAGTGTCCTGTTCTGGGGTCTTTTCGCACAGTTACCTGTCCCGCTGATGGGACAAACAGGGTAGCCACCCTTTGTCTCTAGTACTCTGGATAGGTTCGTGCACTTTTTACTCTGTACTCAATGACATTTTCGAGGAGTCCCCGTCCAGCCCTAGGTTAGCCTCTTCTCCTTCTTTCTGACATCATATTCTTACCCTTCTTCTTCACTTTCCAAACACCTACAACTTTCTCTGGTCTGCCTCTTATTTCACAGGGTAGTTGCTGACCAGCTTCCTCTCACCCAACCATCCCTTTATCAGGGTTGAGGGGAGAGGGGACAATGCCCCCCACCCCTGAGCTCCGGTTTGGGGTGGTGAGTTTTGACGAGGCTGGTCTATCTGGCGTAGGGGGTCCTACCGGCGGAGGAGAGGCGTGTTCACTCCACGTCCTCCTCTCCTAAGAAGAAAAAGCATAGAAAAAAGAAGACTCGAGGCTCCTCTACCCCAGCGGGGACGGACGGGGCCGCTGTCGTTTCGGTATGCGACCAAGCCAAGATCGGCACGTCCGGCCCCGGTGCTCCTCCGGGGCCAACTAAAAGTGCGCAAGAGCGGAGCCTCGATTACGTCGGGGGGCCTCCTCATTCAGATGTTACCTGGCGTTTTCGAGCACGCTGGCTTCAAACGCTTCCTCATTACGTTCGACTGTGACAAGCTACCTGAGTCGGTGCGTGACGGTTGGTATCGCTGCCGCGTGAAGGCATTCGTGCCACTGCCGCCGAGGTGCTACTACTGCCCTTTTCGGCCATACTAATCGCTCTTGTAGACGTGCAAAGTCGGAGTTATCCGAAACTTGTGTAAGTTGCTCCAAGGCCGCACACGATAAGTCCAAATCGTGTGTGGCCAAGTATGTCAATTGAGGAGAGCCACACCCTGCTCCTTCGAAGCAATGTGGGGAGTATCTCCTTGATAAGGAAATCTTGGCCGTTAAGGCCCGGGATCGTCTCTCAATTCGTGAGGCTAAGGACTTGTTCCTGGCGCGCTCAGTGCTGCCTGGGACGTCCTATGCCTTAATATTAAAAAAGATACCCTCTGCTCGTAGCCCCTCCAGGCTTACGAGCACGGTCGTTTCCGCGCCCATTCAGAAACTTTAGGCGGGTTCTACCCATCCCGGGTCTTCCCTCTGGTAGAGCTGCCGGCATAAAGCATTCACACCAGCCCCAGCTAAAACCGGGGCTGGGCAAAACGGCTGCGTGCCTCCACCGAGTCGTTAGACTCACGGGAGGCAACACCTCTGAAGTTGTTGGTGAGGCCATCTTCCGTGGTTTCTAAAGCTGACCCCAAAAGAAGGAAGGCATTAAAAGAGCTTCTGCTTGTACGCCGCCCACACCGAGTGCTAGACTTGGTGATTCGAAGGCAGTGGATCCTCCAAAGGATGGACCCCCGCCTCTGAAACTAACCTAACCTAGCCTGTCTAAGGTTTTTAGGCGGGGGGAGGAAAAGACTCGCATGGCGATCCCAACCTCCCCCGATAAGTTTTGCCTCTAAACAGCGCTCGGAGTTCATCCTCCGTGAAGCGTACGGCCATTCCCCTGAGTGTCTTCTCTTCGAAGAGGGCCTTCGCAGCTCCGAGCTACCGCTGGAGGGCATATTCTTTCACTGGAATTGCCGCAGATTCCGGGCCAACTGGTAGGAGCTGCGGAGGCTCTTCTTGTCCCGATTTCCCTTCGCCATTTTTTTTTGCATGACACCATGATGGGCGCGTGCTCCCTGCGCACCCTCCTGGGGTATAAGGGCTTTGCGACCCCACCACCACGGAAAGGGGGCCGGGCAAGAGGATGCGGCATTCACACCCGGCATGATGTCTCCGTCCTTCTATTTGCCTTGAATACTTCCTTTCAGACAGTAGCTGTGCAGTTGCACCTGCGTAGGAGGTACTCTGTTATTTCTGTGTGCATTCCACCGTCAGCCGACTTCGGCCTGGGGGATTTACTCCGCTTCGTGGCACGGTTGCCGATGCTCTTTCTCCTGCTCGGAGTTCTGATTCGGGGAGATTACTCGATCAATCCCAGTGGTCAGGTCCTTGACAAGCTGGAGATAGGTGTTCTAAATATGGATGAGTTTACGCACCACCGCCCGAGAACCACTTCATTTTCCCATTTTTGATCTTTCTCTGTGCTATCCGGATGCAGATCCTGAATTTGGTGGGGGTGGTCGATGGGTGAGCCAGGGTGGGCAAATAAAAAACCCAGGTTTTATTCCCGTTTTTTTCAAAATTACACTTTTTCAAGAAATGAATGCTACTTATCATTATTTTATTCAAAATTCATATTTATGTTTATAATTTCAACAAATATGTATCAAATTAAGGTTATTTCTCTGATACTGACTCATATTCATCTCTCCTTCTACAGGTTATGGCTATCATGGGACATGGGTGGGGTACCCCAAATTCTCGATCAGTTCTCTGTTACTGTGATCTATTCTTACTATAATATAATTATTAAACTAAGTAATTATTAATATATAAAAATAAAGATAGCTATTCTTTTTCAAAATTTTGTTTTTTGCCAACCCTGGGGTGAGCAAGGCATGACCTTTGTTAGATTTGTTGAACAGGATCTAGGTATACGGTATCCTCCCAGATTCCTGGCGAATCGCTACTGTGCTCGCTTTTTGCAAACAGGAAAGAGATCACTCTACCTCGGCCGGTTTCTGGCCAATCTCTCTAATTGGTAAATGTTTGATTAGCCTTCTTTCTGGACAGCGGAGACCATCTGTCTTATGCACAGTGCGGCTTCCGCAAGTTCCACTCCACGTCGGATGCTCTGCTCCGACTGGAAATAGGCGTCTGTGAGGCCTTCCTTCGTAGACCTCACTACGCTATGGTGTTCTTCGACCTGCAGAAAGCCTAATATACCGCATGGCAATACGGTATCATGGAGACTCTGCACACGATGGGGGCGAAGGGACACCTCCCAATCTTTATATCTGAAATTTTGAGAGATCGTCGATTCTGCGTACGTGTGGGGGGAGACCCCTCTCCGGCCCAATGGAGCAGGAAGAGTGTGTCCCGCAGTGAAGTGTCCTCAGTGTCGCACTCTTTGCTCTGAGCATTAATGGCATCACGTCGGTGCTGCCGGAAGATGTTCTCGCTATGCTCTACATGGGCGACCTTTCGATCTCTTTTGGCGTGGCCCAGATGCGAACTCAGCGTAGACTCCAACAGGCATTGAACCGTGTCTCTCGATATGCCGAAGAGCACTGGCTTCGGTTTTCCTTGGCTAAGACTAAGGTGGTGCACTTCTGCCGCCATTTACGGCTCCATCCTGACCCAAACTTATTTCTCAATGGGGTGAGCCTGGAAGTGGTGGACTTTCACCATTTCCTTGGTCTTGTATTTGACGAAGCTTCACCTGGGAGGCTCATATTCACAGCCTTAGGGTTTTTTTGTACCTGTGACATGGATATTCTTCGTTCCGTGACGTTTAGCGCTTGGGGCGCTAATATAGGTACTGCTTTACTTTTTTATCGATTCTTTTTTCTCTCCAAGCTCGACTACGGATGCTAGTTTTATGCATCCACAGCCGAGCGTGTATTGCATGAGGTGGACTCGATCCACCAAACGGGCCTTCGCCTGGCAACAGGTGCCTTCCGCACTTCCTCCATTGAGAGCCTTCTTGTCGATACTGGGGAGATGCCACTCACTCTGCGCCGTGCTCAGTGCATTATTCGCTGGTACGCGGGAGTCCGGCGCCTCCCTCAGTCGCCAACAGCTTTCATTGCATCCGCAGCTGATTTCGACGGTGCCTATGCCGCCGAGAGACCCCAGTCATACCGTAAGCCCTTTGGGTTTAGGGCCAGGAAACTCCTTCGAGAGGTAGATATAGCTCTCGGGCCGGTGGCGCCCCTGGTTCTGCCCAGGACGCCACCCTGGAGGGTACCACATTTGGCTATTTGTCGCCACGCCTCTGCTCCCAAAGCTTGTACTGCGCCGGGAGTATTGCGTTCGACCTTTTTGGAGCACACATCGTGTCACGCTGGTACCGTGCCAGTGTATACGGATGGCTCCAAGTCCCAAGAGGGGGTTGGCTTCCACGCCGTATCCCCTCTGTTTGAAGTCAGCGGGGCTCTACCAGGCGCTGCGTCTGTCTTCACGGCCGAGCTGGTGGCAATACACCACTCGGTACGGGAGATTACGCGACGTGCCCGGTTCGGAGACCGGATTGTGATCTATAGCGACTCACAAAGCGCCCTGAGTGCTCTCGGGGCATTGGAATCTCTGCATCCCCCAGGTTCGCGATATCCGTGACGCCACGGTTTTGGCGAGCCAGGCAGATGTCGAGATTATCTTCTGCTGGGTTCCTGGACATGTAGAAATTGCGGGGAATGAGGGCGCCAAAGAGTCCGCGAGGACTCTGCGACCGGACCAGCGTTTCGCTCTTCCTCACACCGACTCCATGGCAGGAATATGGGCAGCTCTTCGGACTGCTTGGCAAAGAAGATGGGAGACAGTCGATGAGACTTAAAAGTTGCGTGTCATTGCGCCGCAAATGTTCCCATGGACCTACCCCTAATGCCGTGACGGCATCAGGTTGCTTTCTGTCGTCTCCGAATTGGACACACTCGCGAGACGCACTGCCATTTGATGAAGCGCTCGCCTGCGCCTTACTGTGATGACTGCGTTGTCCCCCAGTCTGGCGATGTTCGCGCACGTTACCTGTCCCAATACCGGGAGGAGCGGGGTCGCTACCACTTGTCTCTTCTACTCGGACGGGTTCGTGGACTTTACGATCTTGTTTTTCTGTAGGTTCCTGCGATAGGGGGTGGGGGAGGCAGGCCTACCCCCGACGCCGGAGCGCGCCTCCTCCTTGCTTTTTTGCTTTTTTTTCTTGTTATTTTTTTATCCTTTGTCTTCTAGCGTTATTTTTTATTTACAAATTGTTCTTTGTTTTCTTGTTTTTTTGTTATTCGTTTCTTAATATCGCCTAGTAGTGGTCTGTTTCGTGTACGGCGTCTTATGCCAAGCAGGCAGCAGTCGCCAGATGGACCCTAAAAACAACCAAAAAACAAACTACCACCGCATGTCCCTTGTACTCTTGACTCGTTCGTGTATACCGATTTGCAGACGTTTTGAAGGAGTTTCGCCTCCACCCTATTTGTGTGTTTGTTGTAGGTCACATGTTCCTTTACGAGCCCGCTTCCCACTTGTTACCTTTTTCCTTTGCTATTTTTTGTTTGTTTGTTTTTTTAGCCTTTGTCATTTTGTTATTTGTTATTTACATATTGCTATTTATTTTTTAATATAGCCTTGAGTAGGCTGTGGTGAATACGGCAACTTTTGCCGCAGTAGGCAGTCGCCAGATGGGCTCCTAAAATAAAAAAATCGAGGAGTCTTTTGCCTCTTGCATTTTATTTTACCTGTTTGGTTTCGTGCGCAGGCTCGGACCCTGATGACTGGCGTCCTTCCACCCGAGCGTGATTTTTTTTGCTCCTTTTATTTTTCTGTTTTGTTTTTAACGTACCTTAATAATAGGCTAAATTGATTGCGACAGCTTATACCCTTTGTGGCAGTTGCCAGATCGCCCTTTTAGCATTAAACGCCCTGGATCGAGAGAGGATTGGGGTGGGGAGGGACATAATTGAGTGAGAAGAAAGGCCCAGATTCGAAGAATGAGGGGAGACGTCTAGATTTGAAGCCTGACGGGAGATGTCCAGCTCGGAAACCACCCCGGCTAACTCACTCTGTTTCTTATTCACAGCTGAATATATCGAGTCTGCACAGTATGGAAGTGCAGAGCGAGACGCCACCCTACAAAGTCACCCTCCACTTCAACCATCCGCACCCCGATCTTAGGTCCAGGATTCTTCTTCTGGAAGATGACGATTTGGCGGTGAGTATGTCACCGTCGCCACCCTCTGTGTCTGGCAGACGCCGAGAGGCGCGGGGGGTTTCCAACGACCTGTCGCTTAAGGTCTTAGCGTGTTGCGTGACGGTGCAAAAATTTGGGTTTAGTTATTCCAGCGAGGCGCCCCCCCGCCCCCCACCTTCACTCGTTGTCAAAGAGGGCAGAACACACGAGAAGAGTGAGAAAAATGTTTAAATAAGGACTGCCGTGTCATATCTTCAACCCAAATTGCTTTTCATTCCCCGCCCCCCTCTCCAAAAAAGAAAAAGACTCGGGGCTCCTCTCCATCCACGGGGGCTGCGGGGACGGATGGGTCTGCTACCACTTTGGTAGGCGACCAAGCCAAGATCGGCACATCTGGCCCCTCTACCCCCTCGTGTGCGGAGCCCCTGACCAAGACTAACACCAAGAGTGCACAGGGCGGAGCCTCGATGACATCGGGGCCCCTGATTCAGAGGTTACCTGG
The DNA here is from genome assembly GCA_963969495.1 of Ceratothoa steindachneri. Taxonomy (NCBI): domain Eukaryota; kingdom Metazoa; phylum Arthropoda; class Malacostraca; order Isopoda; family Cymothoidae; genus Ceratothoa; species Ceratothoa steindachneri. The sequence continues at coordinate 62,868,023 of OZ018338.1, read as the reverse complement.
CGTTTTCGAGCCCGCTGGCTTCAAACGCTTCCTCGTTATTCGCTCCACTGATGGCACCATGTTGTCCAAGGGCAACATGATCCATCAGAGGAGAGGATTAGCTAGTGCAATTGGTAGAGAGCCGAAGGTGACCCGTTTCTCGGACGGCAGCCTTCTGGCGAATGCGGCGAATCCCGCCGAGGCGTCCAAGATAAGTGCTCTTCGGACACTGCATGGCACCCCGGTGAGTGTGACGCCGCACTCTACCATGAACTTTGTGAAAGGAGTAGTTTATGCGAGGGAACTCGTTGACTACTCCATTGAGGACATCACCCTAGAGCTGGCCGACCATGGGGCGGTCAAGGTCGAACGTGTGATGAGAAAACAGGGAGGGGCTTCGAGACCCACCCCTACACTCTTCGTCACGTTCGACTGTGACAAGCTCCCTGAGTCGGTGCGTGCCGGTTGGTACCGCTACCGCGTGAAGGCATTCGTGCCACTGCCGCGGCGGTGCTATTACTGTCACCGCTTCGGCCATACGAATCGCTCATGTAGACGTGCAAAGTCGGGGTCACCCGAAGTCTGTGTAAATTGCTCCAAGGTCGCACACGATAAGTCCAAATCGTGTGTGGCCAAGTGTGTCAATTGCGGAGAGCCGCACCCTGCTTCTTCGAAGCAATGTGTTGCATATCTCCTTGAGAAAGAAATCCTGGCCGTTCAGGCCCAGGATAGACTCTCATTCCGCGAGGCTAAGGACTTGGTCCTGGCGCGCCCAGCTCTGCCTGGGACGTCATATGCCTCAGTAGTTAGAAAGGCACCCTCTGCTCCTGGCCCATCCAGGCCAACGAGCACGGTTATTTCCGCGCCCATTCGGAGCCCTTCTGCGGGCTCTACCCAACCCGGGCGCTTCCCTGGTAAAGCTGGCGGCAAAAAGGGTTCATACCCAGCCCCGGCTAAAACCAGGGCTCCCCCCTCTTCCCCCAGCGTGACCGTTTCCCGCAAGGCGAAACGGCCACGCGCCTCCACCGAGTCGTTAGACTCACAGGAGGCAACACCCCTGAAGATGGTCGCTAGGCCATCTTCGGGGGTTCCTAAAGCTGTCCCCCGAAAGGAGGACAGCAACAACATTAGCTTCGGCTCCTTCGCCCACGCCCCGAGGTGGAGCGAGTGGCTCGGAGACGGTGGTTCCTCGAAAAGAGGGCCCCCCTCCTCCGAAGCCGCAGCACCCGCCTAAGGTTTCGAGGCGGAGGGAGGAAAAGACTCGCATGTCGAGCCTAACCTCCCCCAATAAGTCCTCGAAGGCGACAGCGCCTCCAGCGCTTTGTCCGGCCAACAGCGCCCGGGGTTCTGCCCCCGGGAAGCGTACGGCCATTCCCGTGAGGGTCTTCAGTTCGAGGAGGGCCCCCGCGTCTCCTCCGAGCTATGCCTGGAGGGCATATTCCTTCAATGGAATTGCCGTGGACTCCGGGCCAACTGGGAGGAGCTGCGGAGGTTCGTCTCGTCCCGCTCCCCGTTAGCTATCTTTTTGCAGGAGACCATGCTAGGCGCGTGCCCCCTGCCCGCCCTCCCGGGGTACAAGGGTCTTGCGACCCCACCACCGCGGGATGGCCGAGCTCGGGGATGCGCGGTTTACACCCGGCATGATGTCTCCGTTCTTCCTTTCTCTTTAGATAGCTCCTTTCAGGCAGTGGCTGTGCAGCTGCACCTGGATAGGAGGTATACCATCATTTCTGCGTACATTCCACCGTCAGCTGACTTCGACGCGGGGGACTTCCGCCGCGTCGTGGCACGGTTGCCGAGGCCCTATCTCTTGCTTGGAGATCTGAACGGCAGGCATCCCCTCTGGGGAGATTACTCCATAATTCCCAGGGGACAAGTCCTTGCCGATCTGATCGAAGAGCTTGAGATGGGTGTCCTAAACGTGGATGAGTTTACGCATCACTGTCCGAGAACCGCTTCATTTTCTTGCCTTGACCTATCTTTGTGCTCTTCGGATGCACAGCCTGATTTTGATTGGGGGGGTGGTCGATGACCTCCATGGTAGTGATCACTTTCCCATTCAAATATCATTTTCAGGGCAACTGCCGCCTGAGAGACCACCTCGGTGGTGCTTGGCGCGGGCGCGGTGGCCTGCATTTCAGGAAATGATTGAATTCTCTATCTCAGTCGAGGAGTTTAAGTCGGTAGATGAGGCCGTTGAGTTCTCCGGCAACCTCATCGCCGTGGGCCTGACTACTATTCCTAAGACGTCTGGCCGTTTTGCACGCCGACCACTCCCATGGTGGTCGGCCGAGTGTGAGACGGCCCTCAAACAGAAGCGTTATGCCTACATGCGCTATAAGCGCCGTCCGAACGATTTCACTGTCGCTGAATTTCGTCGGGCTAGGGCTAGGTTCCGGTATATTTCGAAGCACGCCCGCCGCTCTTCTTGGCGGGCATACGTGTCTTCACTTAACGGGAAGACCCCTTTAGCTGAGGTGTGGAAGCGAGTCAAAAGGATTCGGGGCAAGTTCTCGCAGGACCCCCCTCCCGTTCTCCAGGAGAATGGGACCGCAAGCTCGGACCCCGCGTCCGTGGCGGAATCCTTCGCGACCGCTTTTTCTGCATTCTCTAGCCGTGATGCTGCTCCGCCAGCATTCAATGCACGTCGTGATGTCGTGGAAGGCCGCCGGCTGGACTTTACCTCCAGAGGCGGAGAACCCTTCAACGACAAGTTTACTGTAAGCGAGTTGCGTTCCGCTCTCGCTTCGTGCGCGGACACCGCCCATGGTCCGGACGATGTCCCGTACGCCATGCTTCGACACCTAGGTGAGCGAGGCATGGCCTTTCTGTTAGATTTGTTCAACAGGATCTGGGTGGAAGGTCTTCTCCCAGACTCCTGGTGAATCGCTACTGTGCTTGCCTTTCGCAAACCGGGGAGAGATCACTCTACTCCGACCGGTTTCCGCCCAGTCTCTCTAACCTCTTGCATGTGCAAGTTGATGGAGAAATTGGTAAATGTTAGATTAGCCTATTTCGTGGACAGCGGAGGCCATCTGTCTTCCGCACAGTGCGGCTTCCGCAAGTTCCACTCCACGTTGGATGCTCTGCTCCGACTGGAAAATGCCGTCTGCGAGGCTTTCCTTCGTAGACAGAACTACGCCACGGTGTTTTTCGATCTGGAGAAGGCCTTTGATACCGCATGGTGATACGGTATCATGGAGACTCTCCACACGATGGGGGCAAGGGGACGCATCCCAATTTTTATATCTGAATTTTTGCGAGATCGTCGATTCCGCGTACGGGTGGGGGGAGCCCTCTCCGGCCTAAAGGAGCAGGAAGAGGGTGTCCTGCAGGGAAGTGTCCTCAGTGTCACACTCTTTGCCCTGAGCATCAACGGCATCACCTCGGTGCTGCCGGAAGATGTTCTCGCTACGCTCTACGTGGACGACCTTTCGATCTCTTTTGGCGCGGCCCAGATGCCAACTCTGGAGCGTCGACTCCAACAGGCATTGAACCGCGTCTCTCGCTATGCCGAAGCGCACAGGTTTCGGTTTTCTTTGGCCAAGACTAAGGTGGTGCACTTCTGCCGCCATCCACGGCTTCACCCCGACCCAGATTTGTTTCTTAAAGGGGTGCGCCTGGATGTGGTTGAGTGGCACCGTTTCCTTGGTCTTGTATTCGACCGACGCCTCACCTGGGAGGCTCATATTCGCAGCCTTAGAGTCTCTTGTACCCGCGCCATGGACATTCTCCGTTCCGTGACGTTCAGTGCTTGGGGCGCTGATAGGGCTACTGCCTTACTTTTTTATCGATCCTTTGTCCGTTCGAAGCTCGACTAGGGATGCGAGTTTTATGCATCCGCAGCCGAGCGTTTACTGCAGAAGGTGGATTCGATCCACCACACCGGCCTTCCCCTTGCGACCGGTGCCTTCCGCACTTCCCCCATTGAGACCCTGTTGGTCGATGCTGGGGAGATGCCTCTCGCTCTGCGCCGCGTGCAGTGTATCACTCGACTGTACGCGCAAGCCCGGTGCCTCCCTCAGTCGCCAACAGCTCTCACTGCAACCGCAGCTGATCTCGATGGTGCCTATGCCGTCGAGAGACGCCAGTCATACTCTAAGCCCTTTGGGTTTAGGGCCAGGAAACTCCTTCGAGAGGTAGATATCGCTCTCGGGCCGGTGGCGCCTCTGGTTTTGCCCAGGACGCCACCCTGGAGGGTACCACATTTGGCTATTTGTCGCCACGCCTCTGCTCCCAAAGCTTGTACTGCGCCGGGAGTATTGCGTTCGACCTTTTTGGAGCACACATCGTGTCACGCTGGAACCGTGCCAGTGTATACGGATGGCTCCAAGTCCCAAGAGGGGGTCGGCTTCCACGCCGTATCCCCTCTGTTTGAATTCAGCGGGGCTCTACCAGGCGCTGCGTCTGTCTTCACGGCCGAGCTGGTGGCAATACACCACTCGGTACGGGAGATTACGCGACGTGCCCGGTTCGGAGACCGGATTGTGATCTATAGCGACTCACAAAGCGCCCTGAGTGCTCTCGGGGCATTGGAATCTCCGCATCCCCTGGTTCGCGATATCCGTGACGCCACGGTTTTGGCGAGCCGGGCAGATGTCGAGATTATCTTCTGCTGGGTTCCTGGACATGTAGGAATTTCGGGGAATTAGGGTGCCAAAGAGTCCGCGAGGACTCTGCGACCGGACCAGCGTTTCGCTCTTCCTCACACCGACTACATGGTAGGAATACGGGCATCTCTTCGGACTGCTTGGCAAAGAAGATGGGAGACGGTCGAAGGGGACTTAAAGTTGCGTGCCATTGCGCCGCGACTGTTCCCATGGACCTATCCCCCAATGCCGCGGCGGCTTCAGGTTGCTTTCTGTCGTCTTCTAATCGGACACACTCGTGTGACGCATCGCTACTTGATGGAGCGCTCGCATGCGCCCTATTGCAACGACTGCGTCGTCCCCCAGACTGTTCGGCATATTCTTGTCGAATGTCCCAGTCTGGGTGATCTTCGCGCACGATACCTGTCTCGGTACCGGGATCGGCGGGGTTGCTACCGCCTGTCCCTTGTACTCGGGACGAGTGCGTGCACCATGACTGGTGGACTTATTGACTTTTGGGGGGAGGCCGGCCTTCTCCCCTTTATTTAAGGTTCCTTTTTTTTGTTATTATTTTGTTTGTAGGTTGCACTCTCCTGCACCGGGGTGAGGGGGACCTCCCCCCGCTGCCGGAGATTGCTTCGATTGTTAAGTTTTCCACTTTATATCATTGTTAAGTTTTCATATTTTTACTTTAAAGTAGCCTAGTTCTAGGCTGTCGTGTTTTTCGGCGACTTATGCCCAAGTGGGTAGTTGCCAGATGGGCTCCATAAAATAAAAAAAATAAAAACTTAAAATATGTTATATACAGCTCCGAGATATTTACGTCTACGGCTCTACGAGCTCGATCTCCGTTGCGTCATGTACGCAGGGAGCCGCACCCTCATTCGAGCCGGTATGTTTCCTTCGTCCACTCATAAGAAGAAGAAAAGGAATTAATTCCACCACACTGTAATCGGGCCGCCTATTCCCATAAAACAATCCATACAGACATAACAATAGCTCCAACAATCTCTAGCTTCCCCCCCCTTCCTCCTTTCAGCATAATTCCAACGGATATCGCCCTACAAGAAACATCTACCCCATGCCGCATAAGGGTCGCCCTAACAAAGCTCCGGGGCGTGATCATCACCCATAACTAGACATAAAAATACCCCACTCACATGACCAGAACCAGATACAGTTCGATACATATTCACAACATGTCAGACACAAGTACATCGGAGACACCTGTATGTACATAAACAGTGGATCTCCTGAAGATTCCCGGCCTATCGAGGTTGCCGGATCAAGGGAGTAGGGATCTTTGCCCCATTTCGCCAATGCCGGTCGCTCGTTCCGGTGTCGGCGATTGCTGGGTGTCGATTTGCCCCCCTTCCGCCGTTTTTTTTTTTTTAATTTAGGGGGAGAGGTCTTTTCGGCCCTCTCCCCCTTTTTAAAAATGATATTCTTGATTATCCCGTCTGATGTATTTCGATTTTGCAGTTGCTCAGGGAACTCGTCGAACCGATCATTGCCCACAACCACCAAGAGGAGGAAGCCGGGCCCCCACCGCTCCCCTGCAGGGAGTGCGGTCTCCCCTTCTACGGCATTATGGCGCGACACGCGGGTGAGTTGAGGCCCCGAGGGTAGGCTGCAAGCCACCGAGGATCGCGACAGTAAACTCGTGGTTTAGAAGATGACTGAGAAGTTACCTTTTAGGCGTAGGGGTCGGGTCCCCCTCAGCCCCCCTCTCTCAGAGGCAGCTCTCGTGAACCACTGGGTTGTCCCAAAATGGTGCTAGGGTTAGTGTGGGAGACCGTACTGCAGCTGACATCTGCATGATTGTGTCTTCAAAAACTCTAAAGCCATTAGTCTAGACAACATAATCTAACATCCATCTCAACCAACTAAGCAACAGCAATCTCAGCTATCACAGAAATTTTCAACTACTCCAAACTCACCAACACAATCTCCTCAAACTGGAAATTAGCCCACATCATACCCATATTCAAAGTAAGCAAAACCCCAACGTAAGTCAACTCTTATCGCTCAATCTCACTTTTGTACACACTCAAAGATACTCAAAAAACTACTACATCAAAGAATCAACCCAAACATACTTCTGTCTCAGACACAGCACAGTTTCAGGAAAGCACACTCAACCCACGCCCCTCCTCACCAACCTCACAAACACATAATCGATAGCTTCAACCACCCTTTACTCCCTTCACATACAATCATTGCCGCAATAGACATAAACAAAGCCTTCAACACATCCTAACACAAATCTCTCCAACAACGACAAAAAGTGGATAATATACGTCATCTTTAGCAAATGGGCCAAAGTCACCCATCGAACCCTTAAATCATACACCCGACCACTCCACAATGGTATCCCACAAGGAGCCATTCTCTGACCCTTACCATTGAACCGATCCACACATGACCCCACCAGCAGAAACCCCATAATCGAGACCTACACCTACGCAGAGAACATCTCCGTCACAACATAAAACAAGCAGGACACTACAGCAACATATAAACACATAGAACACACAAAACTGGATGACTCCCTTAGCCAACAAATCAACTGAACTGGAAGCTTTTCATACCCAACTAACACAAATTAAACAAACGCCCTAAAATCACACTAAACGGACAACCCTTGCCACTAAACAAAACCCCCACCCTCACAGGACTCACACATGACATTCAAAGCCCACACAACAAACATCATAACCAAGGAACTCAAAGCACTATCTAACATTACATTTGGACAACAGAAAGAGCCCCTCACCAAACAATCCATCCGCACCACCCTCAACTACACAGCACCAGCATGGCACACCTCCTCAGCCAAATCTCACTTCAAACCACCCAGAACAATCTCAGGATGTACACGTAGCACCCCCACCCCACGCCTACACTAGCAATTAAAATAACACCCAGCCATGAGTGGAGCCCAACACTTCAGCAGAGCACTGACCCCTCTCCACCCCTCCACCACCTGACAGCAAAGTCCCCATCACTCAGAGACAAGAGAGAATCCGCAGCAAACTGCTTCCAATACCTTTACTATAACCTTCATTCCCCACCACCAAACCCCTACTCAATTAAACATATGCACACCACCTTCACCCAAAGATACGTCCTAACGAGGCCCCCCCTCCTTAATACACAAATCAAACAGAACAAACTGAGTAATCCTATCTTAACTCAGGTCAGGCCACTCCACTACACTACACTCCAACAATACAAACGCAGAATAAACCTCGCCCCGACACCATGCACCAGATGCAACCAAAGCACAAAAAATTTACTCTTAGATTGACCAAACCTCACACAAGCACACACTACACACAATGTCTCATCTCTTAGGGACCTGTGGACACACCCAAGGGAGCGTGGTGGCCTTCCTAGGCGACGCCCACCTCGTAGAAGAGAGGGGGGGGGGCTGGCAAGTACATTGCCCATGGATAAACCCCTGAGTGGACGAGACACTCGTGCACTTTACACCCCGATGCTATGAAGGGTAATTTTGTTTGAATATTTAAAGAAAAACCGACCATAGCTTCGCTTGTTGAAAGAAAATTGTGAAAATGTGAAGATAATTTATCGCTGCATATCTTCCATCAGCCACGAATGAATGGACGGAAGTTGTTGGGCGTCTAGCCTACAAAGTTAGCCACTGACCAAGAAAAATAGGTCAAGGGGGTTGGGGGCTTATAAAGGTAAATTTGGGGAAGGAAAAGTCAGGTACTTTTGAGTTTGAGAAGACCCGGGTCACTCTGGCATGAGGCTGTACCGCTTCACCAGGTGTAACAATACACGCGGTACCCCCCTTGGGGGCTTGTTCTTTAATCAAATTGATGAGCACCGCCCAAAAATTATGGAAATGCGGTTAGTGATGAAAACCCCTTTAGTTTTATATTTTTATCTTGCTTATTCTCTCGTGCCGGATCTTTGTAATACTTTTCTCTGTTCTTATTCCCCTTTTTATACTCTTGTTCCTCCTTCCTGCTAAACGATTTCCTTTTGTCTCCCCGCTAGGCGAGAGTAGAAAGTCAAACAAGTACTGCAGGTTCTGCGGCAATAAAAGACGACGCCTCTCCCCCACTAATGGGGTCCTCAACACCAAGACTAGCGGTATTGCTGCTGCTCCACCCAAGCCGCTCGTCTCGAGGTGAGGAACGCATCTCCAAATTGGTATCGGTCGGGGGCCTTTTGGTTTCACCATTCTGGCCATCCCCCCTCCCCTTCAATGTTTTGATCTGAAGCACGGATACGGCGACTTATGTCCTTGTAGGCAGTCGCCAAATGGATGCTAGGAATAAAAAAAAACTATTACAGAAAGTAAACCCAAATCAAGGGTCTGTGATTCAGTGGTATCAATCTTCTCTTTGAAAAAAGGGACTGGGAGAGAATGTTACTGGCGAGTATGGAGTATGGGTTGTTAGGATGCTTAGCAAAATTGAGCCTTAAGAGAAAACCGAAACGGACTAATTCCAATGTGACTCCAAATGAGCGATATAATGTAGGTATGTAAGATGAAGCATGTGTGAATATGATTACTTTTGATGGTGAAAGCTCTGAAAAATGATGGAGTAGCTAAGATGCTAATGAATAGTCATTGTGTCACGGAGTGGTTTCAGTAGTTGTGTTGAAAGTGGAACAGTGCTTAGAAAGGTGAATGCAAGAATAACGCTGAAACAATTCTCGTGTGGAAGAAAGATAACAGAACAACAAGGTATGAGTGAGGTGGGTTTAGAACAGGTTAGAGCTGTGCGGATCAAGTTTTTGTGATGCAGCAGCTGGTTGAGAAAGTAGCAGATTAAGTTGGAAAGTTGAGGGATCGGTCTATAGAATCCTGGAAAAACCTACGATCGTGGTTCTCCGAATATATCAATGGAGTATTTGATTAAGAGGATAACACATTTCCTCTTGAGTTACTTTTCATGTTTCGTTCAAAAATCGCATTTTTTTGGTTTTGTATATGATTTTATTGCAAAATTTTATGCACTTTTTTATGGTGTCATTATTTTTTTAGCAACATGACTAGAACATAGTGAAAATTAAGGTAATGCAAAATTTTATACATTTGTGGAATTTTTTTTCTTAGATATTTAAAGTTAATTTGTGAAAAACAAAACAAAACAAAACTACACCATTGAATCTTATCATTTTATTGCAAATTTTATGCACCTTTTTATAGTATATATTTTGTTTTCGCAACATGACTAGAACATAGTGAAAATTATTATAATGCAAAATTGGATACATTCATGGAAATTCTCTGTAGATTTTTAAAGTGAATTTCTGAACAAAACACCAAACTACAGCATGTGATTTTAAATATTTGCTAAAAAAAACCCTGGGCACCGGTGAACTGGTTTATATTTTTAGCATCATTCGAATATAGATTGGAACTAAATTCCAGGGCATTCAGAACACCCAAACTATTCACTTAACACCTTCCCTTCCAAATGAGAACAAAGCCAATAGTTGAGCATGTATGAAAAATATATGTTTCAGTTCGCCATTAAAACAGATTTTGATGGAACTAAAGAAAACTGATATCAAATGATAACTAAATCATATTGTCATATTTGGCTTGTGAATTGAGTTTTATTGCTTAATTTTTAGTAATTCTATAGCCATTTATATGATATCACGTTTCAAGGGGGGTGGGGCGGTCTGAAAGGCCCCCTGTATCTCAAAAACGGTGTCGTAGGTTATTATGATTTTGGCAGGAATAAAAGGACTTTTAATGAGCTTTAATTTCATATACGATAATGTAACAAAGTAAAAAGTTGAAAAGATGAATGTGGTATCCCCTTAAGTGTTGAATGGTGTGCAAAGGTTTTTTTTTCTTTGAAGTAAGGCATATGTCAGCAAAAAGATGGTCAGAGAAGGTGGTTTGATATACCTGAGACTGTCAAGCAAGGATGCTCGATGTCACAACCCCATAAATGGGAAAACATAGACGTTAAACGACAATGATGATGGAGTGTTGATTGAGAGAATGAATTGTAATAATTGAGGTTTGTTCTTTTAGACCTGGGAATCCCACTGATATGAGTTTTTATCCAACTTCTGAATTGTAGACAACAGTGTCACCAAGGGCCTCCTCAGCATGAACTTAGGTTTCCAATAAGTTTAATATTGCATAATATAAACGTCTAATTATTTTTACAGTGAGGTATTGATAATATACGAGGGGCGGTCAATAAGTTTTGCAATTCGGATATAAGGAAACGAGATATGAGGAAAAGTGTTTTATTATTTTTAAATATAACTACCCTCGACTTCAATGCACTTGCGCCACTTGTCCCTGAGGCTTCGAATTCCCGACAACCAGAAATCTCTCGACTGCTCTTCAATCCACTCCTGGACGGCGAGCTGGACATCCTCATCGTCCCCAAACCGGCGTCCACGCAGTGCAGCCTTGAGCTGGCGGAATAAAAACTAGTCGCTAGGGGCCAGATCTGGACTGTAGGGGGGATGGTTGAGCTCCTTGAATCCGCACTCGCGCGGGGCAGCTTGTGCAACTCTGGCATTGCGGACTTTGACGACGTTGAAGTCGATCATGGGGCGTGAGGTTTCTAGGGACCCAACGGGCAGAGACCTTGGTCATGGCCAAATTGTCGTGGATAATGTTGATAACACTTCCATGTGATATTCCAAGTTCTCGCTCGATTTCTTCGACCTTCACTCGTCGATTTTCAAGGATGATCCTCTCCACACGCGCCAAATTGTCCTCGTTGGTCACGTCTGACGGGCGTCCTGGACGGGGGTCATCTTCACGGGACTCACAACCATGGCGGAACTCCCTATTCCAGCGAGCAATGGTTGCATAGGAAGGGGCGGTGTCGGTGTACACTGCAACCATGCGTTCATGAATCTCTTTTGCATTCTTGCTTTCCTTGGTCAAAAATTTGATCACTGCGCGGTGCTCAACCTTCTCCATTGTTTGTGACTGATGATCTGCGATCAGCTACTGCTTCTTAAATAGACGAGGCAGGAGCGTGCGGCTGCAGGTCCTAACTTGCCCTAACACCCCCACAAACAGTATGCACGATACCTGTCCCGGTACCGGGATGGGCGGGGTCGCTACCGCCTGTCCCTTGTACTCGGGACGAGTGCGTGCACCATGACTAGTGGACTTATTGACTTTTTGGGGGAGGCTGGCCTTCTCCCTTTCATTTAACCCGGTTTAATTGTTGTTGTTGTTGTTGTTTTTGTTATTGCTTTTTTATTGTTATTGTTATTTCTTTTTATTGTTTCCTGTTTAATTTTTAAAGTAGCCTAGAACTAGGCTGTTTGTTTACGGCGACTAATGCCTAAGTCGGCAGTCGCCAGATAGCCCCTTAATTAAAAAAAAACCAAAAAAAACCCACAAACAGTCATCCCCCTTCCTCTGTTCTGCCCTACCGATTCGCAAAACTTATTGACCGCCCCTCGTAGTTCGTGATTCAACCAATTCACGGTCGAATCGAAGGCTTTGAGTTGGGACTCTTAGTATTCGTTGGGGGCGGCGAGTCTCTGACGCTATCTGACATGACTAGTGTATATTGGACTTGCCTTGCATGGACTTGTTAGTCTTTGTTATCTCTTGGGTTCCTTATCGCATGTCGAATAATCCTGTTCGATCGTTTCAGCGATTTGTCTTCCGAAGTGAAACCCAACTTGGCCATGGGTTCGGTCCCTGTGCACGAGCGGACACACTCCCGCCAGAAGAGCAATGCGCAATCCTCCGGTAAGTTTGGCTATTGCATCTCCTCAAAAGGAGGTTCGAGCTCCTATTTGAATTTCTGGTGATCTTAAGATGGGGTCCTTCTTGGCCTTGTATTATCATGTCAATAATGTCAAAATGAAGTAGAAGTGTCAAGAAATGACGCTTCTTTCTCTCTTTTTTTTTCATTTCCTTCTCATTCGCGCCCTTTTTAATCATCAGCTTGTGTCGGGCAACAGCTCATCCTAAGTTTTTCCTCCCCGACACGTTCTCCACCCCTTCCCCCTTCCTTCTTCCGCCTGCCATTCGACCTCGAGGACCTCCCTCTTCCCTCCCTCTTTCTCCTTCTCTTTGACCTTTACTCTGACATAGATCTTGCCTTCGACTCGATTCCCGTCATTGTTTGACCGGAGTGAGACCATCTTGATCTGGGAGCTGTGGTCCAGCTCCTCATTCGCCCACCTTCGTGTCCACTGTTCGTTGCAATTCGTCCTCTAAGTTGTCCTCATTTGATCATTCAAATCGGCATCAAACGATCCAAATCAGCTCTACCAAGACATCTTTAATTGACTGGTGTCTGTCTTCTTTCTTTCGGAGGGATGATCTGAGTGTCTCGAAAAAATATCTGTGATCCCTATGTGTGTAGAGAGGGTTGGAGGGTTCTTGTGTAGCGAGATGCAATGTGGGTAGTAGATTTAGGGATCTTAGTTTCGAATTCCAATAAGTTTGTCTTTGGATTGATGTTTCTTGAAACGTTTTTTAATTAAAAATATGTGGGGGTTATCAGAATTTGATTAAATGTGTGTGTGTGTGGGGGGGGGGGTAGATGTAAGCAGGTGTCTTCCCGGCATTTTTTTTGACTCTCCATGCCCCAGAATCTTTAAAAGTTTCTTTATCTCCCATTGATTTACTGCGATGCCTTCTGACCCAGCCTCATTGAGACTTCTATGTGGAAGCCCATCTTCCAATTTCCATTATCCCTGTTGATGAGAAGCAGGAATTTGGTTGAATTGGTGACATCCTAACTTTGTGGTAGTTGTGTTGTGTGTTTTGTCTGTTGGAGAATTAAATGCTAAAAGATGCTGAATTCTCTACAAATGAAAGTTTTTTTAAAGACAACTTTTGTATTATCAGAAGAACAGGACTAGTTTGGGAGCATCATTCTTCAACCTCTGTGCAAACACTGATTGGCCCAACACATTTCTTATTTATCCAATGGTGAAGTGATTGCTATCTAGGTGATAATTATAATCGATCTGTTTATCTTGTTTATAAAATATGTTTTTACTCATCACACTTACTTTTTCTTATATGTATGGTATTCATAAGACCCGCATGGATCACTGCTCCCATGGAGTCATCATTACCCGTACGGGGCGCGGCGATTTGCCTTCCTGACCGCCGAGCTGATGGGACTCAGCGCCCCGTCCAGCCCCAGCTTAGCCTCTTCTTTCTGACAGCCTGTGTGTCTACCTTCCTTCCTCACTTTCCCTACAACTTTTTCTGGTCGGCCTCTAACTTCACAGGGTAGATGCCGACCAGCTTCCTCTGACTACACTATCCCCGAACGGGGCTGAGGGGGGAGGGGATAATGCCCACGCTGTATCCCCTCTGTTTGAAGTCAGCGGGGCTCTACCAGGCGATGTGGCTGTCTTCACTGCCGAGCTGGTGGCAATACACCACTCGGTACGGGAGATTACGCGAAGTGCCCGGTTCGGAGACCGGATTGTGATCTATAGCGACTCACAAAGCGCCCTGAGTGCTCTCGGGGCATTGGAATCTCCGCATCCCCTGGTTCGCGATATCCGTGACGCCACGGTTTTGGCGAGCCGGGCAGATGTCCAGATTATCTTCTGCTGGGTTCCTGGACATGTAGGAATTGCGGGGAATGAGCGCGCCGATGAGGGCGCCAAAGAGTCCGCGAGGACTCTGCGACCGGACCAGCGTTTCGCTCTTCCTCACACCGACTACATGGCAGGAATACGGGCAGCTCTTCGGACTGCTTGGCAAAGAAGATGGGAGACGGTCGAAGGGAACTTAAAGTTGCGTGCCATTGCGCCGCGACTGCTCCCATGGACCTATCTCCCAATGCCGCGGCGGCTTCAGGTTGCTTTCTGTCGTCTCCGAATCGGACACACTCGTGTGACGCATCGCTATTTGATGGAGCGCTTGCCTGCGCCCTATTGCGAAGACTGCGTCGTCCACCAGACTGTTCGGCACATTCTTGTCGAATGTCCCAGTCTGGGTGATCTTCGCGCACGACACCTGTCCCGGTACCGGGATGGGCGGGGTCGCTACCGCCTGTCCCTTGTACTCGGGACGAGTGCGTGCACATTGACTGGTGGACTTGTTGAATTTTTGGGGGAGGCCGGCCATCTTCCTATTATTTAAGCAGGGTTTGTTTTTTTGTTTTGTTTTCTGCATTTGTTTTTTTTTTCCTTTATGTTGCAGGCTCCTGCGCCAGGGGGACCTTCCCCCGACGCACCAGCTTGCTTCCTTTCCCCCTTTTTGGGGTGTTTTTTTCGTCTCTTTAATTTTATTTTAAAGTAGCCTAGAACTAGGCCAGTTTTAATACGGCGACTAATGCCCAAGTAGGCAGTCGACAGATGAGCTCTTAAAAAAAAAAAAAATGGAGTTTTCCTGGAAGTGGTAGGCCCGTATTGTTTCCTTGGTCTTATATTTCACCGACGCCTCACCTGGGAGGCTCATATTCGCATCCTGAGGGTATCTTGTACCCGTGCCATGGACATTCTTCGTTTCGTATCGTGACGTTTAGCGTCTGGCGCGCTGATAGGGCTACTGCCTTACATTTTTTTCGATCCTTTGTTCGTTCGAAGCTCGACTATGGATGCGAGCTTTATGCATCCGCAGCCGAGCGTGTATTGTGGAAGGTGGACTCGATCCACAACACCGGCCTTCGCCTGGCGACCGGTGTTTTCCACACTTCCCTCATTGAGAGCCTACTTGTCAATGTTTGGGAGATGCCACTCGCTCTGCGCCGTGCACAGTGCATTTCTCGCCTCTACACGCTACTCAGGAGCCTCCCTCGGAGACAACAGCTCTCTGCATTCGCAGCTGATCTCTATAGTGCCTATGCCGCCGAGAGACGCCGTTCATACCCTCAGCCCTTTGGGTTTAAGCCTAGGGAACTCCTTTGAGAGCTAGGTATACATACCTCTCGGGCCGGTTGCGCCCCTAGTTCTGCCCAGGACGCCACCCTGGAGGGTACCACCTTTCACTATTTGTCGCCACGCCTCTGCTCCCAAAGCTTCTACATCACCGGGAGTATTGCGTTCGGCCTTTTTGGAACAAACTCCGTGTCACACTAGAACCGTCCCAGTGTATACGGATGGCTCCAAGTCCCAAAAGGGGGTTAGTTTCCACGCCGTATCCGTCTGTTTGAAGTCAGCGTAGCTCTGCCAGGCGCTGCGTTTGTCTCCCATGCCGAGCTGGTTGCAATACATCGCTCGGTTCGAGATATAACTCGACGTCCCCGGTTCCGAGACCGGATTGTGATTTATAGCGACTCACAAAGTGCCCTGAGTGCTCTCGGGGCATTGGAATCTCCCCATCCCCTGGTTCGCGATATCCGTGACGCCACGGTTTTGGCTAGCCGGGCGGATGTCGAGATTATCTTCTGCTGTGTTCTTGGACTTGTAGGAATTGCGGGAATGAGCGCGCCGATGTGGGCGCCAAAGAGTCCGCGACGACTCTGCAACCGGACCAGCGTTTCGCTCTTCCTCACACCGACTACATGGCAGGAATACGGGCAGCTCTCCGGGCTACTTGGGGAAGAAGATGGGAACTTTAAAGATGCGTGCTATTGCGCCGCTACTGTTCTCATGGACCTACACCCCAATGCCGCGATGGCCTCAGGTTGCTTTCTGTTGTCTCCGAATTTGACACACTCGTGGGACGCACCGCCATTTCATTGAGCGCTTGCTTGCGCCATATTGTGATGACTGCGTTGTCCCCCAGACTGTTCTTCGCTTTCTTGTTGAATGTCCCAGTCTGGGTGATCTTCAAGCACGTTACCTGTCCATGTACCAGGACGAGCGCGATCGATACCGCTTGTCCCTTGTGCTCGGGACGCGTTTGTGCACACTTATTTGTTCACTTTTCGACTTTTTGGAGGAAACCGGCCTCCACCACTTTATTTAACTGTTTGTTGTGGGTTGCATGTTCCTGCGCCGGGTGGAGGCGGGTCTACCTCCGCCGCTGGAGCGAGGTTCTTTCTTGTTACCTGTTTGCTTTGTTTTCTTTATTGTTTTTAGCCTATGATATTTTTATCCTTGTTAATTTTATTTATTTGTTTTTTAATATAGTTTAGTCGTGGGCAGTTGCCAGATGGGCTCCTAATGTCCCATTCTGGACAATCTTTGGCCAGGACGAGCGGGGTCGCTACCGCTTGTCCCTTGTACTTGGAGACCTTATGACTTTTTGGAGGAGGCTGGCCTCACACTTTATTTGACTTTGTCAAGGGAAGCTTGCCTTCCCCTGATGCTGAAGCACACTTCCTTAATGCATTTTTGCTTTGTTTATTTTGTTATTTGTAATGCTATGTATTTTTTTAGCGTTATTTGCATTGTTATTTTTTGATATAGCCTACTAGTGAGAGGCTGGGTCGAGTATGTCGACTTATGCCCAAGTAGGCTGTCGCCAGATGGGTTCCTAACATAAAAAAAAAACTCATCATAAGCTCAATGGTTTGATTCCTATTTCTCTCTTCTTTTAGGTAGTATTTCTAGAATGCACATTAAAAAAAGAACAAGACTATGTCCTAAAAGTTAAATCTACCAATTTTAATATTAGTCCAACACGCGATTCTATACCTTTTGATAAAACTTGTTTAAAAAAAGAAGAAATTGCAACTGCTTGTCTCACCCTACAAGTCTCTCATTCCATATTCATTCAATCAATTGGCACCACTGTTCTTTGGTGCCTCTACATGGAATACTTGTAATCGGAGAGCTTTGGCCCAATATTTTGCAAATAAAACATTGGCATTATGTATTTAGATGACCTATTTTTACTATGACCAGAAAAGGACAATTTTAATAACTTGCTAAGCAAACTCAATAATCCCCATTCCTCCACTAAATTTGAATAGAAATTCGATTTACTCTCTAATTCCTAGATGTACTCATTCACTGCGATATAGATTCCCAAAACCTACTCATTCAAATACCTAAATAAATTTTTACTCTGGTTATAGTAGTACACCACCAACCAAAATAAGAGAACGATTTTCCTCTATTAAAATATTTTCCAAAATATGATATAGGGGAATGAACTGTCCATGGTACAAGTTTTAATCTCTTAGAAGGGAACTTGAGTTTGAACCTGACCATCAGATCAATTATCACCTTACAGATAAGAATCACCATACCATTAGGAGGAAATCATCCTTCTGTCAATATATTTATATGTTTTGTATCTCTCTCTCTCTCTCTTATAAGCATTATTATTATTTTGTTCACTCAATTTTCTTTCATTTTCTATATAAAAAATGTCTTGCGCTAAAATTTGTCAGTGTTTGTACAACTGAAGGATGTATCATTATGCTCCAAAACTAGTCCTCTGATAATAAAAAGTCCTCAAAAAAAAGCCTTCATTTGCATTGAACTAATGAGTTATATACTATGAATATAAGCAGATCAATGATTTCTCTGATTGTTAGATTTAGCTTTGTATCAATTGATATTCAAGGCGAACTACCAGTGGGAATTGGACTTCTGTGTCAGCTGAGGCAAAATCTTAAATATGCATAATTTTTTCCCTTATTTCCTCCTAAAATCTTTGGACTAAGAATTCTTCTGATCACAATATCAAATAGGATACTTTTGTGATATCTTTCCTTAAGCACTAATGTTTGCCAAATCTCATTTGGCAAACAACCATTAATCCTGATTGCTAATCACTTGTCAGAGTCAATCATAAATTCCACCTCAAAAGGTTTTATATGGGTGAATACTGACAAATTCAAATAGTGCATAGCCTAATTCTTTGAGTGTTGATGGTGGTTCCTCCCTTTTGTGTCCCACTTTTCCTTATTGAGGGGCTCCTTATATACCTCGATATGTGAAACTCCTCCTCGATGCATTTCCCTCCTACCTCAGACTCAAGCGAAAGTGTGAGCGTATGCGACAGCGATATTTCCACAGTTCCCTCGAGGGCCGGGACAAACCTGGAGCATCTCTCGAGTCCTTCCATGTCCAGTATTGAAGTCTTGTCCGAGCGACCCGGCACTGATTCTGATGGTGAGTCTTCACTTGCACACCTCTCTCTGGATAGTCAGCCTCCCTGCCCAGACTCCGCTGTGATTATCATCCCAAACTAAACCCATACAAATACTGTACCAGCCTCCTGACACAGGCATCTGAATGCTCTGCCACCAGTAACACCCTGAACACAGTGGGACACATTCACATCATATGACATGTGAACTTGTGTTGGATATAATTCATGTCCACAACAAGTACTACTGAGACAAAACCTGAAAATATGTACAGTATCTCAGACAACCCAGTCCAGTTGGCAGAATTCATCGATGATGCCAAGAGATAACTCTATTGCGTCTGCTTTCACCAAAGTTTCTTTTGCTTCCCAGACCTAAAGGAAGGGGAGGGGTAGTTAATGTGAAGGCTTAAGATAAATCAGGTGTTGATGTGAAATTTCTTCTAAGAAAACTGGAGCCACTCTGTTTATGAAAGGAACATTCCTTGTTTCACAAACTGGCATTTGTTCAACATCCCAGTAAGCTAGATGTTGGGAACCTGATAAGATGCAATCTCCTATGCCCAGGGCAAGCACTCAACTCTTATCTGAACCCTATAGATTCATGGTGTCTATTTGTGACTGCTGAGTCTAGGGTCCCAATTAATTCTTAAACCATGGAGGTCCGGCTGATACTAAACTAAATGACTATTATATTGACCGGTAGATTTCAGCAAAGAATAGAGGAATGTGAAAACACTACAAAAAAATATTCTTTAATATGATTAAACTAATTAATAGAATTTATAAATGGTGGCAATTATAATATGAAATTAAATACTAAATTTTATAATCAGGACCATTCAAATAGTTCTTGAAGTAAGAGAAAATATTCATAATGGTAATCCTGGCTGCATTACATTACCAAAATATAACAGAAGGAGGGTTACATCCGAGAGTGTCTGGGCTTAAATATTTCACCTTTAAAGTAATTTGCGTAAACTAAATAGATTTTTGGAAAATATGTCCCTCGAGAATGACTCCAACGGAGAAGTTGGTATTTCCTAAGTGATGTTATAATGCAAGTGGTATCTTAAAAAGGTTCTGTTGGAAAAGCCTTGTCCTGAGTTACTAATACTTCTCCATTGACTGCATATGACCCCCGCCCCCCATTTATTCCCAATTCCATTTGCTTATTTCACAGAGCTTTAATTTCTATAACATCCATCTTCTCCCCATTCAAAAATGACATTTCTTTTATGATGCAATCAATTTTTATATTTTAATTACAAGCATCTCCAATCTCTAATGGTTATATTTACCCATCCCTTAAGATTTGACAAAATTTAGAACAAAACATTTGATCATAAATTGTGACACTTTTTTGACCATGAAGCAACCATTTTTGTGAGCTTTATTTCTACTCTACCTTCTCATAACTATATCCAAGTCTAAATTGGGAAAAAAGAATCTCATTAACTGAAAGCAAGACCAGTGTTGTTTAGATCTGATAAACACCCCTCCTTAACTTGTTTGAGTGTATGGAATTCTTCCTGTGATGTTGATGGGATGAAATTTTAATCCACATCCATCATTGTCCTTTTTCTAAGTATCTCTTCCCTTTGTATGCAACAGTGCCAAAGGCATGCATGATCTATTGGCACCATGTCCAAGCATACTAAGGTGAAATAAAATATTGAAAACACCAAATTTGAAGGGGGGCAGTAAGTATAAATTGAATCATAAATGAGAATTAATGGTTGTAGTTTTAATCAGTTGAATGGTCCACCCCAAAAAGGGTGTCTTTCCACTCTGAGAACCGCTTTTATAGGTCAAATTGTCTTTTGAATATGAGGACATGGGCAGGATGATGGCTCTACTTTGTTCTCCCAGATTGGAGTTGTAGCAGGCTGAAAATCTTATCTTCTAAGCCCAATCGATCCAACCCACTTCCTACACTAATTCGGACGTGAGAAATGAAACGGATTGTATATACAGTCCTTTATTTACAGAAAAAATATGGGGGGGTAATTAGTCTTGAGATCTTGTTACTTATGCACACAAACAAAAAAATGAGATTGATAAATTTACAATTACAATATATGCAAGATCAAAATAAGCAGTCCTATCACCAAATGAAGTTTTATCTAAACAATCCAAGAGGGAATCAGTGGGTGCCACAGGAAATGATTGATTGATTGGTTGATTGACTTACAACCAAACCAAGAGACAAAGAAGAGTTTGGGCACAATTTTTGCCTAGGACTTATAAAAAAAAAACTGCCGCTGTAGCGGGCCGAAAGCAACACTAACCCCGCATTCCAACCTTATCCTAGAATTTATGGACCTTGAGAACCCTGAGGAAGAATTGATACGATTTAATATTCAGTCCTTTACTTTACAAAAAAATAGAGTTTTAATTACAGTTTATATTTACAAAAAAATATAAACACCGGTGCGCATTCAAAATAAATATTCTATACAAATTGCAATTTTCCCAACCGAAAACAAAAATAAAATATGACAGGCGCAGAGAACAAATTTCAACAACCCAAACAAGGTCCACACAATAAATCAATCAAAACAACACCCGAATGAGAAGGGGCACGGGACTATCACTTGAAGGCTTGGGGTGGGGGGGGGGGGGTAGTAGTCGTAGTTGTCCAATAAGGAGGGGGACAGGCTCGTCAGCCAATGCAGGTAACGCCCTCCATTTCAGGGCTGTGCTGGGCGGAGCACTCGCCTCAAGGATTCCTCTCACATTCCACTGAAGCTTTACTCTTTGAAGACACAGGATGCGATACTAAAAAGAGCCAGAGAAATTTTTCGTATAGCGTTTCCAAGGAAAAATCTGGTGATGAACTTTGCTATCCCTCATTGTTAAAATTAATGTTGAGCCTATTAGTATTTTAGCAACGAACCAATCTTACCTAGGGTAATATCCCAATGCTCTGGATAATCAATTACAATTTAACTCTCTAAATATTTACTCTTATATTTATATAGTTATTTTTAGAAAATTATATCTCTGAAAAGAGAGTACAATCAGTTATTATTTGTATTCCTAATAAAAAAATCGGAAGGCAAATTATACCCACACACTCACATAGGGGTAGGGAAGGATATATGTAAAGGGGTTGGGAGAATGGCCCTACAGACACACACACACACACACACACACACACACACACACACACACACACACACACACACACACACACACTGCTCCCCCACAGCGCCTCCAAGCTCGGTATTTTAATGCGGCCCGGTACAAAAAGCCTTTCCATTCTATCGGGACACAATAAATTCTTGACGTACAAAGTATATTCTATTTCAATATTGCAATCTTACAATCTCAGCCGCCCTTAGTAAAAGATTATTACAACTCAAGTACAATCTAACAAAATATTTGAGCGGCTCTTTGTTTGCAATAGACTGATATATCAAAACTACGTTCTGGAGAAGAAAAAAAAACATGTTAAGCAAAACATAAATTCCATAATATATATATATATATATAAAAAATCTCTCCATTCACACACATTCTTACAGAGGGAAGGACAGGGTATTGGAAAAGGGGTGGGAGAATGGCCCTACAAACACTCACATTCGCTCCACCACAGAGTGAAACATCTTTGTTTGTAATAATCCTATGAATTGATAAATGATGACCGTTTGATAAAGAGAAAGGGGCAAAAATCCACCTCTGTCGGCAGAGAGGAGCGGCCTTGATTTTGAACTGCCGGTCTCGGCTGTTCTAAACTCGGATGCACGAACGCCCTCGCACCCGGACCTGTTCAACTCGTTAGATAGAGTCGACGGGGGTATCGGTGCCAAGGGGGAAGGGATGACGCCCCCGAAAGAACCCACATTGATGCAAGAGAGCAGTTCTTCAGGTAGGTCTGGATTGAAGACCTACTCGCTTTGTGTTGGTTGGTTCATATAACCATTAATTCCACTAGCAAATGTTCCTTTTTGCTATTGAGCTTTATTCACCTCCACCTCTAATGCACAAGTCACTTTACACCTTCCTCCATTGCCCCCCTTCCCCTATCAATGGCCTTTCATTATACTTCGCTATCACATTCCAAGATGTTTCTCCCATTTGGATGTGGATTTTTCTTAGATTCATTTTCCCCTCCACTTTCTCTGTCTGTGCTGCCTTTGGTGGCTGCCATCAGATCTCAAGTTTTCTCCGCCTAACAATGCTTCGCTTTTACTGGCAAATGGACGGAGATGGTATTTTCGGAACCTGCTTTCCTCTATACTAATGCCATGAATGTGCACCCTAAACAGTAATTTTGACCTCTTTAATTTACTCACCGAATGAGACCTTTTGTTGTTTCCATTATGCAAGCTTTTGACTGGAGATGGGAGTTTAGATGATGGTTCTGCTCTCTAGCAGGAGATATTCTTGACTAACTTGCATCATCGCCATTAAATGCTTATGACCTCAATTTGGTTAACCTCTATTAACCTCCCCTTCCCCTTCCGTGATAACCCCTGCGACCAAACCTCTTCTTGTCCAGGTTCGATGACAGGATCCGTGTGCACGGCTGTCGACCGCCTCTCCTCCGGATCGAGCACCCCGCTGAAGGCGAGGCGACAGGACGCGAAGGAGGTGCGGCAGCCCTTGGGTAGGCCCCTCTCTTGTAGTTCCTTATTTTGAGTCCAGGTGGGAGCTTCTTGAAACGAATCTTATTGCTAGATCAAAGATTTTGGGCTCTAGGGACTTATTTGATTGGGCATGGAGCTAGAGGCCTGCCGGTTTGGGGTGTGTCAACAGAATATAGCTTTCAGGGAGATGTAGATGAATACAGAAAACGAAGCAAAAGGAACAATGAAACAAGTGATTAATCACCATAAAAAGCAACAAATTAATCATTTATAAGGAAGATGCTTGTGGATTCGGATAGGAACTGGAAGGAAGTGAACAACCATGAGAAGAATCGCCGCATAAACATAAAGGATAAGAATGGCTGATTTCTCATGAGTGATAGGCTGGATCAAAATAACTAGTGAAAATAGTTTGATTTTCTTTATGATCTGGCTATGCAAGAGGTAAATGTGCATACGATCGACTATAAAGATGTAAACTTGATTTGGTTCAGAGTTTGAAAGCATGCATGCATGAGTGTATCAGATTATTATCTCTTTTAAAAGATATGAAAAATGGGCAGACTTAGATGATATGGTAGCTAAGAAGCTTAAAAATATTTGTTGTGTACAAACCCTTTGGAAGTGGAACAATAACTTGAGAAACAGAAGAATATTCTGATCAATACCTACCACTGTTTAAGGGTAAAGGAGATAAAGATGAATGCTAGAACTTGAAGGGATTAGTCTGTTTATTGTTGTAGTCATTGTGTTGGTGAAATTCTGTTTAAGCATTTAAATACAAATAACAGACACTGATGGACCACATGGGTTAATATCTACCCTGGATCAACTGTTTGGATTGATGCCGAGGAAGCAAAGAACCAAAGGTATGACCAGTTTCTGAATCTGGAGACAATGAAATTAATACTTTTACCACCGATATACAACTACCTTTTTGAGACCCTATTTCTCTCAGTGAGGACTTGCATGTGGGTTGCAAGTGTATGACAGCCATTGTCAAGTCAACCCAAATTGTGACTCCATCCTGCGACTAACCACACCCGATGTGGCTCAACTTCGCTAAAATTCAAACGGTGTTTCCACTCAGCTAAGTCGCAGTCCATGAATCTAGAAGTAGTGTATGATCTTGTTATAGCAAAATATGATGTCACAGACTGGGTGTGAAAGTGTTGGGCGGCTTGAAAAGTTTTTTTATGTTTTAAGTAAGATGTGCATTTGGCTTCAAAAGGACTGGAGTGAATAGTTTGAGAAACATTGGATGTAAGTAAGGGTGTGTGATGTTGCCATGGTTGCTTAATATCATTGGATAAAGTGCTGAGTGAAATAAATTCGGAAATATTGATGGTGGGTATGACAAGTGTAAAAGTAATTGTTATTTTTTCCCCTCTAAAATGAGGCCATTTTGGCTGCAGAAAGTTTCTAAGTGGTGAAGCAGGAGGAAGATATAGCTCTGATCCTCCCTCAGGCACTATAGCCAGGAGGGCAAATTGGGGGTGTTGGGGTTGGAAGGACATACAATCCTCCAATGTCAGATGCAACAAGGCTGCCCATGCTACACTTGTTATCCCCCTGCGTTCAGTAATTGTAGAAAAGAGTAATGTCATTTGTGGGCGAGGATGGGTCAGGGTGTGATTATAGTGCTCAGGCAAGTGCGATGTCTTGAGTATCGAGGATATATCGTAAATGAGAAGGTAGAGTGGGATGATTAGGAACTTTTACACATGCGATTGAAGTGTTGGTGAATGTTCAGTGGGACTGTAATTTGCATCTGAGTAATCTGGTTCCATTGTTAGTGTATCAAAGTGAGAGTATGGAGTGGAAGGACGAAGAGCAGTGCGGGTGTCGGAAATCGGGTACTGGCGGTGGCGACTGTTGAGTTGACCTTCTCGCCTGCCTGGCGGATGGGGCATTGGTTTTCTACAGTCGATGTATAGAGTATTGGTGGGCGCGCTGTGCTCACCTCCCCCCTCCGTTGGGAGGGTAGCTAGGTCTTAGACAGATGATCACAATGCTCTCTTTCCCTGCACAACACACACACACACACACACACACACACACACACACTTTTCTGTTCCAAGGATTCCTACCAATGGGTATCTTTGTGTCCTCATAACCCTAGCGTGGAACTGGTTCCCCTTCCTCCGCGGTGATGAAGAGTCCTACTTGATCGTTGGTTAGTAGAAATAAAAAAAAAACAACCACGGCACTGCCCCACAAAACGAAGACCGGTCACCTGATGCTCTAGAGGTGTGCTCACTGGCGCTTGTCATCCTTATCTTTATGTTGATTTCATCCAGGTGGTGGTCCGTCCTGGACAAGAGACGGATGGCATACCAACCTACCTCTTCTTCCTTTTCTGTTCACTATTGGGAAGAGATCGCGTGATGGACGGTGGCCATATTTTTCTAGTTGTCGATAGATTTAAAATAAGAGAAAGATGGTGATACAACAATGGATTGTTGTAGCTTATTACCTATCGTGAGTTGGTGGACTTTCCTGAGCATTTTCCGATTGGGTTTTGAGACTTCGATCTCGCCGCCAAATCATTTGATGTTTGTTTGTGTGTAGTTTTGTTTTCATTAACAAATATCTAATATTTTGTGTGTCTTTGACGTCACCCTGCTGCTTCTAACGCTCTTTTGTCCCGTCTTCCCCAAAGTCGCCACCAGTGGTACTCCATCCACCAATAACACAGAGGACATTACTTTTCTCAGCACAAGTGCCAAAAGTACAGGTAGGAAGTGTTGATTGTGTGATCTACCTTTCTTGTTTTGGACATTGATTGATATCAAACCCATCGAGTTACTTCCTTCTGGTCCTTGATCGCGACTTCACGTCTTTCAGACACCATTTGCCACTCGGCGCCAACCTCGGTGAGAGAAGCCGTCGGGCTGCAATCGGAAGATGACGCTGACGCGAAGGGGATCGTCTTTGAAGATGCATCCAAGAAATTTTCGTTGGAAATGTGGTCCAAGAATCTCCCCGTGTGTTATACCAGTGAGTTAGATCCCAGTTTATTTTAAGCGTACTACTTGGGTGGTATTGATCGCCTGATGGGGAGGGAGGGGGACTCGGAGTAAGATCTTCCATGCAGAGTTTACTGCTGGCCGCCTCCTGTGCTGATTATTGAGCATGAAGGAGACTTTTAATCCAACGAAGGCACGTCACTCAGTGGAAGGAGAGAGAGAGAACAGACGAAAGTGGAAAACCAAAGCCAGAGCTATCTTGATTTGGGGGCAAAGAGAGGCCACCCAAAAGCCCCACCCGGGAAATTCTTACAAAAGTTACGAACTGTGTGATTTCCCCGCTGAGTGGCACGAAGAATTCCCCTACCGTATTTCGTCGCGTCTCGTGAAAGACGAGTAAGCCTGGATATTGGCCGCTGGCCTAGAAAACCATTCATCCGAAAGTTTTGTCCTGTCAACGCAATACGCAGGAACGTGGCATACACCATTCCAACCGTGACACAAGTGGGATTAATGCCCTGCGGACCCCACATTGTGGCTAAGCAGTCGGAAAATATATGATCATTTCTTAGGTTATTCGATCGAGTGGTGGGAGGAGGTCTTCGAGGACGCGATGGAGGACTTGAGTGCCCAGAAGGAGTCTATGTCCATCACGTTCAGTTTCGACGACTTCTCAATGGTTGACCACCGAGTGAAGCTCTTCTGCGAGGTCTTCTTGTTTAAAGAGAAACAGGAACTGCTGCAAGGCCTCGTCAAGGTAGGGATATTCGCACCCACTCGCCTGGATTGTAGCTTGTGCCGACCCCATAAAGGGCACGGACATGTTTTCCTGGCCACCATGCTCACGAGATTAAGCGTCCCGTCCGGCCCCAGCTCAACATCTGTACCAACTCTCCTCATTTCTTTCACCATAGGGGGGGGGGGGTATCTGTTAGACTTGGTCCTTTTGGCCTGAATAGAAATTAGGAAAGCCCTATTTCATTAGGTTGACTTGAACACTGACGGAGCCGTGTTAAGTTGTTATACTTCCACCTCAGTTCCTCTCAGCATTCCTTTGAGTCTACTACTATCCCCTCAACCTGCCCTGATCGACGAGCTGGAGACGGTTTCCTAAATTTGGATGAGTTTACGCATCACTCCTGCAGAACCGCTTCATTTTCCTGCCTCGATGATATATTTGTGCTCTCCGGACTCAGCCTGATTTTGGGTGGAGGGTGGTCTATGACCTCCATGGTAGTGATCACTGGATTCCTGTGCATGTGGGAACTGCGGCGAATGATGTCGCCAAAGATTCCTCGAGGACTGGGCCACCAGACCAGCATTTGGCTCTTCCTCACACCCATTGCATGGCAAAAAGATGGAGATGGCCGAGGGGAACCTAAAGCTGCTTGCCATTCTGCCGCGACTGTTGTCATGGACTTAGCACCCAATGCCGCGACGGCTTCAGGTTGCTTTCTGTCGTTTTCGAATTGGACACACTCGCCAGACCTACTGTCATTCTATGGACCGCTCGCCAGTACCTTACTGCGCCGCCTGCGTTGCCCCCGGACTGTTTGGCACATTATTTTTGAATGTCCCAGTCTGGGTGATCTTCGCGCATGTTACCTTGGGACGGGTTCGTTTACAGACTTGTGCACTATATCGGCCCTCACCGATATCCTCTATATTATTTCCTGTACTTTTAGTGGGTCTCGTTAACGAGCACCATCAAATTAATCGATTGCCCATTGAAAAGCTTTATTTGAACCCCTTATCCCCCAGGCCATCGCGACGGTGGACAACGGGAAGCCCTTCCCTAGTCTCCTGGTGATCTCCAATCTCAAAATTTATGTCCTACGGATCGCGAGACGCGAAAGGTGAGTCTCAAGTGTGATTCGTCTCATTCTCATTCTCATTCATGCTTCACATTTTCCCCAATTGCGCTCAATTTAGATGACCCTCGACGGTTAAACTCGAGTCTTTCACGGGTAGGTCCACAATCTGACTGCTTCATTCGGATTTAAGGTTGTCTCACTGATACCTGGCAAAATTTTGGACCATCTCTTCCCCACCAACCTTTCATCCAGGACCGGGACCCTATTTTCAAAAGTGAAGTAGTCGAATGGGATCTTAATGGGGAAGGCATGAAGAGAACGTGATAGCTTGTTACCCATCCCCTACGCGGTTGCTGCCTTTCAAGTTCCTACCCCTACACCTATTGATACCTGTAGGAACGGCACATCCTCCCAGCCTGAATGCCCCGTAAGAGGCGTGGCGATTTTCCTTCCTGGCCATCGTGCTGACAGGACTCAGCACCCTGTCGGGCCCTCAGCTTAGTCTCTTCTTCTTTCTAACAGCCTCCATTTTTACCTTACTTTCTCAATCTCCCTACAACCTCTCCCTCAACTTTCTCTGGTATGCCTCTAATTTCTCAGGGTAGATGCCGACCAGCTTCCACTCACTACACTATCCCGGATCGAGGTTGAGTGAGGAGGGGATAATGCCCCCTCACCCCTAAGCTCCGGTTTGGGGTGTTGAGCTTTTAACAACCTGCTTCATCGCCACCCACACCTTCCTCACATACCCTTTTATCTCTCCTTTCAATCTCTATCGATATTACGCCCAGCCCAAGGTGCAGCCACCATGACGAAGCTTGCCTGGTCACTGGGCGGGAGGAGGGGTCCTGAATGGCAGCAGCTGGTTCTGCCGGCCCCGTGTTCACCCCTCGCAGAGCGGGCTACTGCAGGGGGTGATTAGTGTTTGCTTCCCGTATCACTAAGAGGGTCCCGATGCCCAATGATGAGAATTTAAAAAATAATCCCTTCACCATCGACGGAGCCGCCTTCGGGCAGCTCCACCGAAAAATTGGAGGCCTCCCTTCCTTATTTGCCTACGGGTGTAGGGGACTCACCCCTCACCCCCTTCTCTAGAGCCGCCCTTGGGCAACTCCCTTTCTCTAGCGTCAGTCCCCCTTTTACTTTGTAAGGGGACTGCCAAGAAAGACAGGCGGCCCATAATTGACTGCTTCCACCGGGAGCGGCACATAAGGCAACCCCCTTAGGGGAGGAGGGAAGACAGGGCCCGTCGGCCCCTTCCCTCTTAAGACCTCCGGGTACGAATATTGAGTTTAGAGGGGGTCACCATACGTGCCCCCTTCTCTTCCCTAACCAAAGACGTTCTAACCAATGGGACCTGTGATGTCCACATGGAGGCCCCCTGAGATGGACATGATCCCTAACGCAACCCACCCCCAGACGGTAGGACCTTTCATGGGGTCGGACCTGTGCTCGGTGCAAGAACCGAACCCGAGTCCACCCCTTTGCAAGATCCTCCTCAAATTGCTCGGGTCTCCAAAACTTTACAAGGAGAGGAGGGACCTCCTGCTCTGGCTAGGGCCCCTGTTGTAGCCAAGACCTTCTCCATCTCGGAGAAGGATCTTGCTGAGGCCTGTCCAGCTGGCCTGGTGCTCCTACCAGTGGAAGAGAGAAGCTAGTTCATTCCCCCCCTCCTCTCCTAAAAAGAAAAAAATAATAAAGAGACCAAAAAGATTCGGGACTCTTCTCTATCCGTGGGGGCTGCGGGGACGGATGGGTCTGCTGCCACTTCGGTAAGCCACCAAGCCAAGATCGGCACTTCGTGCCCCGTTGCTCCCCAGGGTGAGGAGTCCCTGACAAAGACCAAAAGGGCAAGTGTACAGAGCAGATCCTCAATTACGCCGAGGCCCCTCATTCAGAGGCTACCTGGCGTTTTCGAGCCCGCTGGCTTCAAACGCTTGTTATTCGCTTCACTGAAGGCACCATGTTGGCTAAGGGCAACATGATCCATCAGAGGAGAGCTTTAGCTAGTGTGATTGGTAGAGAGCCGAAGGTGACCCGTTTCTCGGACGGGAGCCTTTTGGCGAATGCGTCGAATTCCTCCGAGGCGGCCATGATTAGTGCCCTTCGGACACTTGATGGCACGCCTGTGAGTGTGACTCTTCCATGAACTTCGTGAAAGTAGTAGTTTATGGGAAGGAACTCGTGGACTACTATATAGATGACATCAACTTAGAGCTTCCAGACCATGGCGCGTTCTATGTCCAGCGTGTGATGAGAAAACAGGGAGGAGCCACGAAACCCACCCCTACACTCTTCGTCACGTTCGACTGTGACAAGCTCCCTGAGTTGGTGTGTGCTGGTTGGTATCGCTACCGCGTGAAGCCATTCGTGCCACTGCCGCGGAGGTGCTACTACTGACCCCGCTTCTTCCATGTTAATCGCTCGTGTAGACGTGCAAGGCTGGTGTTACCCGAAGTCTTTTTAAGTTGCTCCAAGGCCGCACACGATAAGTAAATGGTGTGAGGCCAAGTGTGTCAATTGCACTGAGCTGCTCCCCGCTTCTTCGAAGTAATGTGGTGCGGCCAAGGAAACCTTGGCCGTCCAGCCCCGGGATCGTGGCGCATTTCTCATTTCGCGCGCCCGGCTCTCCCTGGTGCATCCTATGCCTCAATATTAGGAAATACACCCTCTGCTCCTGGCCCCTCAACGCCTACGAGCACGGTCGTTTCCGCGCCCATTCGGAACCCTTTGCGGGCTTTACCCACCCCGAGTGCTCTTGGTAAAGCTGGCGGTTCACACCCGCCCCGGCTAAAGCGAGGGTTCCCCTCCCTTCCTCCAGCGTGACCGTTTCCTGTAAAGCGAAACCGCCGCGCGCCTCCACTGAGTCGCTAGCCTCAGAGGAGGCATCACACCTTAAGTTGGTCGTGAGGCTATCTTCCGGGGTTCCTAAAGCTGCCCCCCGAAAGGAGGACAGCATCAAAGGAGCTTCAGCTCCTTCGCCCACACCCACTGATGGGCTGGGTGGCTCGAAGACGGTGGCTCCTCCAAAAGAGGGACCCCCGACTCCGAAGCGGCCCTGCTCACCTAAAGTTTCGAGGCGGAGGGAGGAAAGTCCTCCCCGACCTGATCGACGAGCTGGAGACGGTGTCCTAAATGTGGATGAGTTTGCGCATCACTGCCCGAGAACCTCTTCATCATTTTTTTTACCTCGATCTATTTTTTGTGCTTTCCCGATGCACAGACTGATTGGGGAGGGGGGGGGGTCGATGACCTCCATGGTAGTGATGACTTTCCCATTCAAATAGCATTTTCTGGGGGAGTTGCCGCCTGAGAGCCCGCCCCGGTGGTCCCCTGCGCGGGCGCGCTGTTCTGCATTTCAAGAATTGACTGATTTCTGTATCTCAGTCCGGGAAATTAGGTCGATCGATGAGGCCTCTTGAGTTCTCCGGCAACCGCATCGCCGTTGGCCTAAGTACTATTGCTAGAGGTGACGCCCCCTTGTCGCGGGAAGAGAGCTTGTGTGTACCTTTGACTTTTCGAGCTATGTCGGCGGGGGTACCTCTTCTGAGTACCCCTGGTAGGGCCTCCCTTGTCGATTTGGTCGAAAACGAGATTCCAGACTAAGTGCGTTACTCCTTTTTTCTACTCTATCCTTCTCATTTTTTACTTTTATCCTATCTCTCCCACTTATACAAAAAAAAGAAAAAAAAAAGAAGCCTACTCCTATCATGTCACTCTTTCCCTTTTTTCCTTCTATCTACATATAAGGACCTGGCAGCTACCTCATGCGTCAGAAGAGAGACTTTGGAACCTCTATAAACAACGCCAATCGACGCTCACTAGTTGCGAGAGGCTAGGACTAGAGGTGTCCTAGGCGTTGGGGCACGATGAATGGGATGAGGGTAGTGCCCCGTTAACCCCTTCCCTGGCGCGTAATTATTGACCATTTCCAGTGCCCGTTGACGGGTGCCTCTGGTAGCATCGGTCCGAGGTGACGGCCCTTTGTTCCCAGGTTGGTTGCCAGGCCAATAAAAAGCCTTGGGTCGAGTCTCTTGGTGTGACGGGATATCCATTGAACGCTGCTCCGAGATCTTGGCCGTCGTGAAGGGAACTAGTAGGAGTTTAGTACGGGGTGTGCTCCGTTGTTCATCTGGTGAGAAATCGATGGCCCTTCGGGGACCGTCAGTGCTGCTTGGTTGGGAGCCACGGCACGCCGAGGTTTGACGACTCGGTCGGACGAATAGCAGCACAAGGAGCGTGCCTTCTGAAAGATCCGAAACCTCTCCGATCGATAGGCGGGAGCGACTCACGCGGGGCGAACTCACCACCCCCTTTCTTTTTTATTGAGTGGTCACAAAATATTCAGAGATATAAAGTGTTCAGCATGACTGGAAAGAAATGACCTGGTGCGTTAAAGTATACCTGCTCGACATGCCAAAAGGACAAGTGGTGCGTAGATTTTCCGGAGGGGTGTTTCTCAAAATGCCACCCTGTAAGTATCTGCACGGACTGCGTCCTAAGGGCAGATCTTTAGGAGCTTAAGGAACTTTTTAAATCTTCTGAGGAAAAAACACGACGGCTGGAAGAAAAGGTGAAAATCCTCGAATCTGAGCATGTGACTCAAATCCGTCATCTCGAAGCCATCATTGCAGAGATTAAAGCCACCAAGGTAGAGCAACAGCAACAAGGAACTCCTAACGACGCCGATGGCTCCTCTGTTGAGCCCTCAAGCACCGCGTCGATAGAGATGGGCCATCCATCCGACGTCCCAGAGCCAGCAGCTGCTGGGGTTACTCAGGGCGTCAAAAAGAAGAAAAGGAAGAGTAAGAAAGGAAAAACAGTAGATAAAACGGAAGAAAAAAACAAAAAGTGGGGAAGAAAGAGGAATCGAAAGAGCCCATAATGAAAGGGAAGCCTCTGTCCTCTGAACCAAAATGCGCGAGAGTCATCGTGATCGGTAACTCCCAAGCGCGGGATCTACAACCCTTGCTAGCGGTCCGCCTTCGCACCAGTGTGAAGGTAAGCTGCCTTCCAGGAAAGGGGAACGGAGAAATAAGGGTGGAGGCTGAGAAATCTCAGATCTCTGAGAACTCAGTAGTTGCCCTCATGGCAAGTGGCAACGATCTATACCTACGAGGAAGTAAAGTAGGCACCAGCGGCAAGATCCTGACCACGGTTATGGGAGGAGTTGACGACTGTGGGCTAAAAACCCGCAGACGTGTCGTGGTCGGGATACTCCCAAGACGAGGTATCCCGCAATGCTCACACGAGGAACGTCTCGATAAACCAACGCCTGGGAGATCTTTGTACGGCGGAAGGAGTCTTTTTTTGTAGACCCCTACCGCACCTTTTACGGGAGAAATGACCTGTACAAAAGGGACGGAGTGCATCTTTCCTTTAAAGGGAAAGCTGCACTCGCGAGCATGATCCAGGATGTTGTGGAGTGGACCCAAAGAAGTGTCAGACCCCGAGTAAAGGAGGACGTACGCCAGTACACCCGTGTTACTCCAGGAACGCCCTATCTGAAGTCACAAAGAGGGGAGTGACCCCGCCACAGAGAAAGAAAGCGGGAAACGGAAGAGCGTAGGGAGTCCTACAGTCGGGGACTCCCCCAAAGTTCTTCTGTTTAATGCGAGGTCTATCAGAAACAAGTTTCTAGAACTTCGTGGCCTCGTAGCAACAGAAGAACCTGAGATGGTGGCCATAACGGAGTCGTGGATAAAAACCTCAAGCCGAGATTTTGAAGGTGAATTCACGATTCCCGGTTACCAGCTCTTCCTGAAAGATAGGCCAGACAGAGAGGGTGGCGGTGTGATGTTGTATGTCAAGGATACTCTCAACTCGACGGATTGCAACATCGTATCCGACCATGAACTACTAGGTGTTGACCTAGAGATAGGTCCTGCCAAATACAGGACCCTGGTGCTTTATAGACCTCCTGCCCAACTCGTTGAAAAGGACAGAGATCTGTACCAGCTACTAGGAGAACTTGTCGAAGAGTGTGTATCGTCATGGGGGATTTCAACACACAAGTTGACTGGGAAACCAGAGAACCCTGTGGCGAGAACGCACTACTCCTGGAGTTCGCGAACAACGAGTTCCTGACTCAATGGGTGAGAGAGCCAACGAGAGGAGACAATATCCTCGACTTGGTTTTCACCTCTGAGGATGACATCGTTGAGGACCTCTCTGTTGGCGAAGAGGTCGGTGGCAGTGAACACCGACTAATTAGATTTGTAGTCAAAGTCCCGAAGGCAGGGCCTGCAACTAGTAAATCGAGGAAACTCGATTTGAAAAGAGCAGACTTTGCAGGTCTTCGTGCTGGACTGACTGACGCGAGGCTATAAGTGTGCGATGTTGTTGAAGACTCGTGGAACAGTTTCAAAAATAAGTTCATGAGTCTTCAATCACGTTTCATCCCTCTGAAATGTCCCCGTCGGTCTTCTGTTCAACCAAAGTAGTTTAATCGAGAAATCGGCCAACTGCTTAGGGAGAAGAGAACTGTGTACCGGCAATCGAAGATCTCGGGCGACTTTGACGAATACGGGAGGCTAGCCAGGACAGTGAAGTCCAGCATAAGGGTGGCTAAGCGGTCTGAGGAACTCCGGGTGGCGAGACTCTGTAAGGAGAATCCCAAGGAGTTTTTTTGGATATGTGAACAGCCGTAAACCAATCCGTCGGACGATTGGCCCTTTGAGAAATGAGGAGGGGGCATTAAAGTATTCAGATGCAGAAAATGCTAACCTCCTCAACGACTACTTCTCTTCAGTGTTTACTGAAGAGTGTGGTCCCATCTCCCAGCCAATGGATTCCTACTCGGGGGGGAAAAGCTGGAGGATATGGACTTCACCGAAGGGGAAATAAAAAAGAAGATCAGTGACCTAATAAGAAGAACATAAGAACATAAGAAAAGAAGGAGACTGCAAAAGACCATTCATGGCCTACACTTGGCAGCTCCTGTTATGACGAATAAGTCACCTGGCCCGGATGGGTTTCTACCTAAAGTGTTGAAAGAAGTGCGCGATCAAGTGTCACGACACCTGAGTGCAATCTCCAACATGTCAATCTGGACCGACTGCGTTCCTAGAGACTGGCGTGAAGTGGAGGTGACTCGTATCTTCAAGAAAGGAGTCCGTAGCCAACCGTCAAACTACCGACCTATCAGTCTGACTTCGATAGTCGGTAAACTCATGGAAAGCATGATGGTGGACAAAATGACGTCGTATTTAGAGTCAAACCTGCTACTGAGGAGTTCCCACATGGCTTCCGAAGGCAACGGTCATGCCTGACGAATCTTGTGGAATTCTTCCACTTCGTGTTCAGTGAGCACGATCGGGACAAGGCGGTGGATGTGGTGTACTTAGACTTTCAGAAAGCCTTTGATACTGTACCACACCGCCGCCTTCTCCGGAAAGTGCGAGCGCTGGGCATAGGCGGAAAAGTAGCCCGCTGGATCGAGAACTGGCTAAGTGGCAGACGGCAACGGGTGGTGGTGAATGGGCAGGCTTCTGAGTGGGTGCCCGTTACTAGCGGGGTGCCTCAAGGTTCTGTCCTGGGACCACTACTATTCATCATCTACGTCAACGACATGGACGGTGATATGGTTGCCAAGATTTCCAAATTTGCCGATGATATCAAGCTTGGTATGAACGTTGCAAAGGATGGAAATACTGCCCGCCTGCAAGAAGATCTTGGGAAGATTGGGGAGTGGTCGGACACGTGGCAAATGCCTTTTAACGTGGGGAAATGCAAAGTGATGCATATCGGCCACAGAAACCCCCAATCTCAGTATATCCTTAAGGGCACTGCTCTTGAATCGAGTGACACTGAGAAGGACTTGGGTGTAACAATCACTAGTGACCTCAAGTTCTCGAAACAATGCATTGAGGCTTAGAAAAAGGCCCCAAGGATGCTAGGTTATATAAAGCGCCAGTTTGGATATCGGAACGAGGAGATTGTACTGTGTTTGTACAACTCACTTGTCCGACCACACCTGGAGTATGCCGTACAATTTTGGAGTCCTTCATTTCGAAAAGACATCGCGAGAT
Source organism: Ceratothoa steindachneri (assembly GCA_963969495.1). Classification (NCBI taxonomy): domain Eukaryota; kingdom Metazoa; phylum Arthropoda; class Malacostraca; order Isopoda; family Cymothoidae; genus Ceratothoa; species Ceratothoa steindachneri. The sequence continues at coordinate 62,832,099 of OZ018338.1, read as the reverse complement.
TGGAACGCGTACAAGCCAGGGCAACCAAGCTGATTCCCTCTATCCGACATAAAAGTTATGAGGATAGACTAAGGGAATTAGATCTGTTCTCGCTGGAAACCCGTAGACTGCGTGGTCAGCTCATCGAAGTTTTCAAAATACTTCGAGGGTTCGACAATGTTGACTACCGGGATATTTTCACACTGAGTGAGAACAGAACGCGCAATCATGGCTTCAAACTTGAACTGAAGCGTTACAACCGCAATCTGTGTGGAAATTCTTTCACTTACAGTATCTGCGGTAAGTGGAACGCACTTCCAGTGGAAGTTGTCAACAGTGAATCTGTTGACCAGTTCAAGTCAAGACTAGACAAGGTCTTGAAAAGTGGCCGTTTAGGGACGCAAAACAATTGAGCAGCCATGTGCCTGCTCGATTGCTAGTCCAAAGGTACCCTCTTTGAATGGACCGTAAGGTCTCCTAGGGTACTAGGGTACTCCCTTTCCTTGTTACTCCTTGTTACCTCTCCCGAGTGTGAGTCGGCCCTCAACAGCAGCGTTATGTCTATATTCGTTATAAGCGTCGCCCGAACGACTTCACCGTCGGTGAATTTCGTCAAGCTACGGCTTGGTTCTGGTATATTTCGAAGCACGCCCTCTGCTCCTCTTGGCGGATACATGTGTCTTCACTTAACTGGAAGACCCCTCTAGCATAGGTCTGGAAGCGAGTCAAAAGGATTCGGGGCAAGTTCTCGCACGCCCCCCCACCCCCTCCCGTTCTCCAGGAGAATGGGACCGCAATCTCGGACGCTGCGTCCGTTGCGGAATCCTTCGCTCCGCTTTCTCCGCATTCTCTAGCCGGGTTGCTGCTCCGCCAGCATTCAATGCGTGTCGTGATGTTGCGGAACGCCGCCAAATAGACTTTCCCTCCAGAGGCGGAGAACCATTCAATGACAGGTTTACTCTGAGTGAGTTGCGTTCCGCTCTCGCTTCGTGCGCGGAAACCGCCCCTGGTCCGGACGCTGCCTCTGTCTTCATGGCCGAGCTGGTTGCAATTCCTCGCTTGGTACGGGAGATAATACGTCATACCCAATTCGGAGACCGGATTGTGATCTGGGCGGATGTCGCGATTATCATGTTGGAATTGCGTGGAATGAGGGCGCCAAATAGTACGTGATGACGGGGCGACCATTCCAACGATTCGCTCTTCCTCACAGCCACTATATGTCAGGAATCAGGGCACCCCTCCGTGCCATTCGGCCGCGATTGGTCCCATGGACCTACCTCCTAATGCCGCGACGGCTGCAGGTCGCTTTCTGTCGTCTTCGAATTGGTCACACTCGCGGGACGCACCGCCATTGGATGGATTGCTCCCCTGCCCTTTACTGCGACAACGGATTTGTCCTCCAGACTGTGTTCGGTACATTCTTGTTGAATGTCCCAGTCTTTGTGATCTTTGCGTACGTTACCTGACCCTATACCGGGATGAGCGAGGTCGCTACCGCTTGTCTCGTACTCGTGATGGGTTCTTGTACCCAGATTTATGGACTATCTGACTTTCCGGGGTAGGGTGGATAGACTCCCTTTTTCTTTCTTTTTTTACTCTGGTATTAGTCGCATGATCGACGCCGAAGCGTGCTTCCTTCTTTTTACCTTTGTCCTGTTTCTAAATTTTAGTGGGGGGGGGGGTCGTGAATTTTAAAGTAGTTTAGTACTTGGCTGAAATTTTAATTGCGGTGACTCTTACCCTCATGAAGACTTGCACTGCGCTGTAAAGAAGAAAAAATCCTACGTTCCACTCCTCTTCAAATAACTTGAACTTGCCTTCTGACAGTACAATACAAAAATTAAATAAAAGGGATGTACGTGAATAACAAGGGAACTTCTAATGTCAAAATTAAAATGACACAGGTTCGTAAAAACCCCAACACACTTAGCACCAGATTTATATAATATGTATATTAATATATATATATATATATATATATATATATATATATATATATATATATATATATATATATATATATATATATATATATATATATATATATATATATGTTGTGGTATGACATTACATTATATCAATACCATATTATAGGGAGAGGTCAGGTAAATTATGGACAATGGCAAAGTTCAAGGTTATTTAAAGAGACATGTACAAAAATAGAATTTTATTTACCCCCCAAAAATTAATAAGAGAATTGAAGGGTAAAATTACCTCAGAGAATTAACGGGCAAAAATCACATCATTAAACGAAGGGGGGAAGATTAACTCAATTGGGTTACTGAAGGGGGGAGGGGGGTTGGCTTACGGATGTCTTCTGTACGTGAGGTGAGACCGCTCGGACTTCAGAGCGGGAGAGTATTTCGGCTACCCGAAATAAGGAGGGCTTCGACAGGAGTTGATGAAAGAAGTCGGGGCGATCGTTCAGTGGAATTACCTCCTGGCTGGGGCTAATTCCAAATACACAAAATAGTCCAGCTGTCACTTTGCTTTGTTGCTAGCACTTGACTTGGAACCATGGGGAAATCTTCTCTGTTCTGGCGAGACTTCTCAACTCTATGTCTCTTCCGGGAAGTCGAGCGTTATTTATGTCCGAGGCTCTCCCCGGAGTTGGGGGTTAGCGGGAAACAGCTCTACTCTCGAAGGGCCTCGAATCTTCTTGCAGAGCTATTTTAGCCCGCATAAAGGTGAATCGTGGGGGACTCGATTCGAGGCTACCGCTTGTGGAAGGGAAGGGGGGGGGGTAGGCTTACCACTTTAGGCCTACCTGCTGCACATGGTAGTTCCTTTCTGCTAAAGATCTTCCACGTGGGGATTCCCTCACACTAATATTGATTTCTTTTCCAGTGACTCACCACAAGATTGGCTGGATGTGGAGATGGTCTGCTTCCTCGATGAGGTTCCCGCCATTTGCACTCTTTTCCAGAAGCAAGGGGTTCTCCTCCACCTGCGGGAAAGCTTCGTTCTCGTTTGCCTCGCAGATGCGCAGCGGACTAGTGCAGTGTTCTCGTTCGTTCTCGGTAGGTGCTTCTGTTTATTGAGGACCCACTGGGGATAGATACTGTGTAGGAGGAGCAGCCCGCCCTTCCTGCCTAATACCCGTAAGGACGGACTCCCACATCGGGAACTTCCACTCTGGGTCTAGGTCTGGGGAAGCTAGTGCGTTCCTCCGGTCTCTTTATTCCCACTCTCCATTACCACTTTAAATGGCTATCTTTACTCCCCTCTTTCGATGTCTGTCAGTAAGACGGATACACCACTCCGACTTGCCGTCGATCATTTTGGGGGTCAAAGCAGGGCGGCCGCAGGCAGAGGCAGTACATCAACGCTACGGCAATGAGCGACTACGTACAAGCGGCTAAACTACCTCTTCAACATTCAACAAGTTGATTTAGAACGTTTCCTACTGTAATGCCCTTGAGATGATACAAATAAGAAAGTACCACCCAAGGCATTCGTCTCATTTCGTTCCTCGAGGAGACTTGATGCCTGAAGACGAAACCAATGCTCTGGCACGAGCTGGATCCGACGACGAAGTCCTTATTGAAAACCCTCTCCCAACCTTGTTGGGGTTGGGATCTGACATGTGTTTGGGCTTCTATCTCATCACCCTCCACTGGTAAAGAGGTTTCCTCTAACACACTTGGACCCGCCCTCAGGCAGCTCAACCTGTGCTTACTCAGGGTCCCTCTAAGAGAGTCATAGCGGGGACGGCGTTTCTTCTTCTCTGCCCATGTGCTCAGTGTTTCTCCCTTAGTCCCATTTGGAGAGTTGCCTCTGGGCAGCTTCCCCTTTGGTTTCACAAAGCTCCGCCGAGAAAAAGGCGAGATGGAAGATGCGCCCCCTTTCCGCCCTCTCCTAGAAGGGTACAGGGAGGCATCGTCCACGACAATTTAGTGTGATGCGGCTTAGCCGCTCCCCCTTTTCCCCAATGGAAACCGGCAAGCTGGCCCCAAAATACTCGGTGTGTAATACTTTTCTGAAGCAGCACGGGGCCCAAGGCCTCAAAGGAGAAAAGTGACCCACCGCCTCTGTTGGTGCCCCCTTATCAACCAAAATCTTCCCCATCTATGACAAGGATAAGGCTGAGGCTGGCTTGTCCGGACTTAGGACCCCTTCCAGAGGTGGCGAGAAAAATGATCCCTCCCATTTGTGGAGGCTATGGGACTTAGGGATCCCCTGGCGTATTCTGCAGCCGACCAGACAAAGACCGGCACGTCCGGTTCCGAGGTGCCCTCTGGCGGGCCGTCTCAGACCAATGAGATGAAAGCTGCAGATAAGGTAATTCTAGCCGCAGCGACTTGATCGCTCCCGCGGCACCCCGCGGGAGCGACCAAGAAATCATTTTCAAAATTGCCCCCCAAAATATGTATTTCAAACATTTATAAAAAAAATCTAACAACATTTTAAAGTATTTGGAAACTATCTTCTTTTCCTCTTAAGTCTATCCCATCAACCCTCTGTTTAGTCTTAGGACCTGACCAGGTACCTAATGCCGTGTCAGAAGTGAGGCTTTGGAACCTCTATAAACAAAGTCCTTTAACGTCTGCAGGTTGCAAGAAACGAGGCCTTCAGGAGACCTGGGCTTTGTGGCGCGAATAGTGGGAATATCGGATTTACCCCAATAAGCACTTTCCTCCGTGTAATGGACTGACGATGTCCCTGTGGTCGTTCTCGGGTGCATAAGGCTGCACTGCTTGTTGCGGGCAGGTTTTACTGCCTTGTTGCCTGCAAGGCCAACGAAAAGTCTCTGGGTCTGCCACAACAGATCTTCAGATCCTGATCGCCCTGTCGAGGATTAGTACGTCCCAGTAAGGATATCTGCCTTGTCGCCCTGCCTCTCTGGCTCCCCAGTTGGGAGCTGCGAACTTTGGGGAACGACCGGCCACTGGGTAACTTCTGATCGGTATGAGTCACTGTCCAAGGTTGCGAACACCATTTTTTAATCCACCCAGGGCGTTCCCCTTTAAAATCCGAAACCCCAAGATACGATAGTCGGGTGCGACTGAACGCTGGTTATAGCACACCAACCCTCTTTCAATTTTCTCTAGTGATCACAAGTGTCAGAAAATAGTGTGTTGGCAGCCCCTCTAGACTCTTTCAAGTTTCGCCATCATATCCGACTACGACTACTTCCCTCTTTCTCAATCCTCGCAAGCTCCGCGTCCCTTGGTTCACGATATCCGTGATGCCACGGTGTTGGCGAGCTGAGCGGATGTCGAGATTATCTTCTGCTGGGTTCCCTCCGGCCCCAGCTTAGCCTCTTCTTCTTTCTGACATCCTGTCTTCTTACCCTGCTTCCTCACTTTCTATATAACATCTCCCACAACTTTCTCTGGTTAGCCTCTAAGTTCACAGGGTCGACGCCAACCATACCGGATCGGGGTTGTGAGGGGAGGGGACAATGCCCCCTCACCCCTGAGCTTTGTCTTCGGGTGGTGGATTTTTAACAACCTGCTTCATCCCCACCCACACCTTCCTCACATACCATTTTTCCTCCTTTCCCTCCCTATCAATTTTACGCCGTGCCCAAGGTGGAGCCGCCATGCTGATGGACTGCCAGGTCACTAAGGAGGAGTGGCCTCAAATGGCGGTAGCTACTTGTGCCGGCCCCGTGTTCACCCCTGGCAGAGCGGGCTACTGCGCGGGGTGATTAGCGTTTAGGTCCCGTGATTATTATAGGGTCACGCGAAAGGGACCACCCTTAACCCCCTTCTCTGGAGTTGTCCTTGAGCAACTCCCTTTCTCCAGTGGCAGTCCCCCCTTTTACTTTCTAAGGGGACTGCCCAAAAAGCAGGCAGGCGGTCTAAAATATAGGGCCCACCCACTTAAGGGAGCAAGGGATACCAGGGCCGGCCGGCCCGTGCTCCCTAATGTCCTGCGTGCGCGCGCGCTACCAACTTGCAGGGGGTCAGTATACTTGTCCCCCTCTCTTACCAGACGGATGCCGGTTCGCCGGCTCAGGACAGAATGAAAGCTACCTCGAAAGGGACCCGTGATGCCTTAGGGGGGATTGGCCACATGGAGGCGTCCCCTGAGATGGACATGGTCACAGAGGTGACCTAGCCCAGGAAGGTAGGATCTTCTTTGGGGTCGAACCGGGGATCAGTGCCAAGCACAGAACCCGCGTCCGCCCCGAGGCCTCAGAAGAAGAAGAGTGATCTCCTTCCCCGGCTGGTTTCCCTGTGCAGCCGAGACCTTCTCCATTACAGACAAGGATCTTGCTGAGGCCGGTCCATCTGGCCTAGGGGCTTCTGCCAGCGGAGGGGAGAAGCGGGTTCATTCCCCGCCCTTCTCTCCTAAAAAGAAAAAAAAGACTGGGTGGGGGGGGGTGCCCCTCTCCTCCCTCGGGGAAGGACGGGGTCGCTGCTGTTTCGGTATGCGACCAAGTCTAAAAAGGCACGTCTACCCCCGTTGCTCTTCCGGGTGGGGAGTCCCAGACAAAGACCAAAAGTGCGCCGAGCGGAGCCTCGATTACACTGTAGCCCGTCATTCAGAGGTTACCTGGTGTTTTCGAGCCCGCTGACTTCAAACGCTTCCTTGTTATTCGCAACATGATCCATCCGACAAGAGCTCTAGCTAGTGGGATTGGTAGAGAGCTGAAGGTACCCCATTTTTCGGACGGGAGCCTATTAGCGAATGCGTCGAATCCCTCCGAAGGGTTCACATCCAGCCCTGGCTAAAACCAGCGGCTGGTTTTAGCCAGCCACACTAGCTATAGCTCTCCTCTGTTGGTCGTGAGGCAATATTCCGGGATTCTTAAAACTGCCCCCCGACAGGAGGACAGCACGAAAGAAGCTTCAGCTCCTACGCCAACACCCAGTGGTAGGCTGGGTGGTTCGGAGACGGGGATCCTCCGAATCCAGGCGGAAGGAGGAAAAGACTGGCATGGCAAGCCCAACATTCCCCGATATGTCTTCGAAGGCGATGGCGCCTTCAGCGCATTGTCCGACCAACGGCCCCCGCAGTTCTGACTCTCAGAAGCCTACGGCCATTCCTATGAGGGTCTTCTCCTTGAAAAGAGCCCCCGCTTATCCTCCGAGCTAGACCTGGAGGGCATATTACTTCAATGGAATTGCCGCGGACTGGGCCAACTGGGAGGAGCTGCGGAGGCTCGTCTCCTCCCGTTCCCCCTTAAATATCTTTTTGCAGGAGACCATGCTGGGCGCATGCCCCTTGCCCACTCTCCCTTGAATTTATTTTTTGCCCTTGAAATCTTTGAAAAGTCCTTGAATTTGATGATAAAGGTAGATGGTCCTTGAATTTAAAAAATAAATCATTGAGTGATTGTTCAAATGATTTTTCAAATTCCCCATTTATATACTTTTTAATGTCTATTAGGAAAATAGTAATATTTAAATTAATCTACTCACTAATGTGAGTGAACATATGGATGCTTTGGATGCATTGTATTTTAGGATGGATGCTCGCTATACTTCTGTGACTGTCGCTTGGATGCCTTGTTCTTGTTTTTTTTTTTGCGGAGGGGCTCCTCTCCTACTTCCTGAATGCTGCAAAGAGGTTTTCCCTTTGCCATCTTCGGAGCCGCCCCCGGGCAGCTCCGCCTCGGGTGCGGAGATCCCCACCCCCTGTTTTTTCGTGGGTAGTCCCCCGTCTCCTTTTTGATGGGTTCCCGCGTTTCCCCTTTATCCCCTTTTGCAGAGTTGCTTCCGGGCGACTCTTCACTTGTAGTGCCCCCCCCCCTTCCCTTGCTTTCTCAGGGACCCGCTACGGACACAGCGAAACAGTGGACACGCCGCCTGGCCCCCGCACCGCCCTTGGACGCACGTGACCCACCACAAACCCCACAAACCCCTTCTGAGTGTAAGTGGCGGCATGGTCGATCCGAGGTTTTGTCAAGTTGATGGGCGCCGTCATGCCCGTTCCGCCTATCTTACCACTGTGGGTTCGCGTGACGGGCCATAGGCCCTATAATTCCCTGGGGTGGGGGGGGGGGGCTGTTCCCGGAGTTGACCCCATCCCGGATGACAAGGTCTTCCAGGGGCGCGAACCTTGGCTCGGTGCCGCACACCGAACTTGAGTCCACTCGTGTGTGACCCCCATTTCCGAAGCCGCCCCGCCAGCCAAAGGCTTCGAGGCGGAGGGAGGAAAAGACTCGCATGGCGAGCCCAACCTCCACAGATAAGTCCCCAAAGCTCTTTCAGCGCCCGGGAAGCTTGCCCCCAGCACTGTGAGGGTCCTCACTTCGAACAAGCCCCCCGCCCCTCCTCCGAGCCAGGCCTGAAGGCCCTCTCCCTTCAATGGGATTGCTACGGACTCCGAGCTAACTGGTACGAGATGCCAAGGCTCGTCTCTTCCCTCTCCTTATTAGCTTCTCCTTTTTTTTCATGAGATCATCCTGGACATATGCCCCCTACCCATGGTTCCAGGGTATAAGGGCTTACCTCATTTCAGCAGCGGCAGTGCAGCTGCACTGGATAGGAGGTATACTGTTAATTCGGCTGACCTGGAAGCGGTGGATTTCCGCCGCGTCGTGGCACGATTGCCGAGGCTCTTTCTTCTGCTCTATGATTTTAACGGTAGACGTCCCCTTTAGGGAGACGACTCTGGCCCAAGGCCTCACAAGAGAAGAGTAACCCCCTCCCTCTGTTGGTGCCCCCTTATCACCCAGTCTTGCCCATCTCGGACAAGGATAATAAGCCTGAGTATAGCTTGTTCGGACTTAGGACCCCTTCCGGAGGTGGAAAGAAGAATGACCCTTCCCCTCCCCGCGTGTGGAGGCTATAAAAGTGGAAGGTACTTTCTTTTTGTACACTTAATTTGAGTGCGAGAAAGCGAGCAAGTGAAAGTGAAATGGAGAGAGCCAGATTCAAAATCTCGGCCGTTACACATTCTTTCTCTTCAAAATGACTGGTCAATAATTTGACCATGGCTAATCTATTAGTCATAAAAGCATAAAAAATATATATTTTTTCCATTTATAATACCACGCAGTATTTTTAAATATTGTTAATCCTGTTTTCATTTAATTATTTAGTTATTTATAAAGAAATATTTTAAAAAATGGTCAATTCACCATCTGCAGAAATGCTTCAACATGCCCATTTCGACTTGTAATATCGTTCCCTCACTGGTTAAAAACAGGAAATGGAGTATCTTGAGAGCTCGAACCGAGTCTAGCAAACGATTTAGTGTCGAAATAAGTCTTATGCTATTAATTCATACCATGTATTGCAAAAGTCCTGTTACACTCATTACACCCTCTCAACAAAGAACACTGATCGTTTTGATGCAGTTAGACACGGTTTTATTGTTTTAACATAGAAATGTTTTTTAAATTGTAATATTAATCAATGTGGCTGCCCTCGGCGGCGAGCACGCGCTCCAGGCGAGAGCTGAAGGCCGTGCACACGTTGTGGACGAAGTTCTTCCTTATGCTGAACCCCCACGCGGTTGAAAGAGGACTTGAGCTCGTCGACGTCCCTGTAGCGGAACTTGCAGTCCTTGACCTTGACATGCGCCCACACGCTATAGTCGATGGGATAGAGGTCGGGAACTCCGGCGGCCAAAATTCCTTCGATCAAGAAGTTCACGTTCGACCCCAACCACGCTTGCACGGTCTTGTCCATGTGGGCCGAGGCACCGTCCTGCTGAAACATGTACTCCGCCTTCTTCATCTTTCTCACCCAAGGCAGGACTTTAGTGGCCTAGATGCCACTGTAATCGGTCGCAGTGAGCCTGTAACCGACTATTCGAAGCCATTCAAGCATCATCACGGAGGCCGGGTGCTAGGTCGTGGACACGTAGCGGACCTCGAAAACGTCCTGGCAGAAAGTTACTACGCGATAGTTCTGCTGTTTGATAATGGATTGACCGTGAAGGTTTTGCTTATCAGAAGAAACGAGAATTCGATTTCCATTACTCTTCAACTCGTTGAGAATGAGACGAAAGCGCTTCCGACGTTGTTCTCGCATACGGAGGGTAAGCAGAGGCCTTTCCACGCACGTCAAGCTCTTGATGCCCCTGTTGTTCTTCGCAAGCGCTGTCATTTTGAGCTTGAGATAATTTTCGAAGTCCCTTCTCACAGCTAAGCGGTTGACAACGTTAGGTCTGTCTGAACGAGGTCGATCTTTAAGCTCTTCCCCGCTCTTGAGCGACTCTGTGAACGATCATCCAGCTGACGTTAAGCCGCTTTTTTATGTCGGACTTGTTGTGGTCCGCGCGCAGGAGAGCAAAGATCTCTATTCTTTTCACTTCTATCTAGGCACACTTTCACACATTGGAAAAGACGCTTTAATGACACGTTCTAGAAAAGTAAAGTAGAAGTTTAAGTTTGTTTGACAGAACTTTTTCTATCACACACGTAAACCTCTCAAAAGATAAAAATAACTAAGGGTAACAGAACTTGTGCAAAATCCGGTAAAGGCTTGAAATATTTTGGTAGAAAATTCGATCACTCGGGACGAAAGGGTTAACTCTTTTTTCTTTAGTGTATCTTGTTGGTCACCGCATGATCTCTCGATTTGGGGCGGCTCCATGGCTGTTGCCACCTAGATAGCCATGATTCGGATCCCACTTTATACTACAAGTCCTCACTGAGAAATAAATGACATTCTAAATGGGTGCAGATTGGTGGTAAATTCTTAGCCCCATCTTTTCTTTCTACATGTAGGCTGCATGGAGCGTTTCGGTTTCCACCCGCGGGTGGATGACGAAAGCTCCCGGCTCCAGTCGCAGAGTCTTCGCCGCCACGTACCCCTGGATGACAATGGTCAAGAAGCTACTGTCCACCTCTTCCAGATGGTAACCCTCCTCAGTGGTATGTAGCGCTCGCTCTTCTTGTTTTAAATTTTAAGTTTGTTAGTCCCCTTCCTTCCCCTTTTAAAAGGGTCTACCCTCGTTGGTGATGGGGAGAACAGAGAGGAGGAAAAGGTGAATGAAAAGAAGTGAGACAAAAAATATGAATAGAAAAGGTGCAACAAACTTGATTACTCCTTGAGGCCGGTGGAAAGGCATTGTTACGAGCCCGTCTTCTTACCCCCTGGCCCTCTCCTAGAGAAGTTCATGGTGCCTTGTTCCACTCTTCTGTCTGAGAGGCTTATGTACAAACTTGTTCAGGGACACCTCAAAATGCGTTCACTCTTCCCCTATATCGGGGTTTGTTGGCAGTGTCTTATCCATTTTTGATGCTTCTGCTCTCTTCTGTACCCTTGACCCCTCTAAGTGGGCTCCTTTAATGAACTGGTTCCTATTCCCAGTATTTAAACAACCCTGTCCAAAGAGGACAAATGGATGGATTTGTTTCGTATTTTTTATGATGATAGGGATAAGGTTGTAACAGAGTATTCAAATAGCTTTGGGGGGGGATGTGCTACTTCCCAAAACCTTCTGGAGAGTTTAAAAAATCAGTTACAATCTTTTAGGCCATATAAGTCGTTAAAAGTTTCAATGAATGGATCTAATGTAAATCTAAGTTTCCTAAAGAAGTTTGAAGAAGAAAGGAAAGAATTATGTCCTAATGGAGAAGACTTTCTCGATGTAGCATCGTGAGGTCTTTATATTGTGAATGGACCTTTTTTTTTTAAGGATTTTCCATCACAAAATAGTAAACATTGGAGTCAAGAAATTTCTTTAGAAATTTTGCCTAAACAGGTCGCTGGAAAACTTCCTATTTGAGAAAGAGCTTTAGAAATATTTGACTCAATTCCAAAATTTGTTGCAAAAGAGAAATTACCTGAAACAAAACGAGTGAAGGACTTAAATGAAGCTCTTTTCTGATAAGCTCTTGAAATCTAAACTAGGTTTTTTCAAACTTGTCAAAGGTGAATGGGAATAATTTCTGAAAAAAATTCAAAGAAATTTTCCCTTGTACGATTGTTGCATTCCTACATACAACATATTGTCCTTCCTCTGATGCTCCATTTCATTAAACCTAGTAAATTATAAGGAATATCATCAAAATACTTGTTTCATTTAAGCATTGATTTCTCATAAAATCAGCTTGATTTTTCGAAATTAAACATTGGTTTTGCAGCAAGAAAATATGAAATTGATGAATCAGCAGTAGTCATAATCCACTTAAAAAAAAATTCAAAGCTATTTTTTTTTTTCAAAACAATGAAAAAGATTCTTAAAAAAAGTCCATCAAAATACCCAGTTGCCAAAGGACTCACATTTTGGATCCAAAAATGATTCTGAACAACTCTTCAACTGGAATTACTCAGATGGCTTTTCTCGTAGAGAAATTATATCAAGGAAACAAAATTAAAGAATATGTTGCTGGAAAAGCCAAATCACAATATAAAGCTGGACCCATTATCCAAATTTAAGATTTTCAAATAAATTAAATATTTATAATATGCAAACATGACAATGATTTTTATTCTTCAATTTTAATGAATAATTCATCTTTTTAGAACTTTGGGAAATAATACAAAATACCTAATTGTCTTTCATTGTAATGCCACAGTAGAGAGTTGGTTCTTTATTAGTTTACTAATTTAAACAAGTTTGAAAAGCAATTTCAAAATACAAACCCTAGAAAAAAAAGAAATCTTTATTATATTAGAAAATAAATTTATTTTTTATTTGAATTTTTTCTTCTTTGTTTGATTTTATATTGTTTATTTTCATAAAAAATTTGTTAAAATCAGATTTAATTAAAGAGGTTGGGAAAAAAGAAGTTTAAAGGTATATTCATTTATTTGTTTTAAGTAAAGCTTTGTGTATCAGAACAATAAAGATAGTATTTGAAGTTTAAGTGTATTTGTGTGTGTATGTTTCAATTTTGTGTAAATTTCTATACAAATGTGTGGAAATTAGTTTTAAAATAGGGGGAAAAAGAGATCAGAGAATAAGGAAGTGACTTGATATATTCCCAAATTGTTATTCACTTTAATCAGACACAATCATTAAAACTTTATTTCATTCATATCAGTAACTATTACAATTAAGGTTAGGTTACTTTTTTTCATTCATATTCCTTTACAATAAACCCTTGTGAAAGACTTTGCCAAAGAGCAAATTTGCTCTCAACAATGAAGCACATTTTTAATTTACTATCCACAGAGGACTTTTTCTTCTACCGCTGACCACACAAATAAATCAGTGCGATTAAGATCAGGACTGCTAAGTGAATGGTTCTTTGGTTCGATAAAGTTGGAATGACCCTTCCCAGCTACTGGGCAGTCGCCAGTCAGTCTCAAAACTAGATTGAGCCTGCACATGCTTTCTCTTCTACACATCTTCCTTTTACCTATGTTCTGCATTTTTCTTACAAGCTTCTCAACTCTTTTGCCTGGATGATGGCTCCAACAAACTTTCAGCCATCCAGTTCTTGTTCTTCTACCTTCTGCAGGACAATATGGTTAAAGCAGCAGAACACACATGTGGTGTAACATCTGGGAAAAGTGGCAGAGAAAGGGAAACTTGGTGGTGGTGTGAAGGGGTGCAAGAGGCAATTAAAGAAAAGAAAAGTCTTTTTAAACAATGGCAGCGGTCTGGTAATATAAGAGATAAAGAACAGTACAAGGAAGCAGAGAGAAGCTAGAAGAGAGGTAGCAAGAGTGAAAAAGACAGCATGGCAAGAGTTTAGTGCGAACCTAAACACAGTTGCTGGGAAAAAAATGTTTAGAATTGCAAAAACAACTAAAGAAAGACAAGAAGGATGTAAAAGGTGGTAGATTCATAAAAGACAGTGATGGTAATATCAAAGTAGAGGAGGAACAAGTGAGAGAAAGACGTAGGACTTATTTTGAAGAGCTTTTGAATGAAGAAAATGATAACCAACTGAAAGAAGAGCATCCCACAGAGGGTCCAATACAAGAAGTGACAGAAAGTGAGGTTAAAGTTTCCCTAGATAGTATGAAGGCTAACCAAGCATCAGGACCAGCAGGTGTTACTAGCTGTTTGTTAAAAAAGGCAGGGAGAGCGGGCATTAGAGAGCTAACAAAAGTATTGCAGTCAGGGGCTAGTGGAGGGAGGTGTCCAGAGGAGTGGCTGGAGAGTTTAACAGTACCACTCTGCAAAGGCAAAGGTGATTCATTGCAGTGTAGCCAGCACAGAGGTCTAAGGTTATTAGAACATGAAATGAAGGTGTGAGAGAAAGTGTTGGATAAGAGACTGCGTAAGATAGTTAATATTGATCAGTGTCAGTTTGGATATATGGCAGGAAGGTCAATATTGGATGCTGTGTTTATTGTAAGACAACTGCAGGAAAAGTATGGTGAGAAAAAGAGGAAGCTTTATCATGTATTTGTGGATTTGGAAAAGGAGGGATAGAGTAAGAGTGAAGAGCTAGCTAGAAGGTGGTGTTGATCAGCTGGATGTAGTTCTGAGGAGAAAAAGATTGATATGGTTTGGACATGTGAAACGAAGAGATGAAGAAGAGGCACTTGGTAGGGTGAGAGAGTTGGAGATGGATGGAAGAAGGCCAAGAGGTAGACCCAAGAAAACATGGAAGAAGAATATATATGAAGACATAGCGATGTTAGGAGTGCAAGAAAACTAGGTGTATAATAGAGAAAGATGGGAGCAAGTCATCAAACGCTTAACCTCAAAAAATCAAAATTGAGAAAATCTGACGCAAAAAGGAATAAGTAAGTAAGTAGTATTGATCTGCACGTTTGTCTTCGCATTTTTAGTAACAATGCCCCCCTCCCCCCTCAGAAGGAGGTGAGTGCACGAACCACTTCCTAGTGCTGACGACTTCGCACGTGGTCCTGCTGGAGGCGGACCTCGCCTGGCTCGTGTCTTCGACGTCGCAGGAGATCAAATCATCGGATGATGTCACCCTCTCCACCTTGGACCTCGTCACCACGAGCTCTTATGCCTTGGATGACGTCACGCAAATTGTGAGTTGAGGAGGCCGTGCAGAAACCACCAGAGCAGGGGAGATAGGATCCAATTCTATAGAATGTGACCGCCCCGAGTTTTAAGGGCCCCTTTGGTCCCGATTTGCCCACCTATGACCCATTCATGCCTTCCTATCTCCTACAAACATCGCCCAATTTCCATTCCCTATCAGGGCATAGTCGCCTTTTACGACGCGCCAGAGGACGGTGTGGGTATTCTCCCTGTGCCCCACAAACAAGAGAACCCTTAAGCCGAGCATCTAAATTGAGAAAAAAAAAACATATTTAAGTTAAAGCTATACTGCTAATGAAATGGAGGGGGTCGGAACCTCTGCCATTAAGTGCTCCTCTCTTCTCTATCCCCCATCCACTAGGCTATGGTACACAGGATAAATGTCAACAGCCATGTCTGATTGTGTATACGATGTTACAGCCAGGTCTGATTGTGTATAAGATGTTACTAGCCGTGTCTGATTGTGTATAAGATGTTACCAGTCATGTCTAATTGTATATAAGATGTTACCAACCATGTCTGATTGTGTATAAGATGTTACCAGCCGTGTCTGATTGTGTATAAGATGTTACCAGCCGTGTCTGATTGTGTATAAGATGTTACCAGCTATGTCTGATTGTGTATAAGATGTTACCAGCCGTGTCTGATTGTGTATAAGATGTTACCAGCCGTGTCTGATTGTGTATAAGATGTGACCACCCAGGTCTGATTGTGTATAAGATGTGACCACCCAGGTCTGATTGTGTATAAGATGTTACTAGCCATGTCTGATTGTGTATAAGATGTTACCACCCGTGTCTGATTGTGTATAAGATGTTACCACCCGTGTCTGATTGTGTATAAGATGTTACCAGTCATGTCTAATTGTATATAAGATGTTACCAGCCATGTCTGATTGTGTATAAGATGTGATCACCCGTGCCTGATTGTGTATAAGATGTGACCACTTATGTCTGATTTTGTAAAAGATGTTACCAGCCGTGTCTGATTGTGTATAAGATGTTACCAGCCGTGTCTGATTGTGTATAAGATGTGACCACCCAGGTCTGATTGTGTATAAGATGTTACTAGCCATGTCTGATTGTGTATAAGATGTTACCACCCGTGTCTGATTGTGTATAAGATGTTACCACACGTGTCTGATTGTGTATAAGATGTTACCAGCCGTGTCTGATTGTGTATAAGATGTTACCAGCCGTGTCTGATTGTGTATAAAATGTTACTAACCGTGTCTGATTGTGTATAAGATGTTACCAGTCATGTCTAATTGTATATAAGATGTTACCAGCCATGTCTGATTGTGTATAAGATGTTACCAGCCATGTCTGATTGTTTATAAGATGTTACCAGCCGTGTCTGATTGTGTATAAGATGTTACCAGCCATGTCTGATTGTGTAAAAGATGTGACCACCCGTGTCTCATTGTGTATAAGATGTTACCAGCCGTGTCTGATTGTGTATAAGATGTTACCAGCCGTGTCTGATTGTGTATAAGATGTGACCACCCAGGTCTGATTGTGTATAAGATGTTACTAGCCATGTCTGATTGTGTATAAGATGTTACCACCCATGTCTGATTGTGTATAAGATGTGACCACCTGTGTCTGATTGTGTAAAAGATGTGATCACCCGTGCCTGATTGTGTATAAGATGTGACCACCTATGTCTGATTTTGTAAAAGATGTTACCAGCCGTGTCTGAATGTGTATAGGATGTTATTAGCCATATCTGATTGTGTATAAGATGTGACCACCCGTGTCTGATTGTGTAGAAGATGTCTCAAAAAGGTGTTGACAGATTTCAATGAAGTAGTTTTGTGGTGTAGTTTTGTGGGTACCCTGTGTAGGCTGTTACACTTGGTACCTGGAGGTGCTGGATACTCTGATGGGGCCGGGGAAGTTGTTGCGCTTTCTCCTCACCCCCTCTTAGCACTACCTTTTTATTATTAGTATTATTTAGTAGTCATATTTTTTATTATCATTATTGTATATTATTACAGCTATCCCCTCAACCTTTTCTAACCGCACTTTGTACCAGGAGGACTGTTCCTACCTGGAAAGAGTTCACTCAGGTAGCCCCCTCTGTCTTGGTGGACTGCCTGCCATCCTGGTATCACCTATCATTAGGGTATGATACTAATAGGTGATCACCCACCCTACTCGTTAGTGGACCCGTCTATACCTACTTCTCTTTATTACATACCTTCCTACCCCTTTTGAAACCTGCTCTCTTATACACAGAGGTTTCGTCCTCTTATGAGCCTTAGTTGAGTAGCAGTGTATACTCTGAGGTCCGTACCCTCTGTCAGGGTTGAAAGACCGCTGAGTCGGGCAAGTATTAGGTACGGGTTATGCGGCCCGTTGAATCTGCTCACCTTTCTTCAGTACACACACATATGAGGCGGTTATGCCTCCGTTTATGGTTAAAGCTCCCAGATTGGCAAAGCTCATCAACGCTGGACCTGGATCGATTATGTGTAAATGATCAAATTCTGGAATTTCTGATGCTATGGAGACTCTTCTCTTAACCTCCCAAGGCATTGGGGGGGAGGTCATATTATCTACCTTCAATGAATTCCTTTAGCTCTTCTAATACTTTGGTCACAAGTGAAAGTAATAATGGTACTGCACATGGGGATTCGCCTTTAAGTGCGAACTCGCCCTAACCAGGTGTCTGGGAGGACGAGGTAACACAAGAGGGCCTTTCGATCGGTAGAGAGGCTCGCTCCCCTCTCACCATTCACCATGAAGTGGCAAAGGGGCTTCCCCTTTGCCATTTTTGGAACTACCCTCGGGCAGTTCCACCTCTTAAATGGAGGTGGCCCCTTCCCTATGCTTTTTCAGAGGCTCCCCCAACCCTCTTGTACCGGAGAGGATGCTCACTCCTTTCCTAGGCCTGTGGGTGTGGGGTCTTATCCCTCATCCCGTTCTGTGGAGTCGCTCATGGACGACTCATGGCTTGCTCCCCTTCTGGTTACGGTTGGATGTCGGTTCACAGGCCAGAGAATGGGATCTGTGATGCCTTTGAGCTAGACATAGTCCCGGTGGCGACCCAGCCTCATATGGCAGGATCTTCCTTTGGGACGAACCTGGGCTTGGTGCCAAACACCTAACATAGATCCACCTCTCTGCAAGCTTCTCTTCGCGTGGCTCTGGCCCCTGATGCCTAAGAAAGAGAGGAGGGACCCCCGCCGCTCTTCTTGGAGGGCACAGGTGTCCTCACTTAACTTGAAGACCCCTCTAGCAGAGGTGTGGAAGCGAGTCAAAAGGATTCTGGGTAATGTTTTCGCAGGATCCCCTTCCCATTCTCCAGGAGAATGTGGCCGCAATCTCGGACCCCGCGTTCGTAGCGGAATCCTTCACGACTGCTTTCTCCGCATTCTCTAGCCGGGATGCTGCTCTGCCAGCATTCAATGCACGTAATGATGTCACAGACGGCCGCTGACTGGACTTTACCTCTAGAGGCGGGCAACCCTTCAACGACAGGTTTGGTTTACTGAGTGAGTTGCATTCTGCTCTTGCTTCATGCGCTGACACTGTCCATTGTCGGGACGATGTCCCGTACGCCATGCTTCGACACCTGGGTGAGCGAGGCATGGCCTTTCTGTTAGATTTGTTGAACAGGATCTGGGTGGAGGGTCTTCTCCCAGACTCCTGGCGAATCGCTACTGTGCTCGCCTTTCGCAAACCGGGGAGAGATCACTCTACTCCGACCGGTTTCCGCCCAATCTCTCTAACCTGTTGCGTGTGCAAGTTGATGGAGAAATTTTGTAAATGTTAGATTAGCCTTTTTTTCTGGACAGCGGAGGCCATTATTCTTCTCCACAGTGCGGCTTCTGCAAGTTCCATTCCACGTTAGATGCTCTGCTCCGACTGGAAAATGCCGTCTGCGAGGACTTCCTTCGTAGACCTCACTACAGTACGGTGTTTTTACGATTTGGAAAAGGCCGATGATACTGCATGGCGATACGGTATCATGAAGACTCCACACATTGGGGGCGAGGGGACGCCTCCCAATGTTTATATCTGAATTTTTGCGAGATCGTTGATTCCGCGTACGGGTGCGGGGGGGGACCCTTGTCCAGCCCAATGGAGCAGGGAAGTGTCCTCAGTGTCGCACTCTTTGCCCTGAGCATCAACGGCATCACCTCGGTGCTGCCAGAAGATGTTCTCGCTAGGATCTACGTGGACGACCTTGCGAGTTTTATGCATCCGCACCCGAGCGTGTGCTGCGGAAGGTGGACTCGATCCAGCACACCGGCCTTCGCCTGGCACCGGCCTTCCTCACACCGACTACATGACAGGAATTCTGGTTAGCCTCCTGGCGGCTTGTCAAAGAAGATTGGAGACGGTCGAGTGGAACCTAAAGTCGCGTGCCATTGCGCCGCGACTGTTCCCATGGCTCCCCCCTCCCTCCTTCAATGCCGCGACGGCTTCAGGTTGCTTTCTCTCCTCCCCGAATTAGACACACTCGCGGGACGCACCGCCATTTGATGGAGCGCTCGCCTGCTCCTTACTGTGACGACTGCGTTGTCCCCCAGACTATTTGGCACACTCTTGTTGAATATCCCAGTCTGGGTGATTTTCGCGCTTGTCCCTTGTACTCGGGACGGGTTCGTGCACACTGACCTGTGTACTTTACGACTTTTTGGAGGAGGCTGGCTTTATTTGACCTTTTTTGTGTTTATTTTTGTAGGTCGCATGTTCCTGCGCCTAGTGGAAGTGGGTGTACCCTCTACGCCGGGGCATGCTTCCCTCTTGTCCTTTCGCTTTTTCTTATTTTTTATCGTTGTGATTTGTTAGTTACATATTATTATTTGTTCTCTGTTATTTGTCTTTTAATATTGCCTAGTAGTAGGCTGTGTTGTGTACGGCCACTTATCCTCAAGTAGGCAGTGGCCAGATGGGCGACCACAAGGGAAAAAGAAATCCATACCATGGGGGCGAGGTGACGCCTCCCAATCTTTATTTATGAATTTTTTCCAGATCATCTATTCCCCGAACACTGGTGGGGGAGGGGGGTCCTCTGCCCCAATGGTGCAGGGAGAGGGTGTCCTCCATGTCACCCTCTTTCCCCTGAGCATCAAAGTTATCACCTCGGTGTTGCCGGAAGATGTTCTCGCTACGCCTTACCTGGACGACTTTTCGATCTCTTTTGGGGCGGCCCAGATGCAAACTCTGGAGCGTCGACTCCAATAGGGATTGAACCGCACCTTGGCCAAGACTAAGGTGTTGCACTTCTGCCGCCATCCGGTGGCACCTCTGGTTCTGCCCAGGTTGCCACGCCTCTGCTCGCAAAGCTTCTACAGCATCGGGACTATTGCGTTGTGCAATTTTGGAGCACACTTCGTGCCACGATAGATACCAGTGTATACGGATGTCTCCAATTCCCAGGAGGGGGGCGGTTTCCACGCCGTTATCCCCTTGTTTGAATTCAGCGGGCCTCTACCGTATGCTGCGTCTGTCTACACGGCCGAACTGGTTGCAGTACACCGTTAGTTACCGGATATAACGCGTTGTGTCCCGTTTGGAGAACGGATTGTGATCTTTAGCGACTCACAAAGCTTACTGAGTGCTCTCGGGTCATTGGAATCTCCACACCTGCTTCGCGGTATCCGTGACGCCACGAGCCGGGTGGATGTCGAAATTATCTTCTGATGGTTTCCTGAAATGTGGGAATTGCAGGTAATGAGGGCGCTAAAGATTTGGCGAGGTATGGGCGACTAGACTAGCGTTTGGCTCTTCTTCACACCGACTACATGGCAAGGGAAATTGAGGACGGCCGAGGGGAGCTTAAAGTTGCGTGCCATTGCACTGTGACTGTTCGCATTGACCTATCCTACCCCCAATGCCGCGACGGCTTCAGGTTGCTTTCTGTCGTCCCCGAATTGGACACTCGCGAGACGCACCGCTATTTGATGGAGTGCTCGCTTGCGCCTTATTGCGACGACTGCGTGTCCCCCCCAGACTGTTCAGCACATTCTTATTGAATGTCCCATTCTGATCTTTCTGCACGTTACTTGTCCCGGTACCGATTCGAGCGTAGTCGCTACCGCGTGTCCCTTGTACTCTGGGCGAGTTCGTGTGTACACACTTGTGGACTATCTGCATTTTCGGAGGAGACTGGTCTCCTCTATTTTATTTTACTTTTTGTTGTATGTGGCATGTAACTGCGCCGGGGCGAAGCGGCCCTCCCTCTGACGCCGGCACGTGCTTCCTTTTTGTTCTTTTGTTGTTGATTTTTTAATTATAGAATATCCAAGTACTCGGCTAGAATGAATTTTAATTACGGTGACTTAGGCTCTTGAAAGCAGTCACCAGATGGGCGAATAAAAAATATTAAAATGCAAGGAAATTTTGGGGAGATCCGGATCCACATTCCCTTCACATATTCACTTTCTTGAACATTTCTTAGCAGGGTATTTCCTAACACTTTCCCGGAGGGGGCGGGGGGGGGCGGAGAATCCCCGAGTTAAATTGTGGTTTTACTCCCTCGCAGGATGTGTTTTCAGATACACTCATAAAAGTGGAGTTCTACCAACAACGTCCCAACGACCCCAGACCGCCCTGGACCCTTCACTTGGCCTCTCCGTGGGCCACCTGCAATCTGATCCACACTCTCCGACCCTTGTGGATGCACCTGCTCAAGATCGACCTCGCCCTTGTGTGCTTCTCGGAGGATCTGTGCATCGTTCGCGAGCTACTCCGAGACACCGCTTATGGAAAGTACTTGAACGCAAATTCAGGAGGGGTTCGGACTTGATGGGGAAGGAATGGTCGCCGTTGCATATGGGCCCACACCGAGCCTTCGTTTACCTCAGTCAATTAGGGGTAATGTGCGAAAGATTTGGGGCACGACCCCAATATGACACCCCTGCCATCAGCAATCAAGAAACTGTGATTCGTTCAAGGATGCCGTTGTTTAGGGTCCCTTCTCTTGCCTTTTGATCCACTTGCATGTCGGATCTCCTCGAAAGTATTCTAATCAGTGGTTTCCTCAAATTAAGTTTGGAGCTAGAAAGGATCCCGTCTCCTTCTAGCTCGAAATAGTTGCCTTGTTTGGTGTGTGTCTGAGTTTGTGATTTTACAAACACCCCTCGATCGGGACATGTATTTATTGCAATTCCAGGCATTTGCCTTTTTAAGGATTTTCGTGAGGTTGCGTTTCATTAATGTGCCTTCTGATGAATTGTCTTCTATTTTTATACAGTAGTTTACCTGTCTTTGTGATATTGTTTTTATTGTTATATAGGGGGGGGGGACAGGTTAACCCATGGCGATATATTTTTTACTGTGCAATTATATTTTGTTGTATTTGGAGCTACATCGTGTGTAGTTAGTTGGCCTCAACGTTCTCTGTTGTTGCTATCTCTTGGTAAGATGTGCTATTGTCCTCCTCGATATAGTACTGCCTCTGTATACTCGGGATTGCAGGCCTGAGAAATAGGGTCCTCGCCTCCAACTATCTTTTGGGGGCGCTCTGAACCTCAGCTGGCGAGATGCAATCAAAGCAAATCGAATCGAGGCATTCGTGTGGGGGATTCAAAATTTAAAGCGGAATAGCAACGAGGCCTTGCCACGCAGTGTTAGTGAGGGGAGCTGTATATAAAGAAAGTGATAGAAGGTATATATCCGCATGGCCTCCTGCAGGCATTGGAACTCGGAAGGTGCACAACTGCAGAAACTGGGGCCGGAAGGCCGCGCCGTTTTTTAGTGGCGGGAATGTGATAGCTTTAGGGAGTGGAGCGTCGTTCATATCATTAGTGTCTTGTTTCAGTTCGCTTTTCAGCACCCATCAGTAGCGCTCCATTCAGCAGAATTTCATTTCTAGTTGTTTTGTATTTTGACAATATGGTATAAAGGAGTAGTTGTTGAATAGCGTTGATGTGCATCCACCTCTCTTTGTCGAGGGGTGGTTGTTGATGAAGAATTAGAGGACACCACAAGGACCTCCTCCACTTGACGATCTAGTTGATTCCTTTGTACGTGCTTGTTGCTGGAAGTTTATTCCATAGCCCGGTAATGAGGATTGAAAAGGTTTGTACTTCTTATCCCCCAAAGCCTTTTTTACCATTCTTGTTCTTTCTGTTTATTCGCTTTTATCTCTTTTCTTTCTCTTCCCTTATTCAGCAGTAAATGCTAATACTCTCGTTGGTTACATGAGTTTTCTTTCTTAATTAAGATCCGTACGAAAGGAGTTTTAAAATGAGGGCGAGTGCTTTGCCCGGATGTGTGCCCATCACCGGGATTCTCATATCGCCGCTCTGATCCATCCATTTAACACCACCTCGGGCCACTTTCAGATACACAACCCCGTTCAGACCATAAACATCTCTTACCAGTCCTTCCTCACTCTTATCTACCATTTACACTCCAAGCATCCCTCTCAAGGTGTCCATTGGCATCTCTCTCACTCCTGATCTTTCCTTCTTGCATTCCAGCGTCTCTCCCATACGTGTTGCCACTAGCATACTCTCGTGCAGCTTCATCGCACATTCTACACTCAAACACCTTGGCATTCACTAATGCGCCAATCCTCCACAGACACTACCATCTTTTACAATGCGTCCTAGATTCTTAAAACCTGGCACTTTTTCAAGGGTAACACCACCTTAGACTCTTTCTCACACACGGTTAAATGCCAACTCTCTCTCTCACTCTCAGCTACCAACACCAGCTTATCAGCATATTAACCTATAACCCATCACATATCAATTTCCTTCATTCTCATACGTACATCTCTCACTACTCGATTCTTGAAGATGTTAAACTGTCATGACGGCATCACACAACCTTGTCTTTCACCCCATGTATGTCAACCCACTCATTCCGTCTATCTTTCACCCTAACGTACGCTTTACTTCCAACCCAAATATTCTTCCCACCATAAATAGGTTGCCACTCACCCCACACATTCTTAACATCTGCCATAATGCTTCTCTATTTACATCCTCATGAGCTTTCTCCAGATCCTTGTACCCACGTTACATTTCTTTTTCCTTCTTTTCTCAACACTCGCCTTTAATAATCTCTTCTTCCTCTCTGCCACTACATTCTCCCCCTGATATAACCGCGCATTCGTTCTTCTCCCACTTGACAGTGAAAGGCTTAGCAGACTATGACGCGCATGCGTCAATCGGCGATCAAAACTACTGCCACAGAAACTCATCTGGCAGAGGCTTATCATAACTTCTTTTGTAATTAATTTCTAACCATTTTTCTTTTCATAAGCTGTAGGGGCTTGAACGGTCGTATAAATTTTCATTTTTAATTATATGCGACCTTTATTTAAAATTTAATCAATCCTAATCCGCTGGCTGCTGATGGTTTTGAAATCTGAGAATCCATAGGTTGGTTCCTTATCAAAAATATCGCTATTTGGGCGAGACTACATTTTCTGTTATCAAGGAACTTTTTTTTTTCTGTTTATTTTATTTTGTTTTTGTTTTTTACCCCGAGTTTTAGATTCGATTTTAGACCTCATTAAGTGTGAGTTTGTTAATCAAGAGTCTATAGAGTAATTTATTCATATCTTCTCTGATGCAAATCTATTTTATATTTTTTTAAATGTGTCAAAGTTAATTGTAAATTGTTTCCAAATAATCTACGTGTGACTTACAGTAGTTTTATTGATTAATCCTTGTACTCACTATGCTATAGGGGTAGGGGGAGAAGTCTTCAGCAGGGACTCCGAGTATTCATTTAATTTTGTTTTTCTTCACTGGGTTGGGTTGGGGTCATTGGTGCTGGGGAAGAGGAGGGACTTTCTGATGGCTAATAAGTCCAATTCTTGCGCTGAAAAGCCTCATGCATTAGTCGCATTGGATTGTAGGTGCTGGTTGGGATTGTGTTGCCATGTGCGATGAACACCAAGGGCATAAAGAAGAAAACCGCCAGGTATCATGATTACCACGGTTGCAAACGGCTGTGAAGGAAAGGGAGCCATAGTGTGAAAGTGGGCGGGCGCATAGTTAAGGAACTGGCCAGAGCAAGCTACCCTCCAAAGGCACTCCTGCCAAAAGTGTTGGCAGGAGTGAAAAAAATGAGATAGATTGGGCTCAGGGGAAATGAAAGAGGTGCCACAGTGATCCCGAGCGAAAACAATGTTGGGGTATCCTGTCAAAGCGAAGGAATGCCTTCACGGATCGAAAGACACTTGTGTGATGGGGAAGTGACGTTGCATTTCGCGCTGAGGCTCACGACGGTATAAGGTAAAAGCTCGTGTGCCTAACGAAGGCACCGGTTAAAAACTGTGTCAAGGCGATGTACCCCGTAAAGGGCACGGCGATTTGCTTTATTGAGCGCCGTGTTGACGAAGCTCAGCGCCCTGTCCGGCCCCAGCTCAGCCTCTTCTTTTTGACACCCTGTGTTTTTACCCTACTTCCTCAGTTTCTCTCCAACCTCCCACAACTTTCTCTGGTTGCCCTCTAATTTCAAAGCATAGGCGCCGACCAGCTTCCTCTCACCCAACTATCCCGAATCGGGGCTGAAGGGTGAAGGGACAACGTTCCCTCAACCATGAACTCCGGTCTGTGGTGGTGGGTTTTTGAACAACCTGCTCTATCCCCACCCACAACTTCCTCACATACCCTTTCATTCGTCTTTCACTGGCTATCAATTCTACGCCATGCCGATGGGCTGCCAGGTCACTAGACGGGATGAGTAGCCTCAAATGGCGGCAGCTGGTTTTGCTGGCCCTGTGTTCACACTTTGCAGAGCGGCTACTGCGTGGGATGATTAGCGTATTCATCCCGTGCTCAAAATAAGGCCACCATCGACGATGATGTAAATAAAAAAAAAACTCACCCCTTTCCCTTTACCAGCGTCGTAGCCATCCTTGGGTAGCGCCAAAGTACAAAACTATGCCACCCCCTGTACTTCCACAGGGGACGCTCCAAAACTAACAGGAAAGGAGGCTTACTCGATAGGGCCAACCACCTTAAGGGAGCAAGGTATGGCAGGACCCGTCGGCCTCTGTCCACTAATGTTTTCTCGGTAAAGGATTGCCTTCACTGTGCCGCCCTCTGCTCTCTTTGATTCTTGGTTCTTCTAATGTCCGTTTCTCTTGCCTTTAAAAAACTCCGCTTTCGTGTCTCATTTGCTCACTCTCGTCCAAGTCTTCTTTCTCTTGTACTATATGTATTTATAGTCAGCTACACCAGGTTTCTGCATCTTTCTTTCTGTCTTAAAATTTATTTGAAAGACAGAAAATATAAATGGCGATGCCCTGTGGTGGTTGTATTATCACCCGCAGAACCTGTATTTGCTCTTTTAAAAAAAAATATATATATATATATATATATATATATATATATATATATCGTAAAATGGACTCCCGACGATATACCATATATAACTATTCGTTGAGGGAACTTCTTTAATTATCTTAAGAGTGCGTTAATGTCTGGCGGGCCGATATAATGTATCTTCGATATGCTTAAGAAGTGGAACTGAGCTCAAGGATAATAATATTGCTATCATTAATAAAATAGAGTTTTATTAATAATAACTATCAACAAACACAAGACGGAAAATATTGACATAAACAGAGAATGGAAAGGGTCGTGGGGGCTCGGGCTAATCCGAGGGGGAAGCCTTGAGGACTTGGCGTCACGAAAGGCTCAAACCTTTGGCACTCAAGGGATATTGTCCTCCTTCTGGACAAGTGATGGTGAATCTCGAGGTCGAGGTCCTTTAGGATTTAAAAAGGTAAAACAAATATAGAGTTAAAGAGATGGGGTTGTTCGCTAAACCATTTAAAGCACAGGATAGAATTGACAAAAGGGTTAAGTACTCAAAGGTGACGTTTGGCTTACGTAACTTTATACTAGTGGTGCAGTGGAAGGCGACGTGAAGGAATTTTCGGTCCGCTGGCGAGTTCCAGCCGAAGGGGGGGAATAAGATGATCCTGACGTGGCGTCTTGGGAATGAGAACCGTTTCTCGACGAACCGCTTGAAGAACAATGGCTGTTCTACGTTGTTCTCTTCCGAACCACAGGAGGGGGGGTGAGAACCGTCTCTTGTCTACGGGCTCAAGAACAATGGCTGTTCTAATGTTGTTCTCTTCTTGGACAACAAGGGGCAAGGGTGAGAACCGTTTCTTGGCGAACGGATTCAAAAGAACAGTGGCTGTTCTACGTTGTTCTCCTCTGAACAACAGGGGGGGGGGCTGAGAACCGTCTCTTGTATACGGGCTCAAGAACAATGGCTGTTCTAATGCTGTTCTCCTCTGAACAACAAGGGGGAAGGGTGAGAACCGTTTCTTGGTGAAGGACTCAAAAGAACAATGGCTGTTCTAACGTTGTTTTCTATCTGAACAACGACGGGGAAGCCTTGAGGACTTGGCGTCACGAAAGGCTCGAACCTTTGGCACTCAAGGAATATTGTCCTCCTTCTGGTGATTCTCCAGGTCGAGGTCCCTTGGCGCACAAAGGGAGAGAGGGTCGTGGTGATGTTTCGCGACGAAAATCTGGATCTCCAATCTCTGATCTTAGTGGTAAAGTTTCCATCTAAATAGTCGAGACTCTCCCTTGGCGTGGGGGGACAATGGAGTGGGAGCTTCGAGGGAATGCACAGCCGAGGCTGGGAACAATGCCTTATCTGCCCATAAGCCTAACTCAATCTGGCGAGGTCGGCGTATGGGGGCGAACGGGGGGACGATAACCTCCTTGTTTAAACATGGACATCCGGTGGCTGTGATAAGGCGCCAAGCTTCGAAGCGAAGATGCACGTGGGAGCATCGTGGTTTTAAATAATATGTGATAGGGGTTGAAATTAACGCGTTTTCAACCCGTTCTATCACACCCCTCCATTCCGGGGGAAGTTGTCACTTCGAAAAAAAAAGAGAAGGGACAACGATAGAGCTCCGTTGTGGGGAACTCATTTTCTTGTACTAACCGTACCTTCATGCACCTAACTAGTATTACCTCAATACATATGATTATTTTGATCTTTTGATTATAAGGGAAAATAACCTTTAATACAAACTTAATAAAAAAAAGGTATGGAACAATGAAATGATATAAATATAGTACATATGGGACAAAATAATTTATACGTAAATTAATGGGTACAAATATATATACATACAAAAAAAATAGACATTGAGCGTTGCAAAATTCAGACATATACATTAATTAATTGTATTACAAGAGAATCTTAATTTAAGTCGTACAAGACGGTATATACATACCTGGAGATATTAATCCTATGAATACAATTACTCTACGCTATTCGGTAACGCATTCCTACTGAGTGCGTCAGCAACCTGGTTATCGGAACCTTTTATATAATTTATTTTAAATTGATACTCTTGCAAGAGTAAACTTCAGCGCATGATGCGGCCGTTGGAGTGTCGCACATTCCTAATATAGTCTAACGGACGGTGGTCGGTTCCTATCTGAAATTCTTTACCTATCAAGTACATCTTCAATTTGTCTATGACCCAGATAATTGATAGAGCTTCCTTTTCTATAGTGGCATATCTCTCTTCGCGTGGTAATAATTGACGACTAGCATATACAACTGGATGACTCGTTCCGTCATCCTCGTATTGAAGGAGTACACCTCCAATCCCCTCGTTGGACGCGTCGGTCTTAATCCCAACGGATTTTTCCGGGTTGGGCAACTTTAAAATGGGGGCAGAAATAAACTTACTCTTGAGCTGATTAAAATGGGAAACAGCGACATCATTCCAACGTAAACGATCGGAGAAATTCCTTTTTTGAAGGGGGCTGAGGGGGGCCGAAATTGCAGCAAAATTCGGAACAAATCGCTGATAGTGAGAAGCTGATCCTAGGAACGATCTTAATTGCTTCTTTGTAATCGGGAGGGGCATGTCGGCGATTGCCTTAATCTTGTTCTCTTAAGGACCCAACTGGCTTTGTCCTATTTTGAAACCCAAATATTTTTTGGTTTCGTGGGCAAAATGGCATTTGCGGGGGCCAATGGTGAGGCCATTTTCGCGCAGTCGCTCGAAAAGAGCTAATAGGGTGGTTAAATGGTGACTCCATTTAAATAGTTCTTGTAGCTGACTCTTTTGATGTGGTGTCAGCTGCGCGTCAATATCCAGGTCAGAGGGTTCCAAAGACTCGCCTGGTAGGGAAGGAGGAGGGTAATCGGCATCAGGTTGGGTGCACACTATCTGTATTACATTAAGGGACTCCGCGGGGTGATCTTCTTCAAGCGCCGATGTTTCGTCCAGTTCTACGAAGGTATCTTCATGGGCGCGTTGGGGGTTCTTTTTTTCTTGGGGTCCACGGACAGTCTCCGTGTCCTTGTCTTGGGCCTTATCACCTAAGGGTGTTAGTGATTCACACTCCTTTTGTTCCGTCCTAAAGTCCTGGTTAAGGGTTTCCGAGAAATCGGACGGTATCGGGGTTCTGATTGGGACGGGCTCCTGGGCTTTTTTCTTATCTCGGCTTCGAGGAAGGGCGGCATGAGACACAGGGTCGAAACTTACTTGGGGGCTCTTTCCTATAAGCACGGAACAGAATTGTATGGGTGCTGAAATGACTTCAGCCCAGCCATCATAATATTGACACTGCAGGTAACATCTAACGACGGGGAATTGGTTCGCCCGCCCAAGGTAGTCATGTACCACCGCAAATTTTTCGTGGTTAGGGTCCACTGGGGGAAGGAGTTCGTCGGACACGATGAAACACGTACATCCTGTGTCCCTGACGAGAGTCGATACTCGACAGCCGTTCACGCTGCCCTCCTCAAATTTCAAAGTTCCCGATGAACTTTTAAAAAAAATAAAAAAATTTACCTGGTGGCCTGACGGGGGGGGGGGAGAAGTTTCTGCTTGGGTCTGCACCACCGGGGAAGCCGGGGTTGCATTAATCTGGTGAACTTGGTGGGCTGGTCCGCTTTTAAGCCTAGAATTTTGGGGGCAATTCCAGCTCATGTGGTTTTCTACACCACAGGTGAAGCATATGATTGGTCGCTTCGGGAAGAGAGATGGAGGAGAAATCTTAACGGGAGGTTTGGAGTCCCGTTGTTGGTTTTGGGGAAAGAAGTTTTGGGGTTTTACGGGGCTCGGAAACTTCGTCGGCTTTCCTGTGAAGGGGCGCGAATCCTTCCTTCTTTCCTTGTAGGGGGATTGGTGAGAAGTTCGATTCTCCTTTGGATATAAATTATGGCTTGCGGCATAGACATCCGCTTCTTCGGTACATTCTTTAAAGGTCTGGCACCGACGATCCTTGACGAACGCGCGGATCTCCATCGGGAAAGACGCCAAAAATTGATCTCGCAACACGAAGTCTGTTAAGGACTCGTAGGTCGGATCAACCTTGGAGGATTCTAACCAAAATTTAAAATTCATCTGAAGAATGTATCCGAATTGACGGAACGTCTGTCCGGGTTTAATACGACCTCCTCGAAATTCTTCGCGGTAGAAATCGGGAGTCATATTATGAGCGGGCAATAACTCAGCTTTTAAGGTGCTGTAGTTAATTGTACACTCAGATGGTAAAGATATAAAAATTTCGCGCAATTTGCAATTTAACAGGGGAAGTAATCTGGCTACACCTTCAGCCTCCAGATCCATGTTATTGATTTCAAGGATCTTTTCGAAGTGGGCTGAAAATGCTCCGAAATCCTCTCCATCCTTGAAATTGGGGAGCTTTAGTGAGAGATTGGGGGGGGGCTTCGGAACGGGAACTGGCGGACTGTATCTCTGCTTAAACACGAGCTAATTCAATCTGATGGTGAAGCTCAGCTTGTCTTATCCGTTCCTCTCTTTCTCTTTCTTCTCGTTGAAATTCTCTTTCTCTTTCTTTCTCTTCTCGTTGGATTTCTCTTTCTTCTCGTTGGATTTCTATTCCGCCCGCTGAGTCCTCACTGAAAAGACGTGTTATCTCTGTGCTCCTGCTTAATTCATCTGTGCCCATAAATTTCGTTTTCTGAGTAACTTAAAAATTATAGATACTTCCTGCGCTCATATAATATTAGTCGCTGTATTAAAAAGATTGGCCGTCTTATTCGCTGTGTTAATTTTATTTATCTTCATACGTATTCTAGAAATCGACAATGCCCGTGATCAAATTTGAATGTTCTAGTTGTGGGGCTTCCTTTAATAAGGAAATTTACGTTCCTTCTAACATGGAACAAACCAGAATTTGCCGATTTTGTATGTTAAACGATGCATTGGAGCGTAAGTTTGCTAACGCTATTAGCGAAATTAAATTAGAATTAAATTCCGTCGCGAGGGACGTTATATCGACCAACCGTAAAGTCGACGAATTAAGTTCCAGTCTAAATTCTACCATTCATGACATGCGTGGGAGGGAAAATAGAAATCGCGAAAACCGGCCTACTCGTATGAATCATCAGGCAATTGTTGACCAGCAACAAAGGATTTTGAACTCATTTGGACCCCAGGATTCACAATATAGACCCCAAGATTCGCAATTTAGGCCAGTTAGAAATGGGGCTAGACCATCGAGGGAACAACATTTCACATTACCATGCTCGAACCCCTTCGCATTGCTAACTCCTATCGAAGGGGAAGAAGAAACTGTACTAATTGGGGATTCTCTAATTAAAAACCAAGAGCCGGAATTCACAGCGCGAAACCCGTCAAAACGTAAACGATATTGCTTTCCTGGTGGCCGCATAGATAAAGTAGTTAGTGAAATTGAAAAATTGGACCAAACACGTGACGGGCGTACGATCCTCACGCTCGTAGGGGGGAATGATGTGCACAGATACGACAGCACCCCTGAAGGAATTGTAAACCGCGCTAAGACTCTGATTCATACTGCGAAAGTTAAAGCGGATAACGTAGGAATAATTGGCATTTTACCCCGACTAAAATCCACGTTGCGTCTGCAGTCCCGTGCTATATATACAAACGAGTGCCTTAAGCGCTTGTGTCGCGATACTGGAGTTAGCTTCTTTAACGTTTGGGATAAATTCCAAGACCAACCATTACTTTATCAAACGGACGGAATTCATTTAAGCGATGTGGGAAACAGTCGGCTGGGTAGGATTTTAGACCAGTCAGTACGTAGCATATTAAGTAGGAGAGTTGCGGGGCCACGTGATGCCCATGCGCCAGACCGTTCCTCGCTTGAAGGGGAAATGAGTATTGGGGAGCAGGGAAACGGAACAGATTCGCGTGTGATAGAGGAGTCCACCTAAAGCGCAAATTGAAATGTATATATTCAAATGTTCGTAGCTTAAAAAATAAACTTGCCGAAATAAAAGCCGTGATTCTAGAGGGAGACTACGATCTCGTATTCTTAAGTGAGACTTGGATAGATACACATTCGGGGATCAGTGTTTGCGAATTTGATATACCAGGTTATAAAATTCATTATACAAATAGACAAACTGGTAGAGGAGGGGGCGTATTAGTGTATATGAAAGATGACTTAAACGCTATAACGATCGACTCGTCTACGGCAGATATGAGAAGTGAGGCCTTATTAATCCAATTATGTTGTAATGCAAAATATAAAATTAATTTAGCCGTCATATATCGCCCTCCATCGCAAATAGAAAGAGAAGATGCTGCACTCTTTGATATGCTTTCATCTTGGGTTAGAAAAGGAACCACATTAGTCTGCGGCGATTTTAACTATCCAAACGTTAATTATAGTAACCTAACGTCAGATAAAGCTGGGGAGAGACTGCTAAACTTTATTCTGGAGAATTTTCTCGTTCAAAAAGTGGAGGAACCAACTCGTGATAATAATATCCTCGATTTAATCATGGCGACTGACGAGTCACTGGTAGAAAATGTTTGTGTAGGAGAGCATTTAGCCTCGAGTGACCATAATGCGATTAGATTCGTAGTGAACACGTGTGTAGATGTAAAAATTAGTACACAACTCATGCCACGTTTTGGTAGCTGTGATTTTGATACTTTTCGCGAAAGGATTAAGGATGTAGACTGGGGAATGCGCTTCGAGAATAGGTCGGTAGGAGAAATGTACACTGAGCTTCGGCGTACACTCCTTAGTGTAAATTTCGACTTAGTAAAGTATGTGCGCCGTAAGAGCGGGAAGTCGATGAGAGCGCCGTGGGTTAGCCCACTAATATTAAGCTTAATTAAGGACCGAAATATAAAATTTCAAATACATAAGAACAACGAGTCATTTATAAGTCGGCAAAATTACATAGATTCTCGAAGAGAAGTTAAACGGGCGGTTAGAGATGCGAAGCGGAAATACGAAATAAATCTGGCGAAGGATTCAAAGAAGGAACCGAAACGGTTTTACGGCTATGTAAACAGTAGGAAACCCTTAAAAGGTTCAATAGGGCCGATTAAAGACAAAGATGGTCGTTTGACGGAAATTCCGGCGGAAATGTCTAAAATTTTAAATGAACATTTCACAAGCGTCTTTACTATTGAAGATTCGTCCCAATTAGGATCGTTAGTTGAAGAAGTAGATAATAGTGATATTTGCATATCCGATATAACGGTTAATGAAGTGGAAATTCTTAAATATATTAACCTGATGAAAAAGTCGAAATCACCCGGGCCCGATGGCGTTTACCCCACCCATTTAAAGGAACTTAAGAATGAGCTTGCGAAGCCGTTGCGTGCAATTTTCAATCGCTCATTAGAAGATGGCGTAGTCCCTGTAGACTTCAAGCGTGCAAACGTTACACCAATATTTAAGAATGGGAATAGATACGAAGCAACGAATTTTCGTCCTATTAGTCTAACTTCGGTAGTTGGAAAGCTTTTAGAATCGGTAATTAGAGATAGAATAGTGTGCCACCTCGAGCTAAATAATCTGATTAAAGATTCCCAACATGGGTTTAGGCGGGCGAGATCGTGCTTGACAAATTTGCTCGAATTCTTCCATAAAATGATTTGCGTTTACGACGAAAGCAAAGCTGTAGATGTAATCTATCTAGACTTTAAAAAGGCGTTTGACACCGTTCCGCACGAGAGATTATTAATGAAAGTTAAAGCAATCGGTGTGAAGGGTAAGATATTAAATTGGATTAGAAATTGGCTGAAGGATCGTTCGCAGCGAGTAGTTATAAATGGTGAATGTTCTGATTGGGTCAACGTCTGTAGTGGAGTGCCACAAGGCTCCGTTCTTGGCCCATTATTGTTTATAATATATATAAACGATTTGGATAATGGCGTATTTAGTACGATTTCGAAATTTGCTGACGACACGAAGCTGGGCAACCGTGCCTATGTAAGATCGGATGTAGAAAAATTACAAAAGGACCTAAACTTGATTGTCAGATGGGCGGATAAGTGGCAAATGCAGTTTAATTTAAGTAAATGTAAGGTGATGCATTTGGGTTGCCATAATTTGAGGGTAGAGTATACGATGAAAGGCCAGGTCCTCGACGTAGTTAAACTAGAAAAAGACCTGGGAGTTTTAGTCTCGGATGACTTCAAAGTCACGAAACAATGCGCGGATGCATGTAAAAAAGCAAATCGTGTGCTGGGTTATATCGCGCGTAATTTCACGTTCAAATCCAAAGAGATAATTTTACCATTGTATAAATCACTTGTGCGTCCACTGCTCGAATATGCGGTTCAATTTTGGGCTCCATACTTAAACAAAGATATCGCGCAATTAGAAAGAGTGCAGCGTAGGGCTACAAAATTAATTCCCGAGCTGAGAAACAGGCCCTATGAGGAAAGACTGAGGGCATTAGATTTGCCATCTCTCGAAGGCAGAAGATTACGTGGCCAGCTAATAGAAGTATTTAAAATATTGAAAGGATTTTCAAACGTTGATTATAGGAATTTGTTCGAATTCGATCATAGGGGAAATACTCGGCAACACGGATTAAAATTAGTGAACAAGCGATTTAACACTAGTATAGCCCAAAACTATTTTACGTTTAAAATTACTCAAATTTGGAATAGGCTACCCACACACGTAGTGGATAGTAGGTCGGTAAATATGTTTAAAAACCGTCTCGACGCGCACTTAAATAGTATAAATATAACGTAGTCTGAGCACAGTAAATGATAACGTCTTTGCAAAAGGAGTTTGGAGCGGAGGAACAACGAGAGTAAAAATGATGACTAAAAATGATGCCAGCGATTTCTCTTGCATGTGTAGTTTAGATATCCATTTTCTTTTCCGCCTATCCTATAACTAGATTTTCACCACTAGCAGTCGAGGACTGCGGAAGTTGAGAAGAAAAACTTTCTATCACCCCCCCTACGTTGAAGTAGTTAATATGCATGACATTGTACACATGTAGATAAGTGTGTACAGTAGATTATATATTTAAAAAAAAAAAAAAATAAATAAATAAAAAAAATATAGCATGTTAGAGATACACTCGTAGATAAGTGTGTATCGTAGTTTCGGATGTAGTGTAGCGGACTAGCCTCGAGCGGACCTTAGGGTCTTTGCTGGTCCTAGATTCTGTAGTTCTGTAGTTCTGTAGTTCCTCTTTTCTTCGCTCCTCTTGAACATACTCAATTAGTTCTTTTCCGGAGAGTCCCAAGGATTCTCCTTGCGCTTTAAAGATTTCGAACTGAGTCATCTTTGCACTTGGAGGCGCACTAGTCAACCAACTAAAATTCTTTGCAACAAGAATTATGCCTCTATAGAATTAGCCTACCTAAATATGGGCACTGACCTATTCGTACTTGGTTTCTCAAACTAAATAACCACTGACTAAAATCACAAAAAAAAACACAAACAAATTATTATAACAGTTCCTTGAGCTACTCCAGCTTCTTAAGTTTCAAAAAAGGGGATAGAAATCGTTAAAACAAAAGGGAACTACTATATTCTATTCTTATAACGAATAACACTATGCTTTACTCGACTGAGACCAGTGTTTGCAATGATATAGCGCTAAACCCCACACCTGAAACCAAATTTAAATAGTATATATATATATATATATATATATATATATATATATATATATATATATATATATATATATATATATATATATATATATATATGCCGTAGAATGGACTCCCGACGATATACCATATATAACTATTCGTTGAGGGAACTTCTTTAATTATCTTAAGAGTGCGTTAATGTCTGGCGGGCCGATATTATGTATCTTCGATATGCTTAAGAAGTGGAACTGAGCTCAAGGATAATAATATTGCTATCATTAATAAAATAGACTTTTATTAATAATAACTATCAACAAACACAATACGGAAAATATTGACATAAGAGAATGGAAAGGGTCGTGGGGGCTCGGGCTAATCCGAGGATTAAAGGATTTAAAAAGGTAAAACAAATATAGAGTTAACGAGATGGGGTGGTTCGCTAAACCATTTAAAGCACAGGATAGAATTGACAAAAGGGTTAAGTACTCAAAGGTGACGTTTGGCTTACGTAACTTTATACTAGTGGTGCAGTGGAAGGCGACGTAAAGGAATTTTCGGTCCGCTGGCGAGTTCCAACCGAAGGGATGGGGGGGTGATAATAGGATCCTGACGTGGCGTCTTGAGAATGAGAACCGTTTCACGACGAACGGCTTGAAGAACAATGGCTGTTCTACGTTGTTCTCTTCCAAACAACAGGGGGGGGTGAGAACCGTCTCTTGTCTACGGGCTCAAGAACAATGGCTGTTCTAATGTTGTTCTCTTCTTGAACAACAAGGGGGAAGGGTGAGAACCGTTTCTTGGCGAACGGATTCAAAAGAACAATGGCTGTTCTACGTTGTTCTCCTCTGAACAACAAGGGGGGGGGGGGGGGTGAGAACCGTCTCTTGTCTACGGGCTCAAGAACAATAACTGTTCTAATGTTGTTCAACTCTGAACAACAAGGGGGAAGGGTGAGAACCGTTTCTTGGCGGAGGGCTCAATAGAACAATCGCTGTTCTAACGTTGTTCCCTATCTGAACAACGACGGGGAAGCCTTGAGGACTTGGCGTCACGAAAGGCTCGAACCTTTGGCACTCAAGGAATATTGTCCTCCTTCTGGTGATTCTCCAGGTCGAGGTCCCTTGGCGCACAAAGGGAGAGAGGGTCGTGGTGATGTTTCGCGACGAAAATCTGGATCTCCAATCTCTGATCTTAGTGGTAAAGTTTCCATCTAAATAGTCGAGACACTCCCTTGGCGTGGGGGGGACAATGGAGTGGGAGCTTCGAGGGAATGCACAGCCGAGGCTGGGAACAATGCCTTATCTGCCCATAAGCCTAACTCAATCTGGCGAGGTTGGCGTATGGGGGCGAACGCGGGGACGATAACCTCCTTGTTTAAACATGAACATCCGGTGGCTGTGATAAGGCGCCAAGCTTCGAAGCGAAGATGCACGTGGGAGCATCGTGGTTTTAAATAATATGTGATAGGGGTTGAAATTAACGCGTTTTCAACCCGTTCTATCACAATATATATATATATATATATATATATATATATATATATATATATATATATATATATATATATATATATATATATAAGAGAGAGAGAATATATTAGTTAACCACAATATTTGAATCAAGATTTATTTATAACCACAGAACTAGTTTCGGCAAAGTTATAATTGCCATTTTCAACTAAGTAATCAAAAAAGCCAAGCAAGGAGCCTAGTATATATAACGCGAACAAAATACTAGACAAAATCAAAACACAGGAAACAAACTGGAAAAACATAAGTATTTGGGTGGACTGAGGGGAAGTTAATAATTTTCGAGAGCAATTTCTTCCGGGGATTAATAAATACGATTGACGACTTTATTCGATATATATTTGTTGAATTTGTATTGTCCTTCGGATTAATTGAAATTATTGACTTTGTTAATGATGTTAGATTCTGCAATTCTCCTCTCAATATAATTGTTTGATTGATAAGTGATTTTTGCTTGGTTTTTCTTGCCCCAGTGTTGCTCGAAGTAGTCCGGTGCGTAGAAATGAGTTCAAATTATTCTTCCCTCCGAGTCACGCAGAGTTCGATGATTTTGGTGATCCTAGAAGTAGCTCTGTGAGATAATGTTCGTACGTATAACTTGATTTACTGTGTCGAGCGGCAAAGCAGCACAAAACCGTGGCTGCTTAGGTGAAGACGGGAGGCTCGCTGGTCGTGCAATTCGCTCCAGTCTCTCGAATGGTAAGGCAGCCTAAGTCCATGATTTTCGCCATCCCGTAACGGCTACTTCTCAAAGTCAACAGAAATAAAAAGAAGAACAAGATAAATTAACAACAAAAACAATAAACATAGATAAAAAAGAGGCAAAGGGCTCAAGGTAAAATTTAAATTAAAATATACAACAAAGTTAAAAAGTTCAAATAAAAGAGGCAAAATGCCCATATGAAAGTAAAAAAAGAAAAAAAAGTTAGCAAAATTACTACTTAAAAGGCTTGCAAGCCACGGCAGAGCAACTTACAAAAGGAATAAACAAAGTTATTAACCAATGGAAGAACCTGACCGTCATAGACGCTCAGCACAATTATTGACGGAGAATACAAAAACAAAACAAACTATAGCGTACGAGAAGTGCAGGCGAGCGGCTTAAAAGCTTCGTTTGAATGAGTCTTTTTGAGACTCGGGATGGCCAAGTGGATTCGTCGCTGGCTAAAAGTAGTCCAGTGACGCGGGAAGCTGTTCGCAACTAGCCAACGCTATTATTTTTTCTTTGCCCCTTTTCCTACTCCCCTCTATCTACACAAACAATAAAAAGATAGCAATGCTAGTGATGCCCTCAACACCAGGGCAACCTAGAAAACTACATCACACCTATATAACCTACCACACATTTCATCATTTTCATTAAAGAAAGGAAAATAAAGAACCAGGCTTCGAGGAACACTCTGATTTTTTTGGTTTTTGATCGTCCAAATATTCTTGTTTCTTTCCCACTTCATTCGGTGTTCCTAGTTTCGTTGGTGCGACGCAATTGCTGAGAGAGGATCGTCTCTCCCAATGGCTCTCTTTACGATTAGAAGGGAATAAAATTCAAGCAACTCAGGAAATTGGAAGAATCGTACCTCGCCATAGAGGTAGAAATGAGCCTGGGGAAAATGGTTGTTGCCACGGGATATCAACCCCCGAGGCGCGACTATTTGCCTAATCAAACCATCACGAGTATATTAGGGCGAAGGGTCCCTACGATATTAATGCGGGACCTGAACTCACGTTGTGCCGAGTCCAGGTATAGGCAGATGCTTGAATACTCTCCTGGATATAAATATCGTTCGGAGACTGGGCCCCGACTTTACGATCTTCATGACGAAAAGGAGCGCCACCATGACCCCTGAAGGGATACTTTGTAGCCACCATATAGGGATTAACCTTAATATCAACGTTAACCCTATACTGGAACCATCCCATACAAGGAAGAATTACGGCCTGGTGAATTGGGATAATTACGAGCGATTGCTAAGAAATTACATCTCAGCGAACCTCGACGAAGCGACGCTCGAGGAAATAGACGAAGAAATGGAGCGGCTAGAGACCCAGATGATCGAGGCTGACAGAGAGTCGATTCCCAAAACTGCATACAGAATGATCTCTTCATATAAATGGACCGATCGTATGAAAGGTTTACACCGTGAGCTGAAAAGATTGTATCAATTGAGCATCACCACGGACACACCCCATGAAACAATGTGCCGTATGAGAAAAATAAAGGAAGAATTAAAAATTCTAATTTACGAACAACAAGAAGAGAAATGGAATGAAGCTATCGAAGAACTAGATAGCGAAGCAACACCGAAGGAATTCTGGGCGAAGATAAAGAGGATGAGAAGAATGCCCCAGAAGAAAAAGATGGAATTAGAAGACGACCAAGGTGAAAATAAATCAGAGGAGAATGAAATAGAGGACATTCTCAGGAAACACTGGGGACAGATTTTCAAAATCAGTAAAGAAGAAAATGAAGACTTTGACATTGATTTTGAAAATCAGATTATAGACGAGCTGAACGAAATCATTGAAAGGGCGCATCCGAACCACCAAGTGAATAGGGAAGAAGGAGGAGAAGAAGAAAGAGCGACGCTAGAACTAGAAAGCGGGCTCTGCTCCTTTAAGCAAAAAATCCAGGCCGGTCAGGTTTGATGAAGTTAAACTTCATCAAAGCACCGAGATGCCTGAGGGAAACTTTACTCAACATCTTTAATGCCTGCCTAAATGTAGGCTACTTTTCAGGCGCATCCAAAACGGCAAAAATGATCTTTATTGCCAAATCTGGAAAGCCCCAGTCGAGGAAGGAGCGTCATCGCCAAATATCTCTTCTGGAAATTGGGGGTATACTCTACGAGAAATCCTGAACAGAAGACTGGTCGAGCACTTGGAGGAGAATTCGCTCTACAACGAACAGCAATACGTCTTCAGAAAGAAAAGAAGCACCGAGATGGCAATAAATTTAATCATGGAGAAGATTGCTCAAGCGAAGAAAAACGAGCTATATCGACATAGTATGCAGGGATGTTTCAAAGGCGTTCAATAAGGTATGGAAAAGGGGATGCAATATAAGATCTTCCAGCTGGGTTTTAGTGCAAAGCTTGAAAAAATCATCTGGGATTATGGCATGGAGAGGTCGGCCTACATCAATATTGGGCGCACGTACCGTCCCACCTTTCCTCTACAGGCATTCATACCTCAAGGCGGGGGTCTCAGTCCAACCTTATGCTTGATATATACAACCGACATCCCAGAGCCAGGCTACCCTACTAGCCTAAACATCAAGTTCGCTGATGACATAAGCCAACTTATAGATAGTGGATACAGGAACGCGCCTTTGCAAGCTCGAATGACTGCCGAGGAAATAAGAAAGGTCTACAAATCAAAATGGAAAATCTGAACTAATGATGAGAAATTCAAGATCGTCCCATTAGGAAGACCGAAAACAGCATATGTGAGAGTGGGGGATACGCGTATCCCTTCATGAACGAGTGAAATGTACTTGGGATGAAGGTCACTACTATCGGGTACAGGAAGCACGTCACAGAATAGATCCAGAGATCAAAATCAGGAGTCAGAAACGTCTATACATTCAGAAGGAATAAAAGTAAACTGAATCTGGCGTTAGTCAGATCCACCGTCATCTATCCGCCAGCATCTCTGTGCAAGGTCTCAGAAACTCCAAAAAAAGAGATGCAGAGAATACAAAACAAGTGTATGTATATCATCACTAATGCACCAATACACGAAGGATGGATAGGAGATCAGCTATGGATGCAGTTAGAGCCGTTGGCGACTGAGGGAGACTCCGGGCTCCGGGGTACCGGTGCATAATGCACTATGAATGGCGCATAGAGAGAGAGAGGAATCTCTCCAGCATCGACAAGTACGCCCTCAATGAGGGACGTGCGAAGGTACCGTTCTCAGATGGAGCCGGTGTGGTGGATTGAGTCCACCTTCCACAATACAAGCTTGGATGCATAAAACTCGCATCTGTATTTAAGCTTCGAACGAACAAGGAATCGATAGAAAATCATCTCAGAAGCCTTATCAGTACCCCAGCTGCTGAATGTCACAGAACGAAGAATGTCCATGGCGCTGGTACACGAGGCCCTAAGGCTGCGAATATGAACCTCTCAGGTTAGGAGTGAGTCGAAAACAAGACCAAGGAAACGGTGCGAATCAACCACCTCCAGTCCAACCTCATTTAGCAACAAGTTCCGGTCAGGGTAGAGCTGCGTCTGGCGGCAGAAGTGCGCCATCTTAGTCTAGACCAATGAAAACCTAAGCACAGCGAGAGTCGCGGTTCAAAAGCATTTTGGAGTCGACGCTCCAAAGTTGACATCTGGGCTGCATCCAAGAGATCGAATGGTCGTCCACGTAGAGCGTAGCGAGAACATCTTCTGGTAGCACTAGGTGATACCGTTGATGCTCATGGCAAAGAGTGTGATACTGAGGACACTCTCCTGCGGGACTCCCTCTTCCTGCTCCTTTGGCTCAGAGAGGCCCCCCCCTCTACCCGCACGTGGAATCGACGATCAGAAAGGAAATAAAGATTGCGAGGCGTCCCTTCGTCCCTATCGTGTGGAGAATCTCCATGATGCCATATCGACCTGTGGTAGCATAGGCCTTATCCAGATCGAATAACATCGTGGCGTGGTGCTGTATACGAAAGAAGGCCTCGCAGACGGCATTTTCAAGTCGAAGCATATCATCCGACATGGAGTGAACTTGTGGTAGCCGCACTGTGTGGAACACCTTGGTATTCGCTGTCCAGACAAAATGGTAGTTTAACATTTACAAATTTCTCCATCAACTTGCACAAGCAGGAGGTTAGAGAGAATGGGCAGAATACGGCCGGGGTTCAGTGATCTCTCCTCGGTTCGCGAAAAGGGAGATTGTCTCTGACCAGCGAACTGACCTTCATCAAAGGAGAGAGGAAGGTAGTCACTCCGGTCCCCTGCAAAGAGAGCCATTCGGAGAGACGATCCTCTGTTAGCAATTGTGTCACACCAACGAAACCAGCAACACCGAATGAAGTGGGAAGAAACAAGAATATTTAGACGATCATCAAACAAGAAAAGCAAAAAATTCCTCTAAGCCTGGTTCTTCAACGAGTCTTGCCTTAGCAGACACATCGATATTACAATCTTCAGATAGCAGAACCATAACGTAGCTTTTATTCTAATCGTGTTTTAATTTATCGTAACTTCAGTGGCGGTTCATAGCTAAAATGAGTGGGGGTGCTGCATCATATTTTTTTTAGCATTTCTTTAATATTGTGTAAAAGGAAATAAACATATAAACAGAAAATTTATAGATAAACTTGATAAAATCATAAACAGAAGAAAATTAAACATTTTTTACTTACTAATAGCCTAGATTGTTACAGTTCTAGATTTATCCATTCATTTAAAGACGAAATCCATTTTTCTTGTTTTAATTTGCGCAAAAAAAGATGAATTATTTTCTTCTTAATCTCTGGAATTAGTCTTTCAGAATTCATAGTGCTCCTTAGAAAGGTTTTTATTTTTTCAGTGTTGAAAAGCAGCGTTTTGTCTCCGATGTAGTCATGGAAATTGTCAAGAGGATTTTTATCAGTTTCGTAATTTCACTAAGAGTATCACCTAGATTATTTTCCAAGATAAATTGCAGCAGCTCAATTAATTGATAAACGAACCCCCAAATATGAATTAAATTCTACACTTTATCACATTCAAGAATATAAATACGTTTTTAAGCACAACACACGCGGAGTAAAAAAGAAACACTACCTTCCACCAGCAGACCAGGGTTGGCACTGCGTGAGCCACAGTGCCCTCTCACCCTAGCGTGCAGTTTCCTATCTCGGACATGTGAGCATGCGCACAACAGCCAAACACCACGTCGCTGGAACTGTGAAGCACGCAGTTCTGCAGTGCCTATACACGACCCACCACTGCTTAACTTAGAATTTGTTATTAGTCTTTATTTATTAAAGCATGCTATGCCTTAATCAAATTTACTTTACTCGATGTGACACGCCCCCAAACCATTGCCATCTTTACTTAATGTATTCACCACCTTGACTAGCTTGACGCTACTTTTCCAGCCGCAGGCCAGCAAAAAATACATGTGTCTTTCCGTACACCGCATCCTCGATGAATTCGCCGCTTGGCTAGCTGATATACCATTTTCATTAAGCTTGGTAAAGCAGTCTCACAGCAAGAATTCAACTCATTCTCGATCGAAGAAAATTTTTACGTATTACTCTCGGAAGGAATCGACACGAGTATATTTACTCGCATACGAGATCCAGAAGGAAGCTGCAGCTCACCTCATTTTCATGTATCGTCTCGATCACCTTTTCCTCTCCCA
Organism: Ceratothoa steindachneri; assembly: GCA_963969495.1. NCBI lineage: Eukaryota > Metazoa > Arthropoda > Malacostraca > Isopoda > Cymothoidae > Ceratothoa > Ceratothoa steindachneri. Next base: position 62,788,615 of record OZ018338.1, on the reverse strand, counting down.
CACCCAAAATCCTCCTATACAAGGGGGTACTAAAAAATACATTTTTAGGCCCGTCATATTTTTCACCATGACTGACTAAATCCCCCATTCCCCCCCCCCCCAGGCCCAATGCCTTAGCTAAAGGACGCTGATATTCGACCTCGTCCCAACTATGTAGAACACTAGCATATGCATAATTGGGGTACGGGAGGAGGAAGGTTTGAAGATTAGACCACTGCCAGATACCCGTACCAGAGGAGCCCCCGTACAATGGGCCGGGTTGCAACCTTTGCAGGGTAGTTTAACTACTCCCCCTGTTAGGGCCCCCCCCCCCAAAGACCACTGAGGGACATACAACCGTCTCAGTGTATGGCAGGTAGCAACCGCGGTTTTTAATTCCCTCGAGGCGGCGGCACCCCCGGCTAGCGATGGTTGATTCCGCGCTATCCAGCAAAAAGTCCGTCACTTTTCACACCCCAAGAGCCCACCCGGGTCCATCCATTCATTCATTCATCACAACATCATATCAGCCATTTTAGCGAGGGCGGGTCTACGGGATAATTGGGGGAAGGGACCCTCATATCACAGGCATGAACTTGGAGAATAGAAGACTGTCACTAAGGACCGAAGCAGGGAAAGTTAAACCAGAAAGAGAATTTCTCATCATAACCTTATATACTGACTTAAAAATCGCGCTCACGAAGCTGATAGAAGTACCAAACGGATACGTTGCACTTTGCCACAAACAAGAAGACATTGAAAGGATGGTGGCAACCGATGGGCTGAAAGCTCTAAGCAAAATAGGCTTAACACCAAAACTGCCAACAACCAAACAACCAAAAACTATCACAAAGGAATGAATGCCTGAAAACCAAGACATAGATAATAAAGAAGACAGAACAAAAAATTTGCAACTAACCAAATAGAAAACACAATCCGAAAAGCAATTAGAAGAGCACAAAAAAAAGAAAAAAAAAGAGATCAGTCAGTATCTTGACAATTTTAATTTTCCATTCTCTCACACACACTAACACTCACCCCCCTATAAAAATATTAAAAAAAAACTCATGCTATATTTTAACTATTTTCCCTTCTTCTCTCACCTAACCGGACCCTCGGAATCAGAATCGCATTGAGGTGCATCGACCAGGGTAGTCGTCGCCGTCCACTTACACTTTCGTAATCACCTGCCCTTCCCTCCCCCCTACACACCAGAGAGATTATTACGATTGAGCCATCACCAAAAATAATAGCTTAAATACCCCCCTCGCCCATGGGCACGCTCTGTGGATGAGACTCTTCACACAGCCTTGATGCAACTATGCATTTCAATTGACAAGACTTAATTGCAGGCCTCGGGGAAAGGAGGTCTAGCCCACTGCGGAACCCGAGGTCAAGAGGCTACCTGGATATGGGCCAGAGTTATGAACTACGGAGGGTACTAACCATGCCCCGCGGGAATTCCGTCCAAGTGGGCGGCACCCTTAGGTCGGGATCGTTGATTCAATCCCTTCCTATTATAGCCTCTGGGCATTCCTATAATAAGAACCTCCTGAGAAACTTAAATATATATATATATATATATATATATATATATATATATATATATATATATATATATATATATATATATCATTTATAATGTATAAAATTCAATTCTTTTGTCATTTAAATAATTCATGCAATCCTTTAACTTGTCAATTTAATCATTTAATTATTTTACTTTAACTGTTAATTTAATCATTCAATTATTTTATTTAGCTTTGTCAATTTAAACTATCAATTAATATACTTCAACTTTTGTAAATTAAACCATTTCATGTTAAACTTAATAATTAATTAATTCATTTATTTTTTGTCAATTCAATCAACGTATACTGTTCCAAACAACATCTCTTAAATTTCACACACAAACAAACAAACACACGTTCCCAGCTCGATCAAAAGAGCACGCTATCCTACTCACTCCACTCGCTGCTTTCTTCGTATAAAGGTCGGTAACCATTCCTTCTACAATTATTCATTTACCTCCAAACAAATCATACTGAGTTAATTCCACTCTCGCATTCTTTGCAAACGACCATATGAGAGTAAGTCCTAATTATATTTGCTTCTCATTGCAGCCCCAATCCAGTCCATTATAGATACTCTAAATTACTACTACATTATTTATTCTACATCAAAGATACTCTAAATTATTCACTACATATTTACTCATAGATACTATATTATTATTTACTCTATTATTCACTCTATATTGTTTCACCATATTATTCACCATATTTACTTAACCTACTTATCTCATTGTACATTCGTTGATTTTATGAATATATCTATATTTTTGTAATTTTCTTTACACACACACACACACACACACACATAACATAACACAATTACACGGATGACAAAAGCCACAAGGGCCCATCAAAGGTCATCCGCCTCCGCCAAAACCCACCCACAAAAAGCACCATCACCAGGGGAAGACAAAATCAAAGCCCCCCACAATATAATATAACAGATGACAAAAGCCACAAAGGCTCATCATAGGTCATCCGAGTCAAACGGCCTCTTTTTTAAGGCACCCACACTCCCAGGAAAACTACATCCAGAGGATTGCATCCAGAAACAAGGGTATCACCAATCAAGGCTTGTCAAGAACTAAATCATGCAGCTATAGATATATACAAACAATATTAATATATACAAAACTTAGGAACCATCACAACCTTCCCTTCCCATAAACTCATCCAACCTACTCTTAAATACATTTAGATTTGGACTACCTACTACCCTCTGCGGCAATTTGTTCCAGAAGTCTACCACTCTATTGGTGAAAAAATATTTTCTTAAATCCAACCTACACCCTTGCTTTTTAATTTTCAAGTGGTGACCTCTAGTCCGATTTCCATAATCTAACTCAAAAAACTTGCTAACATCCAATTTATCTATCCCGGAAAAAATTTTAAAGAGCTCAATCATATCCCCTCTCACACACCTCCTTTCGAACGAGAACATATTTAATACCCTCAGTCTATCTTCATATTCAAGGTACCTCAGGGAAGGAATAATCTTTGTTGCCCTCCGTTGCACTGACTCAAGAAGGTTAATATCGTGTCTAAAATGTGGGGACCATGCCTGTATACAGTACTCTAGATGTGGCCTAACATAAGAGTTATAGAGTTTAAGAATAACCTCCTTACTTTTGTAACTGACATTTCTCTTAATAAAACCCAGCACTCTATTTGCCCTATTTCTTGCTCCAATACACTGCTTAGAAAACCTTAATGACTTATCTATTACACTACTCCTAGATCTTTCTCATCCTCTACTAAGCTCAGCCAATGCCTATCCATTTCATAGTTAAATTCTCTATTATCTTTTCCCATGTTAATAACTTTGCACTTTTCAAGGTTGAAAGTCATTTGCCACTTATGTGCCCAGGATAACAATTTATTTAAGTCCCCCTGCACTTTAAAATTATCGTCCCACCACTCCCACTTACAAAAACCTATGCCACGGCAGACAGTGGTCAGGGGGACAACGGCACAAACACACAGCCACCTCTCCTACCAACCCCCCCACACCACACTTATACTACTACACACCTGGCCACCGTATTTTCTACGGTAGCAAAATACATATCTTGGGGTGCCCCTCACACATATGCCATGGCACTCAACCAGCTTCATGCTGCTAACAGTCTAGGGCAAATTGTCTTCCCGAAGACATTTTTCACCATACTAGACGCACAAAAAAACACACAACCATCGCTCTTTCCTACGTCTACCATACACAAACAACAAACACTTAAGCGCCACAACACACGACCACCGCTCCTACCAACTCCTTCACCCCCTTACCCTCCCTCCCACCAATTCTATCCTCCACCCTGCTCCAGTCCCTATTCTTTTCCCCTGCCCAGTTCTTACTCCTTCCACAGTTCCTACTCCTATTCCTTCCCCAGTTCCTACTCCTAATCCTCCCCCATCTCCTAATCCTACCCCTCCCCAGTTCCTACTCTTACCCCCTACCCAGTTCCTACTCCCTTCCGGGACAACCCACCCCCTCTACTACACCTCCTCTCATGATCGAGGTCCCATAGACCGGTCCTGGCTCCTCTACCATAATTCACATCCCTTTCTATAACACTAACGATACACCTTGCACCTACTTCTACCTCATGTTATCTCCGGAGATCGACCTCACTCCCACTTTATAAGGCCCTCCTCATCATCACTTCTCTCCTTCTCCTCTGTCAGCTCTAACTCCCTCTCCATCACCCCACACAGACCACCACCTACAACCACCAACTCTCGATCCCATAGCAACAGCAACACAACACTTACTTCCAACACTAGAGCAAGCGGTGGCAGAAGCCTCTAAGCCGAAACGTTAGGCCCCGAGGCAGAAAACCACCACTCGCGACCCCATGCTCAAACAAAAAATGGCGGTAGTCTGTAACGCGTCATAAGAAACTAACAAGTCCACCAGACCCGTCAGCAAAACAACATGTTCGACACATCTGCTGGGGGCAATACACGCACGTTAACAATAAGCACACACAGCATCACGAAGACGTGCCCAAGGTGCAGGCGTCTCTCCTTTCCACCAAGCCAGCCCTCATTCTGCCCCAGTCACGTGCCCCTTGAAATACATTCATACACGACAACCCGCACCGCTGTATAGCCACCGGACTTTTTTTACCTCCTCCTATTCCCTCATGAGTTAATTTTCGAACTGCTCCTCTTCGACTAAAAGATCTCATACCACACAGGAGTCCCTCATCTTTTGCTTTCTATACAAAGATTCGATTCGATTCGTAAACCGCGCCTCTATCCTCTCACGGCTGGGACACAGGAATGGACTGGATGTGACTTTTTCCTTTACGCCAATTTTCTGAACCAACCCTTCGAGGCTAATGGAATAGAGTGCATTGTCATTCCGGAGTCAATATTTAATACTAATCAGCTCCACCAAAGAAGAAAGCCACCCCAACAAACATTCTAACACCACACATGGCCACCCACAAACCATCCTCCACACACTCCCCCGGCATTTTCTACGCCCCCCCTTAACGCCCCGCCCCTCCGTTCCTACCCCTTCACCACTCGCTCCGACTTCCACTTCCCCCTCCTCTGCTCCCACTCTACCTCCTTCTGCCCCTTTACCCCTAACCACTCCAACCCTTGTTTCATCTTCTTTCCTCACTCCTTCACCACCCGCTCCGGCTTCCACTTCCTCCTCCTCAGGTGGAAAACAACACCTGCAACACTGGCATCTGCACCCACATATACTCACACCTCAAACTTAACCCCCACTTCCAGCTCACCCAAGCAAACACACCCTGCACCCATCCAAACCCCCCCAAACCACCCCACCTACTAACCTTACTATGCTCACAAAACGTATATCCCCTCCACACACCCACCAAACACAAAACGTGAAAGTCGCTGCGGACAGGACTTAGGGAATCGCAAGACAGGTTCACGACACTTACGCTCTCACCCATAATAGGTCGCTTGAGCGTAGTACAACTTAATGTACGCAGTTGGTGCGGTGTACGTCACACTGTCTCCAACTGGGTACTAAACACACAACATCCAGACATAATACTCCTGAACTCTCCCAGTCTTTATCCTCCTTGCACGAGGCTTCGCATTGCGAGCTATCACACATATCTGACCCCACGGGCGCTAGAATTTTGCTCGGCGATCCTAATAAAACGCCAAATACACCATACTCTCATAGACACCAGAGACGACTCCTTCATAGCCTGCAAAATAGACTCAGACACTGTACCAATCCTAATTGCCACACACTACACACCACCCCGTCTACAGTTAGACATTGATATCCCACTCTGAGCGCTATAAAACTATAATCTTCCACTATTCTTCCTTGGGGAACTAAATGCTCATCATCCCACATTTTTCTTCAACACTACAAATGAAGCGGGAAGCTACCTGGTCCGAGCCTTGCAGCGTTTGCGCTGTGAACACATTGGCCACTTTCTCTGGCCAGCGCGGGGGAGACCTCATCCTTGCACGTAGTCCTCCGTAACGACCACGCCACAAGACTCTACACACACATAGCCCTGGATTCCCATATATTATCCGACAACATCCCCATATGCATTCTGATATCTTCTTCTCCTATACTTATCCCCACACCACCCTTATACGACTACATGACACGAACTGGGTAGAGCTCGGTAACCATATAACCATACACACACCACATAACCTTAAGCTCCAGGGCATCAGATCCTCACAAATAGACGACCACTGGAAGGCAATCATAGACACCATAAAAACTGCACGCAACACATACACGCCACGCAAAACATACAAACGCATAAAACAATTCACCTTCTCCATACATACACAAAGAATCATCACGAGATATAATAACCCCTATGGCAGAGGACCACGACAACGCAATATCATAATCCTTCGTGCCCACATCCTCCGGTGTGTGCTGCTGGACAGGAACCGTCAGTGGGGCGAGGTCATCCGCATGGCAGAAGACGCTCGCTGCGCTGACCCCTCCTTCTTCTGGCGACGCATCAGGAGTAGGATGGTAACAGATCCTCCTAAGCCCATAAAGCTAAACTAAGGCAATCAGACACTCACTGTCAGCAAGGATGTCAAGAAGGCCTTCGAAAAAGTGTGGCATGCGGAGTTTCGTTGGAAACTAGCCAACAACACGGAGCTGCCTATCTGCGCCAGAAGGCTCCTATCGCACTACCTTACATATAAAGAATGTTACATACGTTACAACAATACACACTATCACGCGCTGAGGTACCACAGGGGAGCGTGTTGGCACCCACACTTTTCATAATTGATACAAACAACACTCCACGCCCTGAAGTAAATTGCACACACACACACACACACGCATACACACACTGTCGTACGCAGACAACAAGACCATTCTCGTCACCAGCGTGCGCCTTGACACACTTGCGCGTCGGGCACAAATAATACTAAACGAAAAGATAGCACGAGGATACGCGGATCATGACCACCAATCCTCAGAAGACACAAATGGCACTATATGGCGCGCAATACAACTACATGCGAAACATCCAGATACACAATCACACACTAGACTTACATTACCCAGCCCCCATAAGACTTACATACAAACCCACAACAAAAATACTAGGGGCAACATTTGACAAGTACTTACACTTTCACAAACACCAAAATACCACACAAGCCAAAGCTAAACGAATGAACAACATACACTAATCAAACCAATACTTACATAAGCACCAATTACACTATAGGCCGCAAGCCACATTTGGCAGAGGAGTGCACAGGGCATACAGAACTCCACTCTGAATAGCGCTTTTCACTTTTCCCTGTACACGAGAATGTCGACATTTCACGACAAACAAACTCACTCCTCTAAATACATACACCTTCACGAGACTAACTTGACAACTGGGGAAACTCGAGAGAGACCCCCATTTACAAACACGTTCACCACATACAGTATGATGCTGCTTGGGAACACAAATTCCCAGCAGCAAGACACCACCAGCTGCCAGAACCACTATACACTTATATAGCAGCTTTGCCGTACCTTTTCCTTCATTCTAAATGATATTGCCGCGCCGAAGTGTCCCAGACACTAAGCCACCACATCTCGACGATCTAGCAAGATATAGACACTCCCGAACTGAACCTACAATCTCGTCAGTCCAACACCACACTATCACATAATATCGTCATATACTCCGCACCGGTGTATAGCCACCGGTCTTTAATCTCTTGAGTTAATTTCTGAACCCCTCGTCTTCGACTGCAAAGACTTCCTGGATATACATAGGAATCACTCTACTTTTCTTTCTATACTACTTTGCTTTGCTTTGTACGGATGGCATCTGTCGTTGGAACCAACTCAGATTCGAACCTGGCTACCTTGTTCTGTACTCCTCTTGCCTCTTGGTAACAGGAGGCAACGAAAACGGAAGGTCATAAGAAAAAAAAAACACAGAACCATACGAAGTTGCTCGCATTGAGGTGCATTGGCTTAGGGCAGTCGCCGTCGTTCACCTCTCCCTTCGTCATCACCTGCCCTCCCCCCACAAGAGAGATTAATACCATATGAACAATCACCAAAAATGATGGCTTAAATACCCCCGACCCTCTCCGATAGGGGCGCACCGTGGATGAGACTCTTCACACACCCTCCATGCAACTATGCCTATGACTTGACAAGAAAATAATTGCAGGCCTCGAGGAAAGGAGGCTTGTGGTCTAGCCCACTGCGGAACCCGAGGTCAAGAGGCTAACTGGACATGGCTAGAGTTACAAACTGCGGGGGGTGTATATATCATGCCCTTCGAGTTCCGGTCAGCACCATAGAAGGTGCTGACCAGAACTCGTATATATATTCGAATATATATACGAATATATACCCCCCGGAGTTTGTAACTCTGGCCATGTCCAGTTAGCCTCTATTTAAGTTGAACGTAACACTGAATAGCTAAAACCCGTTAAAGGGGGCGGCAACCCCGGGTGGGGATCGTTGATTCGGTCCTTCCTATCATCAAGTCCGCCATACTTCTGCACCCACTGAGGAGCCCACCCAGGTCCATACTCATCATACTCATCCCTCACCTGAGTCTAATCCCATGGGGCGTGTCCGGCGTTGGGGCGGGGATCGCGTCTCAGAACGTAAAAACAAGGCCTTTACCCTCTCTACGAACACACACGCTCACTTACGCGGCAAAACAGATAACATAACCACAATAACCCACGCTGAAATTCCCCATTTTCCACGAACATTGGACACCCCCATAACTAAAATCATCAACACGCACACTGGGTGCCGCTGAATTTTAGGTCCAAAAATGACGCCAAGCACTTCCACTCACATGCTCGTAGCACCTTAGAAAACATAAACCACTACACGTCACTACCCAACACTGGGCAAAAAACACCTAATACGAGTACGACGCATCAACCTTCTGTGGCTGCGTTTCAGCACAGAGGAGCTACTTTTCGCCCTCCAGGAAGAGTACGGTGCAGGCATGGTACAGGACCTCCATTACAATTAACACAAGTCCTGTGCCTTGCTCACATTATACACGGAGGGACAGGGAAAAACACTATTAGACCAAGACATTAAGGTCCTTGGCACGCATACATATATACACCAACTGTAGAAACAATATAACATTCGCCCTTACTAGTGCCTACGTTGCTACAAGACAGGACACTAAACTAGCTCCTATAAATCAGAGCCCGTTTGTTCAAAATGCGGTGTAAAAGGTCACTTTTATACTGTTTGCACACACAACATACTTTGCTGGGTAAATTCTGGTGGCGGACAAGTCGCTCTAAGTTTAAGGTGCCCATAACTTAAACAGAAGCGCGCTGACGTCACTATGGAGCTAAGGAGGACTCAACACACCGGACAAAACGCTGATACCACATCCAGCCCTAACTACACTGCCCCACCACCTCCAATCACAAAAAACGTTCGCCAGTGCGCACGGGGCCGCTCACTCCATCTCACCCAGTCACATGAAAACTAACACACCCCACCACAACAAAAACAACTAAAAAACACAACTGGCCATTGTGCTTTCCACGGTGGCAAAAGACATATCTGAGGGTAAACTTCGCAAATACGAGGGGTGGTCAATAAGTTTTGCGAATCGGTAGGGCAAAACAGAGGAAGGGAGGTGGCTGTTTGTGGGGGTGTTAGGACAAGTTATGACAAGTCAGGACCTGCAGCCGCACGCTCCTGCCTTGTTTATTTAAGAAGCAGTAGCTGATCGCAGATCGTCAGTCACGAAGTTTTCAACAATGGAGAAGGTTGAGCACCACGCAGTGATCAAATTTTTGACCGAGGAAGGCAAGAATGCAAAAGAGCTCCATGAACACATGGTTGCAGTGTACACCGACACCGCCCCTTCCTATGCAACCATTGCTCGCTGGAATAGGGAGTTCCGCCATGGTCGTGAGTCCCTTGAAGATGACCCCCGTCCAGGACACCCGTCAGGCGTGACCAACGAGGACAATGTGGCCCGTGTCGAGAGGATGATCCTCTAAAATTGACGGGTGAAGGTCGAAGAAATCAAGCGAGAACTTGGAATATCACATAAAAGCGTTATGAACATCATCCACGACAATTTGGCCATGATCAAGGTCTCTGCCCGTTGGTTCCCTAGAAATCTCACGCCCCATGATAGACTTCAACGTCGTCAAAGTCCACAAGGCCAGAGTTGCACAAGCTGCCCTGTGCGAGTGCGGATTCGAGGAGCTCAACCATCCCTCCTACAGTCCAGATCTGGCCCCTAGCGACTACTTTTTATTCCGCCAGCTCAAGGCTGCACTGCGTGGACGCCGGTTTGGGGACGATGAAGATGTCCAGCTCGCCGTCCAGGAGTGGATTGAAGAGCAGTCGGGAGATTTCTGGTTGTCGGGAATTCGAAGCCTCAGGGACAAGTGGCGCAAGTGCATTGGAGTCGAGGGTAGTTATATTTAAAAATAATAAAACACTTTTCCTCATATCTCGTTTCCTTATATCCGAATTGCAAAACTTATTGACCGCTCCTCGTATGACGAGGCACTAAATCAGCTATACGCTGCAAATGGTCTAGGGCAAATTGTCTTTTCGCAGACACTCTTTGCCCTACTAGACGAACAAAAAAAAAACCCTACGACCAACGCTCCTCCCGACACTCAACACACGCAACCACTGAAAATGGAAACATTATTATACATGGCCACCTCTCTTACCTACACCTGCACCATACACCTTTGCCTCCACCTTTCCTTACACTGCCTTTCCACTCGCTGCTCCTCACCGAGTACTTACCCCTCCCTACTCCAATCCTATTCCCCCTCCAGTTCCACCTCCCCAGTTTCTACTCCTACGCCTTACCCAGTTCCTATTCCTACCCCTTCCCCAGTTCCTCCCCCATCCCCAGCCCCCACTCCCAGGCCTTTCCCCAGTTCCTATTCCTGACCCTTTCCCAGGTTCAACTCCTACCTGCACTCCTGATTCTTCTTCTCATGAACCTGTCCCAACTACAGACTACGAACACACTGTTACCTTTGACTACTTACCACTTTTGGATATCTCTCCTCTTACCACAGACTCTGTACAGACTCATCTCCCACCAAACTCTACACAGCCTCCAACAGTTTCCACTCCTGACGCATACCTGACCCCACTCCACTCCTTAGACATCGTAAACTCCCCACCCCACGCACTCCACCACCCCCAGAACACACATCTATACGCGGTCTTCGAGGAGCATGCCACAAAATGGTCGGGATATGCCCCCGTCTATTTGCACACATCTTCAACACGTGCCTATCAACCAACGACCTGGATCAGATAGACTTCCCAGAAAGTTTATTTGTCCTAGTCGAAGTACACCAAAACGCACGTCCGCCGCACCATCCAACACCTGCAGCTACACAACGCACACACAACGCCGACACATCTCCCGCCACCCACACAGTATCCCCTCCCCTCCCCTCCCAGAAACTTCACCAATTCCCGAACATAACACGACACCATCCAAACCGATCCATTCCTTGGGTTTTATTTACTCAACACGCCACAAGATTCGCTAGCGTCACAACAAGTAACTATTCGCACTCTGCAAGGAAGAGACCAAAACAATGTCGGGGGGGGGGTGATCCCCGACTGTACGCACAATCTTTCAATCAGATCTTAACATTAAACGGCCTCGAGAGGATAGACTTACCAGAAAGTATATTTGCTCCAATCGTTGAACACACAAACGTTAGTCCCCTGCAACACCCAAAACATGCACATACACAACCAACACACAAACCTGACACACACATCACATAAAACACAGGATTACCCTCCCCCCCCCTGTAACTTCACTACTTCCCAAACACAACTCACCACCCACACCTCACATCACGGAAACAGTTATACCACACACACCTACAACACCTGAACTAACGCTGGTCGAATCCTTGAAGCCACCAAGCAAGGCTCTGACAAAGAAAACAACCGATCGTGCATTACGCTCCAACACGTGGCAGTCAAACACATGGCATAACAAAACACTCACTCGAGTACTGCCCGCCTATACACCGCGTTCGATACGAGTTGGGGATCAGCAAGCACGAAAATAACACCACACTATACAGCATCACGTAGTAACGTTCCCAGGGCTTGGGCGCCTCTCGCCACCCCCTGGTCTACCCCTCCCACCGCTCCAGTCACGAGAATTTCACACAAAATATTTCGACACCCAGCACCGGTGTATAGCCACCGGCATTTTAACCACCTCCTGCAAAGATCTACTGGATATACACAGGAATCCCTCTTTTTTTTCTTTCTATGCAAAGATTGATTGATTGATTGACGGATGGCACAGGATTGGTCTGGAGGTGACCCTCGCCTCTATGCCACTCTCTTGAACCAGCTCTTTGACGCAAATGGAATAGGGCGTATCGTCTTCCCAGAGTCGATAGTTGCCACCATCCAGAACCACCAAAACAGAAAGCTGGCCCTCTTTCCCACACCAATAAACTTACCATTCCAATTCACTTACATCGCACCTGGCCGCCAGCTGTCCACATATCCTACACACCCTCCCCGTTCCACGCCAACCACTGTATCAACCTCTCTCCTTACTCATACTTTACCTCCCACTCCGGCTACCATGTACTTCCCCTCTGCTCCCGCTTGCCCCCTTATGCTCCTATGCTCCTCACCACCCCAACACCTGCAACACAGGCCTTTGCACCCACATCTATCCATTCCAATTCCATTACCATTCCAATTCACTGACACTGCACCTGGCCGCCAGCCGTCCACATATCCTACACACACTCCCCGTTCCTACCATAACTCTTTCCATGCCAACCACTGTATCAACCTCCCTCCTTACTCATACTTTACCTCCCGCTCCGGCTACCGTGTCCTCTCCATCTGCTCCAGCTAAGGCCTTCTTATGCTCCTATGCTTCTCGCCACCCCAACACCTGCTTCCATTGGGAAATCAACACCTGGAACACAGGTCTTTGGACCCACATCCACCCACACGAAAACCCCACACCCCACTACCAGCACCGACAGACACCCCACATCTACCCAGACTCCTAAAAATGTCCCACATTCGACCCTTACCAATTCTCAAAACGAACATCACCAGTCTCAGACACTCACGCCGAACCGAAACCCCAAGACCAAAAAGTCATTGCGGATCACCTTTCTGTCTTGCTCGAGTGTCAAGACATAAGGAATCGTAAGGCTCAACGCTCCCTGCGCCCTCGCCTAGAATAAGTCAGTTGTGCGTAGTTCAACTTAACGAAGGCAGCTGGCACGGTGTTCGCCGTCTCTAACTGGGTACCAAACACACAACACCCTGACATAATACTCCTGAACTATACCAGTTTACACTCCCGAAATAATAGGCTTCACATCGCAGGCTACCACACATATCTAGCCCCACAGGCGCTACAATTAGGCTCGGCAATACTAAGTAAAGGCAATCTAAAACGCTATCTCATAGACACAAGGGACGACTCCTTCGCCACACATTACAGACCTCCCCATCTACAACTACACATATGTAAATGTCCCACTCAGGGCGCTGTTAAACTATAATCTTCCACTTTTTTTCTTTTGGGACCTAAACGCACATCATCCAACACTTTTTTTCCAACACAGCATATGAGGCGGAAAGCTATCTGGTCTGGGCCTAGCAGTAATTTCGCTGCGAACACATTGGCCCGACTTTTTCCAGATTCTTCAGTCAACGCGGGGGGAACGCATCATTGGACGTATTCCTCCGTAATGACCACACTGCGAGATTTTACAGCCACATAGCCACGGGTCCCCATGTACTATCCAGCACATTTCCATATGTCTCCTACTATCTACTCCGATATTAATCACCACACCGCCTATATACGACTACAATATAGCCACACACACGCCACGCAACTTCAACCTCCAGGGGACCAGATCCACATAACTAGACGACCACTGGAAAATTATTCTGGACACCATAATAACAGCCCATAACACCTATACGCCACGCAAAACATACAAATACATAAAATACTTCACTTTCTCAATACCCACACAAAAACACATCACGATATATAACAACCACTATGGCAGAGGCCCACGACAACGTAATATTACACTCCCCCATGCCCGCATCCTACAGTGCGTGCTGCTGGATCGAAACCGTCAGTGGGGCGAAGTCATCCGCATTGAGGTGGATGCTCGTTGTGCTGATCCCTCCTTCTTCTGGCAGCCATCAAGAGTATGATGAGCATGGTCCCTCCCAAGCCCATAAAACTAAAAGTAAACAACAAAACGCTCATAAACACGGATGATATCCTCGATGCATTCAGGTCACACTGGGACCAAGTACACACACATAGTCAACCAAAACCACACGCACAAGAGCACTTCCAAGAAGCTCAGGAGTGGTGCCGGCTCCATTCCAACGAGCTGTAACCGGCCCCCTTGATTAAAATGGAGGTGCTCGGCAACATAACCACACAAACCACTCCAATCACCATCGGGGAAACAAAACATTACATCAAAGCCACACAAAAACAAACCCCGGCCCCTCCGGCCTCCCAACCACAATCATTCATCGCCTGCCTGAAAACATCTACCAAACATTAACACACCTCTACATCACCTCCCTAGCCTCTGGTTATTTTCCTAAAATATCCATGACTCTCTTAGAGCAATTAGGCAAAATACTAGAACGTATGGTGAACACCCGCCCGCGAAGCTTCTTGAAGGAGGAGAATTGGTTCTCCCCCTGTCAGTACGGCTTCAAGAGGGGCTGGTCCACCGGATCGGTGATCAATATCGTTAACAACATCATAGAAAAATCACGATAATCACGACAAAAAACTCCCACTCAATATCAGCAAGGGTGTCGAGAAAGCCTTCGACAAAGTATGGCACGAGGCGCTCCGTTGGAAACTCGCCAACAACACGGAGCTGCCTCTCTGCACCAGAAGGCTCCTATCGCACTACCTTACTGACATGGGGTGCTGCATACGATACAACAACTCAACATCACGCCCATTCACGCCACGCGCTGTAGTACCCCACGGCAGCGTGTTGGCACCCACACTCTTCAATAATCTACTAGAAACGACACTCCACGTCCATAAGAAAATTGCACACACACACAGTGCCGTATGCGGACGACGAGATCATCCTCGTGTCTAGCGTGCGCCCCGACATTCTTCCGTGTCAGGCACAAATGATACTAAACGGGAAGACAGAGTACGAGGACATGTCGCTCATAACTACTAATCCTCAGAAGACACAGGTGACACTATACGGTGCGCAAGGCCACTACATGCAAAACATACAAATATACTATCACATACCCGACCAACATTACCCAGCCCAGTAACAATAATACTCGGAGCGACATTTGACAAGTACTTACACTTTCACACACATAAGCCAAAGCTAAACAAATACACACACTAGAGAGGTTTTACCACAGCCGTAAAAAGATGCAGCTACACCTATAAAAAAACACGAGTTAGACCAATACTTACATACGCACCAATCACACTAACGGTCGCAAGCCATACATGGAAGAGGAGCGCACAGATCATACAGAACCCCTCTCTGAAGCGCGCCTGTCTCTCTCCTCTGTACACGAGAATGTCCTCACTTCACGACACAAACAAACTCACGCCTCTAAACACCTACATCTTCACAAGACTAACCCAACAATTGGGAAAACTCCAGAGAGACCCAATTTACAACCAGGTACACCACATACAATACGCTGCTGCCTGGGAACATAAATTCACAGCAGTACGACAACAGCATGGCGTAGCGTTTTCCTTGATTCTGTAGAGACACAGCCGCTCCGAAGTATCCCAGACACTAAGCCACCACGTTTCGGCGATCAAGGCAAGTCGTCGATCTAGTAAGACGTCTACCCTTCTTGAACCGATCCTCCACTCTTGCCAGTCCCACACCACTATTGCACAACATACCGACACATACTTCGTACCGGTATATAACCACCAGACTATCTCCCTTCTCCTATTCCCTCATAAGTTATTTCCAACCGCTCCTTTCCCACTAAATGATCTGATGTGCTCTCACAGTGATTCCTCTTTTCTTTCTGTACTTGCCTTGCCTTGCCAACTGATACAACATAAATATATACGCAACACACTCCTCGCCAGTACCATCGGTCAACAAGCAGAAATACATTGTCGAAGGCATGATCAAAGGAAAATATAAATGGGACTACGATTTCGATTACGACGAAACCGAAATCAATAATTCACTTAAGCAGGTACTCATAGAGATCTCGGCGAACTGGTGCTTCAACCTGTTTGCAGACCAATTGAAGAAGAAACGGCCAGGCTACGTCAGATCAACTGCAAATTCAGATAAGACCAAGGCTAGAAAGACCACAAAAAGATAAGATGTATCAAAACGTGCAATACCTGAAAATCTAAAGATCTTTACACTGAATGTCGACTGATGGAGAAATAAAAACTCATACACTGCAATATCCTCATAAATATCTTTCCGGATATCGTCATAATGACGGAACATGGCATGAATTTACAAAACGAATATATTAAAATCCCAAATTATATAGTAGTATCTACAAACCCCACCCAAACTCTCTAAGATGGGAGGGCCATGGGGATCAGGCAAAAACTAACATTCACGGAGATTAAAGATCTGGAGGAGTTATACATAGCCATCAAACTAAAAATGACATCGGAGGACCTAGTGGTAGCCGGGACATACCAACCGCTCCGGCGCTCGTACCGACCCACTCCTAACTTCATCTGAATCTTCCGCCGACCGTCATCAGCAATCCGGATGGGGGATCTGAACACGAGGTGCAACTCCGCGGGATGCACGACCGATTACAACTGTAATGGAAAAACATGGAACTCCTCATGAGGCGGCGAATAGTACGAATAGAAGGCCCTGACTTTCCCACTTTCATTACGGAACGGTCTTCAACCACTCTGGATATCATATTGACGAATCTGAACTTTGCCTTCAACATCCACCCCTTTCCCAGCCCCGCAACACCATCTGAACATAACGGATTTGTCACAAAGATCTCTACCTCGCCCATGCAAATAGAAATTCCACAAAGGAAAACACTCTCCAAGAACAACTGGACCGCATATAAAACCCATCTAGAGGAATATAACATCGCTACCCTTGAAGACAGTCCCATAGACGAAATAGATATGCACTTAAAGAACATCACCAACCTCATTATAGAAGCAAACACGTTATACACCCCTAAAACTAGTTACAGAACAATCCCAGCCCCTCACTGGACTGAAGAAATTAGAGAAAAAATGGAAGTTTACAGTACTTTCGAAGAAATCCGTCGACATGGAAATAACAGGGAAAGGTTTGTACGCCTAAGAACCTTAGAAATCAAGCAAACGATCTAATCAGAAGAAGCGTAAATACAACCTGGGACAACCTAATTAGAAAGATGGATATAGATAGAGACCCCAGAAGGTTCTGGAATCAATATAAAAGGCTAAAAGATTCCGTTCCAAAGGATAAAATGCACTTAAAGGAAGGAGCAGTGAAATTAAATGAAGATAGAGAAATTGAAGAACGCTTCAGAGATCACTGGTCTAGGATCTTCTCTATCACCCCAGAGAAGAACCTAAACTACGATGTGGCCCACGAGCAGCAAATAACAGAACTAGTATAAATGAAACCTGAACTCTCACCTTTTACACGGGGTGACGAATCCCGCGAACAAAGAAACGAATGAAGGCCCTTCACCTTGATAGAACTTAATTCAGCCCTTGCGTCATTTAAGCAGAGAACCCCAGGTATTAGTGGAATTTCTAAGAACCACATTCTAAAGGCGCCCGCCAACATTTAGCTATCATTATTCAAAGTCTTCAATGCATGCCTAAACACCGGGCACTCTCCATCCACATGGAAGACAGCGAGGATGATATTCCTTCCCAAACCCGGCAAACTCAAAGGCCAAATTGAAAATTATAGACCGATCTCATTATTGGAGTTCACCTAAAGGCTAAAAAACTCACTAGAAAAAAAAACGAGATGAAAAACTACCAGCAACACGGATTTAGGAAACAGTTAGGTACAGAGACAACACTGGTGCTCATTACCGAAAAGATTGCAGCCGATCTTGCAAGAGGCAACAGAGTAGACCTAACACTCCGCGATGTTGCCAAAGCCTTTGATCAGGTATGTGTTCGAGAGCTAAAAATAAAAATAGCCCAGCTTGGTCCCTAAACGAAGCTGACCAGAATCATTTGCAGCTATCTCGAAGGAAGGAAGGCAAAAATATCAATAAACAACTTTACTGGCGATGCTTTCAGGGGTCCTGCAAAACCACGCTATTCAATGTGTATACTATAGACCTCCCCAACCCTTGGAAGAAAGTGCATTATACATGCAACTGGCAGGCGATGTCTCACAAATAATCGCTAGTGAACGAAAAAATCCAAGAGACTTGGAAAGAACCTACAAAATAAAAACTAACAACAAGTTTCAAACCATCCCCATAAACAGGAGGAAGACGCATCGTGTCACTGCTAATAATATCAATTACCCATATAACGACGAAGTCAAGTTCCTCGGCCTGAAAATCACAATTGCACATTCAAAAACCTCTCCGAAAACAATAAGAGGAAACTGTATTTATCTCCTGTACGCCCAATTCTGACATACCCCCATTATACCGAGCCAAAAGAAAGCGCCTACCTCATTAGCGACGAACTCCTTTTTCACTCCAGTTCGGCTGAGGATAAAACCCCTACTCGCTCGTTATGTATTCCCCGTTCACATGTTCCCTAAGTCTTCCGAATTGCCCACGATGGATTAATGGCAGGTCATTTCAGTCATAATTAAACAGCCTAGAAAATTCTTCGTTATTTCTTTTGGCCCGGAGCTGCCAAAGAAATTGCCGAGTTTTGCAGGGCGTGTGGCATTTGTCAGAAGACTACAGCAAAAGGACGATACCATCTGCCCTCATCCAGAAGATCCCAATTGTTTAGGAGCCTTTTTTAGAGTGGCCATAGATCTAATTGGCCCAATTAACCCCCAACCCCACCCACCCCCGTCTAGCGAAGGACACTCGTACGTCCTCACTCTTGTTGACTTTGCAACGAGTTTCCCCGACGCAGTCCCCTTTAAAAATATAGCTAGCGTAGCCCCAGGGCCTGACCGCCCCTAGAGGACTCTCGGCGGCAGTATATGCAAACACACTTCGAGATAGTGAGTCAGCTCTGAGGGCAAAACTTGCCTCGTGATATGTGGATAGGGTTAAGGTGGCTGCCCTTCCGGAAGAAGAGACATGCCTGGGAAGCACGGGGTAGAAATAGAATGGCTGCGCACGGTGTTATCCCAGGAAAGGGAGGAGGGGGGGGGGTCGAGTGGCGTCGGAAAGGAAATACAGCTGCGTCAGGTAATTCAGCGTGGGACTTCTTCCTTCTCGAATTTTCTAAACTTCCCACACTAAGGTGCACGTGGTTTAGAACGAAGGGTCTGAAAGGGGTATTTCCGAAGGGGCTTCCTCTCACGCTGGTCCTTCGAGGGCATCCCCTCACATTATATATATATATATATATATATATATATATATATATATATATATATATATATATATATATATATATCCAACAAACCGCAAGAAACAGAAAACGGGAAAATCTTGCAAAGATTCCGTACAGGGGTGTGATTCGAACCGTGCACACTGAGACAGCGAGCATCCGCTTTGATCTCAATTAAATAATCTCTTAGGCCCCTTGGCTACGAGGAAGACCAAAAAATCCTCCCAATAAACAAGCTTTTAAGCCACGATTCCCAAGGTCAATCGGGACTATGAAGTAGAGAGAATATTAATAGGGAATTCAAAGGACAAAGGAGAATTGAAGTAAACACGCGGCGAATATAAGAAAAGTTTTCCCGTTTTCTGTTTCTTGATTTTATTACATATTTGTCATTCTCTTGCATTGGTTTAATTACATACCTACCATTATTTTGCATAAGTTTGATTACATACTAGCCATTCTCTTGCATTATGTTGATTACATGCTAGCCATCTTTAATTGAAGAAGTACCATTTCAAAAATCGCAAAACGATTCATTTGTACTTGAAAAACACCAAAATCAGCGTCACAGAAACAGTAAAAATCTACAGGCAATTTTTGCCTCTAAAAACAACATACAATAAATACAGGGCCAAAACCATAACCAGCAGACTACCACAAAACCTCGCGGAAAAATATTCACTGTTAGAGGCAGAACCAAGAAGTAACACGACCATCTTTAGAATGTTATGGTAGCGGACTTCTAAAACCGAGAGACAGTTTGTACTGAGATTTTCGAGAACCATACTCCTACCACTACAGGAACCTAACATCCCCCACAGGAGATCTGTGGAGAAAGCAGTTAAGTTGGAGTAAGTGCAAATGTGGTATTCCGGCCTGGAGGGGAAAACTTCCCCTGTTGTGGCTGGAAGAGCACACAACCCCAAGATGCCAGCTGCAGCAAGGGTACCTATGCTATAAATAAGATAAGTTTGGGGGTTAGACAAGGGACCTCAACACGCGGGAAATGGGGGCAATGGTGGAGGCGGGTTAAAAACTACCCCACTCACTCGAAGACAACAGGGTGCGAGTTGATACATCAACTCTCGGCGGCGACCAAGGTTGGGATGCGACTAGCCTACAAATTTAGCTACCGGCCAAGAAAATTAGGCGGAAAGAAGCTGAGGAAAAAAGAGGGAAGATGTCTGGAAGGAATAAAGCCCAGGTAGTTTCAACACTTTTTGAGAACACCAGGAGGAATGGGGTGGGAAGGGCGTAGCACTGCTCCAAGCGCCAGGTATAATAGTCAATTTGGGGTAACCCCGCCCCGGGGGAAAAGAAAAAGAAAAAGAATTTGGTGAGGGATGAAAAATGGGTCTGAAGTAATGGAAGATAATTGAGGCAGCGGCGCTCGGTCGAGGTATGCGCCGTTATCCTTAAATCCAGAAGAATTACGGCAAAAGGGGAAGAGAGAAGAAGAAGAGAAGGAGGAAGAAGAATGAGTATTACAAGTTATTCTTAACAACAAACATATATATATATATATATATATATATATATATATATATATATATATATATATATATATATATATATATATATATATATATATATATATATATATATATATAGAGAGAGAGAGAGAGAGAGAGAGAGAGAGAGAGAGAGAGAGAGAGAGCTACAAGGAGCTACAAGGAAAATAAGTACCCTAGAAGACCTTACGGTCCATACAAGGAGGGTACTTTTGGCGCAATCCTCGAAGGTGTCCGTTGGCAACCTCGAAGATCACTCACGAGGATCTTAACGGTGATTTCGCAAGACTTTATCTAGTCTTGACTTGAACTGGTCAACAGATTTACTGTTGACAACTTCCGTCGGAAGTGCGTTCCAACTACCACAGATACTGTATGTGAAGAATTTCCCACACAGATCACGGTGGTATCGCTTCAGTTCAAGTTTAAAGCCGTGATTTCTTGTTCTCCCCTCGCTAAGCTGGAAAATATCCCCGTAGTCAACATTGTCGAACCCTCGAAGTATTTTGAAAACTTCGATGAGGTGTCCAGGGAGAGAGAGAGAGAGGGAGACAGACAGACAGACAGACAGAGAAAGAGAGAGAGAAACATAGATATTTTCAAGGAGAGAGAGAGAGGTTGGAAAGAAACAGAAAGACTGGAAGCAGAATCATAGAGAGAGAGAGAGCGATAGACAGACAGACAGACAGATAATTTTAGAGCTTATTTCGATGGTCATTTCCAAGGTGATTGTACCAAAGAAGGCATCCGACCCAAAGGGGATTAGCTGAGTGGTCGTGGATTTAATTTCGGTGGGATTAACATAGAAGTAGAGGGAGAGGTGACGCCCCCTTGTCGCGGGAAGAGAGCTTGTGTGTACCTTTGACTTTTCGAGCTATGTCGGCGGGAGTACCTCTCTTTTGGGTACCCCTGGTCGGGCTTCCCTTGTCGATTTGGTCGGAAACGAGGTTCCAGACTAAGTGCGTCATTCCTTCCTTTTTCTACTCTGTCCCTCTCCTTTTTTACTTTTATCCTATCTCCCACTTATAGAAAAAGAAAAAAAACAACAAAAAAGCCTACTCCTATCGTGTCACTCTTTCCCTTTCTTCCTCTATCTACATATAAGGACCTGACAGCTACCTCACGCGTCAGAAGAGGGGCTTTGGAACCTCTATAAACAACGCCAATCGACGCTCACTGGTTGCGAGAGACTAGGACTAGAGGTGTCCTAGGCGTTGGGGCACGATGAATGGGATGAGGGTAGTGCCCCGTTAACCCCTTATCTGGCGCGTAATTATTGACCGTTTCCAGTGCCCGTTGACGGGTGCCTCTGGTAGCATCGGTCCGAGGGGACGGCCCTTTGTTTCCAGATTGGTTGCCAGGCCAATAAAATCCTTGGGTCGAGTCTCTTGGTGTGGCGGGATATCCATTGAACGCTGCTCCGAGATCTTGGCCGTCGTGAAGGGAACTAGTAGGAGTTTAGTACGGGGCGTGCTACGTTGTTCACCTGGTGAGAAATTGATGGCAATTTCGGGGACCGTCAGTGCTTCTTGGTTGGGTGCCACGGCACGCCGAGGTTTGACGACTTGGTCGGACGAACAGCAGCACATTGAGCGTGCCTTCTGAAAGATCCGAAACCTCTCCGATCGATAGGCGGGAGCGACTCACGTGGGGAGAACTTACCAACCCCCCTTTTTTATCATTGATTGGTCACGAGTTTTCAGAGAGAGAGAGAAAGCGCTCAAAATGACAGGCAAAAAAGGACCCGTTCGTCTCAAACACAACTGTGCAATATGCCAGTTAGAAAAGTGATGCGTTGACTTTCCGGAGGGCTGCTACTCAAAATGCAGCCCTGAAAGTATCTGCACTACTTGCATATTGACGCGAGAGGTGAAGAACTTGAAAGACCTCTATAGAGCCTCACAGGAAAGAGCTCAAATTCTTGAGAGAAAAGGGGAGAAATTCGAAACCTTTCACGCAGCTCATATTCGATGCCTAGAAGAGGCATCGCCCACTGATGTGTCGGAATCTTCTGGTGCCATAGTTCTTACCCAAGCGGAGATTTCGGCATCATCCGACGTTAAGACAGCTGAGGCAGGGGAAAAAGAGAAAAAGAAGAAAGGAAAAAAGAAGAAAAATAAGAAAAAGAATAAAGTTGAAACAAAAGAAGAAGAACCAAAAAATAGAAGAAAACCCCATAAACAAGAAGAAGAAGAGGAATAAGAAAAATAAAGATAAAAATGGGGAGAGTAAAGAAGAAAAGGAGAGGCCTCTTCCACAAGGGAAGACCTCATCTTCAGAGACCAAGTGTCCGAAGGTCACCCTCATTGGTGACTCGCAAACCCGGGATCTGCAGCCGCTCTAGCAGCCCGCCTTCGCACTAGCGTGAAGGTAAGCTGCCTGCCAGGACAGGGTAACCACAACATCAGAGTAGATGAAGAGAAAGCTCAGATTTCTGAGAATTCAGTTGTCGCTCTGATGGTGAGTGGCAACGACCTTTACCTCAGAGGGGGTAAGGTTGGCCTTAGTGGCAAGACCATCCAAACGGTGATGGAAGCCGTGGATGACATTGGGCTTAAAACCCGAAAACAAGTCGTGGTTGGGATGCTTCCGAGAAGAGTTCCATCATGAACCGCTCACGAGAGAAACGTCGCAGTAAACCGACGGTCGGCGAATCTCTGCAAGGCAGAGGGAGTCTTCTTTGTAGACCCCTACCGCACCTTTTACGGGAGAAAAGATCTGTATAAAAGGGACGGAGTGCATCTTTCCTTTAAAGGGAAAGCTGTACTCGCCAACATAATCCAAGATGTTGTGGAGCGGACCCAAAGAAGTGTCAGGCCCCGAGTAAAGGAGGTCGTACGCCAGTACACCCGTGTTACTCCAGGTACTACCTTTTCTGAGGTCACAAAGAAGGGAGTGACCCCGCCACAGAGAAACAAAGCGGGAAACGGAAGAACGTAGTGAGTCCTACAGTCGGGGACTCCATCAAGGTTGTGCTGTTTAATGCGAGGTCTATCAGAAACAAGTTTCTTGAACTTCGTGGCCTCGTAGCAACAGAAGAACCTGAGATGGTAGCCATAACGGAGTCGTGGATAAAAACCTCAAGCCAAGACTTTGAAGGTGAATTCACGATTCCAGGTTACCAGCTCTTCCTGAAAGATAGGCCAAATAGAGACGGTGGCGGTGTGATGATGTATGTCAAGGATACTCTCAACTCGACGAATTGCAACATCGTATCCGACCATGAACTACTAGGTGTCGACCTAGAGATAGGTCCTGCCAAATACAGGACCCTGGTGCTTTATAGACCACCTGCCAAACTCGTTGAAAAGGACAGAGATCTGTACCAGCTACTAGGAGAACTTGTCGAAGACAGAGTGTGTATCGTCATGGAGATTTCAACACACAAGTTGACTGGGAAACGAGAGAACCCTGTGGCGAGAACGCACTACTCCTGGAGTTCGCGAACAACGAGTTCCTGACTCAATGGGTGAGAGAGCCAACGAGAGGAGACAATATCCTCGACTTGGTTTTCACCTCTGAGGATGACATCGTTGAGGACCTCTCTGTTGGCGAAGAGGTCGGTGGCAGTGACCACTGTCTAATTAGATTTGTAGTCAAAGTCCCGAAGGCAGGCCCTGCAACTAGTAAATCGAGGAAACTCGATTTGAAAAGAGCAGACTTTGCAGGTCTTCGTGCTGGACTGTCCCCGTCGGTCTTTTGTTCAACCAAAGTGGTTTAATCGAGAAATCGGCCAACTACTTAGAAAGAAGAGAACTGTGTACCGACAATCAAAGATCTCGGGTGACTTTGACGAATATCGGAGGCTAGCCAGGAGAGTGAAGTCCAGCATAAGGGCGGCTAAGCGGTCTGAGGAACTCCGAGTGGCGAGACTCTGTGAAGAGAATCCTAAGGAGTTCTTTGGATATGTGAACAGCCGTAAACCAATCTGTCGAATGATTGGCTCTTTGAGAAATGAGGAGGGGGCATTAAAGGACTTAGGATGCAGAAAATGCTAACCTCCTCAACGACTACTTCTCTTCAGTGTTTACTGAAGAGTGTGGTCCCATCCCCACCGAATGCGTTCCTAGAGACTGGCGTGAAGAGGAGGTGACTCGTATCTTCAAAAAAGGAGACCGTAGCCAACCATCAAACTACCGACCTATCAGTCTGACTTCGATAGTCGGTAAACTCATGGAAAACATGATGGTGGGCAAAATGACGTCGTATTTAGAGTCAAAGCTACTACTGAGGAGTTCCCAGCACGGTTTCCGAAAGCAACGGTCATGCCTGACGAACCTTGTGGAATTCTTCTACTTTGTTTTCAGTGAGCACGATCGGGAAAAGGCGGTGGATGTGGTGTACTTAGACTTTCAGAAAGCCTTTGATAAGGTACCACACCACCGCCTTCTCCGGAAAGTGCGACCGCTGGGCATAGAGGAAAAAGTAGCCGGCTGGATCGAGAACTGGCTAAGTGGCAGACGGCAACGGGTGGTGGTGAATGGACAGGCTTCTGAGTGGGTGCCCGTTACTAGCGGGGTGTCTCAAGGTTCTGTCCTGGGACCACTACTATTCATCATCTACGTCAACGACATGAACGGTGACATGGTTGCCAAGATTTCCAAAGTTGACCCCGATACCAAGCTTGGTATGAACGTTGCAAAAGATGGAAATACTGCCCGCCTGCAGGAAGATCTTGGGAAGATTGGGGAGTGGTCGGACACGGGGCAAATGCCTTTTTACGTGAACAAATGCAAAGTGATGCATATCGGCCACAGAAACCCCCAATCTCAGTATATCCTTAAGGACACTGCTCTTGAATCGAGTGACACTGAGAAGGACTTGGGTGTAACTATCACTAGCGACCTCAAGTTCTCGAAACAGTGCATCGAGGCAGAGAAGAAAGCCCAAAGGATGTTAGGCTACATAAAGCGCCAGTTCGGATACCGTAACAAGGAGATAGTACTTTGTCTGTACAACTCCCTGGTTTGGCCGCACCTGGAGTATGCCGTAAAATTTTGAAGTCCTTCGTTTCGAAAGAGTATCGCAAGGTTGGAACGCGTACAAGCCAGGGCAACCAAGCTGATTCCCTCCATCCGACATTAAAGTTATGAGGATAGACTAAGGGAATTAGATCTGTTCTCGCTGGAAACCCGTAGACTGCGTGGCCAGCTCATCGAAGTTTTCAAAATACTTCGAGGGTTCGACAATGTTGACTACCGGGATATTTTCACACTGAGTGAGAACAGAACGCGCAATCACGGCTTCAAACTTAAACTGAAGCGTTACAACCGCAATCTGTGTGGAAATTTTTTCACGTACAGTATCTGCGGTAAGTGGAACGCACTTCCAGTGGAAGTTGTCAACAGTGAATCTGTTGACCAGTTCAAGTCAAGACTAGAAAAGTCTTAAAAAGTGGCCGTTTAGGGACGCAAAACAATTGAGCAGCCATGTGTCTACTCGATTGCTAGTCCAAAGGTACCCTCTTTGAATGGACCGTAAGGTCTCCTAGGGTACTTTCTTTCCTTGTTGCTCCCTGTTACTTATGTGTCAGCTCTGCTTTGGATTTCAATCCCCTCTTAAGGGAAAACGTGATGGCCAGGGAACTCTGGTTTCCGGAGAACCGCCCATCAAGCCACCTACTAAGGAGGAGTCTCTAGTCAGTAACCACACGAACAAACAAACAGAAAGAGGAAATAAATACAGAAGATGAGCAAACACACGAGATCGAGGAAATAACCCAAATAGAAGAACCAGCAGAGGTGGAGAAATCTCATAACCTTCTAGGCCTAAAGGATCATGGACAGGATAGATAGCGCCATCTACAAATGGAAATATTCCTCAGAACATGACTTCGACATGCTCGAAACGGCATTAAACTAAGAAGACATAAAAATACAACACACATGAATTAGCCTATTAAGTAAAGAGACATTTATAAACCTCAAAGACGGGAACGTAAAGATTAACGGCCTCCGTCACTTGTCATTGGGTCTAAACCTGCTTGGAAATGATATTGAGAGATTTCAAATTTTGGAAAAGGAGACCCCAGAGAGTTCGCCATTTTTTTTTCACTTGAATTTGATGTGATGCTGTGCAGCTCCTCCAGGTGTCAGTTGTACCAAGGACATTGCCCCAGTTCCGGCCTCCCCTCCTCCATATATAAATATAAAGTTGTATTAAAGTATTAATATATAAAATTGATTATTTTCAATTTTCATTTCCTGCTTACTATTCTTTGTCTTGTTCCTCAATTACTCCTTTTTGCCATTCTAAATCACTTTTCCTTCAATATTTAGACTAGCCAAAATTGGCGAAAAACTAAATATTTTTCCAACCCTTTTCCCTGAAGCCAAATCTCCTTCTTAAAACTTGATGAACTGAAAGACCTTAGAAGGGAAACATTGGTTATTAAAATTGAAAAAGCTCACTTGTTTTATAAATACCAAAAAGGCCGTGTCATTTTACTTTTTCTTTTATTATTCAATATTTA
The DNA here is from genome assembly GCA_963969495.1 of Ceratothoa steindachneri. Lineage (NCBI taxonomy): Eukaryota > Metazoa > Arthropoda > Malacostraca > Isopoda > Cymothoidae > Ceratothoa > Ceratothoa steindachneri. The sequence goes on along the minus strand of OZ018338.1, from coordinate 62,761,044 downwards.
AGGTACTTTACTTTTGATCTTTGTCTCCCAACTGCGATACCGAGTTTATATAAGTAATCGCGTGGTTGTGTTTGGTCGGTTTTCGAGAAGCTTTAATCCGATTGACCGCATCATTTTCACGAGCTCCTGACCTCCTGAAAATTCTTCCTAATTTTAACTTAATTTTTCATCGTCTCCTAAAAAAAGATGGAAGGACCGAGAGAAAGGATGTGGGATGAGAATGAAGAAAATTATAGACTAATTGAGGAATTTAGACGTCAGGTTCTAGAGGGAAGCATTCCATTTTATAGATAGATGAGTCGTCGGGTTTCTAGAAGTCCAACACTTACAACCATAAGAGAGGAATATTTTAAGGAAGAGAAAAAAAAGAGAATTAGGAAAACGAAGAGAATTAGGAACATCTGCGCGTCATTGCTTTGTTGTTTAAGAAAGGAAGAGAGAAATGATTGAAAAAAGAGGACGAGAATATGAAAGAATATTAAGACTATGCATGAATAGCTAAATAAAAGTAATAATGAGAGTATAATTTTGTTTCTTTAAACCTTTAAACTTAGATCATATTTATTTGTATATTAATAACTCCCTTTTTAAATCTTTGCAAAATAAATTCTTTTAATTTGGGTAAATTAAATTAGGTCCTTTAAACATCCTCCATTTGTTTATAACAAAACAAAATATCTAAATATTTTCACCTTTCATTTTTAGAAGGGTGAAAATGCCTTCACCCTTGTAGGATACCATCACTTGTTTCACTATTCACCCATCGGGTGATGGGTGGTGTTACGATGCTCCAGCTACGAATTAAACCCCGATGGGGGGGAGGGGGCAAGTTCTCCCAACCTAAGTGCCCCAAGGGACCCTGGTGCGACTGATTCTCTCGGCTCGTCTTTTTCACCTCTTTTCAATCTCTCACTATATTTGCCGCTTCTGAAAAGACCCAATAAAAGAGGAAAGATGGTGTTAAACATTTTGAAATAAAATGAGCTTGCGATTCATTCTCATTTCAATATTCGCTATTAATTTTAAGGAGATTGTTGCCCCCCGGCGCCCCTAGAGGCCAAAGCCCATTTCCTCCTTTTAGTCTCTTCTCAACTATTTTGTCGAATTAGAGGAGGCAGCTTAAAGGTCTCAAAATAGTCGACTATTATGAGAGTGAAGAGCCCGCAAGAGGCTAAAATAAATTATACCCACTACTCTCTCCCCATCCCCCCAACTCCAAAACCCCTCGTACCGGAAATGGGTAGTGAGAGGAGAGAGGGGACCGATCCTTTAATCCATTCATAATTTATCAATATTTAGTCGTGTGCGAGTCTAGTCGGTGGCGACCCTACATCTATGTCGTTGGTCGGTCGGTCCCTGTTTTTTTTTGTGTGCTTTGTTTTTTGTAAATACCCAACCGATTCTAACAAAGTTTGAAACCAATATGCTGTGTTACATTACCTTTCCAATAATCACATACAGAGCTTACACCACCAACACCTACACCCCTACTGCATACACCACCACCTACACTCCAAAAACCTACAACCTACGCCACCACCACCTACACCCATACAACCTACACAACTAAACCTACACCACCACAACCTAAACCAACACCACCTACACCATCACCACCAACACCACTACAAGATGCACCACGACCACATACATCAGCTAAACTCCTACTACCTACAATACAACTAACTACGCCACCACCACCATGCACTATAACAAACTACACCACCGCATACACCACCTTCCCCACCACTCATGCACCACCTATAACACCTGCACCACCGCATACACCACCATCTACAGCAATACCACCTACAACACCACTGCCTACATAACCACCACCAGCATCTACACCGCCACCACATAAGGCTACATCACTTTCAGCACTACTACCTACACCACCAACACCTAAGCCACCACCAATAACACACCACTACACCACTACCCCCCTACATTACCAGCAACTACAACACCACTACCCCATACATTACCAGTACCTACAACACCACTACCTACACCACCACCACCACCTAAACCACAACATCTACACCACCACCTACAGCTACAGCACTATCAACTACACCATCACCACCACCTAATCCACCTACAGCTACAGCACTGTCAAGTACACCACCACCAAAATCACCTACAGCTACAGCACTATCAACTACACCACCACCAAAATCACCCACCCCCTACATTACCAGCGCCTACAACACCACCACCTACACCACAACTACCTATAACACCACCACCTATACCACAACAGCTACACCATCACCACTTATACCACCACTACCTGCACCAACTACACCATCACCACCACCTATTCCACCTACAGCTACAACACTATCAACTACACCACCACTCACACCACCTACACCTACTTCACTATCAGCTACACCACCAATACATACACCAGCACCACCTAAACCAACACCACCGTCAAATACACCACCACCACCACCTACCCAATCACAACCTACACCACCACCAACTACAACTCCATAAGCTAATCCCCACACCAAAACCACCAACATCTAAAACATCACCAGCTAAAGACCACTACCTACAATAGCATTACATACACCACCTAAACCACCACCACCACCTACAACACAACCATCTACCACGCCACAACCTTCACCAACACCACCTACATCACCAATACCTATATCAACACAACCTACACCACCACCGCCACCACCAGACCTACACCAACACTACCTTCAATACCTAAAGTAAGAGCTACAACTCCTACGCCTACATCACCTACACCACCAGCCCCTACACCAACTACGCCTAAATCACCTACACCACACTACCTAAAACAATACTAGCTACAACACAACCAGCTATTACAGCACCACTTACACCAAGGCAACATACACCACAACCATCTGTACCAGCATTACCTACAACCCGACACCTACTGCACAAGCACATACAAAAATAACAAGTACACGATAACCAACTACACTACCTACACCTAGACCACCTGCACCACCTAAGTCAACTACACCTACACCAGCTAGTCAACCACCACATAAACCACCTACACCTTCAGCATTATCACCTACATCACCACCACCACCTAAACCACAACCACCTACACAACAACTACGAGGGGCGGTCAATAAGTTTGGCAATTCGGATATAAGGAAACGAGATATGAGGAAAAGTGTTTATTATTTTTCAACATAACTACCCTCGACTTCAATGCACTTGCGCCACTTGTCCCTGAGGCTTCGAATTCCCGACAACCAGAAATCTCCCGACTGCTGTTCAATCCATTCCTGGACGGCGAGCTGGACATCTTCATCGTCCCCAAACCGGCGTCCACGCAGTGCAGTCTTAAGCTGGCGGAATAAAAAGTAGTCGCTAGGGGCCAGATCTGGACTGTAGGGAAAATGGTTGAGCTTCTCGAATCCGCACTCGCGCAGGGCAGCTTATGCAACTCTGGTCTTGTGAACTCTGACGATGTTGTAGTCGATCATGGGGCGTGAGGTTTCTTGGGACCCAACGGGCAGAGACCTTGATCATGGCCAAATTGTCGTGGATGATGTTGATAACACTTTCATGTGATATTCAAGTTGTCGCTCGATTTCTTCGACCTTCACCCATCGATTTTCGAGGATCATCCTCTCCACACGGGACACATTGTCCTCGTTGGTCACGTCTAACGGGCGTCCTGGACGGGGGTCATCTTCAAGGGACTCACGACCATGGCGGAACTTCCTATTCCAGCGAGCAATGGTTGCATAGGAAGGGGCGGTGTCGGTGTACACTGCAACCATGCTTTCATGGATCTCTTTTGCATTCTTGCCTTCCTTGGTTAGAAATTTGATCACTGCGTGGTGCTCAACCTTCTCCATTGTGGAAAAATTGGGACTGACGATCTGCAGTCAGCTACTGCTTCTTAAATAGACGAGGCAGGAGCGTGCGGCTGCAGGTCCTGACTTGTCATAACTTGTCCTAATACCGCCACAAACAGCCATCTCCCTTCCTCTGTTTTGCCCTACCGATTCGCAAAACTTATTGACCGCCCCTCGTATATATATATATATATATATATATATATATATATATATATATATATATATATATATATATTTAATATATATAAATATTAATGTTTGTCGTTAAGAATATCTTGTAATCTTTCTTCTTCTTCTCTCTTTCGCCGTAATTCCTCTGGATTTGAAGACAACGGCGCATACCTCGACCGAGCGCCGCTGCCTCAATTATCTTTCATTACTTAAGACCCATTTTTCATCCCTCACCAAATTCTTTTTCTTTTTCTTTTCCCCCGGGGAGCTACCCCAAATTCACTATTATATCTAGCACTTAGAGCAGTGCTACTTCCTTCCCACCCCATTCCCCCCGGTGTTCTCAAAAAGTGTTGAAACTACCTGGGCTTTATTCCTTCCAGACATCTTCCTTCTTTTTTCATCAGCTTCTTTCCGCCTAATTTTCTTGGCCGGTAGCTAAATTTGTAGGCTAGTCGCATCCCAACCTCGGTCGCGGCCGAGAGTTGATGTATCAACCCCCACCCTGTTGTCTCACGGTGAGTGGGGTAGTTTTTAACCTGCCTCCACCATTGCCCCCATTTTCCTCGTGTTGAGGTACCTTCTCTAACCCCCAAACTTATCTCATTTATAGCATGGGCACCCTTGCTGAAGCTGACATCTAGGGGTTGTGTGCTCTTTCAGCCATGACGGGGGAAGTTTTCCGCTCCTGGCTGGAATACCACATTTGCACTTACTCCAACTTAACCGCTTTCTCCACAGATCTCCTGTGAGAGATGTTAGGTTCCTGTAGTGGTAGGAGTATGGTTCTCGGAAATCTCGGTACAAACTGTCTCACGGTTTTAGTAGTCCTCTACCATAACATTCTAAAGAGAGTCGTGTTACTTCTTGGTCCTGCCTCTAACAGTGAATATTTTCAGTCGATGGTTTGTGGTAGTCTGCTGGTCATGGTTTTGGCCCTGTATTTTTTGTATGTTGTTCTTAGAGGAAAAAATTGCCTGTAGAATTTTAACTGTTTCTGGGTCGCTGATTTTGGTCCATATATTATGAAAACTGCCGCTGCAGCTACCTTCAACGTTTGGGCTCGCCGTATGGGTTCTCCTGCATTCTTGTATTTGGAGGACATCCTCCTGATAGGGCCCGGGAGGGCCGTTAGGCGCTGCCTGCGCATCACAATGAAGTCCTCGTTGAGTGTGAATGTACCCAAGAGCATCCTCCTTCCTACACTCTCTCTGGTCTGCATGAGAATCAGAGTTGATCTACGAAACCGCCGTATGACCTTCTCCTAGGACATGACCAACAAACTTCGAGCTTCTATCAGGGTCTTCAATGAACATGCGCTCTCCCACCGAGGATGTCTTCGTATGGAAGGGTTTCTCAACTTTGTTGCTCCCGTAATCAGACTCTCCTTCTTCTAGATACAACGGTGTTTTCTTCAAACCACCTGCCTCCGCCCGGCCCCTCTTCGTCTCCTTCTCCCCTTTATCACCACCAAATGATTCAACTTCTTGCGACCCAAGGCTTGCCCCGTACAATGTTTTGTGACGCCTCCACTACTGTCCTAGGGTTCCGGTCCAACAGTGGTGCCCTCGAGATTTCCCTTCCCTCTGAAGCAGTGAGCAAGATTTTCACCTCTGAATTCATTGCAGTTTGGACTCGTTGCTCCTAGTTAACAAGGCAAGACTATTCACGGACAACATGGGAGCATTATGGAACACTTCGTGGGTAACTTTCCGTGAATATCTTTAAACAATGATCGGAAGGTTCCCTGGACCTTCTTACACGCTCTTTTCGCAGCTCGTCCCTTAATATTCCATACTTCAAGTCACGAAGAAACCGCGCGGATGGTTCCTCGAGGGCTTACGCCCAATTCAATTTAGCCTGGCTAGCTGGACTCCCTAGAGCGACTATATAAGGAGCCGCTCCAGCACCGAGACAGCATGGTCGTTTTGGTTATGGTCGTGTCCCTCCTCTCCCCTCCTTCCTTCCGCCTCCTCGATCTTCGTATCTCGCTACGATTTGTGTAACTTATTGTATTGTTAAGACTAGGCTCCTGCTCGTCACCCCCATGTATCCACTTCTGTTAGGGCTTGGCCTCGTCAGGCACCCCTTGTTCTTCTGTGTCTTGTTTCCTAACAAGATCCCTTTGTTAAACAGGTCTCCTGTCTGCCTTTGTGTATCAATTCTAATAAATATAAAGGAAGGGTCCTTCTCCCGAGGCAGGGGGTAAGGACCACAAACTGGATACGTTAATAAACAACATTACTGATTTTAGTGTGCTTAAAACTCCATGATAATTCACAAGCAGCCTATTTATGCACATAATGTTACGGTCTGTTGCGGCAAAACCAGTTCGAGATCATTGGTCCCTACTTCTTCGAGGATGCTGAGACAAAAACAACGACAGTAACAGGGGGCACGTAGAGAGAAGTGATACACGATTATTTATCGCCAGAAATGGAAGATTTTAATATGTATGATTTGTGGTTTCAACAAGATGGGGGTGACACCACACACAGGGGTTTACAGTGGAAAGGGTCAATCAATAACAGGGAATAGAAAAAAAGAAGATAAAAGTACCACACACTTTTTACTCTCCACTTATTTCTCTACTCTTCCTGTCTCCCTCTAAACCTTATTCTCTATCCCTTCATTTGACACAATCCACCAGGTCTAGGACATTTTGGCGTGGCCGTTTCGCCACATACCCTATTCGGTGTGCATTTTTTAAAAAATTTTAAAGTCAACAGATCAACTTTTAAAACAAAATTTTGAAAAGTAAGCTACGAGGGGCGGTCAATAAGTTTTGCAATTCGGATATAAGGAAACGAGATATGAGGAAAAGTGTTTATTATTTTTCAATATAACTACCCTCGACTTCAATGCACTTGCGCCACTTGTCACTGAGGCTTCGAATTCCCGACAACCAGAAATCTCCCGATTGCTGTTCAATCCACTCCTGGACGGCGAGCTGGACATCTTCATCGTCCCCAAACTTGCGTGCACGCAGTGCAGCCTTGAGCTGGCGGAATAAAAAGTAGTCGGTAGGGGCCAGATCTGGACTGTAGGGGGAATGGTTGAGCTCCTCGAATCCGCACTCGCGCAGGGCAACTTGTGCAACTCTGGCCTTGTGGACTTTGACGACGTTGAAGTCGATCATGAAGCGTGGTGTTTCTAGGGACCCAACGGGCACAGACCTTGGTCATGGCCAAATTGTCGTGGATGATGTTGATAATACTTCTATGTGATATTCCAAGTTGTCGCTCGATTTCTTCGACCTTCCCCCGTCGATTTTCGAGGATCATCCTCTCCACACGTGCCACATTGTCCTCATTGTTCACGTCTGACCGACGTCGTGAACGGGGATCATCTTCAAGGGACGCACGACCATGGCGGAACTCCCTATTCCAGCGAGCAATGGTTGCATAGGAAGGGGCGGTGTCGGTGTACACTGCAACCATGCGTTCATGGATCTCTTTTGCATTATTGCCTTCCTTGGTCAAAAATTTGATCACTGCGCGGTGCTCAACCTTCTTCATTGTTCAAAAATTTGTGACTGACGATCTGCGATCAGCTACTGCTTCTTAAATAGACGAGGCAGGAGCGTGCGGCTGCAGGTCCTGACTTGACATAACTTGTCCTAACACCCCCACAAACAGCCATCCCCCTTCCTCTGTTTTGCCCTACTGATTCGCAAAACTTATTGACCGCCCCTCGTAAGTGCTAGAAATCTCTGACAAATTTCTCAAAATGTAGTGGATCGATCTCTACAAAATTTGGTGGAACACTAGAGCCTTAGCCAGAAGGAAATGATTAGTTTTTGACCAAGATCTGGTTAGTATATCCGGATGCATCCGATTAAGTATTTTTTCAATACTAACTTTTGCACCAAAGTTATATTGGGGAAGTTACAATCTCTAGTTAATTTGAGTTTCTAAATAGATTAGAAAGTTATTAACCAATTTAAAATTTTAAATCTAGAAATTTAAAGATAAAATTATAATTAATAATTGCGGACAGACTTTATATTGGCATACATAAATGATGCATATTGAATGAATACATTACTATTAATATTAACAATAATACATAAATGAAGCATATTGGGATATTGCTATATACATATTGTTAAGCTAAGCCTTATTAGTGTGTGGAATTTTATTTGGAACTAAATGTTGGAAATTTACGAAGCATTTCTTGGCGAAGATGTGCGCTCTATGAGTGCTATCGTTTGCAAAGCTAAATTCTTTGGGAATGTCTGAAAAATAATTTAAAATTACTAAATCCTTCTACCTAGAAGAATTAGTAGTCTCTTAGCCTTTCGGGCATAATAATTAATACGAAATCAATATATTATTTTTTCCTTCTTTGCAATGCTCAGCCCGTTGGATGAAGCCACGTGTTTAGCCAGACCCCACGTAGCAGAGAGTCACAGGGCGAAGCATGCCCCTATGGGCCCCTCCCCCATAGTACGATCAAAGTAAAGTGTGGCGAAAATTTCCTACGCGGTCGTAAATTCAAGCAGTTTTCCCCGCGGAGATAGAGGGGTGGAGTAAAAGAACTGTTTATCACCGACAGTTTGGCGCCTCAGCTGCCCCCTGGAAATTCCCCAGAGTGGGGGTTGTTTCCCATCTCCCGCATGAGGAGATTATCCATACTTAATCCCCTTAGCCGCCTTGGAACAGCAGTAAGAACAAGGTTCTCTCGTAAGAAGAAATCACTCGTCCCAAGTCGCTGTGTACCCAACTGAAGGCTGACATTCTCCCCCCCCCCGTAAGGCATACACGGTCAGACGGAAGCCTTTCCCCGCCGTCTTCTGAAACAGCTGCGCCGGATTACTCCTTCGAGTCCTCGAAGTACCCAGCCCCGTCGAAGTTATCCTGAGGTAGCTATACCTCTCTCGAGAATCACCAAGAATTCCAGTGCCCCCCTGGAGCCCCAGCTAAGGTTAGAACTTACGCCTTCACAGCCCCGGAAGTGAGGTGACAACAATACCCTTCCTTCCCACTCTTCTTTTAACGAAGACTCCTGCTCTGAAGACACCGACGAGATTGTTTCGCCGAGCCCCGATTTTCCCTCAAGCCTCCTTGAAGTGCCTCTCGTCCTTTTGTCTTGTAAGCCCATTTGAATCTGAGCAGGTAGTTCTAATCTAATTAATAGAAATTAGACTTTCCCACCGGGAACCCCCGTAAGGGGCGCGGCGATTTGTCATTCTGGGCCGCCGTGATGACGGGACTCAGCACCCTGTCCGACCCCAGCTTAGCCTCTTCTCCTTCCTTCAAAACACTCGTTTCCTTGTTTTTCATACAACCTCTACCACAACTTTCTCTGGTCAGCCTCTAATTTCACAGGGTAGATGCTGACCTTCTTCTCAGCCAACCGTCACGGATCGGGGATGAGGGGGGGAGGAGACAATGTTCCCTAACCCCTAAGCTCCGGTCTGGGGAGGCTGGTTTTTAACAACCTGCTTCATCCCCACCCATACCTTCCTCACATCCCTTTTCTTTTCCTCTTCACACTCAGTTTTACGCCGTGTTCAAGGTGGAGCCGCCATGCCGATGGACTGCCAGGCCACCAGGCAGGATGATGGTCCCAAATGAAGGCGCCTGGCTCTGCCAGGACTGTAAGCACCTCTTGCAGTGCGGGCAACTGCGAGAGGTGATGAGCCATTGCGTCCCGTATAAGCAAGAGGGTCACCATGCCTATGTATAAAAAAACCCCAAATCTCTCCCCCTTCCCGCTAGTAGATCGACAGAGCCGCAGAAGGGCAGCTCCACCAAAAAAATGGAGGTATCCCCCCTGTGCTTGCACAGGGGACCCTCCATATTTCTCTAACCGGAGAGGAGGCTTACTCCTCTCCTTCGCCTACGGGTGCAGGGGACTCCTCCTTACCCCTCTTCTCTGGAGGCGCTTTCGGGCGCATCCCTTTTTCCAGGAGCAGTCCCCTCTTTTTTTCCAAGGGGACTGCCAAGAAAGCCAGCAGGCAGCCCATAGCCAGCCGCTCCTCATCGAAGCGGCTTGGTAGGGCAAACCTCCTTAGGGAGGAGAGGAAAGCCAGGCCCCTTCAGTAGCTTTCCTCAAAAGACCTGCTGGCAAGAATATTAAACCTTGCCGGGGTCAAGGCTTGTGACTCTCCACACAAGACTGGTGACGCTGCCAAGGGGACCTGCGATGTCCTGGGAGGGGATGGCCAACTGGAGGCCCCTCCTGTGATAGACATAATCCTTGAGGAAACATAGCCCCAGACGGTAGGGCCTTCCATGGGGGGGAATCCGGGCTCGGCGCCAAACACCGAACCCGAATCCGCCCCTATGCAAGGACCTCCTCAAACGGCTAGGGTTTCTGAGGCAGTACAAGGAGGGGAAGGATCTCCTCTGACCGGCTGAGGACCTGGCTGAGGCCGGTATATCTGGCCGGTTCATTCCCCGCCCTTCCCTCCAAAAAAGAAAGGGACAAAGAAGACAAAGAAGACTCGGGGCTCCTCTTCATCCGTGGGGGCGGGAGGATGGATGGGTCTGCTGCCACTTTGGCAAGCGACCAAGCAAAGATCGGCACATCCGGCCCCTCTTTCCCCCCGGGTACGGAGCCCAAGAATATGACAAAGACAAAAAGTGCGCAGGGCGGGGCCTCGATAACATCGGGGCCCTTGATTCAGAGGTTACCTGGCGTTTTGGAGCCCGCTGTCTTCAAACGCTTCCTCGTCATTCGCTCCACTGATGGCAGCATGTTGGCCAAGAGCAACATGATCCATCAGAGGAGAGGATTAGCTAGTGTAATTGGTAGAGAGCCAAAGGTGACCCGTTTCTCGGACAAGAGCCTTCTGGCGAATGCAGCAAATCCTGGCGAGGTGGCCAAGATAAGTGCTCTTCGGACACTTCATGGAACCCCGGTGAGTGTGACGCCGCACTCTACCATGAACTTTGTGAAAGGAGTAGTTTATGCGAGGGCACTCATTGACTACTCCATTGAGGACATCACCCTAGAGCTGGCCGACCATGGGGCGGTCAATGTTTAACGTGTGATGAGAAAACAGGGAGGGGCCTCGAGACCCACCCCTAAACTCTTTATCACGTTCGACTGTGACAAGCTCCCTGAGTTGGTGCGTGCCGGTTGGTACCACTACCGCGTGAAGGAATTCGTGCCACTGCCGCGGCGGTGCTATTACTGTCACCGCTTCGGCCATACGAATCGTTTTTGTAGACGTGCAAAGTCGGGGTCACCCGAAGTCTGTGTAAATTGCTCCAAGGCCGCACACGATAAGTCTAAATCATGTGTGGCCAAGTGTGTCAATTGCGGAGAGCCGCAGCCCACTTCTTCGAATAAATGTGGTGTTTATCTCCTTGAGAAAGAAATCCTGGCCGTTCAGGCCCAGGATTGACACTCATTCCGCGAGGCTAAGGACTTGGTCCTGGCGCGCTCGTCTCTGCCTGGGACGTCATATGCCTCAATAGTTAGAAAGGCACCCTCTGCTCCTGGCCCATCCAGGCCAACGAGCACGGTTTTTTCCGCGCCCATTCGGAGCCTTTCTGCGGGCTCTACTCAACCCGGGTGCTTCCCTGGTAAAGCTGGCGGCAAAAAGGGTTCACACCCAGCCCCGGCTCCTTCGCCCACGCCTAGTGGTGAAGCGAGTGGCTCGGAAAAGGGGGTTCCTCGAAAAGAGGGCCACTCGCCTCCGAAGCCGCAACGCCCGCCTAAGGTTTCTAGGCGGGGGCAGGAAAAGACTCGAATGGCGAGACCAACCTCCCCCAATAAGTCCTCGAATGCGACAGCGCCTTCAGCGCTTTGTCCGGCCAAAAGCGCCCGGGGTTCTGCCTCCGGGAAGCGTACCTCTATTCCCGTGAGGGTTTTCTGTTCGAAGAGGGCCCCCGCGTCTCATCCGAGCTAGGCCTGGAGGGCATATTCCTTCAATGGAATTGCCGTGGACTCCGAGCCAACTGGGAGGAGCTGCGGAGGCTCGTCTCGTCTTGTTCCCGGTAGCTATCTTTCTGCAGGAGACTATGCTAGGCGCATGCCCCCTGCCCGCCCTCCTGGAGTATAAGGTTCTTGCGGCCCTACCACCACGAGATGGCCTGGCTGGGGGATGCGGGGTTTACACCCGGCATGATGTCTGCGTTCTTCCTTTCTCTTTAGATACCTCCTTTTAGGCAGTGGCTGTGCAGCTGCACCTGGATAGGAGGTATACTATCATTTCTGCGTACATTCCACCGTCAGCTGACTTCGACGCGGGGGACTTCCGCCGCGTCGTGGCACGGTTGCTGAGGCCCTATCTCTTGCTTGGAGATCTAAAGGGCAGGCATCCTCTCTGGGGAGATTACTCCATAAATCTCAGGGGACAAGTCCTTGCCGATCTGATCGAAGAGCTTGAGATGGGTGTCCTTAACGTAGATGAGTTTACGCATCACTGTCCGAGAACTGCTTCATTTTCTTGCCTTGACCTATCTTTGTGCTCTTCGGATGCACAGCCTGATTTTGATTAGGGGGTGGTCGATGACCTCCTTGTTAGTGATCACTTTCCCATTCAATTATCATTTTCAGGGCAACTGCGACCTGAGAGCCCCCCTCGGTTGTGCTTGGCGCATGCGCGGGGGCTCTCATTTCAGGAAATGACTGAATTCTCGATATCAGTCGAGGAGTTTAGGAGGTCGGTAGATGAGGCCGTTGAGTTCTTCTCCGGCAACCTCATCGCCGCGTGCTTGACTACTATTCCTAGAGCGTCTAGCCGTTTAACACGCCGACCACTCCCATTGTGGTTGGCTGAGTGTGAGACGGCCCTCAAACAGAAGCGTTATTCCTACATGCGCTATAAGCGCTGACCGAACGATTTCAAGGTTACTGAATTTCGTTGGGCTAGGGCTAGGTTCCAGGAGAATGGGTCCTCAATCTCGTACCCTGTGTTCGTGGCGGAATCCTTAGACATTTCTCTAGACGGGATGCTGCTCAGCCAGCATTCAATGCACGTCGTGATGTCGCGGAAGGCCGCCGGCTGGACTTTACCTCCAGGGGAGGAGAACCCTTCAACGACAAGTTTACCTTGAGTGAGTTGCGCTCCGCTCTCGCTTCGTGCGCGGACACCGCCCATGGTCCGGACGATGTCCCGTACGCCATGCTTCGACACCTGGGCGGACGAGGCATGGCCTTTCTGTTAGATTTGTTCAACAAGATCTGGGTGGAAGGTCTTCTCCCAGTTCCCTGGCGAATCGCTACTGTGCTCGCCTTTCGGGAGCCGGGGAGAGATCACTCTACTGCGACCGGTTTCCGCCCAATCTCTCTAACCTCTTGCGTATGCAAGTTGCTGGAGAAATTGATGAACGTTAGACTAGCCTTTTTCTTGGACACCGGAGGCCATCTGTCTTCTGCACAGTGCGTCTTCCGCAAGTTCCACTCTACGTCAGATGCTCTGCTCCGACTGGAAAATGCCGTCTGCGAGGCTTTCCTTCTTACACAGCACTACACCACGGTGTTTTTCAATCTGAATAAGGTCTATGATACCGCATGGCGATACGTTATTATGGAGACTCTCCACACAATGGGGGCAAGGGGACGCCTCCCAGTCTCTATATCTGAATTTTTGCGAGATTGTCGTTTCCGCGTACGGGTGGGGGGGGGAAGCTCTCTCCGGCCCAAAGGAGCAGGAAGAGGGTTACCCTCAGGGAAGTTTCCTTAGTGTCACACTCTTTGCCCTGAACATCAACGGCATCCCCTCAGTGCTGCCGGAAGATGTTTTCGCTACACTCTACGTGGACGAATTTCGATCTCTTTTGGCGCGGCCCAGATGCCCTCTCTGGAGCTTCGACTCCAACATGCATTGAACCGCGCCTCTTGCTATGCCGAAGCGCACAGGTTTCGGTTTTCTCTGGCCAAGACTAAGGTGGTGCACTTCTGCCGCCGTCCACGGCTCCACCCCGACCCAGATTTGTTTCTTAATGGGGTGCGCCTGGACATGGTTGAGTCGCACCGTTTGCTTGGTCTTGTATTCGACCGACGCCTCACCTGGAGGCTCATATTCGCAGCCTTAGGGTCTCTTGTACCCGCGCCATAGATATTCTCCGTTCCGTGACGTTCAGCGCTTGGGGCGCTGATAGGGCTACTGCCCTAATTTTTTATTGATCCTTTGTTCGTTCGAAGCTCGACTAGGGATGCGAGTTTTATGCATCCACAGCTGAGCGTTTATTGCGGAAGGTGGATTCGATCCACCACCCTGGCCTTTGCCTTGCGACTGGTGCCTTCCGCACTTTCCCCATTGAGAACCTGTTGGTCGATGCTGGGGAGATGCCACTTGCTCTGTACGCGCGAGCCCGGTGCCTCTCTAAGTCGCCGGGCGCTTTCACTGCACCCGCAGCTAATCTCGACGGTGCCTATGCCGCCGAAAGATGCCCTAAACCTTTGGGTTTAGGGCTAGGAAACTCCTTCGAGAGCTAGATATAGCTCTCGGGCCGGTGGCGCCTCTGCTTCTGCCCACGACACCACCCTGGAGGATACCACATTTGGCTATTTGTCGCCACGCCTCTGCTCCCAAAGCTTGTACGGCACTGGGAGTATTGCGTTTGACCTTTTTGGAGCACGCCTCGTGTCCCGCTGGAACCGTGTCAGTGTATACGGATGGCTCCAAGTCCCAAGAAGGGGTCGGCTTCCACGCCGTATCCCCTCTGTTTGAAGTCAGCGGAGCTCTGCCAGGCGCTGCGTCTGGCAGCAATACACCACTCGGTACGGGAGATTACGTGACGTGCCCGGTTCGGAGATCGGATTGTGATCTATAGCGACTCACAAAGCGCCCTGAGTGCTCTCGGGGCATTGGAATCTCCGCATCCCCTGGTTCGCGATATCCGTGACGCTACTGTTTTGGCGAGCCGGGCAGATGTCGAGATTATCTTCTGCTGGGTTCCTGGAAATGTAGGAATTGCGGGGAATGAGCGCGCCGATGAGGGCGCCAAAGAATCCGCGAAGACTCTGCGACCGGACCAGCGTTTCGCTCTTCCTCACACCGACTACATGGCAGGAATACGGGCAGCTCCTCGGACTGCTTGGCAAAGAAGATGGGAGACGGTCGAAAGGAACTTAAAGTGGCGTGCCATTGCGCCGCGACTGTTCCCATGGACCTTTCCTCCAATGCCGCGACAGTTTCAGGTCGCTTTCTGTCGTCTCCGAATCGGACACACTCGTGTGACGCATCGCTATTTGATGGAGCGCTCACCTTAGCTCTATTGCAATGACTGCGTCGTCCCCCAGACTGTTCGGCACATTCTTGTCGAATGTCCCAGTCTGGGTGATCTTCGTGCACGTTACCTGTCCCGGTACCGGGATGGGCGGGGTCGCTACCGCCTGTCCCTTTTACTCGCGACGAGTTCGTTCACATTGACTGGTGGACTTGTTGACTTTTGGGGGGAGGCCGGGCTTCTCCCCTTTATTTAAGAAGGTTCTATTTTTTTTTTTTTGCTATTGTTTTCTTTGTAGGTTGCACGCTTCTGCACTGGGGTGAAGGGGACTTCCCCCCGATGCCGGAGATTGCTTCCTAATTGTTGTTTTTCACCTGTTTATCATTGTTATGTTTTCGTATTTTTATTTTAAAGTAGCCTAGTTCCTAGGCTGTCGTGTTTCCGGTGACTTATGCCCTAGTGGGCATTTGCCAGATGGGCTCTATAAAAAAAAATAAACACCGCAAACGATAAATTATTACCCGACCTTTAATTTTCCTCTATATCATTTTTATCATTATAATTTGTCAATAAAATTTATATTTTCTTATGTTTATCTTTAATTAACCTGAACTTCACTCTCGGTCCCGTTATTCACGTCTCGCCAACCTCGAACTCGACCTGATTAATTAAGCAAATTGACCCCACGCCTCAACCTGACCTTTCTAATCCGCGCATCAACGTAACGTTCAATCATTGGACGGTTCGCGTTAATAGCTTGAGCAATCCTCATTCATACTAATAATAGATATTATATTATATAGTCGGCTATATTACGATATATATTATATATACTCATAAATATATATATATATATATATATATATATATATATATATATATATATATATATATATACATACATAAATTATTATTAAAAAATATACTGTTGTCGTAGGTGTTCGGTTTACCATAATTTTATTTTTCTTATACCTTTAAAGTCCTCTATAAGTTCCCTCCAATTATTCGTGTTCCAATTTTGTTATGGTTCTTTATTCTGGCGGAAAGTGCGTTCATCTTAATTCGAGGATTTTTTGGGGAGGGGCGGGGGGTGGAGGGGGGATTTCTCGGAATCAACGCCACTGAATCCGAAGCTAATCCACCGAACGGATTAAGGGTTTAAAACCTTCCGAGTCACGAAGGACCGTTTATAACAAATTGAATCGCAATTTAGTTAATTATTCCACCCTCGAGTCCGAACTTCTGTCCACCGTAAAAACGGAACTCGAGCTTTACCGTGGTCGTTTCCACTAAGAGAGAATCAGCCCTAGACAAACCTCCCACTAGTTTGGGTTTATCCTTCAAAAGAACTTCCAATTTGCGCTTGAGTCATGTAAAGTCTCCTTAGAATACGAGTCTGTTCTGGACTTTGTATTAAAAGACCAACCTTTGGCTTCTTTGGCACCCAAAAACGCTCATTAGTGAAGGACAAGCGTTGTCTCAGATTCAAACAGTGCTTAGAAGAAGATAATGTGTACGCCTATAGCCATAATTTATACTCTAAGGACAATAAGAAGCCTCCCCCGTCGTCCCTCAAGTCCAAGATCGGTAATTCTATACTCCCTCAACGGAAAAACTCCAAAGTCTTAAAGATTCCTGGCTCCTCGCAACCCAGAAATCTCCCTCCATCGGAACCCAGGGATATCAAGCCCCTGATTACGACGCTCCCTTCGTCATCGTAGCTCAGAAGGCCAATAATTTGTTTTCTCCTGTGGAATTGAAGGGGCATGTGCGTACAAACTTCACCTAGAATTCACGATTCAGAAGTTCACCCTCTCAAAAGGTGCACCAAATTAGTACCGATCCTGCTCCCCCATCGCCTCTCCTGGAAACCCCCGCTCCTCTCTCCTCCACCAGCACCCCCGGTCAGCACGTTAATTTTCTTTTCAATAAGAGCTTCCCGGTGGTTTAAAGTTCGAGAATGGAACCGTCAATGGATGTCGCGAGTCCACCCTTGTTTACGACACCGGCTGCACCTGCATTGTCGTATCTCAGAATTTACTCTCCCCGGTTGGTCGCAATCACCAAAAATCGCAGTGGTCCACGATTAGCGGGGCCGAGCGAATAGCTTCACCATTGTTAAATGCCACATCGAGTGTGCATATATGACTAGTTGGGCCGAAGTGGTAGCAGCTCCAATAAATTTCTTCTCAGTTCTCATTGGTCAGAGCCCCCAGGTCACACGAGACCCCGTCGCACAGCCCGTTATCACGCGGACTCAGGCCGAAAAAGAAGCCCAAGCTCCCGTTACCTTGGAAACCCAATTCGATCCTGAGTTTGACGTTCTCCGGAGTGAAGATTTTTCCCGCACCCAGAAAGTGTGCGCAACTCTCCTACCTCTTTGAGAGAAAGCACAGAATCTGGCCCAAAATTTCACCCGCGGAGATAATAAGGTATCCTACGTCGTAAGGGATGATATGTAGCGCTCCTGTTCTGAAGGAACTGATCACGTATCCCAGTCCTTATGTGTCCTCTGTTTGTACGTCTCCCCCAAGTCCTTAGGCTCGCTCACGATAGCCTCTTCTCCGGACACTTCAGTAATAACAAAACCTCTCAGAGGGTTTTTAAGTACTTCTTTTGGCCAAGTGTGGCCCACGATATAGCAGATTACTGCAAATCGTGCGACGTCTCTCAAAAGACATCTGCCAAAGGGCACGTCAAGCCAGCCCCTCTTTAGAAAAATCCCCATTATAACAGAGCCCTTTTCCCGAGTGGCCATTGACCTTATTGGTCCGATTTCCCCCCTCCCCCCTCCATTTGTTGTCTAACAAAGACAGGCAGTTTACTTGCAAGCTTATGGAGTATTTCGGAAAACTCCTAATGGTAAAGCCTCTCTTTACTACTCCTTTCCACCCAGGACAAATGGTATTTGCGAAAATTTGAATTGCACCCTGAAGACCATTCTAAAAAATATTTGTCTCGAACAGCCCAGATATGGCACCGTTACCTGCCTGTATCACTTTTTGCGCACATGGAGATCCCTTACAGGACCCTCGGTTTCGCCCCCTTTGAAGTATTGTATGGCCGTAATGTGCTAGGCCGCCTCTGAATATTCAAAGAATTCTTTGCTAACCCCAAACTGGATAGAGAAGTTCAGTCCTCTTACTCCTACCTTCTGGACCTTAGGAAACGCCTGGAGACCTTCGCGGACATCGCTTAAAAGAATGCAGATGTGAACCTGAAGAAATATACAACCTATTTCAACCTAAAATCAAAAGAAAGAAGATTTAAGCCTGGCAAGGAGGCTCACTTGCTACTTCCCACGGAGAACAACAAGCTTCTTAGTCAGTGGAAGGGTTCCTTTCCCGTCTTCGAGGCCAAAGGTCCCGTGGATTACCTTAATTACCTTATTCGGACTACCTTTGGAGATAAGGTTTTCCACGTAAACATGTTGAAGAAATACCACCAGTGCGCGAATAGTAATAATTTTATGGGTCTTGACGAAGAATCCCATCTGGAAGCGTCGTACCCCTCTGACCCCCTCAACGTTGTCCAGGTGATTTGCATCGAACAAGATGGCGACTAGCCTCTCCCATCTCTACCAGACGCCCCAGAATCATTCTCCCCGGGTTAGCCCCTCACCAGAATAGTCAGCTGCAACAGCTGCTGAACGACTTCGGTGACGTCCTTTCTGAGACCTCCGGCAGTGCAAAACACTTCGAACGTGACATCGTCCTTACTAGGCAAGAACCTGTCCGCACAACGCAATATCCTGTTCCCATCAACCTAAGGCGGGCTTTTAATTCTGAGGTGGATAACTTGCTCAAACTCAATATCATCGAGCCTACATTTCTTTTTCGCTATCGTAGTAGTTCGAAAACCCAACCAATCTTTCCGAATGTGCGTAGACTTCAGAAAGTTAAACTCTGTGGCGATTTTCGACGCAGAAACCTTCCTTTTGATCGACGAGATGATGTGGATGATGCGAAGAATTGTGGACGACCTGGCCCATCTGTCATTTTACCTTGAAAGTCTATATGTCGCTATCACTACATGGGAATAGCAATTGATCACCCTTATAGCTCTTTTGACCCGGCTCCGTGAGCATGGACTCAACCTTGGCCCCAGTAAATGCCACTTCGCTTACGATACCATCAAATACTTCAGCTTCCATATCGGGAAGAAGCTAATGGGCCCCCAGGAAGAAAAGATTCCGGCCATGGTAGATATGTCCCTTACTCGCAGTAAGAAGCGTCTCCGGTCATTTATGGGATCGCTCTCGTTCTACCGGAGGTTTATCCTCAATTTTGCATACATTTCTGCCCCTCGCCACTCGCCCCTCCTCCAATGTGTGCAATGTAGCAGAAAAGGTTCCGTGATCCCATAGTTTGGATCCCAAAGGCCATTTCCAGGTTCCAGAAACTAAAAGACAAACTGGCGTCTGCCCCCATTTTCAGGCTCCAAAACCCCACTAAGCCCTTCGGCATCCGAAGGGATGCCAGCAACGAATGCATCGGATGCTTACTCTTCCAGTATGCTGATAGCGGAGAAAGCCACCCTGTGGCATACGCGAGTCGAAAGCTATTACCACGTGAGA
The DNA here is from genome assembly GCA_963969495.1 of Ceratothoa steindachneri. Lineage (NCBI taxonomy): Eukaryota > Metazoa > Arthropoda > Malacostraca > Isopoda > Cymothoidae > Ceratothoa > Ceratothoa steindachneri. The sequence goes on along the minus strand of OZ018338.1, from coordinate 62,741,290 downwards.
AAAACTAGTCGGTAATAGAACGATATAGCAAAAGTAGCAATTTTATATGGACAAACAACGTGGTTGAGCCATGTGAAAAAAATAGCGGTGCTAGATAAACAGACATGCAATACACCAAACTTAAACCGACCCAGATACATCACTACTATTGAAGGAAACAGTATTTGCCGCATGAAAATCAAAGAAACACCACACCATACTGCCTTCGTATAATCAACATAGAATCGGATTTTTCGCGGAGGCTTCAAAACGAAAGCCACAAAATTAAATTTAGTATCATCGGAAGGAGTGCAAAAATGCAGTTAAGGGGATATGCCTGAGAGCTGATTCCTGATAGAAGTCCCACCAAAAAAGAATAAGGATGGAAATATTTAAGAAAATTAGGCCTAGAGCCAAATATATTTTCTTCTATTTGGAAAATCAAGGTATATAAGAAAAATATAAGAAATTCGGATTTATTTTTATTTTTTGCTTAATTTACCTTCGAATAATCAACACATAATCTTAGTTTTTGGTGGGAAGAGGGGGGCTTAAAACCAAACCTGCAAAATTAAATTTAGTACCACCGGGAATAGTGAAAAGATGCGGTTAATTGGATATGCTTGAGAGCTAAATCATGGTAGAAGAAGCCAGCTCTAAGGTATTGTCATCTGTAGCGTAGTTCACGAGTTCCCTCGCATAAACTACTTGCTTCTTTCACGAATTTCATGATAGAGTGCGACGTCACACTCACAGGCGTGCCATCAAGTGTCCGAAGAGACTAATCATGGCCGCCTCGGAGGGATTCAACGCATTCGCCTAAAGGTTCCCGTCCGAGAAACTGGTCACCTTCGGTTCTCTACTAACCACACTAGCTAGAGCTCTCCTTTTATGGATCATGTTTCCCTTAGCTAACATGCTGCCATCAGTGGCGCGAATAACGATGAAAGACTTGAAACAAGGGCTCGAAAACGCTAGCCTTTGAATGAGGGGCCATGACGTAATCGAGGCTAAACTCAGCGCAGGTCTGGTTTTCGTCTGGGACTCCGTAAACGGGGGAGCTACAGGGTCGGACGTGCCGATCTTAGCATTATCGCTTACAGAAACGGCAGCCGACTCGTCCGTCCCCGCGGCCCCTGCTGAAGGAGAGGAGTTCCGAGTCTTCTTCGTCATTTTGTTTTAGGACAGGAGGGCGAGGAATTTACCCACTTCTTCCCTCCTCCGACAGGAGCCCCTAGGTCAGATCAACCGCCCTCAAGAAGATCCTTCATCGAGATGGAGAAGGTCTTTGTTTTCACAGGGGAACCAGCCTGGGAAGAAGATCCCTCTTCTCCTTGTAGTCTTGGAGACCCGAGGCGTCTGAGGAGGACCTTGTACAGGGGCGGACTCAGGTTCGGTGTTTCGTACCGAGCCAAGGTTCGCCCTATGGAAGGTCCTACCGTAAGGGGTTGGGTTGACTCAGGGACCATGTCGATCTCAAGGGGGGCCTCCATGTGTCCATCCTCCCAGGAAATCACAGGTCCTATTGATCAAACTCTTTTGTCGGGAAAGAGAGGGAGGCACGTACGGTGACCCCCTCTAAGCTCAGAATTCAAGCCCACAGGTCTTTGTAGGGAAAAGGCCTACGGGGCTTTTCTTCCCTTCTCCCCTTAAAGGGTAGGAGGGAAGGGGTAGGTTGCTTAGGAAATAGTCAGGCACGGGAAGCCGTTCACAGATGGAGAATATATAAAAGAATCATTCATTAAGATTAAAGAACATCTATTCACGGACTTTAAAAACTAAAGGGAAAATGTATAGAAAATCAGAGAAGAAGTTCAAAGACAGAACCATGAAAATGGCAGAAAATTTCACCAGACAGCAATTTTATGACACCAATGGACTGTGATAAGTCCAAAGACAATGGTGATACTAACAAATAGCATTGTTCTGCCGATATGTAAACTCTGCTGAACCACAGGAAGAGTTGATACCACTAAAAGGCGAAACCCGGAGGGAGGGGGACATCTGTGAGGCTTTCCTATGTATTGTTTAAGGGCTAAAGAAATAAACACCATCTACTTAGGGTGAGTGGTCATTAATGCGGCACCGAGTATGATAGGAATGCAGAATGGTTTTGTGGCTTTAATACAGAAGTGGCTGGGTACATCGAAGCTGACATTTCACTGCATCCTGCACCAAGTGGAATTCTGCGCTCAAAAATATCTTCCAGAATGCACAGAAGTAATGAATCTTGTCATTCAGATTGTAAACAAAATAATGGTAAAAGGTTTAAATCACCGCAGTTCGTTTGTTCCTGGGTGAAGTGGAAAGTACGTATTCTGATCTCCTGCTGTATAACAAAATCTGGTGGCTGGTGACAGCGGAGGTGTTGAAACGGCTTACCGCGTGTCTAGAATCGGTGAATACTTTCTTGAGTAGCATAGGCCTCACCTTTCCTGTATTAGAACAGCCAGAGCGGCTGTTCTAACACAGGAAAGATGAAGTCTATTATAAACACATCTCTACAGGGGAAAGGAGGCACAGCTCTGCATAAGCTGAAGGTTTTTTTTTGCATTTAAGCGCAATTTGACAGTCTTTGCCATAGATCTATAGCGAGGTACACTGTATCACTTTCCCTCTCTGAAAAAGTTCAAACAAGCTCACAAAATGATCAGTTTAGAATATTGCAGTCCGCAAACACCGCAATGCAAACATCGTTTGGTAAACGATTCTGTGAGTTTAGAGATGAAAAGAACACATTATTCTTCCCTGCCACTGCCCTGACCGTCAATCCATCCCTACTGAATACGACCGCATTTGCAAGTGTGAGTCAACCAGATCTGGAAATGGAACTGGCCAACATAGCCAACAAAGATATGTGGGTATCGAAGTTCCAGCGATTGACAACTGATCTTGAAGATGTTGCTTGTCAGAAGGCTAGGCTTGCCTATAATTAGAATCACAAATGAAGTGAGATCAAAAACCTTACCAAACAGGACCAGCTTGGTTTTGAAACATAGAGTGCCATCCCCTACGCTTAGGCTAGCATGAAAAATATGCAATTGTAGTTCTGTCAATGTTCGGATCTACATATTTATCTGAGTAGGTCTATTCCACAATGAACTTTATAAAAAAAAATTGCTCAGGCCTCACAGACAACAGCTAGCAATCTTGCGTGAAGATAAGGGTGACGTTTTACAGCCCTGATGTGCGCTGAAATTCATGACCAAAAGTCACTGACCAGATAAAGTAAATAATTTAATTGGATATTATTTTTCATATAAATTTTACATTGTTCAGTGGAATAGTCCTTTTTTTTATTCAGGTTGGCAGATGACTGTACGATAACGGTGTAGGGGTGCGGAGATGTATCAGAGAGAAAAACTTCCTTCCAAAAGCGAGAATAAAATAGCCCATTAAATTACGAAGTCAGAACGGACTCGCCGTAGCGTGACGGCAGAGTGCTGGCATTTGGGTTCAAAGACCAGGGATCGAAACTCAAAAAGTCCACAATTTTTACGAAGAAAATTCACGAAGAAAACGGAAATCAAGGAAAACGATTTTCAAGGGATAACTCATCAAGAATCATCACGTCATCAAGAATCAAAAAGAAATCATCACGTCATTAAGAAGAAATCATCACGTGATCAAGAATTAAGAAGAAATCATCACGTGATCAAGAATTTGGAAGGAATCATCACATCGAGATAAATGCAAGTTAATATGAAGATAATTCAAGAAAAGAAAATCAAAGATCAAGAACTAACCCAGCCAACTCAACTTAAAAAAGAAGGAATCTCAGACAACTTAAAGAAGAGGGGAATCTCAGGCAACTAGAATATGGAGTCCAGATAAAAAAAGAGGAAGAAATTTTTCAAGGGGCTACTTCGTCTAGAAGAGATGAATAGATTCGAATATAAAGAGAAACTCAAGATGAAGAATGATATTGATAAATACATGAAAAATGCATCCCCCCCTCCCCCCCATAATGGCATATAGAAGCAGAGAGCAGTTTTGCTTTGCTACAAGTGGATTATTTACTTTCGGCTTTTTATTTCGTGAGTACGTGGACGACTCAAATAGACTAAACAGTTTATTTGTAAGGGGTGTTCAACCCAACTTTTTTTCGGACTTCCAATGTTTTTGTTTATAGAGTTAAAATTTCGTTTTCTCTGTAGTATTTCCTTGATTTCATAAATGCAACAGACGATTATTTTTTTTCAAATATATCATAGAGAATTTTGTCCCCAGTGTGTTTTTTCTCAGTGGGAAACGGGTCCAAGTGGCCTTTGAGTGTTGAAGTTTGCCAACCCATGGGCTAGGTTGATGGATACAAGTTTGATGTGAAAAGTTATGCTGTAGATGGGATGGTGAATCGCAGGGTAAGAGTGTAAAAAAAGACATCACCCCTAGTACCGCTATACGTTTTCGACCCGTCATACGATATCAGTGATACACTGCGGTGAGAGTTTTCGTGCTCTTAGAATCTGGCGCTTAGAGATGCGGCTGGGATCTGACCCTTATGGCAACCTAGGAGAGGTTCGTAAAATTGAGCATTTCTGCAAATCCAGAGGGGTAGCATAGATTCTCTCCCAAACGCAACGGAGGAGGATGAAGTTCGAGTGTCTGTAAGAATTGTTCTACACGGAAGGTGTAAAGATAGAAGGTGTGAGAGCGAATTTCCGGCAGAGGTACCGGGGGAAAGAATTAGAGCAGGCTTAGAGCGCATAGGAAGGAGATATAATTTCCCCCCTTCCCTCACCGTGTTGCTTCGATAAGGAGGTCATAGCGGTAAGGATAGGAACTCATCTTAATGTAAGCTCCTCAGTATGACATCGCCATGTCATGAGTTGATCAAATATAAGACCATGGAACTTTGTAGATGTGACAAATTTAACTGGCTACTCGTATGTCTAAATATTAAGACGTATCCAAGGAGTAGATTTATGGCGAACAAATGTTTTGGCAGGTGTTTTAGGTGGGTTTTAGAGTGTGAATCCAGGAGATAAGGCATAGGCCCCTATTTTTTCAACGGTTTGCGAAAGTAGGGTGTTGTCGAGCGACGCAAACGAGCCCGTCACTCAGAGAGCAGTGTCGTCTCTATAAATGAAGCAGCGCTTAAGTGGTTTGATATGCCATGATAATGAGTTGATGGCTATTATATAGAGAGTAGTGCTAAGCACGTTTCCTTGGTACACACTCTCTTGCTGTACAAATTTCGAAGAGCTGCCGCCTCGAAGGTTGATAGAGAAGCAATTGTCTTTCACGAAATTGCATATAAATAAAGTCATGTCGTACAGCTGTTATAGAATCAAGCACCCCTCAGATGGTATGTTCTTTTCCAATTCAAAGAAGGTTGCGGTAACAAAATCTCTTTTGAGAAGGCAAGGACAATATCATGGCCAAGGAAACCAAATGGTTCCAGTGTGGAGCGATTTGGGTGAAATACAAGTTGGGAAGGAGAGAAGAGTTGTTGTTCTTCAAAGTACCACATCAGGCGGCAGGTGGACATTTACGATGCGCTAAAAAAAATTGGGAAGGCTCGAAGTAAGCGCAATTGGCACGTAGTTTGTGTCGCTGGAAGGGTCTTTGGCAGGTTTGAAAAAGGAAGGATGATGCTATGGGGACATTCTTAGGGAAATAATTGGGATAGGAAAATAACATTATAAATTATTAGAAGGAAGTTCAGGGTATTTATATTGGTGTGTTGAATAAATGAGAAGAAAATAAATGATCTGATGGGGCGTAATTCTTACACGAAAAGAGTGCATGGATGAGTTCTTTTATATAGGAAGGTTTCCTGAACGCTTCAAAAAATAATGGACTTGAGTGGAGAGGAGCGGAGCGGAACATGTTTGCGGGCCGTTGCTAAAAAGAGTATCAAAAACTATTGTATGGAGAAATACCGTTTGTTATAACATAGGATACTGTTATTGAAGAGAACGACGTAACAAAGGCTTTCCATTCAACTTCCTGGAAGTCACAATCTGTCTTATAGACATGGAAGATATAGGAAGAAGATCTAAGAGTAGCGGGTAGTGATCACCTACACAAAAGTCATCAAGCGATGTAATGGAATGGTAGGGGCGGAAATCAATTGAACACAGGCTGTATATGTGAGAGGGAGTTTTTATTGAGATAGCAGTGCGTAGGGTCTCCATCGTTAATGACTTGCAGAACTTTGTGTAAGACGACATCTAATACAACATGACTTCTGCGGTTATTATATTAATACAAGTGTCGAGGGTTAAAGTCAGCGGTTAAAAGGAATGTTTAAGGAAGTTGGGAGGCAAGTTCATTAAGGGAGGCAAAGATGATTGCTTTCGATTGGAGAAATAGTTAGGTTGACATAAAGCTCTCATTATCTGGGCCTCTAAGTTTGATCACTCCCTCTCCCCTGGGAAATAAAATGGTCAGATAATAAAGCGAAATTTTGATAATCTCCGACTATCTTCGATGAGCTCCAAACTCTGCCCAATCCTGGCATCTCCCAATCGCCTATCGCAAATCTATCCCGAAAAAACGACTTAGATCGAAGAAAAATTTAGGAGAGATAAAAGAATAGGCTTTCGGAGCCTACCGATACCTCCCCCCGCTCTTCTAGGAGCTAGGGAGAAGAAGAGAGTAACAAGGAGTAACAAGGAAAGTAAGTACCCTAGGAGACCTTACGGTCCATTCAAAGAGGGTACCTTTGGACTATCAATCGAGCAGGCACATGACAGCTCAATTGTTTTGCGTCCCTAAACGGCCACTTTTCAAGACTTTGTCTAGTCTTGACTTGAACTGGTCAACAGATTCACTGTTGACAACTTCCACTGGAAGTGCGTTCCACTTACCGCAAAATACTGTAGGTGAAAATATTTCCACACATATTGCGGTTGTAACGCTTCAGTTCAAGTTTGAAGCCGCGAGGGAAGGATATGGAGCTCCGATACCCCTCATGCTCACTTATCTTCCCGGGGGACTGTGTAAAATGGAGGACAGAGAAGGAGGCTTAGGGAGGGGGATTTTTTTTTTTTTAATTTTATAGAACCCATCTGGCAACTACCCACTTGGGCATAAGTCGCCGAAAAACACGACAGCCTAGAACTAGGCTACATTAAAATAAAAATATGAAAACTTAACCATCGATATAAATTGGAAAAATTTAACAATCAGGAAGCAATCTCCGGCAGCGGGGGAAGGACTCCCTCACCCCAGTGCAGGAGAGTGCAACCTACAAACAAAACAATAACAAAAAAAGAACCTTAAATAAAGGGAAGAAGCTCGGCTTCCCCCCAAAAGTCAACAAGTCGGCAAGTCAATGTGCACGAATCTGTCCCGAGTACAAGGGACAGGCGGTAGCGACCCCGCCCATCCCGGTACCGGGACAGGTATCGTGCGAGAAGATCACCCAGACTGGGACATTCGACAAGAATGTGCCGAACAGTCTAGGGGACGAAGCAGTCGTTGCAATAGGGCGCAGGCGGGCGCTCCATCAAATAGCGATGCGTCACACGAGTGTGTCCGAATCGGAGACGACAGAAAGCAACCTGAAGCCGCCGCGGCATTGGGAGATAGGGCCATGGGAACAGTCGCGGCGCAATGGCACGCAACTTTAAGTTCCATTCAACCATCTCCCATCTTCTTTGCCAAGCAGTCCGAAGAGCTGTCTGTATTCCTGCCATGTAGTCGGTGGAGGAAGATCGAAACGCTGGTCCGGTCGCAGAGTCGTCGCGTATTCTTTGGCGCCCTCATCGGCGCGCTCATTCCCCGCAATTCCTACATGTCCAGGAACCCAGCAGAAGATAATCTCGACATCTGCCTGGCTCGCCAAAATCGTGGCGTCACGGATATCGCGAACCACGGGATGCGGAGATTCCAATGCCCCGAGAGCAGTCAGGGCGCTTTGTGAGACGCTATAGATCACAATCCGGTCTCCGAACCAGGCACGTCGCGTAATCTCCCGTACCGAGTGGTGTATTGCCACCAGCTCGGCCGAGAAAACAGACGCAGCGCCTGGTAGAGCCCCGCTGACTTCAAACAGAGGGGATACGGCGTGGAAGCCGACCCCCTCTTGGGACTTGGAGCCATCCGTATACACTGGCACGGTTCCAGCGTGACACGATGTGTGCTCCAAAAAGGTCGAACGCAATACTCCCGGCGCAGTACAAGCTTTGGGAGCAAGGACGTGGCGACAAATAGCTCTCGAAGGAGTTTCCTGGCACTAAACCCAAAGGGCTTAGGGTATGACTGGCGTCTCTCGGCGGCATAGTCACCATCGAGATCAGCTGCGGATGCGGTGAGAGCTGTTGGCGCCTGAGGGAGACGCCGGGCTCACGTGTACAGACGAGCAATGCACTGCACGCGGCGCAGAGCGAGTGGCATCTCCCCAGCATCGACCAACAGGCACTCAATGGGGGAAGTGCGGAAGGCACCGGTCGCAAGGCAAAGGCCGATGTGGTGGATCGAATCCACCTTCCGCAATAAACGCTCGGCTGCGGATGCATAAAACTGGCATCCGTAGTCGAGCTTCGAGCGAACAAAGGATCGATAAAAAAGTAAGGCAGTAGCCCTATCAGTGCCTGGGGCACTGAACGTCACGGAACGGAGAATGTCCATGGCGCGGGTACAAGAGACCCTAAGGCTGCGAATATGAGCCTCCCAGGTTAGGTGACGGTCGAATACAAAACCAAGGAAACGGTGCGACTCAACCACATCCAGGTGCACCCCATTAAGAAACAAATCTGGGTCGAGGTGAAGCCGTGGATGGTGGCAGAAGTGCACCACCTTAGTCTTGGCCAAAGAAAACCAAAACCTGTGCGCTTTGGCATAGCGAGAGACGCGGTTTAATGCCTGTTGGAGTCGACACTCCAGAGTTGGCATCTGGGCCGCGCCAAAAGAGATCAAAAGGTCGTCCACGTAGAGCGTTGCGAGAACATCTTCCGGCAGCACCGAGGTGATGCCGTTGATGCTCAGGGCAAAGAGTGTGAAACTGCTGACACTATCCTGCGGGACACCCTCTTCCTGCTCCTTTGGGCCGGAGAGGGCTTCCCCCACCCGTACGCGGAATCGACGATCTTGCCAAAATTCAGATATAAACATTATGAGGCGTCCCCTCGCCCCCATCGTGTGGAGAATCTCCATGATACCGTATCGCCATGCGGTATCATAGGCCTTCTCCAGATCGAAAAACACCGTGGCGTAGTGCTGTCTACGAAGGAAAGCCTCGCAGACGGCATTTTCCAGTCGGAGCAGAGCATCCGACGTGAAGTGAAACTTGCGGAAGCCGCATTGTGCGGAAGACAGATGGCCTCCGCTGTCCAAGAAAAAGGCTAATCTAACATTTATTAATTTCACCATCAACTTGCACACGCAAGAGGTTAGAGAGATTGGGCGGAAACCAGTCGGAGTAGAGTGATCTCTCCCCGGTTTGCGAAAGGCGAGCACAGTAGCGATTCGCCAGGCGTCTGGGAGAAGACCTTCCACCCAGATCCTGTTGAACAAATCTAACAGAAAGGCCATGCCTCGCCCGCCCAGGTGTCGAAGCATGGCATACGGGTTATCGTCCGGACCATGGGCGGTGTCCACGCACGAAGCGAGAGCGGAGCGCAACTCACTCACAGTAAACTTGTCGTTGAACCGTTCTCCGCATCTGGAGGTAAAGTCCAGCCGGCGGCCTTCCGCGACCTCACGACGTGCATTGCATGCTGGCGGAGCAGCATCCCAGCTAGAGACTGGGAAAAAAGCGGTCGCTAAGGATTCCACCACGGACGCGGGGTCCGAGATTGCGGTCCCATTCTCCTGGAGAACGGGACGGGGGTCCTGCAAGAACTTGCCCCGAATCCTTTTGACTCGCTTCCACACCTCAGCTAAAGGGGTCTTCCCGTTAAGGAAAGACACGTGTGCCCGCCAAGAAGAGCGGCGGGCGTGCTTAGAAATATACCGGAACCTAGCCCTAGCCCGACCAAATTCACCGACAGTAAAATCGTTCGGGCGGCGCTTATAGCGCATGTAGGCATAACGCTTCTGTTTGAGGGCCGTCTCACACTCGGCTGACCACCATGACAGTGGTTGGCGTGCAAAACTGCCAGAAGTCCTATCAATTGTAGTCAGGCCCACGGCGATGAGGTTGCCGGAGAAGAACTCAACGGCCTCATCTACCGACCTAAACTCCTCGAGTAAGATAGAGAATTCAGTCATTTCCTGAAATGCAGGCCACCGCGCCCGCGCCAAGCACCACCGAGGTGAGCTCTCAGGCGGCAGTTGCCCTGAAAATGATATTTGAATGGGAAAGTGATCACTACCATAGAGGTCATCGACCACCCCCCAATTAAAATCAGGCTGTGCATCCGAAGAGCACAAAGATAGGTCAAGGCAAGAAAATGAAGCGGTTCTCGGACAGTGATGCGTAAACTCATCCACGTTTAGGACACTCATCTCAAGCTCTTCGATAAGATCGGCAAGGACTTGTTCCCTGGGATTTATGGAGTAATCTCCCCAGAGAGGATGCCTGCCGTTTAGATCTCCAAGCAAGAGATAGGGCCTCGGTAACCGTGCCACGACGCGGCGGAAGTCCCCCGCGTCGAAGTCAGCTGACGGTGGAATGTACGCAGAAATGATAGTATACCTCCTATCCAGGTGCAGCTGCACAGCCACTGCCTGAAACGAGGTATCTAAAGAGAAAGAAAGAACGGAGACATCATGCCGGGTGTAAACCGCGCATCTCCCTGCCCGCCCATCCCGCGGTGGTGGGATCGCAAGACCCTTATACCCTGGGAGGGCAGGCAGGGGGCACGCGCCTAGCATGGTCTCCTGCAAAAAAATAGCTAATGGGGAACGGGACGAGACGAGCCTCCGCAGCTCCTCCCAGTTGGCTCGGAGTCCACGGCAATTCCATTGAAGGAATATTCCCTCCAGGCCTAGCTCGGAGGAGACGCGGGAGCCGTCCTCAAATGGAAGACCCTCACGGGAATAGCCGTACGCTTCCCGGGGGCAGAACCCCGGGCGTTGTTGGTCGGACAAAGCGCTGGAGGCACTGTCGCCTTCGATGACTTATTTGGGGAGGTTGGGCTCGCCATACGAGTCTTTTCCTCCCTCCGCCTCGAAACCTTAGGCAGGCGTTGCGGGTTCGGAGGCGGGGGCTCTCTTTTCGAGGAACCACCGTTCCTGAGGCACTCGCCCCACCTCGGGGCGTGGGCAAAGAAGCCGAAGCTCCTTTGTTGCTGTCCTCCTTTCGGGGAACAGCTTTAGGAACCCCGGAAGATGGCCTAGCGACCATCTTCAGGGGTGTTGCCTCCTGTGAGTCTAACGACTCAGTGGAGGCGCATGGCCGTTTCGCCTTACGGGAAACGGTCACGCTGGTGGAAGAGGGGGGGTGGCCCTGGTTTTAGCCGGGGCTGGGTATGAACCCTTTTTGCCACCAGCTTTACCAGGGGAGCGCCCGAGGTGGGTAGAGCCCGCAAAAGGGCTCCAAATGGGAGCGGAAACAACCGTGCTCGTTGGCCTGGATGGGCCAGGAGCAGAGGGTGCTTTTCTAACTATTGAGGCATATGACGTCCCAGGCAGAGCCGGGCGCGCCAGGACCAAGTCCTTTGCCTCGCGGAATGAGAGTCGATCCTGGGCCTGAACGGCCAGGATTTCTTTCTCAAGTAGATAAGCACCACATTTATTCGAAGAAGCGGGCGGCGGCTCTCCGCAATTGACACACTTGGCCACACACGATTTGGACTTATCGTGTGCAGCCTTGGAGCAATTTACACAGACTTCGGGTGACCCCGACTTTGCACGTCTACAAAAACGATTCGTATGGCCGAAGCGGTGACAGTAATAGCACCACCGCGGCAGTGGCACGAATGCCTTCACGCGGTAGTGGTACCAACCGGCACGCACCGACTCAGGGAGCTTGTCACAGTCGAACGTGACGAAGAGTGTAGGGGTGGGTCTCGAGGCCCCTCCCTGTTTTCTTATCAAAATTTCGACCTTGACCGCCCCATGGTCGGCCAGCTCTAGGGTGATGTCCTCAATGGAGTAGTTAACGAGTTTCCTCGCATAAACTACTCCTTTCACAAAGTTCATGGTAGAGTGCGGCGTCACACTCACCGGGGTGCCATGAAGTGTCCGAAGAGCACTTATATTGGCAGCCTCGGCGGGATTCGCCGCATTTGCCAGAAGGCACTCGTCCGAGAAATGGGTTACCTTCGGCTCTCTACCAATTGCACTAGCTAATCCTCTCCTCTGATAAATCATGTTGCCCTTAAACAACATGGTGCTATCAGTGGAGCGAATAACGAGGAAGCGTTTGAAGCTAGCGGGCTCGAAAACGCCAGGTAACCTCTAAGATGAGGGGCCCCGATGTCATCGAGGCTCCGCCCTGTGCACTCTTGGTATTAGTCTTAGTCAGGGGCTCCGCATCTGGGGGGGGGGTTGCAGAGGGGGCGGATGTGCCGATCTTGGCTTGGTTGCTTGCCAGAGTGGCAGCAGACCCATCCGTCCCCGCAGCCCCAGCGGATGGAGAGGAGCCCCGAGTCTTTTTTGTCTTTTTAGTCTTTTTCTTTTTCTTTTTTGGAGAGGAGGGCGGGGAATGAACCCGCTTTTCACCTCCGCTTGAAGAAGCCCCCAGGCCAGACGGACCGGCCTCAGCCAGGTCATTCTCTGAAATGGAGAAGGTTGTGGTAGTCGTGGGGGCACTGGTCGGAGGAGTTCCCTCCCCTCCTTCTACTGCTTCGGAAACCACGGCCGTTTGAGGAGGACCTTGCATCGGGGCGGATTCGGGTTCGGTGCTTGGCGCCAAGCCAGGATTCCCCCTCCCCCATGGAAGGCCCTACCGTCTGAGGCTGGGTTTCCTCAAGGACCATGTCTATCTCAGGGGAGGCTTCTAGTTGCCCCCCCCCCCAAAGACATCGCAGGTCCCATTGGCAGTATCGTCACTAGTCTTCTTTGGGGAGGCATGGGCCTTGACCCCGGCCAGGTTCAGTATTCTTGCCAGCAGGTCTTTTGAGGGAAGCGACCGAAGGGGCCTGGCTTCCCTCTCCCCCCTAAGGGGGTTTGCCCTACCAAGCCGCTTGCACGAGGGGCGGTCGGCAATGGGCTGCCTGCTGGCTTTCTTGGCAGTCCCCTTGGAAAGAACAGAGGGGACTGCCGCTGGTAAAAGGGAAGCGCCCGAAAGCACCTCTAGAGAAGGGGGTGAGGGTGAGTCCCCTACACCCGTAAGCGAAGGAGAGGAGTAAGCCTCCTCTCCGGTAAGAGATATATGGAGGGTCATCTGAGCAAGTACAGGGGGCGGACCTCCATTTTTTTGCTGGAGCTGCCCAAGGGCGGCTCCGTCGATGTTATAGGGGAAGTTGGGGGTTGGGTTTTTTTATACTCATCATTGAGCATGGTGTCCCTCTTTTTGACACGGGATGCAATCGCGCATCACCTTTCGCAGTAGCCCGCACTGCGAGAGGTGCTTACAAGCCCGGCAGAGCCAGGCGCCGCCATTTAAGACCACCCCTCCCGCCTGGTGGCCTGGCAGTCCATCGGCATGGCGTCTCCACCTTGAACACGGCGTGAAAAATATATAGATTATGAAGAGGAGAGGAAAAGGGATGTGAGGAAGGTATGGGTGGGGATAAAGCAGGTTGTTAAAAACCAACCACCCCAGACCGGAGCTCAGGGGTTAGGGAACATTGTCCCCTTTCCCCTCAGCCCCGATCCGGGACGGTTGACTTAAGAAGAAGGTCAGCATCTACCCTGTGAAATTAGAGGCTGACCATTGAAAGTTGTGAGAGAGGTTGCATGAAAAGCGAGGAAACAAGTGTTTTGAAGGAAGGAGAAGAGGCTAAGCTGGGGTCGGACGGGGTGCTGAGTCCCATCAGCACGGCGGCCAGGATGGCAAATCGCCGCGTTCCTTACGGGGTTAGGAGGGAGGATAAAGATGGGAAACGTAGGGAAATAGAGGGAGAGTAAAATGTTGGCATATGTAGGTTTAGGTGGTGCTACTATCTCGGTGTGTAGTACTTCTATCTTCTTTTTTTCCTCTCCCTGTTATTGATTGTCCTTGTGGCCTGTAAAACCAGCTTGGGATCGACAGGAGCAAATGGATAAAGCGAAAAGGAAGCAAGTTGAGGAGCGGCGGAGAATCGCCTCTTTGCTTCGAGGTCAACCTCATAATCCCTGTCCGTGTTATAGGGAGTAGGCCAAATTTCCAAGTATCAGGCTATTAGTCAATCGTGAGAAGTGGTGTTGTTGTGTTGTATTATTGTTCTATTATGCGTTACACCCGTCGTTCTTTGTCGATTTTTATTCTAGCTCTAAGTAATTTATTTTCTTGTTTTCTTTCTTATATATTCGTTCTCCTCTGAGCCTGTATTATAGTTTCAGACCATTTTTTCTTAGTTGATTCTTTCGGTTACTTGTTTTTTGTAACTAGACCTTTTTATAGTCATTCCCAGTACAATATCTGTACCTTTCCACCTCCTCTAAGTAAATAGCAGATGGCTCTTTCCTGTAGATTGACACCAGTTATATTTTTTTCTCTTTTTATTCTTATCTTCTATCTTTGTTCATACTGGTTGATTATTTGTATTTCTTCTCCCATCAATCGTGCATGCATTTGTCCGTAGCTATGTGGTGTCACAATTAATTGTGCTACGTCATCTATGAATTGGATGTTAAAACAGCTTCCAATGCCAGTAGGTGGAATACTGCGGGGTAGACAGCGTAGGGAATTGGGCTAAGGCAACCACCTTGGGCAGGACCTGCTTCAAGGTTAAATCGTTCTCCTTGATAGTGTGGTATGTCCATAAACTCACATCTATCTATTGCGTATTTGCAGAATATTTTCTAAGTCATTCATTGTTTAGGCCTAGTTGATTGAAGTATCTTGTATTAAATAACCATCTGCAAGACATTGTCCAAAGCTTTAGACACGTCCCGTCATTGTCCAATATCAGGCACAATGTCTTTTTCGTGTTTGTCTTTACGAAAACCAAATTGGCACTCATTGTAAAGATTATTTTCCTCGAAGTGTCAGGCGAGTCGGCGTTTCAAGGGATTTCCATATACCTTATGAGGAAAGGGGCCAGTAATATGCTATCCGACTTGCTGATTTTTCAGGTTTAGGAATGTAGATCATTTTCGTCGGGGAAGTAGCCCGTTTTCAGGCATGCATTGGAAACCTTTGTTGGCCATTTCAAGATGTTATTTTGCACTTATACGTAATATTTTATCATAGATTCCCATGTTCCTAGCGCATAGTGCTTGAATCTGCTTCTCACTCTCATAAGTTCTTCTGTCGTGAGGATAGCGGTGGTGACCCCGTTGGCATTTCTGGTTATTTGGACAAAGAAGTGTGAATGTGTTCGTTTGATGATTTTTCCGATGTTTTTCTATAATTCTCCTTTCAAAACATATGTCGAACTTTTCGTTTTCTTCTTTGCTAATTAAAAAACAACATTTAACCACTGTTCTCTGAATATTTTTTCAACCTCGGCTTCAACCTCCAATATATTTTTTCTTTCATTTAAGATTCTTATCTTTTCCTTGGCTGGCATATCATTCATTTTTTTAAGTCATTCCCCAAATTTTGGGGGGGGAGGGGAGTTATATCCCTGTCATTTGTGCATTCCTTTGTTTCTTTGTTCGTTTGTTAATTTGGCGTCATTGCCGTAATTTTTCCTTTTCCTTCTTATTTCGGTGTATAATTTTATGGGTGATCTATTTCTACGTATCGGTTCTGAAATAATATTTTAGGGGACAATCTGATGTTCTTGATAGTTCTATAAGTTCTTAAAGGGATTATTTAATTATCTTTGTGTAGCTCTTCGACTCATTCTTCCAGCGCACTTCATTGAATGAGTTTGGTACATATTTCCTTACGATCTCCTCATATCTTCCCAAATCAGCCAAGTAGTAGGCCTTCGATTTTTAGATGTCATTTTTATAGGTAGCTGGTTAATCACTAGCAAAGAGGCTATGCGGTCACTAACTGAGACGCTCATAGAATTCCTGTGTAAATTTAATGGAAGGTTAAATTCAACAGACAGATATCAGGTATTGATAATCCCACTCGCACAGACCCAATGAAGCTGTTAGTTGAGTTGCTGGCAAGATCAATATGAATAACGGATGGGTGTACACGGGGAGAGCCTCCCGAGTGATGACTCATTTCAGATAAGATGATCGGTGGCAGTCGAATTAACTACTTTCACCTTGGGATCTGCCCCTTCAGTGGTTTGATTATCGATACTGTATAGATTTTGAAAGGGAAATGGTTTTAAAACCTTCGAGGAACAAATATGAATATCATTTCATGGCGGAGTTTCTGACATAATGATGTTGTGAAAAGAAATGCATTTATAACTGAGATGACCACTGTAAATTTATTTTTATAGACGTTGCTTGCAGGCACAGAAAGCGTAAAAGTTTGTTAAATTTTGGAAGAGAGGCCACATTAGTTTGTTTGTTTTTTGGGACAGGAATGAAGGAAAACTTAGTCGTCCGTTATTTGCATTCCTGCTCCTCTCCCATACTCTTGGAGTGAGAAGAGGGGCGGTCTGCATTCACGGTATTTATGTTCAGCGCAGTAAACTGATACAACGCGAGGTCCACAAATATTGGAAGTGTCGAAAATTCGATCATTGGGTATTGTAATACACCGAGCCTCATCCTGTTCTGGCTTTAAGATTAAACGGCATAATTACTGCTCGTGACTATGCCACAGGCTCACCTCTCCATCGCATGACCGCTTTGAAGAATACAAATCGACTACACTCCTTCCAAGAGTACTTATAATTGAAAGAAGCAAAAGTACAGGAAGGTAAAGGTGAACTCCGGTAAATTACATCTCCACGGCTAAATGAGAGCACCAGTAAGAGAACCCCAGTTGCCTGACGTCTGCCTAATGTTGCTTGTGGGTATAAAATGGACGCCCTCTTGCAGATGACGAGCTAGGGCAAGCCACAAGAGTGCTTCGTCAGTCGGGCGTTTCGAGGCAATGGAAGGAGTGGACTCGCGTGCTTCACCAGATCTTCGGGCTAATTAATGTTAGGGAGAGGCGGTGGCTTGCTTTCTCACCATTCAATTCAGTTATTTGACTTCAAGAAATCATATTGAGAGAGGGAGGAGGGGACCTTACACACCTTCCAGGGATACAAGAGTGTCACAACTCCTTCCAGCCACGCACAGTCCCTGTGTGGCTCGGTGCGCAATTTATACCTGATGTAGGACACACGGTACTCTTTCACTATGTTCATATGTAGATAGTGAAAGGATGAATATTGGGGAGAAATGTAGGTTCACTTAGAGGTTGAAAACATAACTGGCGTAGATAAAAAACATTGGTTCACATGCTCTAGTGATTCAATGCATATAAAGTATTGAAAGGAGAGGATAGAGGGTGAAGTGAAATGAAAAATCATAAGGAATTTAGGAGTTTATATTTTAAAGGTGTCCAGGAGACTAGAGATCTTATTTTCTCGTCTCATCGTTTCCTTTTCTTTTCTATACACTCTCCTGAGCATATTTCTGCATTTATTCTTTCACTCTTATCTGGTTTTCTTGTTACTTATATCTTCTCACTCCTTTTTTAATCTCTTTTCTTTAATTTTTCCATATATATTCTCCTTTCACATTTATATTTGTGTTGTTTGTTTCTGTACCTCTATGTTTTCCTTTCTCCTTTTTTCTGTTAAATTTATCTCTCTCCTTCTTAGTACATCGATAGTGTTAGACAGCTAGCAGATGACCCATACTAGAAAGTATCTAACTTTGAAAGGGATGCAGACTAAAGGATTAATCTAAACGAACTATTTTTGTTGATGGTTGGAATTGAAAAATCAAGTGGAAAACAGAAGGTGAAGAAGCGCACTTGAGCACTTATGTTTGTTCAAGAAGTAATAGCACAGAAAAATGCATGATGGAAACACTTTCGGAAAAGAAAGATTTAAAAGTGAAAGAAGAAGAAAGCTTAGAACAATTCCTGACAAGAATCAAAAAGGTTATATTATATTGGGTAGTTTAAGAATCGAGGTAAATTCAAGCTTTGAAATGGTAATCGAATCTCAATGAAAAAGGTCAAGGTATATTGCGATGGATCCCTCACAGAAAGCGTAAAAGTTTGTTAAATTTTGGAAGAGAGGCCACATTAGTTTGTTTGTTTTTTGGGACAGGAATGAAGGAAAACTTAGTCGTCCGTTATTTGCATTCCTGCTCCTCTCCCATACTCTTGGAGTGAGAAGAGGGGCGGTCTGCATTCACGGTATTTATGTTCAGCGCAGTAAACTGATACAACGCGAGGTCCACAAATATTGGAAGTGTCGAAAATTCGATCATTGGGTATTGTAATACACCGAGCCTCATCCTGTTCTGGCTTTAAGATTAAACGGCATAATTACTGCTCGTGACTATGCCACAGGCTCACCTCTCCATCGCATGACCGCTTTGAAGAATACAAATCGACTACACTCCTTCCAAGAGTACTTATAATTGAAAGAAGCAAAAGTACAGGAAGGTAAAGGTGAACTCCGGTAAATTACATCTCCACGGCTAAATGAGAGCACCAGTAAGAGAACCCCAGTTGCCTGACGTCTGCCTAATGTTGCTTGTGGGTATAAAATGGACGCCCTCTTGCAGATGACGAGCTAGGGCAAGCCACAAGAGTGCTTCGTCAGTCGGGCGTTTCGAGGCAATGGAAGGAGTGGACTCGCGTGCTTCACCAGATCTTCGGGCTAATTAATGTTAGGGAGAGGCGGTGGCTTGCTTTCTCACCATTCAATTCAGTTATTTGACTTCAAGAAATCATATTGAGAGAGGGAGGAGGGGACCTTACACACCTTCCAGGGATACAAGAGTGTCACAACTCCTTCCAGCCACGCACAGTCCCTGTGTGGCTCGGTGCGCAATTTATACCTGATGTAGGACACACGGTACTCTTTCACTATGTTCATATGTAGATAGTGAAAGGATGAATATTGGGGAGAAATGTAGGTTCACTTAGAGGTTGAAAACATAACTGGCGTAGATAAAAAACATTGGTTCACATGCTCTAGTGATTCAATGCATATAAAGTATTGAAAGGAGAGGATAGAGGGTGAAGTGAAATGAAAAATCATAAGGAATTTAGGAGTTTATATTTTAAAGGTGTCCAGGAGACTAGAGATCTTATTTTCTCGTCTCATCGTTTCCTTTTCTTTTCTATACACTCTCCTGAGCATATTTCTGCATTTATTCTTTCACTCTTATCTGGTTTTCTTGTTACTTATATCTTCTCACTCCTTTTTTAATCTCTTTTCTTTAATTTTTCCATATATATTCTCCTTTCACATTTATATTTGTGTTGTTTGTTTCTGTACCTCTATGTTTTCCTTTCTCCTTTTTTCTGTTAAATTTATCTCTCTCCTTCTTAGTACATCGATAGTGTTAGACAGCTAGCAGATGACCCATACTAGAAAGTATCTAACTTTGAAAGGGATGCAGACTAAAGGATTAATCTAAACGAACTATTTTTGTTGATGGTTGGAATTGAAAAATCAAGTGGAAAACAGAAGGTGAAGAAGCGCACTTGAGCACTTATGTTTGTTCAAGAAGTAATAGCACAGAAAAATGCATGATGGAAACACTTTCGGAAAAGAAAGATTTAAAAGTGAAAGAAGAAGAAAGCTTAGAACAATTCCTGACAAGAATCAAAAAGGTTATATTATATTGGGTAGTTTAAGAATCGAGGTAAATTCAAGCTTTGAAATGGTAATCGAATCTCAATGAAAAAGGTCAAGGTATATTGCGATGGATCCCTCAAACCCCTAACTTGTGGACAACATGGTTTCTCATAATCTATTTAGTTGTCTCGAGTCTTTAATCCCCTACAACATCACATAAATGCAAAATTTCCTCAGGTATGATAGAGTTACAAAAGGATATTTGTGCGCGGTTATACGCACACTGGCCTACTGGACGACCGAAATTAAGGCCTCACCTGAGGATGGCTCTAAGAGTGCTTTAAATACACAGTTGATAGGCCAAGGAATATTCAAACACGGCTACAAAAGTATACTTAAAAAGGACTAAAGATTACACACACATATAGGGCAAGTTAAATGTCAATGCAATTAAATATTGACGGTTTACGGCTAAGATGATCGACACTATCAATTAAGTTTGAACCGAGAGATAATTAAATAAGAAATAATCTTACCATTATGCAAGTTCTAGAGCAAAGGGGATCCTTGAGGTTCGACGCAGTAAAGGTGGGAGGAGCGTGACGAAACAGGGGTTAAATCCCTTTTTACCTTGATGTGCGGCGAGTAGGACTAAAGAGGTAAGTTCGACCTTGAATTTGCGTGCGTCTACCGAGGCGCTCAATCCAATTACGGGAAATTGAAGATGGGGCCTCTTATCCTTAATGAGCAAACGGAGGATGCTTCGGGGATCGCTTTTCCTATCCTTAAACCCGAAGAAGTGGTGAGAACGGTTAAAGCGCGCTAAAACTATCTCCACGAACAACACTGAATGACGACTAGCTCTTCTTTGGCTCTTCGACAATCACCCAATTCTTCTTTGAACGAGAATGTAGTCGATTCCCTCTCGACTAACGAAGACGTTTACGGCTAACGTACTGGACTGCGGCTTCAGACACAAGCTACCTGTGAACTCCGAAGTGTAAAATATATACTCCGAAATTATCTAGACGGGGAGAGAGATTCATCGCCAACAGACTTCCTCAATTATCTTGGGTCACAATAAGGATCCATAGCGGGAGGTCGCGAAGACACCTTAATGGTCTTTCCATTTTCTAATTTTCGCAGTATATAGGGCAGACGAATTTAGAGCTGTCAACGGCGAAATCGGGAAGTCATGGGGATGGGGATAATTCTCTTTCTCTCTCCTTATTCTTACACAATATTAAAATCATTTTCATCAAAACCAAATGAATTATTAAAGAAAAGTTTTTATTGCTTTTTCAACGATGAGAGAGCATTGTTAATAATGATGGACACTACTTTGCATGCTTCGACACATACCGGGACCTAACCCAATTACAGGCTCTTCTGGATCGCTGTTTTTAAGCCTGGTACCCTTACTACCAACATGCTATAAATAAGTTAGAGCGGATTCAACGGAGAGTTATCAAAATGATGCCTAGTTTTTAAAGTAAGCCACATGAGGATCGTCTTAAGGGATTAAATCTCTTCCCATTATCCCAGGCTAGACTACCAGACCTAATTAAAGTATTTTAAAGTCATACTTAATATGAACTGTAACAACTAATTTCTAATCGACCAATCTAACGACACATAGGGACATGGTTATAAAATTATAGGTAAACCATTTAACTCCCAATAGTCTGAAGTTTTTTTTTCTATCTCGAATTAACAATTTTATGGCTGTGTCGTGGTACATCCCTCTATACCATACACCACTCCTATATTATGTGGGGGTGACTTAATCATCTACTGCAACGCGAACCGTTTAAGGACGGTTCGTAGGGATTAACGATCGACTAGGAGGTCAAACTCGAGGCGTTGGGTTTCAAATCCTTAACAATCAGGAAGAGTGCATAAATGGTTGGCGAGATTTACTTAAATTGACCGAGAGTATCGGTCAAGGTTAGTTAAAGATGACAACAACTCGTGAGTAGGGCGACTTATGCCCAAGCAGGCAGTCGCCAGATGGGCTCCTAAAAAAAATAAATAAAATAAAGATGATAACAACAAAATTATAATTTTATTTACAAATATCAAAATTAAAAATAGGCACAGAGAATTATTTAAATGAAATTGTCTCTTCGGATTATTAATTATTATAAGAATGAATTCTAGAATAAAATTAATTAAATACCATTACTATGCTTAGATCAAAAGGGGGGACTTGACAATATCAATGATTGAGAGGGGTTTCAATCTTACGGGTCGACGACTTTGAGGAAGGTCCTGCTTGGGATGAGGTAAGTAAGGCACGATCCGATCCAACCTTCCGAGGAATAGCAATGACGATATCCAATCTTTAAGGATGACGTTCGAAGGAGAATTAGGGATTACTCGTAACCCACTAGAAGAGGAAATTTCTTTTCCTCATAGGTAATCGATGGAGATTTTCTTCGGATCGATTAAACGAAGGGAGACTCGCGTAACTTCCAAGGATTTCCGTTTACAGAACCAATTGACTTGGGTAGAATCATGGCGTCGAAGGGTCTTCCTGAGGGTTGAACGCTCACGGGACTTTCGACTCGAGACGATGAGGGCGACCTTGAGGTGCGGGCGGGACTCAGAGATCTCAAGTCAAACCCGGGTATCTGTACAAGTGAGCCTGAATGGGGAAAGGGGAATTGGAGAAGGGAGCGAGAAAGCCCTAGACATCTTAATCCTTGATGCGGACGCAAAAATCAGCTTTTAGCGGCGAGGCGCGAAAAACAAAGTGGCTCGTTCTCTCCTTGTCGCCCGGGGGAAGGCTGTGGACTAATTCGCAGGATTGGGGGATATTTCCCCAATACACCTAGGAGTCGAAACTTCTCGAATGTTCTCGAACAGGAAGTGACCTTTTCTATGGCGGGATAAAAAAAAAATCTCAGGTAGTCTCCAAATAACGTAAGAATTATGTCAAAGGTTATTCTTTTACACTCCTCCCTTCCATGCGATGGAGCTTTTCTAAGAGAAAGGGAAGAAAAAGGGACATCGCAATTTTGGATGCTGGACTTATTAAAGCGTCAGCCCTATAAAAAAACCGGCTGACCTGACCTGTATTCGATAGGCTTAGAAAAGGCTAAAATATTGATCTGAGCTAACAAAAAATTAATGTCAATGGGTCAATGAAAAAAACAATCACATTCAAATTAAGGTACCAAATTAGGATTTCGTCTTAAAGGGTAGTGAACCCATCCCCCTAATAGCCCATTATAATAAATAACTAACTACAGAGACCATAGATATATGTACGCAGAGCAGAGATTAAAATAAAAAAATCATATATACATAATTAACTTACGGGTTGTACAGACGACCTATAAATTAGTGCATTAGGCGGCATTGTTGGCCAATGGATTCCGGCTAAGATTATCAGCTATACAATTCTCGGTGCCGCGTATATATCCAAACTTCGAACTGATACTGTTGGAGTATCATAATTTATCGCATTATACGTCCATTCTGGCTCTTAGTATTTCGGAGATACGACAATAAATTATTTCACTCATCTCTTTCACTCTCTCTTTCATTCAATTATCCCCTTCATTAACCCATAAATTCATCACCATTTTAATCGAGTGAAGCTTGAGTCGTCTTCTTATTCGAAAGACAGTTATAACAACAAATACCGAGTAATTACGTTCTGGGGCAATAGCTTTCGGCTCGCGTAAGCCAACGGATAGCTTTCACCTTCGTCGGAGTATTGGAGCAGCACGCATCCAATTCCTTCGTCACTCGCATCCGTCCTGATGCCAAAGGGTTTAGAGGTATTAAGAACCTCAAAGTGTGGACGGACGCAAGCTTGTCCTTGAGCTGCTGGAATATGGCAGTGGAGTTGGGATTCCATGAAAGGGGATCTGGGGATCTTTGCTGAAGGAGGGCACTTAAAGGGGCGGAAATAGACGCAAAGTTGTGGATAAATCTACGGTAAAAAGAGGCCGATCCCATGAAGACCTCAGCCATTTCTTAGTGCGAGGAAGGGGCATCTCAACAATGGCTCGGACATTTTCGTCCTGCGAGCCCATCTGATTCTTAACAACATTGGAGCCCAGATACTTAATAGTATCGTATGCAAAGTGGCACTTACTAAGGCCAAGGGTGAGCCCGTGATCTCGAAGCCTAATAACTGGGGCGCAGAGCATATTAAGTGCTGGTCCCACGTAGAGATAGCAACATAAAGGTTGTCGAAGTAGAAGGAGACGTGCGGCAAGTCATCTACAATCCTTCGCATCATCCTGTTATAGTTGCTGCATGCAGTGACAAGCCCAAAGGGGAGTCGTTTAAACTGCATGAGACCAACAACTACTCCTCTACCACCTACACCTCACCACATACACAACCACCACTTACACCACGATCACCTACTCCACCAAGTCCACCTCCACCACTTATACTACCACCACGTATACCAGCACCACGAAATATACAACCATTAGCTACACCCCCACCACATACACCAAAACCACCTACTCTACCACAACCACCTACTCCACCAACACCACCTACTCCACCACCACCTCCAGCACCACAACCTGCACCACCACCAACACAACCTACATCACTACCACCTACACCTCCACTACCACTTACATCACCACCACCATCCTCTACAGCGCAACCACTTACACCACCAAAATCTGCAGCAACACCACCACCTACTCGACCACCGGCCCAGGTAGAATGATCTCTCCTCGGTTTCCGAAAAGCTAGCATATAAGCGATTCGCCAAGAATCTGGGAGATTACCATCTACCCAGATCCTGTTGAACAAATTTAACAGGAAGTCCATGCCTCACTCACTTAGGTGTCGAAGCATGGCGTACGAGACATCATATGTACCAGGAGCGGTGTCCGCGTACGAAGCGAGAGCGGAACGCAACTCGCACAGAGTAAACCTGTCGTTGAAGGGTTCACCGCTTCTGGAGGTAAACTCCTGTCGGCAAATTTCAGCAACATCAAGACGTGCATTGAATGCTGGCGGAGCAGTATCTCGGCTAGAAAATGCAGAGAAAGCGTCTCGAAGAATTAGCCACAGACGCGGCGTCTGAGGTTGCCGTCCCATTCTCCTGGAGAACGGGAAGGGTGTCCTGGGAGAACTTGCTCCTAATTCTTTTGACTCACTTCTACACCACTACTACAGGGGTCTTCCCGTTAAGTGAAGACAAGTATACCCACCAAGAAGAGCGGCGGCGTGTTTCGAAATATACCGGAACATAGCCCAATCACGACGGAATTCACCGACAGTGAAATTGGTGGGCGGCGCTTATAGAGCATGTAGGCATAATGCTTCTGTTTGAGGACATTCACACACTCGGGTGACCACCACGGCAGTGGTTGGCGTGCAAAACGGCCAGACCTTCTAGGGATAGTAGTAAGGCCAGCGGTGATGAGGTTGCAGGAGGAAGAATGGGAAAAAGCGGCCACGAAAGGCTGGCTAGGATGCGGGTTCAGAACATAGAGAACGGGAGGATGGGCACAGCAAGAATTCGCCAGGAATCCTTTTGGGGAGAAAGAGAGCGCTAAATTGCTCACCGAGCACTACTGGGCTTGGGAGGCCCTCTGGCCTCCTTCGTTAATCCCCCTCCTCCCCCTTCCTCTCCCAGTGGGAGACGTTCAAATTTAGCCTCTGAAATATGTCCATTTTTATGTGCTTTCTCAAGTCTGAACTCAGTCTCGCACAGAGGACCGCTCGGGCCTCTTTGACAAAGACTCAAATTTACTCAGACTTCACCCCCTTTAAAATGTTTACGTCTGAGAGGTGCCTTTCCTATTGGGTGGGGGAGATACCTCGTGCTGATTCAGCTGCTAGTTGTATGTTATAAATAGGGTAAATAAGGGTTGAGGGTTATTATATGGTGCGAGAAATATGAACAGCAAAGAATAAAGAAGAACGACAATGTCTGCTGACCAAAAGTCGCGTGCTTTCACTTATACTGATTTATGACCTTAAGAGGTGGTGGTTTGGTAGGTGGTCTTAGCGTAGGTGGTGTAGGTGGTGGTATAGGTGGTGGTGGTGTAGGCGGTTGTGGTGTAGGTGGGAGTGGGCTAGGTGGTGGTAGGGTACGTTGGGGTGGGGTAGGTGGTAGTGGGGTAGGTGGTGGGGGGTTAGGTGGTTGTGGTGAGGTTGTAGTAGTGTAGGTTGTGGTGGTGTAGGTAGTGGTGGAGTAGCTGGTGGTTGTGTAAGTGGTGGCGGTGTATGCGATTTAGGTGGTGGTGTAGGTGATAGTGCTGAAGGTGTAGGTGGTGAAGGTAGTGGTACTGTAGGTGATTTAGGTGGTGGACGAGGTGATAGTGCTGAAGGTGTAAGTGATTTAGGAGGTGGTTGTGTAGGTGGTGGTGGTGAAGTTAGAGGTGGTATAGGTTATTTAGGTGGTGGTGGGGGTGATAGAGCTGAAGGTGTAGTTGGTGATTGTATAGGTGGTAGTGGTGTAGATGATGTAGGCGTAAGTGAGGTAGATGGTGGTGGGATAGGTAGTGGAGGTGTAGCTATTGGGGTTGTAGGACATGATGGTGCAGGTGGTGTAGGCGGTAGGGGTGTAAGTGGGTGTGTTGTAAGTGGTGGGGGTTTAGGTGGTGGTAGTTTAGGTAAGTGTAGTGTAAGTAGTGTTTTTTAGGTGGTGTTGCTGTATGTGGTTTGGGGTAAGGGAGTAGTTGGTGTTAGTGTAGATGGTGGCAGGGTAGGTGGTTTGGGTTTAGGTGTTGGTGGTAGTGGTGTAGGTGGTTGTGGTGTAGGAGGTGTTGTTATAGATGGTGGTGGCGTAGGTGGTGGTGTAGTTGGTGTTGATGTAGGTAGTGGCAGGGTATGGGTTTGATGTATAGGTACTGGTGGTTTGGGGAGGGGTGGTGGAGGTGTTGTTGTTGTAGGTGGTGGTGGGCTATGTGGTAGTGTTGTAGATGGTAGTGGTTTAGGTGGTGGTAGAATAAGTGGTGGTGATGGTGGTGTAGGGGATAGTGCTCTATATGTAGGTGGTTTAGATGGTGAGTGTTTATGCGGTGGTTATGTAGGTTATAGTAGAGTGGTGGTGTAGGTGATTTAGGTGGTGGTATAGGGGATAATGCTCTAGATGTAGGTGGTTTATCTGCTGGGTTTGTAGGTGGTGGTGGTTTAGGCGATGTAGTGTAAGTGGTAGTGTAGGTGGTGGTGGTGTAGCTGTTGTGTTGTAGGTGTTGGTGGTGGTAGTGATGTAAGTGGTGTTGGTGAAGGTAGTGGTCGGGTAGGGGGTTGTGTTTTTGTTGGTGTGGGTTTGGTGTAGGTTTGGTGGTGTAGATGCTATATGCGTAGGTGGTGTAGGTTATATGATGAAGGTGGAGGTGGTTTAGTTAGTGGTGAAATATGTGGTGGTGGTTGTGTGGTTGGTGGCGTAAATGATGTAGCCGTGAGTGGTGTAGGCGGTGTAACTGGTGCTGGTGTAGGTGAGTGGTTTGTAGGTGCTGGTGGTATTGGTTGTGGTGGTGAAGGTAGTGGTGGTGTAGGTGATTTAGATATTGGTGCTGGTCGTGTTAGTGAAGGTCATGGTGGTGTAGATGATAGTGCTGAAAGTAAACGTGGTTAAGGTGGTGGTTGTGTAGGTGGTAGAAGTGTAGATTATGTAGATCTAGGTGGTGGTAGTGCACGTGTAGTTTTTTTGGATGTGTGTGTTGTAAGTTTGTAGATAGTGGTGGTGTAGGTGTTGGTGGTGTAGGTGTTGGTGGTGTATGTCTTAGTGGTGTAGGTAGTTTAGGTGGTGGTGGTGTAAGTTGTAGTGGTGTAGATGGCTTAGGTAGTGATGGTGTAAGTTGTGGTGGTGTAGGTGGTAGTTGTATAATTTTTTTCTCAATCATTTCTCTCTTCCTTTCTTAAAGAACAAAGCAATGATGCGCAGATGTTCCAAATTCTCTTCGTTTTCCTAATACTCTTCTTTATATCTTCCTTAAAATATTCCTCTCTTATGGTTGTAAGTGTTGGACTTCTAGAAACCCGACGACTCATCTATCTATAAAATGGAATGCTTCCCTCTAGAACCTGACGTCTAAATTCCTCAATTAGTCTATAATTTTCTTCATTCTCATCCCACATCCTTTCTCTCGGTCCTTCCATCTTTTTTTAGGAGACGATGAAAAATTAAGTTGAAATTAGAAAGAATTTTCAGGAGGTCAGGAGCTCGTGAAAATGATGCGGTCGACCGATATAAAGCTTCTCGACAACCGACCAAACACAACCAAGCGATTACTTATATAAACTCGGTATCACAGTTGGAAGACAAAGATCAAAAGTAAAGTACCTTAAATATTGAATAATAAAAGAAAAAGTAAAATGACACGGCCTTTTTGGTATTTATAAAACAAGTGAGCTTTTTCCATTTTTATAACCAATGTTTCCCTTCTAAGGTCTTTCAGTTCATCAAGTTTTATGAAGGAGATTGGCTTCAGGGAAAAGGGTTGGAAAAATATTTAGTCTAAATATGATATATTGAACGAAAAGTGATTTAAAATGGCAAAAAGGAGTTATTGAGTAACAAGACAAAGAATATTAAGCAGGAAAGGAAAATTAAAAATGATCAATTTTATATATTAATACTTTAATACAACTTTATATTTATATATGGAGGAGGGGATGGTGGAACTGGGGCAATGCCCTTGGTACAACTGACACCTGGAGGAGCTGCACAGCATCACATCAAATTCAAGTGAAAAAAAAATGGCGAACTCTCTGGGGTCTCCTTTTCCAAAATTTGAAATCTCTCAATATCATTTTCAAGCAGGTTTAGACCCAGTGACAAGTGACGGAGGCCGTTAATCTTTGCGTTCCCGTCGTGAGGTTTATATATTTCTCTTTACTTAATAGGCTAATTCGTGTGAGGGATATTTTTATGTCTTCTTCGTTTAATGCCGTTTCGAGCATGTCAAAGTAATGATCTGAGGATTATTTCCATTTGTAGATGGCGCTATCTATCCTGTCCATGATCCCTTAGGATAAAGAACGGGATGATTAGAAAGGTTATGAGATCCCTCCGCTTCTGCTGGTTCTTCTATTTGGGTTATTTCCTCGCTCTCGCGTGTTTGCTCATCTTCTGTATTTACTTCCCTCTCGGCCGGAATACCACATCTGCACTTCCTCCAACTTCACCGCTTTCTCCACAGATCTCCTGTGGGAGATGTTAGGTTCTTGTAGTGGTAAGAGTATGGTTCTCGGAAGTCTCGGTACAAACTGTCTCTCGGCTTCATTGGTTCGCTACCATAAGACTCTAAAGATGGTCGTGTTACTTCTTGGTCCTGACTCTAACAGTGAATATTTTCAGTCGATGGTTTGTGGTAGTCTGCTGGTTATGGTTTTGTCCCTGTATTATTTGTATGTTGTTCTTAGAGGAAAAAATTACTGTAGATTTTAACTGTTTCTGGGTCTTTGAGTTTGTCGTTTTTCAAAGACAAATGAATCGTTTTGCGACTTTTAAAATGGTACTTTTTCAACTAAAGATGGCAAGTATGTAATCGACTTAATACAAGAGAATGGTTACTATGTAATCAAACTTATCCAAAATAATGGCAAGTATGTAATTACACCAATTCGAAAGAATGTCAAGTATATAATAAAATCAAGGGAAGATAACGTCAATTATGCAGTCAACACAATGCAAGAGAATGGCCACTATGCAAATGACAACTATGTAATCGACCTAATCCAAGAGAATGACAAGTATTTAATCGCCGCATGCTAAAGAATAGTATTTAGGTAATCCCCCCAATGCAAAAGAATGACAAGTATGTAATCACCGCATATAAAAGAATAGCAAGTATGTATTCAACCTAGTTCACAAGAATGGGAAGTATTTAATAAAACTTATGTAATCAAATTAATATAAGAGATTGGCAAGTATGTAATTAAACGATTGCAAGAGAAATGACAATTATGCAATCAACCCAATGCAAGAGATTAGGAAATACAAGTGGGTAATAAAATTAATGCAAAGGAATAGCAAGTATGTAATCACCGCATTCAAGAGAATGGCAAGTAGCTAATGATCACAATCTCCCAAGCTTTTATGTCGCCGATCCTTTTCTCTTGGCGCTCTATAATTTTCATTTGACCAAAGTTCCTTCACGCACTCGATATGCTTCCTGTACACTCATTAAGATAATGTTATTTGGTCTTGTAATCATATATATATATATATATATATATATATATATATATATATATTTATACACACACATATAGCACGACGAATTGGAACATTTTTATAGAGATATCTGAACATTTCATCCATCGTCAATTTTATAAAGATTAGAATAAATATTTAAATAAATATTAATAAGGGAGTTGAAGACTGTTGGCAGTTGAGTTTAGGGGTGAGTTTGGAAATACGAGTATAGAAAGACTCCAAAATATCCAGATCGCAACTATTCCGACACGAATCCAAAATAGAGAATTCAGTGTTTGAAGTTTTTGAATTGCAACACATGGAATGGTTTTGAATAGAAGAAAATTCAGGCGTAGTCAATGGTTTGCTAGTATAGTGGGAGAAACCTCGATGCCTACTAATCCTCAAATTGAGTTGGAGAGTGGTTTTATCCACGTAGCAGGCATGGCAGCCTGCACACAAGAATTTGTAAACCAATGAGGACTGGACGAAGCATTTTGGAGAGTGTTTCGTTATGGTTGAGAAAAGTGTTAATAATTAGAGTGTTGATGAGAATTAAGTGAAACTGACATTGAAGGTATATCTTAACTAACGCCGACTGTAATTCATTTTTTAATTTGGATGTAATAGGCCCAATGTAAGGTATTTTAAATAAAG
This sequence comes from Ceratothoa steindachneri, assembly GCA_963969495.1. NCBI lineage: Eukaryota > Metazoa > Arthropoda > Malacostraca > Isopoda > Cymothoidae > Ceratothoa > Ceratothoa steindachneri. The sequence continues at coordinate 62,710,921 of OZ018338.1, read as the reverse complement.
AGCCATTTTCTCAGGCTTAATGTTGCCATTTGAGCTATTTTATAATTTATCTAAAAATCGTTTTGTAAGTTTGTCAAGAACTTGGGAAGGAAACAAATTGAGTTCTTGGTGGAATAAAGCAAAGTTAGAGCATATGTTTTAGGCTCGGAAAATTCTACAAGAGATGGAAGAAGCATAAATTTAATAAAAGTAAAACTGAAGAAATATGTGCCAAGTAGTGTGGATGTGGGTTTGCGGTATGCAGAAGTGGATAAATGACTATTAATGGGGTAATGTTTACGTCCCATAATGAAAATTTGTCATTGAACTCATGTTTAACAGTGAAATTTATGTTTGGATGTTGACTGTTTAAATAATTATGGAACTGAATGACATTCTCCTTTTCTCTGAAGAAGACAAAGCAATCGTCGACATACCGTTTATAAATGACGGGTTTAAATGAGTCTGTGCAGTTTTCCATTGAGCGTTTTTCATTATAATAGGTATACTTCTAAGAAACTAGACCTTTAATTACAACATGAGCAAAAAAAATGAAATCTAACAAAACAAACTACACAGTTATGAATTAAACGAGTTTAAGTGAGACTTACTAAATTACACAAATGAATATACAGTAATGGTTGATCCAAAGCTCACTATAATATTGAACGCTAATTGACCTTCAAAAAAAAGATAATGGAATTTATTTAGCTTTTAAAACAACCACAAGAGAATCTAGTTGGAGACTGACCTTGGCCTCAATTTTTACTTAGACTCAAGAATATTGTTTGCGGGCAAACGCGTGGACGTATTCACAGACCTTCCAGATGTTGTCTGGCGCGGGAATAGGATTAAAGAACCACAGAGGAATTTAGTACGGGAAACGGATGGCGTTAAGTACGTTGTCTTGGGAAGATGATTTCACCAACGGGAGAGGAAAAGTATGCTTCTTCCAATCTTCTGGTTAATCTTGGAATAATTCGCACTGACGAGTGATGAGCAAACGAGTGAATCCTTTGACGAATGGGGAGTGTTTGAGGAAGTTCACTTTGGGGTATTCCTCAATGGCGAGGACTATCTCTGGGTTTTGTTGTAAACCGGGATAGTGGGTTTCTTTGACGAGAGATAGTTGAGCTTGTTTCTCAATACAAGATAACTTAAATTTCGGTGTGACCACCAGGAACTGGCTCAGCATGAGCTTCCTCTGTGTTCCTTTGGTAGGGTTGCCGGGCACTTAGCCGGACTTCGCCGTCTCGATCGCAAACTCGATCTTCCTGAGACAAGATGCGAATTTTCGGTGTGACCACCAGGAACTGATTCTGGATGAGCTTCTTCTATGTTCCTTTCGTTGGTTGCCGGACCTCTAGCCGGACTTCGTCGTCTCGATGACTAAATCAATCCTCCTCGTTCTTCTAATATTATCCGCATATATACTTTGCCACCCCACTGGGGGATGCGGGGGGGTGGGGGGGTGAGGTCTTCGGAACTAAGCCTCCTCTTCTCACGGTGCTTCTCCGAGTGTCTTTCACTTAGCCCTAAAGGCACCTTCTAGCTTTTGGTCCAGTCTCCTCTAATTTCGTTAAGGAAGAGAAATTAAATACCAACTCTTAGGGCAAATATTGCCGGTTTAACCAATGTTAGGCTCGCCGGACCCCGAAATGTGATAATTAGTGCATGTCGTGGTTGTGCAAAGGGCTTTCGGATGGTCCTTGAAACGAGGGAAGTGAGGGGAGAGTTAAGTAATCGGGTTACGCTGCCCAAATGCCAGGACGTTGCGGTTACCGAACATGGCCTCTGTTTTGAGGGTGGGATATCCATTTCCCTACAGCCTACATCGAAATATAATTTTTCTTCGATTTTGAAAATCATTATATGTGAAAAATATAATAAATCAGATTTTCTTTTTCTTTCTTGCTTAATCTACCTAATTTCCTTGTCCTAAGCAGCCTCGAAGTTAGGTTTCGTTGTGTATCTTTCTTTACATACAAATAATAATTACTCTCCCCCATCACTTTGAAACAAGTAGCAATTTTATATGGACTAACAACGTGTCCGAACCATGTGAGCGCATTAGTATTACCCAAGCCCCGGTAAAAGAGACTTGTGCTACATAAACAGACATGCAGTACACCCAACTTAAACCAACCTAGATACATCATTACTATTGAACGATACATTATTTGCCCCCTGAAAATCAAAGAAATACCGTACTACCTTCGAATACTCAACAAAGAATCTTATTTGGGGGAAGGGGCGTAAAACGAAAGCCATGAAATTAAATTTAGTACCGTCAGGAAGAATACAAAAATGCGGTTAATTGGATATGATTGAGAGCTGAATCATGGTAGAAGAAGCCAGCTTTAAGGTGATGTCATCTGTGGAGTAGTTTTCGAGGTCCCTCGCATAAATTACTTCTTTCACGAAGTTCATGGTAGACTGCGACGTCACACTCACAGGCGTGCCATCAAGTGTCCGAAGGGCACTAATCATAGCCGCCTCGGAGGGATTCGACGCATTCACCAAAAGGCCCCCGTCCGAGAAACGGGTCACCTTCGTCTCTCCACCAAACGCACTAGCTAAAACTCTCCTCTGATGGATCATGTTGCCCTTAGCCAACATGCTGCCAGCCATCAGTCGAGCGAATAACGATAAAACGCTTAAAACCAGCGGGTACGAAAACGCCAGGTATCCTTTGAATGATGGGCCCCGACGTAATCTAGGCTCCACTCTGCACAGTTCTGTTCTTCGTCTAGGACTCCCCAAACGGGAAAGCCAAGGGGTCAGGCGTGTCGATCTTGGTTTGGTAGATTAACGAAACTGCAACTGATCCGTCCGTACCCGCGGCCCCCGCGGAAGGAGAGGAGCTCCGAGTCTTCTTCGTCTTTCTCTTTTTCTTTTTCTGTTTAGGAGAGGAGGGCGGGGAATGAACCCGCTGCTCCCCTCCCCTGGCAGAAGCCCGTAATCACGATGAATCGGCATCAACAAGATCCTTTTCTGAGATGCAGCAGGTTTTGGTTTTCACACGGGCACCAGCCGAGGGGAGGGGAAGATCCCTCTTCTCCCTGTACAGTCTTGAAGACTCGAGCCGTCTGAGGAGGACCTTGCACAGAGGCGGACTTAGGTTCAGTGCTTAGCACTGAGCCCAGGTTCGTCCCCATGGAAGGTCTTACCGTCTGGGACTGAGCTGCCTCAGGGACCATGCGATCTCAGGGGAGGGGGGATCCATGTGGCCATTCTCACAGAAAATCACAGCTTCCGCTGGTCGTAAACTCATTTGGCGGAAAAGAGAGGGGGGCACGTACAGTAACCCCCCAAAGCTCAACAAAATTCGAGCCCGCAGGTCTTTGGAGGGAAGAGGCCTACGGGCCCTGTCTTCCCACCTTATCGTTCCTCTCCCAACGCAAGTGGTCAATTATGGGCTGCCTTCTTTTCTTGGCAGTCCCCTCAGAAAGCTTAGGGGGGACTGCCGCTGGAGAGAGGGAGGCCCCCGAGGGCACCTCCAAAGAAGTAAGTGAGGGGGAGTCCTCTATACCAGTAGGCAAAATAGAGGAGTTAGCCTTCTCTTCGGTTGAACAGTTTGGGAGGATCCCCTACGAAAGCACAGGGGTGAACCTCTCACATTTTCAGTAGAGCTGCCCGAGGACGGCTCCGACGATGGTCGAGGGGAGCGTAAGGGAATATTTTTTTAAATTCATCATTGGGTGACCCTATAATAATCACGGGATTCAAACGTTCATAACCGTACGCCGTAGCACGCTCTGCGATTTTAGGCTACTCTTCCCGCCTAGTGGCCTGGCATCCCATCGACATGGCGTCTCCACCTTGGGCATGGCGTAAAATGGATAGAGGTTAAGAGGAGAAAGAAAATGGAAGTTAAGAAGGTGTGGATGGGGAGGAAGCAGGTTTTTAAAGCCCATCAACAGAGTTCAGGGGTGAGGGGTCAGTGTCCCCTCCCCCTTTAACCCCGATCCGGGATGGATGGGTGAGAGGAAGCTGGTTGGCGTCAACCCTGTGAAATTAGACGCCGACCAGAGAGAGTTGTGGGAGAGGTTGTAGGAAAAGTGTGGAAGTAGAGTAGAAGTGCCGGCTGTCTGAAAGAAGGAGAAGATGCTAAACTGGAGCTGGATGGGTCGCTGAGTCCCTTCAGCACGGCGACCAGAAAGGCAAATCGCCGTGCCCCTTACTGGGATATGTCTTGGTATAGCGGCAGTTGTCGATAAGCAGGCGGCACAGCATAATCTCATGCCGTCTTGTGGTAGATTATGATGATGATGACCACGGGGAAGAATTTTTTAATATGTTGGACTAAATAGGGTGCGATCACAAAATATATGGCTAAGGTTTTCGCTGGAAAAAGGCAGAAGGGGAGCCAGTGCGCTACAAAAATCTGTAGAGATGGTATATTAACCAGGGTAAGGAAGTTCGAGGGTGTGTACGACTAGCTCATGGGTCGGCAACCCGCGGCTCTTTCATCCCTCCCTGTAGCTCCCTGTGGTGGAGAAACGAGGCTAACACTGCACGTCGCTCCTTGCGAATGGCTTTGCTATCGAGCATTTAATTAAAATGTAGTTTATTTCAGTTCGTTAGTTTTTAATTTGTTTATTTATTGAAATTTTCAACCCAAAGTAGGCGAATCATGAACAAATCTAGGAAGAGAAAATTTTCTGAAGCAAATAAAACGTTCAATGCTACATGGACAGATTTAGTTGCTTTCACTACTGACGAGAATGGTTTACCAGTATGCTTAATATATGGTTAGAAATTGGCAAACAACAAAAAGTCAAACGTTGCAAGACATTTCCAGAGTAAGCAAACAGCCTTGGCTGAAAAATATCCGGATGGAGATGAGAGAATAAAAGCCGTTAGTGAACTGAGGTAGAAGGTTGAACTAAGCCAAAATAAATTCAAGAAGTGGATGAAGTCTACAAATTCAACTACATATGCTAGTTTTGTGGTTGGTTGGGAAAAAGTCAGGCACGGGAAGCCGTTCACAGATGGAGAATATATAAAAGAATCATTCATTAAGATTTCAGAACATCTATTCACGGACTTTAAAAACAAGAAGGAAAATGTGTGAAATTGTGTAGAAACCAGAGATATGACTCTCTCTGCGAAGACGTTCAAAGACAGAACCATCAAAATGGCAGAAAACGTCACCAGACAGCAAATAAAAGTCATTAATGGACTGTGATGAGTCCAAAGACAATGGTGATACTAAACAAATAGCATTGCTCTGTCGATATGTGAATTCTGCTGGACCACATGAAGAGTTAATACCACTAAATGGCGAAACCTGGGTGGGAATGGCATCTGTGAGGCTGTCATCTGTATTGTTTAAGGGCCAAAGAAATAAACACCACCTACTTAGTGTGACTGGCCATCAATGCGGCACAGAGTATGATAGGAGTGCAGAATGGTTTGTGGCTTCACTACAGAAGTGGCTGGGTACAACGCTGCTGACATTTCACTGCATCCTGCACCAAGTGGAATTGTGCGCTCAAAAATATCTTCCAGAATGCACAGAAGTGATGAATATTGTCATTCATATTGTAAACAAAGTTTGTAAGGCGCCGGGAGTATTGCATTCGGCCATTTGGAGTACACTACGTGTCACGCTGGAAAAGTGCCAGTGCATACAGATGGCTCCAAATCCCAAGAAGTAGTCGGTTTACACGCCGTATCCCCTCAGCGGGGCTCTGCCAGACGCTGCGACTCTCTTCACTGCCGAGCTGGTTGCAATACACCGCTCGGTACGGAAGATAACGTAACGTGCCCGGTTGAGAGGCCAGATTGTGATTTATAAGCTCACAAAACACCCTGATTGCTCACGGTGCACTGGAATCTCCGTACCTCTTGGTTCGCGATATTCGTGACGCCACGGCTTTGAGCGTGCCGATATGGGCGCCAAAAAGTCCGCGAGAACTGGGCGATTAGACCATCGTTTGGCTCTTTCTCACACCGATTACATGGCAACAAAACGGGCAGCTCTCAAGGCTGCTTGGCAAAGAAGATTGGAGACGGTCGAGGAGAACTTAAAGTTGAGTGCCATTGCGTCGCGACTGTTTCCCTGGACCTACCCCCAATGCTATGACGGCTTCAGGATGCTTTCTGTCGTCTCCGAATTGGGCACACTCGCGGGACGCACCACTATTTGATGGAGCACTCGTCTCGCCTTATTGTAGAGAGTGCGTTGTGCCCCAGACTGTTCGGCACATTCTTGTTGAATGTCCCAGTCTGGGTCATCTTCGCGCACGTTACCTGTCCCGATACCGGGAGGAGCGGGGTCGCTACCGCTTGTCTCTTGGACTCGGGACGGGTTCGTATACACTGACTTGTGGACTTTACGTCCTTCTGGAGGTTTCCTGCCTCCTCCACTTTATTTGACTGTTTGTTGTAGGTCGCATGTTCCTGCGCCCGGGCGAGGCGGGCCTACCCCCGACGCCGGAGCCTGCTTCATTTTTGCCCTTTTGGCTTGTTTTTTTATTTTTTTTATCTTGTCATTTTTATCGTTGTTATTTGTTATTTATATATTGTTATTTGTTTTTAATATAGCCTAGTAATAATAAGGTTGGGTCGAGTACGCTGACTTATTCCCAAGTAGGCAGTCGCCAGATGTGCTCCTAAAATTTAAAAAAACAAAAAAACAGCGGGCTGTATATGCCCAACACTTTACAGCATATATACGATGGCCTGTCCACGTTACAACAACGTACAGCCAATTCGACGACGACATCACGATAGTGGCGAACAGCACATACAGACATCCCCCAACCATGGCCAGAATCACAGCGGCCAAAATTGCTAATATTAACGAATTTGAGCGGAGGGGAAAATTCGCACCAATTTACAAAAGTTTTCCATTATTCCAGTAGGGAAGCGCTTGACCTCAATAGAAGAGATTGAAGAGAAAAGACACCGCTACGTAAACGAAGGAAAGGTACTCGGGCTTAAAATCACCCGAAATGGCTATGGCAAACATATTGCGGATAGAATTAATCAGGCAAAAGCACATCTAACAAAACTACTCCAACTTAGAAACCTAAACAGAGAAAACATAAAGAAAATATACAGCGCTACCTGCAAAGCCACGTTGCTCTACCCAGCTATCCCAATGAACCCTCACCCGAAAACAAGTGCATTGAAACTTCAGAAAGTACAAAATTCAGCGGTATACATAATCATTAATATAAGAAGGAGAGAACGTAAAAAAACACGACATCTTCACAACGAAATAGAACTTCCAACCACAAACGTGTCCGTACACAGAAGAGCTTTGAAGGTGTGGGACAAACTGGATCGTATAATGAACGAAGAAGAAAAAAGAACGATCGAAATCCCGCATAACCACAGCATAAATAACCGCAGGACACTTTAGTAGCGGTAGACCCGATTCGAGGGAAGAACCGCCCACAAGATTTACCTCAGGGTGAGATTGCAGAGTCAATACAGAAATCATATATTAAGGAAATCCGCAACAAAAAAACAAAAAACAAAACAAAACAAAATATGTGAAATATAGAAGAACTACAGAGGCGCGAAAGCCCCATTAAACAATGCAGAAGACTAATAAAGAAAAATAAACAATAAGAACCAAAGAGATGGCTAGTCACCCAGCCACTAACTCTAACTCTTACTCATTCCTCTTCACCACTTTATCCTAAACAACCCTATCCACTCTACTATGACTATACACTTTTAATTCTACCTTTTTCAAGACGTAAGACGTGGAGTACTTTATATCAAAAACATTGTAATAACATAGGAGATATATGGAACCCAGCTGAAATACAAAATTATAAGTAGCATATTATAAATACGAATAGAGAAAAAATAAAAATACTTTCGCACAAAAAGAAGACAATTTCATAAATTCATTCAAAAAGTTAAGAGTGGTCAAACAAATTATCGGTGGATTCCTCCACATTTGACAGAACACTACGAAATGACTCGTAAAAATTACGAGAAAAATGAGTACAAAAAGATGAAACCGGTTAGGTTTGAATGTAGAGAGGTTAAAAGGAATATAAATAATATAATAACAACCAGGCCGAGATAAAATAAAAGGAGAAATTTGGAAATGGTTTGGTGAAAATGACTTGCTATTAGATATTGTAAGAAAGTTTAAACGGAGTAATCAAGGAGGAAGACCTAACAATTGGATGAAAATAGTCAAAAACAATGTTGATACCGAAGATAAAAAAGCGAACAGTTAAAGATTTTAGGCCAATAGCAGTCACAAATACTGGATACAAGCTATTTATGAGCCTGATTAAAACAAAACTAATAGAACTTATGAATAATATCCAAGCTGAAAATGAATTGCAGGCTGGTTTTACAAAAGGTAGAAGAAGGAAAGATAATTTATTAATATTAAAGTATTGCATAGAAAAAAGTATAAAGAGTAAGAAAATATTGGTGATAACTTTTATTGATTTTCCTAAAGCTTTTGACTCAGTGGACAGAAAAATGATGATTGAAGTACTTAAAAAATATAGATGTGATTCAAAAGTAATAAGTGCAATTGCATATATATATATATATATATATATATATATATATATATATATACAGACGATCAGACAACACTGTATATTAACAACGAAGAAATAGTCACTGCAAAAGTACAAGTGGTATACGACAGGGGTGCACTCGGTCTCCTCCGATCTTTATAGTGGTCATAAACATACTGATAGAAAAACTCTGCTATCTGAATATGGGGAATAGAGAGGAGAATTTTATATCCCATTACTGTTCCTTGCGAACGATGATATATTAATGTCAAATTCGATAAAGGAAATGAAACTTATGATTGATATTATCACAGTTATAACAAGAGCATATGGATTAGAAATTAATAAAAATGTAAGAAAAATAGTGATATTTAATACAAAGCAAAAGAAATTGACCAAGTTTAGAGACATTAAAATAACCCACGAAGCAAACTATTTATGAGTCACTGTTGTTGATAAAAGAAATTGTTTCAGTAAACATAGAGAAGAAAAATTAATCCAGGCCAAAAAATTGAGAAATCTTACATTCTCGGTTATATCTAAATCTTGTAACAAAGTAATTATTGGTAAAAATTTCTGCCAAGTATATTGACAGAAACATCAGTGATGTGTTGGAAAAAGAAAGAATTAGAAGAATTACAAAGGCCGGCGGTAGCGTGGGTACCGTCCGAGGCAAACCTTGCGGATCCCCCCTCGCGTGGATTAAGCGCTGGTTAGCGTATGCGTTTTTTCCGTGACGTCATTTATGACGTCGCGATAAATCCATGACGTACTAACTGGCGTTGACGTCACGCGCTCGGAGCGTATATATGCAAGCGTTTGCTTTTCGACCGTTACTCGTGCTCCGCCTGCCTCTGGTTAACTTTAATTGTTTTACATAAATGTTTTCTCTTTTAGAAGCAACTTCATAATTGTGTAATAAGTTCATAGTTGCTTTCCATTTAATGTACTTGTGAATAAAGGCGAGGGGCCATTAACATAAGAGTAACCAAATGAAAATAACTTTACCTCTAGCTGAAGGTTTTCACCCAACAGCCCAGGGACGGGGAGCAATCAGAGATTCGATCGTGAGTCCCGTCAACTCAAAAGCCAGCGCATTACCACCCAATGCTTTGCCCTTTCAGTGGTACTGCCTGGAGAAATTGGGGCATCATCAATGCTAACAAGAGGCATTGACACCAAAATTGGTTTTGTTAAATATATCCTGGATGGAGGTACAGAACAGAGTAAAAGAATAATGGAAGAAATAATGAATGAAAAACTTTATACAACATGAAAAACTACCGTTGAAAAATTACATGGAGCAAATTGAAATAAATAAAAGAAAATTAAAATAGCTGAAAAATGAGGAACTCAAGAAACAGATAAAAGGTTTTGATACTGGGATATGGATAAAGTAACTAGATAAAAAAAACCACTTGGCTTATACAAAGCAAATAAAAGATCAGTCTCAGAAGAAAAAAGATATAGTAATGACTCTGTGCTTTTATTTAAATGCAGAAGCAATACTCTAAATTTAGACTGGCATAAACAGTATGCTGGAGAAGATACACAATGCAAGGCTCTGCAGAAAAGAGACTGAGACTCTTATAACATTGTGTCAAGAAGTGTAAAAAGCTAGAAATTATCCGAAAAATATATAATATGCAAAATATAAGCCTAGAAAAAATATTACTGTTTACAGAAACTCAAGAAACGAATGAAGATAAATATTTTAAAATACTTGAGAGAATTTTGGAAGGCAAGGTAAAAACTTGATAAAGATGGCGAAGCCATTGCCTGGTTGATATTATAAAAGAATTATTAGAAATAACTTTGATAAAAAACATAAGTCATAACCAAACTAAGATGAAATTATTATTCAAATGCTGAAAAAATTGCCCTTCTTAAATTATAGAGTTAGTGGTGGTGATGATGATTATAAGACATGACAGTTATGTAAGAATTCATAAAATCTGTTAAGTTGAGAGAATTAATTTTATGTTATGGGAACTGAATAAATATATAAATTGATTATAAATGGTTCTTAAAAGACTGGATTCATGTATTCGAGTTGTTCTGTAAAAAGGGAGCGGGGCTGTGTCTTAAGGATGAATTCTTTTATCAAGAAACGACCATCTGAAGACGAGTCCAACCAAGCTCCCGCCGAATAAAGAATATTGAATCCATCTCCAAGATTCCTTTTACCTTTTGAGGAAATCTCCGATCACCAATTTACCCAGACTACCAAAAGCAAGAAGAGAGCTTTCCACTTTTGGAGTCAGAGCCTTGTGAATGAAAAGCACCATACCGAGGAAGCGACCAGGCAGCCGCTCACCCGAATTAAGAAACCCATTTGGTTGCCCCCAAAGTGGTACCAAAATTCGGTGACAATCACCCCTGGTAATTACAGCGCTCTCGAAGAGGCTTACTTCAGTTACCTTCTGACTATCACCTACAATACTTCTTATTGCTTTTCCAAGCACCCTCCCACCCAGAGCCGTAGCAATGTCTAGTCCCCCATCCCTCCCACCTCTAAATCAAGATTGTGGGGCCCCCGTAACAATTTCCTGTAATACAAATATTCTGGTCTATCATTAATGACACAGTCGAAGGGAAGAGATAAATCAGATAATTACACAAAATGGGGATTCGAAAATTTTAGATTTTCATTAATAAAATAAAAATCTTTTGCCATAGTGGGGCCCCTTCAAGAGTTGCCCCCCAGCCGAGGGGGTAGGGGGGCGTTTGCTATGGCTCTGCTCTTACCCACAGGTATTCTATTGGATTTAACTATGTGCTCTGTGATGTTGTGTGATGCAATATCTGAGTAACTTTAATAGGCGATGCAATCCTACATGTGACATTCATTTGGGCCTGGTCACCATAAAATGGTCGCATAAGTTGTAGATTTCATTTTTCCCTGGCATAAAAACATCGCTCCTGGTCCTGATGGAGACATCCAGGATATACAATGATATGACCACCTCCCTACTTCACAGTTGGTACCATAAAAACAGGGTGAAATCCCTCTCCAACTCTTCGTCTCACAAGGGTAGCCTCGGAAGTGCTAAAAGTCTGCAAAATTGTTGCAAAAAGTTAATTTTTCTTACATACCTAATAATTACTTTCATCTGACCAAATAACTTTAGAGCATTGTTCATGTGACCAATATTTGAGATCTTTGGTCCAAGTAAGGCCTTTTTTTGTTGAACAAAGATATACTTGGTTTATTTCTTCTCTTGCATCCTTTTAGCCCTTGGTCTTTAAATCTTCTTCTAACTGTTCTGAGTGATACTTTTTAAATGGAAGTTTCATTGAACTTTCTAGCAAGTTTAGAAGATGTTTCTCTGCGAATCTTTAGTCGGGAATAAAAACTGGAATTATGGAAGAGTGAAGGAGTACACGAGATTACTTAATGATTACTTAGAGTGCGAGTGATTTTCCTGTGTGTCCTGTTGTTACTGCTGAGCTATCTTGCTTCCTGTTTGTATGATTTATTTCTTCTTGTTGTTCTTTGCGCAATTTTCCTTGCCTGTGGATAGAATGTGATAGGGGTTATGTTCTTAGTTGTTATTTGCTTTCAGATAGCTAATGGACGATGTCTGTTGATAGATTGGTGTGAAATGAGAAATATTGTGAGCAATATAGTGCAAACATTGAAGGTGTGATACTCCATTCGCAACGGGCTCCCTCTGCGATCTCAGGGGCTCGCCACTGCTCTGGACAAGGCCAATAGAGACTAAAGTTGCTGCTGATGTGGAATAAAAGGAACGATGATGGTAGGGAAGCAAGGACGATGGAAGGATTCATTTAGAAATTGAACCGAAGGGACCGTTGAAAGAGGAATCGTGAACTGCTTCTCATCTGCACTGTAATGGGCTTCTTCTTTTTTTTACTAATGTTCATATAGCACATAATTAGGCTACACATTAAACCAATTTTTACATTTCTTCGGTTATGCCCCTGATAGCAGTCACTGGATGGGATCCTGATAATAAAAATTAACGATAGTAAGTTTCAACTAGCCAGGACTTGAGGGGCCCTGTATGAGCGCGATTAATGGTAAACTCGGTTTAGACTGAGTAATCCATCCCTGGAAACCTAATGGGTTGAACAGCTCACTACAGCCGTTCTCGGGTACATAAGGCTGTAGTGCTTATGGTGAGCGGGGGGAATTTACTGCCATATCGGCTGCCTGGTCAACTAGAAGCCTCTTTGGTTGCTCAGGTGGGAGCTGCAGCCTTTGGGAGCGATTAGTCTACTGGGAAACTTCTGGTCAGTGTGTGTCGCTGTCCTTACGTAGACAATACAAATTAGCCTCCTCAGTGTTGGATATCTGAAAATCCGAGACTGGATAGGTGGAAGCTGCTCAGTACAGAATATAACCTACCAACCTTTTCCTCTTTTTGTATGGGCATTAATTTTTGGATAGTTTGGGCGTTGACTAATGATTCCGAATTTCCAGCCATGTCCTAGATACATATATTTATAATTATCTTCAGAAGAATCCAGATAAGAAACCATTGATGCCACTCCCATGCAATCATGGTTCGTCAACTGCAAAGCTCCGCGACTTCTCTCTTCCTGTTACGAAAATTCCCAGCAGTACTTATGATTCATAATCGCACAAAGACCCGTCTCAGGATAACGAGATGGAGTCTTCCATTCTTAATATCCAAGCACGTGAAAATTCTCCCAATCCCGTCTGGTCAACCCCTACTCCCTTGAATCCTGAGACTTACGGCTCCTCTCACTCTTGCCACACATCGTATGTGGATTGCTGGATTGGTGGTGATGGCAGTATAACGCCATTACTTTCTCTCTTTCCTCCCGCCCCAATATAGGACTGACACCCTTACCTCACCTGTACGTGGCCTTCGTCCGTGGACCATTCAGTCACACGTGGCTATCTCTTTTCCCTGATGTTATACCTAGGGAAATATGGAAAGCGACACGTTCAGACTAGTATCCCTCTACCGTCTCGACTTTCCCGTTCCTCTCTTGAGGGCGATGAAAAACTTCTTTTCTAGCAAGGGCATTCCCCTCCTAAGTTTGGCCGGCGTGCCCACACAGCCTCTGTTTGTGAAGGATTCCCTCCACGCGATATTATAGTAGTTTAACTTTACATCATATCACCACTATAGTATAACGGCGATCCAAGCGATGGTGAACATCCTTCAGTGTGATTCTTCTTAAATGGGAAGAATTCTTCACAATACTATCAAACCTTAACCAATTTAGCATATATATATATATATATATATATATATATATATATATATATATATATATATTGGCTAGGATAACGCTGTTAATATATTAATAATAATAACGGTTTTCTATAACAGTAAAGAGGCTAACATAAAGGAGTAACTTTGAAAGCGGTTTTTTTTTTTACTGGTGGATGAGTTATCCTATAAATGAGGTCTCCCAGTTCGAGGACGAAAGGATGTCACGCTGGACCTGTAGTAGATCAATTGTCTAATAATGCCACAAAATTAACCGTACTAATTTGTCTTTGATCTTTTTCCATCTTTCGAGTGTTTTGGCTAAGATAACGCTGTTAATATATATTGATAATAATAACGGTTTTCTATGACGGTAAAGAGGCTAACATAAAGGGGTAACTTAGAAACCGTTCTTAGTCGTGGGCGACTCTACATCTCACTATGTCGGTCGGTCGGTCGGTCCCCGTTTTGCTATTTTTTTTTGTTCATGTAATAACATGGTAACTATTCGGCGTGACATCCTTTCGTCCTCGAACTGGGAGACCTCATTTATAGGATAGCTCATCCACCAGTCCAAGACAAATTAGTACGGTTAATATAATGGCTTTATTAGACAACTGATCTACTTCAGGTCCAGCGTGACTTCCTTCTGTCTCCCAGTTCACTCGCTGCACAAAGCCCAATTTTCGACACCCTTACTGCTACGTACAATGATCCAAGCATTATTGGTGGCGTGTTTTTTCTTTCTAGGTTTTAGTCCATATGTTTCCTAAACCTACTTTCTAAGTTGCAATGTTTAGACCTATCTCAGCTTGCACCGATCTTTTATATTTTATGTGATTTTAATGTAAGGAACCCATTTGGGAGCGATTAGCTATGTAACCCCATAGTCTTTTTTATATATATTTTCACATTAATTCCTTTGTTAATTTTCAATCGGAAACACTCCGCGTCGTACCATGTCCAACAGACTCTTAGTTACATGGACCTATGCTACCCTTTGCTCACCTGATTGCTTTTCCGACTTTGAATGGAAAGTACTGAATGGTTTAGAAAGTAGGGACCACTTCACAATTATGCTCCGAACCGTAGTGCTTGAGCCCCCCACGACCACTATCCAAGCTGAAATATCGCGAGAGACCATTGCGCAATTTCTAGGGAGGCTATAGTGTTTGTGCCCATAGTGAGTGGTTTAATTACCAAGAGGGATTTGTCACCGAGTTTTTTGGTACCACTCCTGGGTTCAGCCTAGTGAATATCGATTCGATTCTTTGGACAGTGCCCTTTGCCTGAGGCACTGACTCCAGGTAGTAAAGTTCTCTTCTTTCTTGATTGCAGGCTGGGTAATGGTGATCAGGGGTTATTTGAGGGTAAAGAAATCTTTGTCGCTGGATTCAGTATTTTTTATTTGGCGGGAAATTAGAGTCTTTAGATATTGCTATCTCCATATTGGCAAATAGGTGAGGGAAGAAGGGGTGAGAGATGGATAGCATGAGAGTTCTTTTTTGTTTTTTTAATAATAATTGGGGAGGGGGATGAAGAGTAGTTGTGTGTGAGAGTGTAAATTTCCAGGATGCTGGCAATTTCCACTCTCAAGCTTTTCGTACTCTTTTATCGTATATGGGTGGTTTTTAATTAAAAATATAATAATTAAATAATTATAGCAGCAATAAAACAAAGCTATTATATAAATTCTTTTCATATTATTAAAAATATTTATAGGAATAGGTTTTGAAATTTAAATAATTAAAATGGTGACATCTGGTAAAAACCTCTTCAAGTTCTCAAATGCCGCCATATCTCTAAATTAGTGTTTAAGGCAGAAAGGTCTCTTTATCAAATTATCCATTCATTGGATTTAAATTAAATATTTACAGGTTATTGCATTTAAATTATTAACACACTGGAATACACTAATTTTTATAATTATTCAAGCTAAAATATTATATTGTTCTCTTTTGTTTCTTTAACAAAAACGGTACCAAAAGTTTGTAAGTTAAATGGAAAAAATAATTTAATTAGATACAAAATTAGGAACTTGTACAAAATTGATATTAATTTGAAAAATATAACAGGTTATTTATTCTTTTACTTTAAGGGAAGTGGTGGATTAACCCTATAAGAAAAATAATCACGTGCTTAGGGCAGCAAGGGAAGGAGGGGTGGGGCATCTCCTTCATTTTTCATAGCCGAATTTACCATTTAAATTATTAAATTAATTAAATTTATAGCCATTTTAAAAATTTAATGAAAAATGAATAAGTTCTGTTTATAAAGCGTTCTCTTCTGTGTTCGCAGATTGGAAGTTATACAAGTTTTGAATAAGTTTAGTACGCGTTGGAAATAGCGCAATTTTAGTTGCCAACTGCCACTAGTGCTAATTGCATGCTCATTCATTACCTCATTCTTGCTTTAAGTTGTTTAATTAATATTTCAATAGCACACTTAGTTATGGCTGTTTAATCTATTAAAATGTAAGTGCGTTTTATATATTTTAGGTAAATATGTAGACGAGCGGCCCGGCCGATAAGATGTACTATTTCGTCCGTGTTCCAAAATGTTTCACGTTTTTGGAGTACATTTATAGGGGACGGCTCGTGGGGAGTTAAACACGATGCGTGGACTGCACTACGATGATCCTGAGTTTCATTAAATTTGGGGGGGGGAGGGGTCTGAGAGGCACAGCTCCCCAGTATATAATCCTAATTTTTCTAATGTTCTGACGTTTACAGAGGTGAATGCTTTAACTACATCATGTCAGCGCCTTTAATCGTTTTGCGAATTTAATAGGGGTTGGGGGTGGGGTATGACGTCAGAAATGACACGGGTGAACGATAATATTTACACAAAATATTTTTTTCCGGCCGGGCCGATCGTTTACATGTTTACCATATTTTAAATGCGTTAAACGTGAATATTTTCGGTAAAAATGCTAACTTTCTTATTATTATAGCTAGAGGGACGAAATTCATACACGCTTATTGAGAATATAAATACGAATCGAAGTTGTGCATCTGAAATTTTCCGAGTTCCCGACAGAAACTGATAATAGGAATGATCCCCGTACCGTCTTACGTCTGCTCTCCCGTCATACTTCCCCAGCCCAGGTCTCCCCACCCATTAGCCCTGCTACTCTCTCGAATTTCTTCGCAGATAAGGTCACTAACCTCCGTGCCTCCCTCCCTCATCCTTCTGTCCCGGCTCCTGCCATTCTTCCTGACTTCCCGCCTCAGCCGCTTATCGTTTTTCCCTCTGTGACCGCGTTGGGGCTTACAGCCCTGCTCTCTCGTTCTAAGAAATCGGGCTCCCCAAAGGACATTTTTCCGCCTAAACTGTTATGTAAAATTCTGCCTGCTATCCTCCCAACGCTTCTTCACCTGTTCAACACTTCACTTGCAACTGGTCTTGTTCCCTCTTCCTTCAAACATGCCCACATCCGTCCGATTCTTAAAAAGCTTCAACTGAACCCCACTGACCCTTCCAATTATCGCCCGATTTCGCAACTTCCTTTCCTCTTTAAGGTTCTGGAGAGAGTGGTTGCTTCACGCATCAACAGTCACATCGTGGCCTGTAACATTGATGAAACCTATCAATCTGGTTTCGGGTCAGGTCACTCCACAGAAACCGCCCTTCTCAATGTGTCCGATTGCTTTCGAAGAGTCGCGGACAGGGGTTTTGTCTCCATCCTCGTTCTACTCGACCTCTCCTCTGCCTTCGATACTATTGACCATGCCGTCCTACTTGATCGTCTCCACTCTTTCCTTGGCATATCAAGCACCGAGCTTGACTGATTCCGCTCTTACCTCTCGTCTCGCACCCAATCCGTTGTGATTGACGACGTTTCATCCGACTCTACCCCCATTCGCTTTGGAGTGCCACAAGGCTCTGTCCTTGGTCCTCTACTATTTCGTATCTACCTTCTCTCTCTTAGTTCCTTTCTCCGTAATCTCGGTCTATCCTTCCACCTATACGCTGATGACACTCAAATTTTCGTTTCCTCATCCCCCACGTCTCTTGCCTCCTCTATCACTGACCTCCTGGCTGCCTACTCCTCCATTTCTGACTGGCTCTCTACCAACTTCCTCAGG
The DNA here is from genome assembly GCA_963969495.1 of Ceratothoa steindachneri. Classification (NCBI taxonomy): domain Eukaryota; kingdom Metazoa; phylum Arthropoda; class Malacostraca; order Isopoda; family Cymothoidae; genus Ceratothoa; species Ceratothoa steindachneri. The sequence goes on along the minus strand of OZ018338.1, from coordinate 62,693,134 downwards.
CTTAATCACTCCAAAACTGAGGTCCTCCTCGTCGGCACCCCTGCTCTTGTCAAAAAATCTAAATCTCTCTTTCCCTTGCTTACTCTAGGCGGTAATACTATCATTTTCTCTGACTGCGTTAGGAATCTGGGTGTTGTTTTTGATGAGCATCTCTCCTTTAAGCCTCATATCCGCAATGTCAGCAAATCCTCTCTATGTTTCCTTCGTAACTTCTCTCGCATTCGCTCTCACTTTGATCGCCAAAGTCTTGAGACTGCTGTTCATGCCTTCATCACCTCACGCCTTGACTACTGTAACTCACTGCTTGTGAATCTGCCATCCTCCTCTCTCCGCCCCCTTCAACTTGTACAGAACAATGCCGCCCGGCTTCTCCTCCGTCGCCCTCGCTTCTCTCCCTCGAAACCCTTGCTGCAGGAACTGCATTGGCTTCCTGTCACTTCAAGATACTTCTCTTCACATTTAAGGCCCTAAACAACAAAGCTCCGTCTTACCTCTCTTCTGCCCTCTCGCCAGGCCATGTCCCTCGGGCCCTTCGGTCATCACATGCACCTCTTTTGAATATTCCTCGTTTATCCCTCTGCTCAATGGGAGACTGCTTCTTCTCAATCTGCGCCCCTAAGTTGTGGAATGCTCTTCCTGCTGAAATCAGGTCTTCTCCCTCTCTTACCACATTTAAGCGTCTCCTGAAAACGCATCTTTTCAGTATTGCCTCTTCCCCCCTCTTGAATTTCCATTGAATTTCCATTCTCATCTCAGCACAAAGTGCGCTCTGGGAAGGCCTCAGGCCTTTAAGAGCGCATTACAAAAGACTTATTATTATTATTATTTTGAAAAAACACGAAAATTCCGGCATTTTAGGGAGTATTTTACAATTACTAATGATCCGAAGTTTTCGTATATATTTTTTTTATATTATGAAAGTTAGATTATCTACATTAGGCTGAAAACTAAATTTCTGTCGTAAGTTTTTACAAAATTCGTAAAGATTATTATTTTATGACTATTTTTGTAAAGTTTTTCCCCAAATCACAAAAAAAATACCGATTTTTTGTGTTTGATGTTTTTTTTATCAAAAACTAAAAATGATATAAAACACCTCAACATGTTTCGAGAAAAAAAGATCAGGAAACCCTATTTTTGAAGTTAGTGCTGAAATTTGGTACACTTAAAGAGAATTCAAAAGATCCCGAATTCGTTCGTGTGAATTATTTCGATTTCTCGATCGAAAATGAGATATACTGACAAAATACGGACCCCTCGCCACCCTCGTCTTCTAGAGGGTATTTTCAAATCGCTACGGTTCAGTCGTAGAGCAATGATTCCAAGTGCATTCAATTCGTCTTTTCATGTTCTACAAACTCTCATATTTTTATTAAAATATCACCTATAGATTTTATTCTATAGTTTTTTTTAAATTTTCTGAAAAAATCACAAAGAATATTTTTTTCTTTTTGATGTTTTTTTTATAAAAAAATATGTGATATTTTTATTTCCTTTATACAGTTTGTAGAGCTTGAAAAGACGATTCTGAAACAACATCTCTTTTTATTAATTAAAGCACAAGATTCAGCAGTAAGCTGAATCTAGCTGTGTTGATTGCCGCATAATAATTCAAACAAAATAACCTTTATATTTCTTTATTTAACAGACCATCCAAACCAAGATGAAACGGATTCAGTTGGTGGTGCACAAAAATGACAAGAAACGAGATAGGATTTTGGAATTTAGAGCGCAAGACTGCAAAGCTGACTGATTTCTTCACACAGGTTCCACAACATGATATACAGATTCCCGGTCAGCACCAATCAACGTCATGGGCAGTGGACACAAATACAGTAAATACCACCTTGATCACTTCAGCCTCAAAATATTAGGTGTTACAAGCAGGTTCATCTAGCACATGTCTCATAACTGATCTCACTTTCCCTGTAAATTCTCTTGATACGGATACCTCTACTGCAAATGTTGATTCGAGTTACTTTACAATACATTCTAAGGCTAAAAGAATTACTGAAAATTGAAGTTTAGTCGATCATGGCGGTGAAATTATCCGCAATTTAGAAGAAAATCACAATTTAGCAAAAGAACCAGGGTTGCAGCTTGATTTCTCTGCTGATGATGTGACCTATTGGATCGCTTGTTGGCCCTGTAACTGTCAACACCACAATGGAACCTTTGGCAAGTCTTACCGGTATTTTAGTAGTGGCAAACTAGTAAGGTATTGTTCACAGGAAATCTTTTGGGGGACAAAAGCCAATAGTGAGAAATTCAAGAAAGAGTGGATACTGTATTCACCATCAACAGGATCAGTTTGTAAACTGTTTTGTTTTTAAACTGTTGCTCATAAAGTTTTCTCAAATTTTGTTACAAGAGCAGGGTTCAGTGGCTAGCGAAATAGTATTGTAATTAATAAGCATGAGAAAAACACTACTCACCGAGACTCATTGCTAACATATATAACTCGCAGACAAGGTGCGGGGTTGAAGTCTTAGTTGGAGAAACAAAGTCAGGAAGACTGTGATTACTGGGAATTCGTCTTGAGGCGTGTCATAGTTGTTATTTGTATGTTAGCTGAACGTGACTTGGCTTTTCGAAGAACAGAAGAAAGGTTTCGATCATTGCAAAATTAGAATTTTTTAAGATTGGTTGAACTCATAAGCCATTTGGATCCATTTTTAACAGGCCACATTATGAAATATGAAACTTCTAGCAAAGGAAATCCTTCTATCTGCCAAAAAATCACCTGCGAGGAACTTATTCAACTAATGACACAAAAAGTCCATGCGTTCATTGCTGACGAAGTTAAATCTTCTGGTTATTTTTAGTTTGTCTGTTGAGTCAACACCAGATTTATCACATATCGTGACTGCTGTCAATAGACTGTTAATTTCTTCTCTACAGTACAATTACTCTATATTCTTTATTTTAGCCTCACCGAGCCGGTGAAAAATTCTTAATGATTGTATTAAAAATGAAAGTGTCTTGATATCCCTCTCTGATACAAGATGGAGGCATATGCTATGGCAGCAGCAACAATTTTGAAATATTTCCTTGAAATTTTAAAATCATTAGAATATATAGAGGAGACCAGTCATAAAAGGGAGATGCTAGAAGAAAAACAAATAATATTGCAAAAATAAAGATGCAAGAGCTTGAATCTTTTAAGTTAAATCTTTGAAATGAGATTTTGCAGAATTTTCCGAGAGTAAGCAAAGTTCTGCAAAATGATGATGTGAACTTAAAAACATGCGCAGATCTGTATGTATCATTAAAAGACCAACTGTGTACTTCACGAGATGAATTTTCAAAATATGAAAAAGATGCAAAGGAAATGTTACCAGATGTTGATTACAAGGCAGCTAAAACTCGCAAACGTATCAGAAAGAAGATACCCAATGACGGAGATACACTAGAAGTATATCTGAATGCCAGAGATAAATTTCGTATCACCACCTTTTACACAATTGTTGACAAACTTGTAACTGAGATGAAAAGAAGAGGAGAGCTATACAAAGAAATAGCCAAGAGATTTTCTTTTCTAAGTGATGCGCCATATAATGTCACTTCATCATCTACTAACATTGAAAGGTATTCTCAGTGCTATCTAAAGCTGATTGATGCTTACCCAGAGGACTTGAACAGTAATTTCTCAGCTGAGCTTCACCAATTTCATTTATGTATATGTGCGCCATAAGATTAGTGGAACGAAAAATGTAAAAACAAAATTCAGTGATGCTGAAGTTTATAAAATAATTATAGATGACAATATTGAGTGTGCCTCTCTAAATGTAGACATTGCCTTCATTTTCATGGTTGCAATATATTAAAAATCCCCTCAGAACAACTATGCAACAGGGCAGGCTGGATGCCTTATCTCTATTATGTATAGAAGCAGATGTGCTATGTAAGATTGGTTATGAGGATCTTATCAAAGACTTTGCAAAGGAAAAAAGTAAGAAAATATTTTTCAACTATAGATAAAATGGAACTATACAAAAATAAATATTATTTTCCTTCTTACTGTAAGTTTTGTTTAATTTCGAATTTTCGATAAATAGAACTATTTTTATCGTTTATTATTCTTTATATTTTGAATTACAAAATCTTTTAATAGAGGGGTGGTCTTAGCCCAGCGCTCATTGCCTATAAGATCCAGCCTGAGCTCTTATTTATTTAAGGGGTCTAGCTGTATCTATAGGCGCTCGTTATTGCCTTTGTAGTTTCGCATGATTACTAATTTTAGTTTGCAACCCTTGCACATAGTGTACCAAAATAGGGAACGTGTGTAGTGGGAAGGTTGGTTTGAGATTTAAAATTAATAAGAGTCTTTTTGAGGAGAGAAGAAGGAGACGGAAGAAAACGTTTTTGTATTTGTTGTTGCCGTGGTTGGAGAGAATGGCGCCGGTGTTAGGCTAAGTCGTTCGTATTTGTTTCTTTTTGTAACTTTTATAATTAGTGCATTTTGCATAGGTTTCGTTTATTTGTACCTGGGAATTGGTCGTGGTTTTGTGTTTCTTATAGCGGCAAATAGTTGTAGAGCATTCTCGGATGTTGGAGACATAGGCACTCGTTTGTGTGTTAGGGTAGTTGTGTTAGCCTAGCACTTAGTTTTGCATTCTGATACTCTTCGACGTCTGAAGTCTTCTATCCTAGGCCGGGACTAGCCTTGGCTTCCGGTATTGTCAGGTTGCGGATCTGAGGGGTGAGTTCAAACCGTGGATGTGTTTCCTTTTTATAAGCTATTTCTTGCTACAAGCTATCTAGGCTAATAATGGAGTCTACAGATTTGCAGTTAATTGAGGAGTATGGCGGCAGTAAAGACGTCATTGAGTGGTTAGATAAAGTAGAACTAGTGTGTAAGTATAGAAATATTATTGAGGTGGCCGTGGTTATCCCATTGCGGTTAACTTGTGGTGCTTTTTGAGTATATCAGCACTTAAATGAAGATGACAAGAAAGATGCAGGAGCAGGAAAAAAGGCGCTGAAATATGCTTTTAGGTTAGATTCATTTAAAGATTATGAAAAGTTCATCAAGCGTCATATTAAGGAAGGAGAGAGTGTAGATGTGTACTTAGCTGACTTGAAACGTTTGAACTCGCTGTTTGGCTACAGTAATGAGAAAATAGTATCATGTATTTTTATTACTGGGTTTCCTGAGCGTGTGAAACCTGCACTTAGGGCAGGCGCACGTTTTGATAGTATGGGCCTGAGTCAGATTGTGGAAAGGGCAAGAATGCTTTTGAATGAGGACTCTAACACTGATACTGTATATTTTGGTGGAGGCAGAGATGACCAAGAGAAGGTGTCACGACGTATTGATTTTCACCGTAAGGTAAGACAGCGGCTGTGTTTTAATTGTGGCAAACCAAACCACTTTGCTCGTGATTGCCCTTCGACTTCGCATGTGGAGTCAGGAAGTGGATTTACTACACCTAATGTGTCTCGTGTGTGTTTTGGGTGCAATAAACCTGGTTACATAGCGAAGAACTGTGATATAAACTTCAACAAGGGAAAGCCGTTAGCGCCAGCTTATTCCTCCAAGAATTAAAAAAGGCGCTGCCTGTAATTGAGATAACCATAAATGGAATTCGGGTGGACGCTCTTGTGGCCAGTGGGTGACTAGATGCATAGTTGAGGAGAGGATGTTTCGAGATTGGCTTATGTTGGCTTAGTTGAGATTAACGGCCCTGAGGTACCCTGCAAATGAGCGGGTTTTGTTAACATAGGTTATGGAGGCAATGAAGTAAGTGTGAAGTCGATAGTGATAGATTGCGGTCCGCTGAATTTTGGATTCGTCCAGGGGATGAACGGTATTGAGTTACTGGGGGGAGTAACTATTGAGTCGACTCAAAAGATAACTGTAGGAAACAGAACCAAGTCTGTGGCTGGTATGTTTGACGGGTGTCGTTGGGTTGTAACTTGGTTATGGTTGGAGGGAAAGGAACCTAATCTTAAAACACAACAGCAGAATATGAAGTCCCACGGCACGTGCGAGAGAAGTATGAGCAGGAATTTTTACAATGGATTGAGGATAGATGGCTTGTGCCGCACGTTGAACAAAAACAGAAGGACAAGAAAAAGGTGTGACAGGTCGTCGATTACAGGGAGCTAAATTCTTACGTAGATGTTTTTACCGGCAAAGCAGTCGTGAACCCATAATAATATTTCATAAAACACATCAAGGTGTTAATTTCTGATGTTTCTTTGTGTTTATATTCCATATTACAATGTGAAGAGTATAAGGCTTTGTTTCACGAATGTTTCAATTGTCGCCTTTGTTTACCTTGACTAAGGGTCGATATTTCACATCCCCTGTGGTTGCGACTGCGGATTCCAACACGAACCAATATAGAAGGATCCGTGTCCAGGAGGAAGACGGTCCGTTGGTGGGGTAGAGAGTATTATAGTGCTATAGCTGCATATCGGACGCTCCTGTGCTATATCGTCCATCCCCAAGTGCCCCTAACCGTAACGACAGGAACCTTGGCCGTACAATTCGTTAGCGTACTTTAGCCATTATCGCGCTGCATCTTAGAGCAAATACGTTTCCTCCATCTCTTGCTCATCTTCAACCACGCATGTCTGGAAAAGAATCAATAAGGTCAGGAGTAAGTACGCGTCGTACCGCAGCCTTCCTGAAATTTGGTGGCTTCATATTATGCTATCCTATATGCGTCGAGGATATTCTTGCTACCTCCTTTGCAGCCGTAAGCAAAGCCAAGTCCAAAAAAGCTCTGAGCCGCATCTCTTGTCCTGTCGAAGCACACGGGATATGGTTTCTTTGCCCAAGACTTAGGTGGTGCACTTCTCTTGCCATCCACAGCCTCATCCCGAACCAGACTTGTTGCTAAATGGGTGTCGGCTGGTTGTGGTAGTGTTACATAATTTCCTTGGTCTTGTTTTTGACCGAGGCCGTTATTCCTAGCCCATAGACCAGCGCCATAGACATTTGTCTTTACGTGCGTTCTTCATTTGAGGTGCTGATAGGCCCGCCGCTTTACTTTTTTCCTGCGCCTTTGTTTGTTCCAAGCGAAAATACCTATGCGAATTTTAAGCAGCTGTACATGAATTGTGGAAGGTAGCATCGACCCACCACACTTTTCTCTATTTGGCAACCAGGGCCTTACGCACACCCCCTATACAAAGCGTATTGCCAATGCAGATTGTTATGTGCTATACAGTCACCTACGGTTCCCAATTCATCCGCAGCCAAACTCGACAGCACCTATGCCGTCGCGGAACAGCAATCACACACTAAGGCTTTCGGATTTAGGGCAAGGAAATTCCTTCGATAGCTCGATGTAGTTCAAAGAGTAAGTTGCCTCTGGTTTTGCCAGACGCCAGCCTGGTAGGTACCACGACTGTAACTTTGTCCCAACGCATTTTCTTCCAAAGCTTATACACCTTCGAGTTTATTGCGTTCAAATTTGTGGAACACACATAGTGTCAAGCTGGAGCTGTACCATTGGTCACGGATGGCTCCAGATCCGAAAAGAGGGCGGTTCCTACGCCTTCGCCCCCTTGTTTGAAGCCTGCAGGATTCTTGCGGGCACTACGTCTGTCTTCACGGCCCATCTGGTTGTATGCAATACACCTCTCGCCACGGGAAATTAACGATGTGTCCTTTTCTGAGCCATTATAGTGATTCACTCTGTGCCCTCGATGGATTGTAATCTCTGGACCCATAGTTTCCAGTATCCGTAATGACATAGCTACCGCGAGATTCGAGGATGTAGAGTCTTCTGCTTGGCCTTTGGACATGTAGGGATTGCGGGACGAGTTCATGCATTATCGATTGTGGTGTTCTTAAGTTTTGGTGGAGGCGGTTCTCCTACAGTGAATTTAGATTTTTGAAGATTTAGATTCATCCTAGAGCCAAAGATGGAACATCCTCACTACCTAATCGTCCATTTTCTCTTATTTTTAGTGGGCTTTTCTGGTAAGCCAATCTTGGTTGTTTGGTTGGATGACTTTTTGTTCCTTTATTTTCGTGGTGAGTTCTTTATATTTGATAAAATAACCTAAGTTTAGGCTGAAGTTTAATTTCGATGGCTTTTGCTTTTGGTGCAGTCGCGGGATGAGAACCCCCTTAAAAATATGAAAATGTGAACTCTCTAGGTAAAGGTCAAGTGCGTGTTTCAGTTTATAGTCAAAATCAGATGCCCAATTTCAGCCAAACTGACTTTACTTTAATTTATGGTCCTCTGGTTCTCTTTAGTCAAATTTTGCAGCACTTAAGAAAGCCTTTACGGTGAGGGGGTCTTCTTGACTGATGTGATATGATATTCTGCTCTGAGGTTTCCGAGGAAAGGGAAGATTAGAATGAGAAGAGTAGTGTCCTCTGTCAGTTGGTGGTTGCAGCCATGGCAGTTGGGAGGAAGTGTCAGGATCTCGTCTTCTTCTATTTCTGTAGGGAGATGTGGTGTCCGGATCGTAGGCGGGGCTAGATACGCTGATTTGGCGATCCAGGATGGTTTTCGAAGGTTGTATCTCGGATGGGACGTGTTGAAGAGAGTGCCACCAACATGAACCACCATTTGAGCATAACATGCAAAGATTATGGAGGTTGGCAGTGTGATATATAAAGGTTTTGACCGACCTCTAACATTAGAAGAAAACATTGAAAAGAAAAAACTACCTACGGCATTTGGCAGAAGCCTTAGCAAGTCCATTCGCAAGTCTTCCACGCTGTTATAATTACCACTCTCCAGAAAGTTTGGACTAAAACTTTGCAACTTTATGAATATAAAGGATTTACATTCAGCGTGTTTTTTTTTTTTAAATGTGTATTCTTTAAAAATGTGTTTGCTTCATTGACGAATCAACTTTCCATTTCCTGGATTGCTAAATGGGCACAATGTGTGAATATGAGATTTAGAGAACACACACAAAAACATGGAACATAAGCGAGAACCCCCAAAAGTAAACTTTTAGAATTATGCATTATAAAGTTATTAGACCATTTTTTTCTTGCTGAAGAAGTTATCGACCGGACCGTTTCCTACCTCATTGGCTACTTCTTTTCCCCATCCCACCTCCGGAATTCTTCTTGTGGCGGTTATGCAAAGGATATCCCTTACTAAACTAAAGTCCACGACATAAATCAACTTTAGTATCGAATAATTGAAGCAATTACTACAATTACTAAAGATATGTTAGGAGTAACATGGGAGGAAATTGAGTAATAATTTTGAATACCCTGTGTATTTTTATTTATGGAACCGATAAATAAACAAGTAATTAACACGGCGTAAGGACTGAAATATGGTGAGTCAGCTGTAGTGGATGGTAGAGTAGTTTAGATGTAAAAAAAAGGTAGGAAATTGTTTATTGGAAAATGTGATGTAGAAAGGCTTTTCAAAATGCAACTGGCCGAGAAGTGGAAGCATGATATGGGAGTTCCGAAAAATGAAGCCAAAGGAAGGAAAGCTCACTACACGAATCCTTGGGCTATAACTGCGCTAAGTGGTGTTTGCAAGGTGTATATAATTTTTTTATCGAGTAAAACCAATAATAATGGGAAGGTAAGGTACTAAATAAGTGGGCTTAAATGAGGTTTTCTGGTTGCGTGGATCAGGCGTTTACGTTGTAGATCGAAGGGTGCAGTTAGATGGGGAATAACAAAATAAAGAATGAATGGAATATACAGCAAGTTGTGAACCCCTATCTCGCTTTGCTGGCACCAGTTTACGCACGGTGTAGTAAACTAACATCATGAGTCCCCAAAAGTATGCCAAACAGGGCTTATAATCCGCCCCCTTGCAGTCTTGAAATAAAGCCGCCTGCGCTTGGAAACATTATCGAAAGCGTAATGCTCCAACCAATAATTGTAGATAGGGGGTGTAGAAGGAAAGGCACTGAAAAAATTAAGAACGAACAGAGCGTGCAGAGTTTCGAACGCCATCCCTTCATTGCTGGAATCAGTGTACGCACGGCGTAATCGACTGCCATTGTGGGTTACAGAAGCTTATCAGCTGCCCGCTTGAAATATCGCCGTGCTACACCGTTAAGGAAAGACGAAGCACAAGATAGAATTATCTCCTCGGTTCTAGATCTGGAGAAAGCGTGTAATCATATCGTTAGAGAAGTTCTATGGCATGATCTAACAATAAGTGGAGTTGGTAGTAAACTGTTGTTGTTATGAACGAAATTTACCATTTTAACTAAGCTTTGCGTTAGAATTAATATATTTATGGATGGATGTTGTGGCGAGAAATATACGATTGCTATAAATTAATTAGGATCTGAAATAGGTCTATGTTGTATGTTATCTGGATCTAGTGTTAGTAGCTAAGAATATCTGATTTAGAAATATTGATTAAAACCTATGATGACACGGATGAAGATGGAGGACTGTGATACTAGAGTGCGTTGAGTAGGAAAATATTATAGGGCGATTAAAGCACTAGATAGAATTTGCCAGGAAGCTGCATTAGAGTATCTTGATAAAAAAATAATGGAAATGAGAGTATCATATGGAAGAGAAGAGAATGACTGAGCAATCAAAGTGGGCAATTTGAGATGGATATTGGATATGAGAAGGGTTGAGTGAGGAACGCATGGGTGAGGGATATGTATGGTGTGTGGAAAGATGTGAATGAGGTTGTAGGCGCTAGTGTTGACGTGGTATGGTAACATAAGAAAATTGATGTTAACAGTTGTTATTTGGTTGGCCTACAAATGCTGAGTACAGCAGCCAGTCTGCGTCCGCCTAAAGAACCGTCACCGCCGAGAGGTCTCTGACTGAAGATAGGTTGTGGTTCTGTCTGTGGGGTTTAAGTTTTAGGCATGATGATATAATTAGGTTGTGTAAGCGTATTGAATGGAGTGGCTCGAAACCTTTTAACACCTCAATAAAATTAAAAGAAAAAAATGAAAGAGGACAAAAATATAACGCATAAGAAACAGAGAAGCAAAGAATTTGATCAATAGGCAGTATATAGAAATTAATGATTGTTAAATTAATATAATATAACCATCACAATTGGAAGCTTTATGCTGAGAAGCTAAGTTAATTATCAATTATTAAAAATATGGGATTTATTAAAAGGCCGATGTTAGGCAACTCGGAGTGAAAAAGGATAGTGCAAATTTTGGAAAATATTATGTAGGGAACTAATTGAATAGAGACAATATAAATATTTTTGGACTATGGATATATTATGAAATTTAAATTGATAAAGTAATGATAAATTTAGGATTTTTAATCCGAGAATGAGAAATATTTTCAATGTACGAACTTCAAAGTTGGTTTAATTATATGTATAACAATTTGGATAAAACTTGAGTGATTGAATCAAGGTCACTTTGGGCAAGGAAAGAGAATTCGACTATGATGAACTAAGTAAGAGCGAGATTTTGAAGACTTCAAAATGCAATAGCATTTTGGTAGTAATGGATGGTAGTGCTGTAGTATGTACAAACAGATAAAGAGGTCTCTTGGTGTTGAAATAGTGGTGCTGTAATAGCAATGAAGACCCTACCCTCTGGGGAACCTTCAAGATCATCTCCACTTCAGGAGGGGCTTCAAGTGTCCCCCTTCCCCACATAAGGCCTAAGAAGCTGCCCGATGGCGGCTCCGAAGATGGCAGAGGGGAGGCCCGTTTGCTGCAAACCAATGTCTGGAGGGCAGCCGGCCCCCTACCAATCAGAGTGGCGCGGTCGCGGAACACCTTCTCCGACCAAACAGCAAAGTTGGACGATGATTTTGTAGGGTGGTACTCGCACCTGTGTAGCGACGCATACCGACCAGAAGTAACCCAGTGGACTGGCCGACCCCCAATGGCCGCAGCTCCTAAGTTAGCAGCCAAAGAGGCAGGGCGACAAGGTGGGTTTCCTTACAAGGTCGTACTAATCGTCGACAAGACGGCCAACATATGAAGTTCTTATTATGGCGGACTCAGAAGCAGGACCCCAGGACTTTCGTAGGCCTGACATTAGTCAACAAGGTAGTAGAGGCAGCCTGCCATAAGGGCGGTAGAGAGGGAGGTGGCCAGCCCGTATCACGCAGGGAAGAAGTTATTAGGGGCAGAAACCCCTCGATCTTCCCATTAATCACGCCGCAACAGCCAGGACCCCTCGCCTTACGATCTCTTGTGACCTGCGGGCGTTCAAGGGCATTGTTTAAGAGGTTCCAAAGCCTCTCTTCTGACGTGGCATCAAGGTCACTGAGCCTAGCAAAAGGTTGAGGGGTCAATCGTAGAAATAAGGGAATGCTGAGAGGGAACGAAGAGGAAGCGCACCAACAACTTCCCCAGGTCTCGTCAGAATTCAATTTAAATCAGTGAGAGTAATACACAATAATTATAATATACAATAATAATAAATAATACAATAATAATAAATACTACTAATAGATAATAATACTAATATTAAGAATGATAATAATAATACTAATAATAAAATGGTAAAGTAGTGCTGAGTGGGGGCGAAGGGGAAAAGGCACCAGCAGCTATCCCAGGACCCAGTGACAGGGCCTTCCTATTTTGCACTTGGACCAGGAGGATGTGCAGCTGCTCCTGGTAACAAGTGTAGTAGGCTACACATGGTACCCTCTGCTGGGTGCTAAAAGAGTAGATAATACAACTCCCGGAACATATGACCACCAATATCTATGATAATGTACGTTATTGGGACGCATTAAGTCACACACAGGCATTGATGAGTTGTACATGACGTCATTTATTCTCGATTGAATTGAAGAAAATTCTCATTTTATATCATCCCTTAAAACCTGGACTCGAATACTCACTCTCATAAATCATTCACTTTATTGATATTCTGACAAAAAGGTTACGTTTGAGAATTTAGTAAACAGTAAACAATTTCCTTCGTCTATGAAATAAAAATAACATTAATTTGGCCTCAGCATCGAGTCGTGACTGTTTGAATGGACCCATACGGAAACGGGTGGAACATTTTTATTGTTTAAACACCTTAAAATCCATTAAAGGCGACTTATTCCATTTATTTATATTTTCAAATTCTATTATATCCTTATATCACCCCATGAATTAACTCACATTAGTAGGTGACGTCCGACACACCTCCAACATCTTGGCATCGAACAGAAGAATCTCTCTCTTGCTTCGTTGTGACTTGCTTTATGGTAGAAAGCAATGAAGGGGGGGCACCCTTGGAGTGGTGCATGTATGAAAGAAAGATGATCCAGACGAAGGAACCGAGGGATACCACTACGACGCGGTTTTTCAATGGCACGTATGTGTAGTTGAGAGCCTGGATGGCTGGCCAGAAAAGCGCTGCCGACTGTTAAATAAAAGGAATGGCAGTCAAAGGAGGCAGGGGAAGATAACTGCAGTACAAAGAGATGGTCGTTACAAAGTTAAACTGTGAAAGAGTTGGCTGAAAACTCCAAGGGACAAAAAGAAGAAGTGAATAATATAGAACTCAATGAAGACCCTGTCATCTGGGGCGGGGAATCTTCAGGATCATCTACACTTCAGGAGATGCCTCTAAGTGCCCCCCTCCCCAGGTGTCGGGTATCCCACCCGGGAAAACAATGCCCCGTCACGAACGTCAATAATTATGACACTTAGAGTGGTGCAGAAATATCCCATCCCGCGCAGGGCATTGCTTGCTACAGAAACCATCCTTGTTGCCTCGTGCTGCACTTGACATAAGGATTATTAAAAGCCCTCCTGACCCTAGCGTCGGAAAATTGGGCTTAGCCGGTGGTGGCAACTATCAACATTACAGAAACTGGTGCCTTTGCCTGGGTCCTCAGCCGCATGATCATAGGTGGGCGTTATCGCGATAGATTATCGCGATAATTTAGCACAGGGGTGAGCCGCGCGTGCCTTGGAGGCAGAAATAGGTAGTTCCGAGCTGGGAGGAGGATCCTCGAAACCTATGAAGAGATGAAGGAGAGCCTCACCAGGTAAGAAACTAAGAAACAGTATTCAAATATTTTTACTATTGTATTATAAAATAACGCTATATATAGTCACTAATCAATATTGTATTATAATTTTGGATTTATCGATTTATCGGTTATCACCTTACAGGCGATAAATTGATCGATTATCGGTCATCGCCTATAAGGTTATCGTTATCGATTTATCGGTTATCATGATACATTTTTTTCGTTATCGCGCCCACCTATGCGCATCATTAACAGCTCCAACTGTCCTTTCACTAACCCTGTCCTCTTTTCCTATCGAGTATCAAGAAGCAGATTTGCTGTCATGGGGGAAGAGAGGCTCTGTAAAGAACGCCCTTGGACACTTTCAAGAGAACAGACTTGAGGAGTCTTGGAGGTCAGGATGCAATTAATGGTATGAGAGGCTTGTGCTTTTGTTTGCCCTTGCTGACGGCTGCCAAAGGATAATACATGGAAGTAAAAAAGAAGAATTATGAGCTGACTGCCAACAGGCTCCCAGCCTCTAGGGGCGGGGGGGCTTCTTAGCAGGCTCGCCTGTGACGAACAAGATTTTCATCATGCTCTTCTTTCCCCGTCCCACCCAAAGTTATTATATTTATCTTCTCTCCCTACTCTTTCTCTCGTTTTATATCCCCTTTATACAACTCCCTAAGTACCCACCGAGACCTCCCTGCACTCCTTTTGAGCCCTCCCTGAGCACCTTTTGAGCACTTCCGTAATACACTTTCAGCTCTTTAATAGGGAATCAAGAAAACCCTGGCATGTTTCGTAGGGGCCGTAATACCCACTAAGCCGTCACATAACGCCAATTTAACCGTCCCGTAAAACCTTTGAAGTCTCCCTCTCTCGTACTACATCGCGTGACGCAACTCAGGCATGTTTCACAGGGGCAGTCACATCCATCGGACCGTCGCATAATACCCATTAAATCTCCCTGTAATACCCTTTGAGCTCTCCAGTAACACTGAGGCCTTACGACAATTACCTAGCATAGCTCTTGTAGGTTTAGTTCAGACTATGGCAGCAAGACAACAGTTATGTACTCCCTTTGATCTCCCCCTTCCCCAACAGCTAATTTAACCCACATCGGTTGTGGTTAGTTGGGGGAGTAGAGTTCAGATTGGGGTCGACTTTACAGTGACTGCCGCATATTGTAGATATCCATTGTTTGGATTTCACGCTAAACTAAGCACCCAATCAAAAATGTAAGTCATTAAATGGGTGCTTATTGGTGGTAAAATAACTTACAATTTCTTTTCCTCCCGATAGTAACGTAGCACCTCTCTTGAATACTTAATCTAAACCAAAACACCAAATGGGGCTCTCAATTCAGCCCTCCTGCAACACTCAGTCACCCCTCCTGTATTGCCCTTTGAGTTCTCCCCAAATCCCATAAGACACTGAGCCATCCTGAAATCCCATAATCTTCTGTTATCCCGCAATACTCATTGAACCCGGTTCAACGTCGGCTATCTGCAAATAATGAACCGACAGTGATAAGATGACGTCGGAGAAAGCGCTGTCTAGCCCTCAGTAAAAGGCCGAAGGAAAGTCTCCTATTTCTGGAAATGGCTGCAGCCTAGGAGCTTTTGCCCGCCCTGACGAGCCCGAGGTCTCAATACCCTCTTTTTTAACTCCACCTTTTCCTCCACGAAGGATGCTACCCCGGCGAGCACTCGTCTTCTCGCCTTTGCCGGAGATATAGAATAAAACAAAATCCTCGTCCCCTCACCTGTGACCGAAGCTTCCATCACCCGATGCAGCAACTTACAGTCCCTAGACAATTACACAACTGTAATCCATGCACAAATGCTCCCACATACTCCCCAACACATCTCACATCCCACCCACTTCCTCAACATTCTCCAATTCAACACCATTTCAAAAACAAGCTGCAAGAATAAAACATTTTAAACACCTACAACATCCACATTACCCTATTCTACGAATTCCACTTAAATCCTCAATCACACCTAAAAACTTTCCACAACTACACTATGCTAAGAAATGATGTACACCCAGCACACCACGGCTAACTCAACTTGATACACAAGACATTTCATTTTCCAACACTCCCAGGCACCTACACAACGATAACATTACTAACATCCAATTTGTGGTCATATAGATAAACAAAACACATACATCCTAAACATGCACATACAACTTAGCTCCTCCTCCTCCTCTCAACACTGCCCAGCCGGCTTTCGCCAAACTTGGCACAACTCACAGTTCCGTGCGCTCAATACCCACGACCCTGTTTAGCTAACAACCCAAGATGACCCACCATCATCAAACAACTTCACTCACTAAATATAGTGAATAAAAACCAATCAATGAAAATAGTTCCACAACACAACCACCAACTCATCTCCCCAGATAGCTCTCTGCTCCCCCACTTCCAGACGAACCATCTGATAACCTTCATTGCACCCCGATTCGCCTACTTCAATAAATCCAACATGTCCACCGTTTAACAAAGTAAGACAAATAACAAGAGAACCAAGTAGTTGTTTTCCTAATAAGGAAAACACCCTATACATCTTTCGCACTACAGCAATTCCCTTCTACGAAGCGCATACAAACATCAAAACAATCCATCAGGAAAGCAAGAAATATATGCCACAAGGACAAGGACACAAAACGCTTCAAACCCAACTTCTCACCGGAGAGAGACAACCTCATAAGAGAAAGAAACTCAGAAAGCAAACCCCACAACCGCAAACTTGAACAAATACACGATCAATAGACGAATCAATACTCACCTACGCAAAAGAACACTGGAAACAACACCTCCAAACAATCAACCCGCCTCCCCTTAAAAAAAACAACTTGGGCGTACAATAAAAAATAAATTCACAAACCTAACCTTACAATGCAACCAGCTCGGCTCACTAGTCCTCATCAGCCGGAGCAATAGGAAGGTACAACAAATCTAAGCAATCTGCACATAGACCCGATGTCTCCACCACCCGTTTCCTCCATAACACGACCATAAAATTCGAAAGCTCGCAACCTGAAGGCTCAGACAACATCCTAAACATCCAAGTAAAACACTTTGCCCCTACACTCATATCTGCACTAACAGACATTTCAACTATTAGTTACACAACCCTCCCAACCTTAAGACCCAGTAGAAGTGTTCAACCAAAACTGTCCCCTCAACACAATCAGGGCTGCAATAGACCATCTAACCTTCCACACCGTCTCACGACATATCGCCATACAAAAAAAAAAGTATTGGGTACTTTCTAACCGCCTGAATGATAAAAAGGATAGAAAACTTTCTTTCCAACAGACATGTAAAAGTCATTCAACATCGAGTACAATCCAAAATGAAACAGCTCCCTAACGGAATCCCCCATGAAGCCATCCTATCTTCCACCCTCTTTAACCTCTTCATGCATGATATACCCCTTACCACTACCTAAATAGTCCGAAAAAACATATACATAAGCACAGCCTTAACAAAGCTAATGAAATACATACAACTATAATACTGATTCGGGCTAAACGGAATATCCACCTCCCCTCAAAATTCAGTCATTCTCTTTACACCCTAGCGAAAACAATCAAACTATCACTTCTAAACCTACCAACAGAATCCCCAAACCACTGTCGCTGCCTTCTCCACCCAATGGCTAGATAACATACTTCCACCCCAGAGAACCAGAATACTATAAAACATACTTTACCCGCATAGCATGTAAAAAAAAACAGCTTCAAAACACCCTACTCCAAAGGCTTCCCAATGTTGATAGAGGAGAGTAGGAAAGGGGGCTGTCGTATAATGACCCTTGGTTTTGATCACTATACTCTTTGACACCCTTTTAGTATCGGTATGCTTTAAGGGGCGTGAGTTACTTCTATGATGAAGTAGGCTTTGTTCTAAGAGTGCTATTCAGTGGTTTTGTTCTTAAGGAAGAGCTATTTTTAAACACATAAGGATAAGAGGAAACACCAGAATCTACCAAAATAAACATGTATTTTAAACGAAACACTTAACTATTACAAATCAACAGTGAACACATTTCTATCTTTGGCATAAAAGATCTTTCAATGACAAAAGATAAACAAATAGGCTTCCCGTAAACATACCAATTGCCGATTAGTATTTTCTTTATCGCGACTCTATTTGATTAGCGTTAAACATTAAATTAACGTACTCTCGTCTACAAACACATATGACCTAGATTCAAGAACAATGGTTTCTACTCTCCTTTAAAACGTGGGACGTACTAAACTTCTACTATCCCAATAGAGATATAAATGTTATTTTTAACTTACAGGTAGGTATTAGGGATTGCCGGATGTCGCTGGAGGACTTATCTCTCGTTTTGCAGTGTTGTGGCCGCTGGTTGAATTTTCGTGGAGGGATTGCTTGTCGCCTGTGACGGGGGCGGGTTCTTCAATGTAATTAAAGAACGGGAGCTCGTTGGGGCTGGGTTCTTCTCCTCTCACTCTTACGGAGCTTGAGATGTGAGAGTCGCTCGAGTGTGAGCGGCTTTGCTTTTCTTCAGTCGGACTTCTTTGCAGACTGAAAAGGCTTCTTCGGTATGGCACCGATATAAAGCTTGACTATTTAGGATAATACGGCCCTGAAAGGGGGGATCGATTTTCTCAATCTGATCCTATCGTTTCTCACGGAAATAGTCTTGTATGGTTGAAGGATCGATCTTCACGAACTAACCCTTCTTTTGGCGTATCGACTTCTAATCTTCTTGTCTGGCTGAAAGATCGATCTTCACGAACTAATATTTCTTCTGGCGAATCAAATACTAATAATCTTCTTGTCTGGCTGATGGATCGATCTTCACGAACTAATCCTCCTCTGGCGTATCGACTTCTGATAATCTCTTTGTCTTTCTTTGCGGGGCTTATTTATAGGCGGATTGCCGCCCCATCTAAAGGGGGAAGTGACCAGGCCACAGAGGCAAAAGGGGGGGGCGAATGGTGAGTTAGCATCTGGGGAGAGCGAGAATTCCTGAGGGGGCACTGGGGTGCCCAAGTCAGCTCGCAAATTAGAGGCTCGTAACCGCACCGCTCCTGGCGTGCCTTCTGACTCGCACCGCTTTTTTTTCCATAACCACGGGTTTATGGGTCTCGTAGGTAATTGGATCGTTAGAGCGTCGTTTAAGGACCTTAGGTGGTCGCCTTAAAACAGATGTTAGCTCCAACTGCCCACAGCGGCGGGGAGTTCACACATGGTAAGCAGTTTCGCCGGCTACCTTTCCCACGCTTCTCCTCATGAGGGGAGGGGGCTTTAATGTACCTATACTCCTCCAGGATGCTTAATGTAGCCATTTCTCAACAGGGGAAAAGAAAAAATAGTAGTGTAGGCGAGTTGCGAACAGCTTTCCGCGTCGCTGAACCACTGTTAGCCAGCGGCGAATCTACTCCGCCATCCTGAGTCTCAAAAAAGACTCATTCAAACGAAGCTTTTACGCCGCTCGCCTCCATTTCTCGTACGCTATACCAATACACCCCAAAATCCACAAATCCGAAGCAATGCGAAATCGTTGGGTTTTTTTTTTAAGTGACCATCTAGCGACTGTCTACTAGGGCAAAAGTCGCCATACTGACACTATATGCTAATACTAGGCTAGATTAAAAAAAGTAACAAGTAAATAACTTTTAAAATAAAACAAAACGCAAGATAAGAAAAAAGGTAACAAGAATGAAGCGCATTTCCGCATCGGGGGCTAGGCTCGATCCCCTAGGTGGTTGAACATGCAACATATAACAAAGAGTCAAATAAAGTAGAGGAGGTCATCCTCCTCCAAAAAGTCATATAGTCTGCAAGTCTGTGTACATGAACCAGTCCTAAGTAAAAGGAATAGGTAACTTGCACAAAGATCACTCAGATTGGGACATTCAACAAGAATGTGAGGAAGTGTGGGGGACAACGCAGTCGTCACAATAAGGTGGAGGCAAGCGCTCCATCAAATGGGGGTGCGTCCCGAGAGAGTTTCAAATTCAGAGACAACAGATAGCAACCTGAAGCCATCGCAGCATTGTAGATAGGTTCATGGTAACAGTTGCGGCGCAAGGACAGGTGATTTAAGTTCCCTTTGGCCGTTTCCATCCTCTGGGCTGCCGAGATTCCTGTCATGTAATCGGTGCAAGGAAGAACAAAACACTGGTCTGGTCCCCGGTCATCGCGGACTCTTTGGCGCCATCATCGGCGAGCTCATTCTCCGCAATTCTTAATGTCCAGGAAACCAGCAGAAGATAATCTCTACATCCACCTGGCTCGCCGAAACGGTGGCGTCACGGATGTCGTGAACCAAGCGATGCTGAGATTCCAATGCCATAATGGCACTCGTGGCGCTTTGGGTGTTGCTATAAATCACCATTCGGTATCCGAACCGGTCATGCGCGTTATCTTCCGTACTGAGTAGTGTATTGCAACCAGCTCGGCCGTGAAGACAGACACACCACCTAGCTGATCGCCGCTGACTTCAAACACGGGGGATACGGCGTGAAAACCGACCCACCATTGGGGCTTGGAGCCATCCGTATACAATGGCACGGTTCCAGCGTGACACGGGGTGTGTCCAAAAAGGCCAAACGCAATACTCCCGGTGCTGTAGAAGTTTTGGGAGCAGAGGCATTGCGATAAATAGTTAAGGTGGTAACCTTCATGGTGGCGTTCTGGACATAACCAAGGCGTCACCGGCCCGAGAGCTATACCGAACTCTCGAAAGAGTTTCATGGCCTTAAACCCCTAAAGCCTAGGGTATGACTGGCGATTATTAGTAGCATAGGCACCATCAAGATCAGTTGCGGATGCAGTTAGAGCTGTTAGCGAGTTAGGGAGGCACAGGGTTCTCGCGTACAGGTAAATAATGCACTGTGCACGGCGCAGAACGAGTGGCATCTCCCCAGAATTGAAAAGTAGGTTTTCAATGGTGAACGTGCGGAAGGCACTGGTCGATAGGCGAAGGCCTGTGTGGTGGATTGAGGCCACCTTCTACAATGCACGCTTAGCTGCGGATAATTAAAACTCGCATCGGGGGTCATGCTTCAAACGACCAAAGGATTGATAGAAAAGTAAGGCAGTATCCCTTACGGAACAAAGAATACCCTTGGTGCAGATAAAAGAGACCCTATGGTTGCGAATATGAGCTTCCCAGGTTAGGCGTCTGTCAAATACAAAACCATTGAAACGCTGCGAATCCACCACTTCCTGCCAACCACCAATTTAGAAACAATGCCAGGTCAGGGTGGCAGCGTGGATGGCGGCAGAAGTGCACCACCTAAGTCTTGGCCAAGGAAAACCGAAACCTGTGCGCTTTGTCATAGCGAGAGACGTGGGGTCAATGCCTGTTGGAGTCGACACTCCAGAGTTGGCATCTGGGCCGCGCAAAAACAGATCGAAAGGTCGTCCACGTAGAGCGTAGCGAGAAAATCTTCCGGCAGCACCGAGGTGATGCAGTTGATGCTCAGGGCAAAGAGTGTGACACTGAGGCTACTTCCCTGCGGGACAGTTTCTTCCTCCTCCATATGCCAGAGAGGCCTTGCCTCTTCCCCTTTTGCGGAATTGACAATCTCGCATACAATAAACAAGCATAAAAAACACAACAAAAGCAAAAGGATGGAAGCATGCTCCGATGTCGGGAGAGACCCGCCTCTCCCCGGCAGCGGATTATACGCCAAACACCAAAGAATCAAGTGAAATGGAGGCCAGAACTCTGCAGAGATTCTAGGAGACCACAGGTCTATGTGAACGAACGAACTCGTCCTGAACACAAGGAACAACCGGTCCTAGGACAGGTAACGTGCGCCATGATCCCTCAAACTACGACATTTGACAAGAATGTACCGAGGAGTCCGGATAATTGAGCTGACGTCACAGTAATGTGCAGTGTGGTGCTCCATCAATTCGTGGTGCGTCTCGCGAGTGTGCCTAATTGAAAGACGACAGAATGCGACATGAAGTCGTCGTGGCGCGATGGTACGCAATTTTAGTTCCAAACGAACGTCTCTCAATCTGCCTTGACAAGCAGACCGGAGGGCTGGCCAGATTCCAGCCATGTAATCAGTGTGAGGAAGGGCGAAATGCTATTGATAAAGAAAACACAATAACTATTCACCAAGATGCTGGGAGGATACCCTCTTTCCAGATTTTTTTAACACATCTAGCAATAAAGCTATGCTTCGCTCACCTAGATATCCTGGGATGGCATGCTTGAAGCGAGAGAGGAACCCAACTCACCTAACGTAAACCTGTCGCTGGAGCGTTCTCTCCCTCAAGTTTTTTTCTATAAAGGTGACCATCTGGCAGCTGACACCAAAGGCCTTAGTTTCCGTAGATCTGGAGGAAAAGTCCAGTTGTGGAGAAGGACCCCAGCGAAATCACGAAGTTCATTAAATGTTTTCGGAGCAGCATCACTGCCAGAGAATGTTGAGAAATTAGTTTCGAAAGACTCCGATACGGACGCGGTGTCCGAGATTGTGTGGTCGTTGTCCTAAAGAACCGGGAAGGAGGCTGCTTAGAGAACTTGCCTCGAAACCTTTTGATTCGCTTCCATACTTAAGAGGGGAGGTCAATAAGTTTTGCAATTCGGATATAAGGAAACGAGATATGAGGAAAAGTGTTTTATTATTTTTCAATATAACTACCCTCGACTTCAATGCACTTTCGCCACTTGTCCCCGAAGCTTCGAATTCCCGACAACCAGAAATCTCTCGACTGCTGTTCAATCCACTCCTGGACGGCGAGCTGGACTCATCGTCTCCAAACCGGCGTCCACACAGTTTAACTTTGAACTGGCGGAATATAAAGTAGTCGCTAGGGGCCAGATCTGGACTGTAGGGGGTATGGTTGAGCTCCTCGAATCCGCACTCGCACAACTCTGGCCTTGTGGACAGGGGCATTGTCGTGGAGGAGCAGGACACCGCGTGTCAACTTGCCGCGCCACTTCTGACGGATGCACTTCTTCAACCCAGCCAGTTCCTCGGCGTAATATTGGCCTGTGATAGTCCTTCTACGAGGCGCATAGTCCGCCCTCAACATTCCCTCAGAATCCCAGAAGATGGTGGCCATGATCTTCCCGGCTGAGGGTTGGGTTTGGAACTAGATGGAGGTCGGAGAGCCCCTGTGCTTCCAGGCCATGTTTTGTAGCTCGGTCTCGGGATCCCAGTGAAGGACCCACGTTTTATCACCTGTCACTATGCGTGACTCGAATCCCACCGGGTCTTGGTTGTACAGGAGCAGCAGCTCATCCGACGTTGAAGTTGATCATGGGGCGTGAGGTTTCGTGAGTTTTCTACGAACCCAACGGGCAGAGACCTTGGTCATGGCTAAATTGTCGTGGATGATGTTGATAACACTTCCATGTGATATTCCAAGTTCTTGCTCGATTTCTTCGACCTTCACCCGTCGATTTTCGAGGATTATCCTCTCCACACGGGCGACATTGTCCTCGTTGGTCACGTCTAACGGGCGTCCTGGACGGGGGTCATCTTAAAGGGACAAACGGCCATGGCGAAACTCACTATTCCAGCGAGCAATGGTTGCATAGGAAGGGGCGGTGTCAGGCTACACTGCAACCATGCGTTCATGGATCTCTTTTGCATTCTTGCCCCCACAAACAGCCATCTCCCTTCCTCTGTTTTGCCCTACCGATTCGCGAAACTTATTGACCGCCCCTCGTATGTAAGACGGGTCTTTCTCCTTTAAGTGAATAAACGTAGACGTGCCAAGAAGAGCAGCCAATGTCCTCTAAACACCGGAGCCTGGTCCTTGCTCGACAAAATTCACTGACGGTGAAATTGTTCGGGTGGCGCGTATAGGGCATATAGGCATATCGCTTCTGTCTTAGGGACGACCAACATGAAAGCGGATGTCAAGCAAAACCGCCAGACGTTCTAAGAATATTAGTTAACTCCAATACGATAAGGTTCTCTGAGAAGGACTTAACGGCCTCATCAACAGACCTAAACTCATCGACTGGTACAGAAATCATTTCCTGATATGCGGACTACCGCCTTCGCTTTAAGCTCCAATGGGGCGGTTTCTCAGGCTGCATCAGCCAGAAAATTATAGTTGAATAGGAAACTGGTCACTAGCATAAAGCTTATGGAGTACCTCGCACCTCAAATCAGGTTGTAAATTCAGAGAGCAAAGAGTATAAAGACAAGAAATTAATCGGTTCTCGTGCAGTGATGCGTATACATCCACATTTACGACTCCAAACTCCAGCACTTAGATCAGGTCAGCAAGTACGTGTCCCTTTGGATTGATCGTATATATCCCCTCAGATGGAGTGTTTCCGTTCAAATACCCGAGCAGAGAAAAAGGGCCTCGGCAAACACGCCCCAACGCCACGAAATTCCCTGCGTCGAAGTCGGTAAACGTGAGAAGAGGAGCTTCCGCAGCGCCTCCTAGTTTGCCAGGAGTCCACTCAATTCCATTGACGGATTATATGTGCCAGGCCCAGCAAAGGTGAGATACAGGACGCTTCTTTGAGGAGAAGACCCTTACTGGAACGATCCTTAATTTCTTGGGGGCATCAATCAGGGATTTGCTGTCCTCCGAGGACTTATAGGTAGAAGATTGGTCTCTTCATGCGAGAATTGTGTCCCTCTTCCTCGAAGCCTTTGGTGGGCGGCCGGCTTCGGAGGCGTTGTGGGTGGGGGGGTCATTCTATTAGAGTGTCACGCTTCTCTGATTCATCTATCTGATCAATGGAGAGCCGAAACTTCCCTGCTGCTGTCGTCATTTCGGGAGGCAGCTTTATAACCCTGCAGGATGGTCTCCCGATCAGCTTAGGCGAGGTTTGCCTCCTTGAGTTACGATTCAGAGGCGCGGGGCCGCTTTGTGTTACAGGAAAAGGTCACACCATGGGAAGTGGGAGGTGGAGCCTCGCTTTAAACCCAGGCGTGGTGTGAGGCCTTTGAAGCGCCAGCTCTCCTTGAGGAGCCCTCAAATGGAGTAGAACCCGTCTGTAAGGGCCAGGGATAGAGGTTTCCTGCTCAATTTGTGGCATAGGACGCCCGGACTTGCACAAGGAGCTACAGGATAAAGTCCTTAGTCCCACTAAAAGTGTCCGTGGCCGGAACGGCCGAGATCTCCTCCAGTAGATACATGTTACATTGCATAGAGCAAGCTGTGAGCGACTCGACAAATTTGAAGACACTTGGCCGCACACAATAAAGACTTATCGTGTCTATATGAGCGATTCGTGTGGCTGAAATGGTGTCAGTAGTAACATCCCAGCGGCAGTGGCGCGAATGACTCGACGTGGTAGCGATGCCAACCAGCAGACACCGACTCAGGAATCCTGTTACGATCGAACATAGGGTAGGTCTTGACCTCCGATTAGCCCTGCTTTCTCATTTCACACTACCTTGACTCCTACTTGGTTGGCCAGCTCTTCGGTGATGTGTTCTAAGGATTAATCCGAGAGTTCCCTCGCATAAACCACACCTTTCATGAAATTCATGGTAGTATGCGGTGTCACCTGTACTGGCGAGCCAATGGATATCCGAAGAACACTAATAATGGCCCCCTCAAGATGGTCTGTCGCAGTGGCGGATTCAAGCTAAAAATTGTGAGGGGGCTAACCTCCCTCTGAGTAGTCTGAGAACAGGGCATTCATCAATAATAATGCTTATCTTACACAGCATTGATAATATTCGTAAATAGCGGTATTTCGCACAGGGGTGAGACTAAATCTTTCTATTCCATTTTTTCCCATATGAGAAAATTAAGAATTATGGTTTCTTGTAATTTGGGGGCGTCAGCTAAGGTATAATACTCACTTAAATAATTATTTTTGAGATTTACCTGTATTTTAGACAGGTATCATATCAGGTACTCTCGATCGCAACAGTTTAAAATTTTTTTTATATATATTCAATATAATTACATAACTTTCGGAATAGCAGAATACAAGTATGGATTAATAAAGAACTTTAAACATAAACAGTTTTGAAAGATAAATAACAACATCGAAAATACATTAATAACACAGCATTGGTCAAAAGTATTTTACACGAACATCAAACTCCTGTTCCTTTCTTTGGGCAAATACATAAATTACGCTGTCTATTCTAACAACCATTTCGCAGTGAGCACCGATCAGCGCCAGGCCGTTCAGACGTTCTTGAAAAGAATTTGGGGCCTCCAGCCCCCTCAGCCCCCTTCCCGATCCGCGCCTGGTCCGTGTCACTCGCTATAAGGCTCTTGTCCGAAAAACGGGTCACCTTTGGCTCTATTAGTTACTCTAGCTGATGCTTTCCTTTAATAGAATATCTGACCTTTGGCTAACATTCTGACATCTGTGTAGCGAATCACTAAGAAGCGGCTGAAGCCAGAGGGCTCGGGAACACCAGGTCGTCTCTCTTTGAGGGACCATTGAAGCTCTGAGTCTTCCTGCTCCATGGCGCCCCAGGGCCAAACGTGCCGGTCTTGGCCTGATCACTTGGCGAAACTGCAGCGGACCCGTCCGTCCTCGGAACCACCGCGGAGAGAGGAACCTATAGCCTATTTTTTCTTGCCTTTTCTATTCTTTTTAGAAGAAGGAGGGAAGTGACTTCGCTTCTCTCCACCCTCAGAAGGGTTTCAAAGCTGGAGGGACCTTCCAGAGCAATATCCTTCTCCAAGAAGGAAGTTTTGGCCTATGGCCCTTCACAAACTTCACTAGGGCCGCATGCGTACCTTCATTAGAATAAAGGGGGACATTGGAATGCTGGGTCACACCAGTGTCACTAACCTCAGGTCTACGTGGTACCTTGGCTAGGTGCAGGAAACGATACCTATACCCTTCCACCCAATGGGGGAGGGGGTATTGAATCGACGCGTCCTTTGCCTCGCCGTGCTCTTAGCGAGGCAAGAACAACCCGTGGGCGAAAGTTCGGGAGATAATCAAATTCCGCGAACACACCCACGTGTTCAAAATAACATTCTCTACTACCGACATGGCCAGGAAAGCGACGACGGACGGGATTTTGCACGGAGGCACCTCGGCAAAAGGGGGTAAGATAGGAGCCCCAGAACCCGTTTGAAAATTCTTGGAGGTTCCCCTGAGAAATTATTATTTGGAGCAGGGTATACACCACTAAGGTCTAAAAGGATTATGAAGCGGCAAGCCATAAAAAGGGTACGAGACACAAAAGTACAAAAAGTGGTAAGGTTAAAAAAAAGCAATAAAAAGTTTAAAAAGAGGGCCTAGGGAGGACCTAATGCCCCGCACCAATGGAAAAAGGACATACGCGCATACTAACATCTACATTTCTTTTTAATTAAAAAGGTATATTTACACGCTATATAACAGAGAAAAAGCCAGGTCGTATTATAAATCGGAAGGGGGAGTTAGGGTTTAAAAAGGGGCCCTCAGCTAAGAGGATGCGCCGTCAGTCGTTATATGGGCCGTGCAAAATAGATGGCAAGCATACCAGATGGAGGGCAGACCAAAGGATGACGCACTGATATGGGAGACGAACAGAGGGGCCATAGGGAGGCGATGACCATGTGTGAGGCATGTGTGGGTGATTCGCAGGCGGCAAAGGCCCACCCCAGAGCTCCGACGGGCTGGTAACAGCTAGCTCACGATAAAATAGAGAACTTAACGGAATACCGCTTGTACCAATACAACCATCTTATTCTGACTGCCGGAGTGACCGAATGGAGTCGCTAATAAGAGGATAAGAGTCATGATGAGGCAAACTGCCTGGGTGGCCGCAATTTGAGCTGCCTCATCGGCCCGCTCGTTACCATGGAATCCGACATGACTAGGACCCAACAAAACTCTACTTTGTATCTGGAAGAGTTCTTGACCAACTGGTAATGTATTTTGGAGGCAAGGTGATGGTCAGAAGTTGAAAAGCGAAGAGCGTATAATACACTTCTTGAATCAATAAAAACAGTAAAGGAAGTAAAATGCAACGTAGACAAAAGGCGTAGAGCTAAAAAAAACTGCATAAAGCTCGGCGGTAAAAACGGAAGCTGTCCGCGGTAAGGACTCTAAGACTATAGACCCTGGTGAGATCACAGCAACCCCCACAACATCGTCGGTTTTTGATCCGTCTGTGAAGAGATGACATAATAAAATGTCAGATGTCGCATGTTCACTGAACATAGCACGTGTCACACGCGGATAAACCAGACTTTTGCATGTCATAGAAACTCAAAAATATTTGAAAAGTGGAATGTCCACTGGGGGGCCGGCGGGAACGAGAAGGGCAAGACTGAGTTGCGTGGACCCAAACGGGAAAGGTGTTCGGCTACACGAATTCCCAAGGGCCGGTGTATGGATGGAAAGCTGTCATAGGCGACAACAGACACTGAGAAGAATATGCTCTTGTATGTTTCTGCGCAAAGGAGCTATTGAATATGGAAAATAAACCGTAGAACGACCTGGTGGAAGTAGTGGTGATGGAGCGGGAAAAGTCACCGTCAGCATAAATGTTAGATATAGGGGAAGAGCGGAATGCACCATAGATAGACAGAAGGGTAGGTTGCGGAGAGAATCTACTATATGGAGAGATGAGGGAGAGGCTGAGGGATACACCTCACTACCATAGTCCAACTTGACTGTACGAAAGAGGTATATATCCTCCACAACGTGAGCTTATCGCTCCCCCCTCCCACCCAATATAAGGGAGAGCATCTTTTGTAGATCCATCTAGGGGAGATACCTCCTTCGCAGGTTACGGAAATGAGGACACCAAGTAAGTTTGGAATCCAGTATCATCTTCAGGAGCCGTATTCTGACATGAGTTTCAAGGGGTTACCCTGTTGGAACAAGGGGGATTTAACTTTCTGCCCCCACTTCTGGTGACGGCGAATCTCCTTCATCTTTGAGGGGGAGAAGCGTAGCCATTTATGGATGGTATCATTCCCTGAAAAGCACAGTAGCGGGTGTTGAGGTGCTTTCATCACAAAGGTGGAGCTGATCGAGGGTGGCTACAAAGGAGCCCATCTTCCAGTCGAAGGGATTACGTCGCGGTTTACCTCGTCTGCCCCAACTCTAAGTTCGTAAATGGATTTGCTATTAGGACTGTAGTTCATTTATTTTCAACCTATGGAAATCTGCCAACACACGAAAATACTTAAACTTATGACAATGGAAACTATAAAAAAAGATGGTTGGTTATATTCAGAGTCCAGCCGCTCCCGCCTATCCCATCTGGGGTTTTTATCCGGGGCGTTTATGCTGGATAACTTCCTCAAAACTGAGATTGGAGTAATTAATCGGAAAATATATCTCTAAAGTTCCAACGGCTTCAATTAATTGAAGAAGTCAAAGAAACTAGCATTAACTTTAAACAGCAAACTGCTCAACGCGCTTCAAACAGAAGACAACCCTTTCCGAGTAATGCAAACTACGACCAGAAAATAAAGCCTACCTTCAAAAATATTTGAAACAAAATCCTCAAAACACCCTATAGTGAATTGCTGCAAGCCGAAGCACCCCACTCCCTAAGAACAAATACTTGAAAACTTGAAGCAATTGTTTGTGATTTACCTTCCATGTCGGGAACAGTTTTCTTTTCCATTCAAATAAACTTTCCTCCCAAGTGCGTCCCTCGAGCAGGTTGATGCCCAATAAGAACTGAGTCTGCCCTAGGGGGCCAAATATGGCGGCTTCAAGGACGAGCTGCGAAAAGAAAAAGACGGGAATGTCTGAATTCTGCACCACCAAAAGAGTCATTCTTTGGCAAAGCCAGTGGTGATACCTAAACCTACAATCGGTTTAGAAAACTGGAAAGGGCGAAACAAAAAAAACCTAGACCCCATCGATGTGAGACCAATAGAGAAGAAGGAAATGAGAGAATAAATAGCCAAGCCTAGAGATAACGAGTCGAGAAAAATGATATAACTACAACTTCTAAAGAAAAGAATGATGGAGACCAGCCTTCTATATGAACTCCACACACCAGATGTACTTTGTATCTACCCTGCAGTTGCCTAAACGGTAACTAAGGCTACTAAAGCCTCTCTGATTCTCTGTTAGCGCCCTTCGCTACCACGATAGAAAAGTCACGATGCAACCCCATCACTTCTAGACGACTGCGGATGAACAACAACGGGAGTCTTGACCTTAGCGCCTCTTCTTGCTCTTCACTAGGAAGATGCCCTCTACCTCATTTCCCAATAAAAACACACTTACCGTCATATAACTGTTTCCAGGAAAAAACTAGTAGGGAGAGGGGAAGTGAAGTCCCTTGTGTCTGAAATCCTCATCACCTTTTCATCCCAAGTATTAACTTATTGTTTCCCTCGTCACGATTTCCCCTGCGTTTAGAAATCTAGGTACCTATAGTGGCGATGAGAAATATTCCACCCTCAGAGTCAGAATGAATTCACGATAGAAAGAGTGGGGTACTTTTGCCCCCTTCTAATCCCTTACCTTGGCTGCGAGATGCTTGAGGCGGTTGCCAGGAACAAGAACTCCCACGAACTTCATCCAGTAGTAGAGAGTTGGAGCGACCACAAATGTCCCGAAGAAGGAATACCGACCTATTTCCTTCAAATCCAGGGAGTCCTTCGCTTTATCCAGCATTTGCTGAACGCTGTTAGACAACGGCCACAATACGGAAAAGGTCGTCATTCCTCGCAGTACCGGGTACTTTACGTACACGCCTTTTACCACCCCAGTAATTCTCCACATTTTGCTAATATTGATCACTGTATAGTGGTTGGTTAATCTCGAGTTACCTTTTTGGTTAAATCTTTTACAATTTGCTTCTGAAAATCCTTTGGACTGACTATTATATTTGACCCGGAAGTGTATGTGCGGAAAAATAGAGGAAGTTGCTATCAGACATAACACATGAAAACGTCCTGAAAGGAATGAAAAACCACGGATTAGTACCGGAGCACAAACCAAGTAGATGTCAACCGACTGATGCTTTCCCCACGATCACCCTGGGGTCGGGATTTACGAATCTACGCCGATTCCAAGCCCTCAGGTGATTTGTCCGAGAGGTCAAATCTAAAGTGTGACCAAATTGAGCTAATTGCCGTCTCCGTCCTCCTTAACACCATTTACAATTCCTGTAATTTTTATTCATTTATACTTTCTTCATCCTTTCTGAGTAAAATTTCCCTCGTTAGTTTAATTTAAGATTTCGTCCGGCACCCACCTAGGAAGGCATAGTCACATAAAACACAGATGCCCATATTTAGGCAAAATAAAAAAAATAAATGAAAGGAACAACAACAAACTAAAAAAAAGAAGCAAGAGATACGCGCAGGTGCCCCTGACCAAGTTCGACTCACTCAGGAAAATGATCAAACCTCTAACGATTTAAAAAATTAATATACATATATTATAGAAGAAGCCTTCCTCTCCCAAAACTCTACGCCCGCCCCCACACACACTCACCCACCTGGAGCCATTTACTTATGTTGATAACCCTTATTTAGATAAGTATTTGAAATTTTGAATCTTTTTGAATATATCTGGTAGAGAGCGGTCTTGATGGTCTTTTTCACACTTGCATCCTATATAAAAGATTTCCCCCACATAATAATAAGCCCTATGGTCACTTTGCCCCTTGCAAACGACTAGCCATTAATTCTCGCTTAATTCCTTGTAATATCCTTGTTCAAAGAGGGTAAATTTCTAAATGTTAAGTAACAAATACACCTTTGTCACCACTCTAAGCCTATATACACTACAAAATCACTACAGTGAATTTATACTTGTTTGGCGCGCGGAAATTCCTTTAGTTCCGCCCACTGATTCGTGATCTTCTAAGTTTGAACACATTGTGGGGCTATTCTTCATGTTTATAATCAATGCCTTTCAATTAACTCCTTAAAATGCAAAGTAACTCTGACGACCAGCGTATTTCCCGTTCTTATCACATGACTGTCCGTTTGTCTATCGAATATTTCATGTCTACTCATCGCGATAAGTGGATGGGAAAATCTTGGTCATATCGTCTCTCGATGATACGAAGTAGATAGAAAGGAGGGGTACTATTTGCGGGAGTCGGTAACAAAAGGAGGAACTCTTGGGGAAAGAGTGCTGCTTGTGGGACTCGGGAACAAGAGTAGGAAGTGATATGATGGTGGCTGTTTGTGGGCTGATTCGTGGTCGCCAATGTGGTGGTCCCGTAAGTTCCTAATTATTAGTCGCGTGCGAGTCTAGTAGCGGGTGACTTTACATCTCGCTATGTCAGTCGGTCCCCGTTTTGCTTTTTTTTTGTGATAACACTGTAACTTTTCGGCTAATTCTAATGAAATTTGAAACCCTTATGTTGTTTTACATTCTCTTTCGAATAATAAAATTGCCAAAGTCCTCCAAAGGTTAGCCGGGGAATTATTTTGTTTTGACAATAACATCATAACCTTTTGGCCGATTCTAATGAAATTTGAAATCCTTATGTTGTTTTAGATTCTCTTTCAAATGATCTAATTAACAAATTCCTCCTAAGGTTAACCAGGGAATTATTTTGCTTTGGCAATAACATCATAACTATTCGGCTGATTCTAACGAAATTTGAAACCCTTATGTTGTTTTACATTCTCTTTCGAATGATATGATTACCAAGTTTCTTCCAAGGTTAGCCCGGGAATTATTTTGTTTTGGCAATAACATCATAACTAATCGGCCCATTCTAACGAAATTTGAAACCCTTATGTTATTTTACATTCTCTTTCGAATAATTGAATTGCCAAGGTCTTCCTAAGGTTACTCCAGGAATATTGAAAGCTTTGAAGGTCGTAAGGTCATAAAACATAATAAGTGAGGGCACGCGACTCTTTGGTCAGCCAACCTTGTTTTTTAAAGTACTTTGGCTTCATTAAACATTGGTTGACGTAACGATTTTTGAGGTAAGAACACGAGCCTCACGTGCAGGGTAGTTCTTGAAGCGTGACTCGGGGTTTCTTCCGATTTAAGAAGTATAAACTACATCAGGGGCAAAAATTTTGTGACTAATATATATTTTTTTTTCATTCGTTTTTAAAACTTACATGATCGGAATAATTATTATAATATTTAAATTATTGCAGTTTTATTAAAAGTCAGTATTTCAAAAATAATAAGAAAAAATGTATTTCTTCGCTGAATTCAAAATCGCGCTATTGTCCTTTTCCTGTAGGTGGTGAGTTTCAGCTTCAGGGGGAGGAAAAAACGAAAATGAGGCCAGGCTCGGATGGGAGATACTTGGTTAATTAATTTGTGGATTGAAAAATGAATTTTGCCTCTTCAGAGATTCTCCAAGGCGATTTATAGTTCCAGAGTTAATCTAGTTAGTTTATATTAGTTGCTTAAATCAAAAGAGAAATAAAGGGGTTTGAAGAGAGTGGAGGAGTTTG
This sequence comes from Ceratothoa steindachneri, assembly GCA_963969495.1. Classification (NCBI taxonomy): domain Eukaryota; kingdom Metazoa; phylum Arthropoda; class Malacostraca; order Isopoda; family Cymothoidae; genus Ceratothoa; species Ceratothoa steindachneri. Next base: position 62,659,952 of record OZ018338.1, on the reverse strand, counting down.
TTTGTTTGTTTGTTGATATTTGAATTAGTTCGAATTGTGTTTTGACGTTTAAATCGGAGTTAAATAAGTTATAAATGCAAACAGAACTTAATTTACCTTTCCCGTAGTCCCTAAGTAATACTTCACAGAGCATTGGTTTGAATTGCTAAATAAATAAAGGAAACTTAGATGAGGAGAGTTAAAAAAAAAAGGATTTATGCTGAGGCAAAGAGAAAAAAAGAGTTGTATAGGATTGTAGTTTATAGGTTGTCACCTGTTTATAGGGGGAGAATTATCAGTTTATAAGGTGCCTCCATGGAGTTGGTAGAGTCACCAGTTATAGAGGGTTTTTATCCGTGAGGCAGGGTTACCCGTAAAGGGAGTGTCGGACGAAGGGGTTTGAGGTCTCCCTCCCTGTCGAGTTTGCTCTGACTCCCAAAGTTCTTGCGGGGAATCCGTTTACAGGCTGTGTAACTTGGTTATCACTGGATAAAGGAAGGACTCGAAATAAAAATGGAGTTTTGTAGGCTTTATTCTTGGCTTAGGTCTACCTTAATTGGGGCAAGTGAGATAGTCGAGTCTTATGCGGCTTTGTTGTAAATTTTTCTAACGTTTGATAGTTTGGGGCTAGGATGGCAAGACTTAAGGACGAGGAGCGGACTCGTGACGCTAATAATAATCAAATCAGAGTGGGAGTGATGACGAATTAATAATTTTGTCTCTGAGTGTAGAGAATGTTTTAACCTGTCCATTTTTACTCCCTCCAATTTAGGGGGCGTGACTTCATTTCTCCTAATCTGGACTCGGGGCGGAACTTACGGTGTAAGAAGTATGTTCGTGTGTGCTTTGTTAAGACTGCTGGGTGGAGTCAAAAGGGTGTGTGTGTGTTTAGTTTGGTCACGTGTGTATTGCATTTGACCAGTGATAGGACAGTTGATTTTGTCCTTTCGCAGGACCACGTCAACTGGTCAGATCAGACACTACCCTAAGTTACCCCAGCTGCCTTCCTTGTCTTGCATCGAGAACTTTTCGTCTCGCCGCTGTTTTCTCGCGTGTGTCTTTGCATGTTCGCGTGGGAGCCTCCAATATTCGCTTGCCTTTATTACATTCATGATTTTCTTAATACATGTATACTTGAAATATAAGTATTTCGCCCTATTCTACATTGGTTCATTGATACTACATGACATGTTAATTCAGTAGTTAATATGTGTACCCAATTTCAAGATTTTATAGTCCAACTGGGTGTTCATTTGTGAGGTTCCTCGTTGAGCCAACTTCACCTTGCAATTTGGGCGTCGCTACACATGTAAGGTCAGGTGGACTTAATTTCTTCTAATCTAAACTCGGGACGGAACTTACGGTGTAAGAAGTATGTTCGTGTGTACTTTGTTAAGACTGCTGGGTGGAGTCAAAAGGGTCTGTGCATGCCCAACAGGTAGCTCACATAAATACCTTTATTTTCAACATACAGAACTTTGAAATATCTTTACCAGTTCAGATTTTTTGTTTCATTTTTCGAAAAAAGTGTTTTTGTAGGGATTGTGACAATGTAGGACAAACTCCGTTCGCCCTTGATACCCTTTTTTTTTGTAAAAAGAATTTATATGCCAAACTGAAATTAAAGGATCTACTACTACTAATGATACACAAATGTTATGAGTAGACATAATATTAAAAAAAATGGTTAGAATGGTTATTTTACAACATTTTTAAAATGGTATCAAAAGTAATATAAAAAATAATAAATTTCTTAATTTTATAGAACATTTTTGAGTAGGTCATGCACAACCCTCATTGTTTATCATTGTATAAATATATTAATAACCTTCATTAAGCAATGTAAAATTCCGATCTCAACACAATAAGGCAACTGGAAAATTGAAATTCAGAAAATGATAAATACCAAAAAAATAAATTAGAATGAAAATTAGCCTACAATGCGATAGATTAACCAATCCAAGCCTATTAAGGAAAGAGTCTATTCGCACAACATTGTAAATATATAGGTAAATATTACATCTAAAGTAAAATAATGTTAGAGAATACAAATAACATGATTTAACACTGATATAAATAGTCAACTTTGCACTTTGATATCTTGTATTTTTATTTATTTTTTGGTCAGATTTTTACATTTAAAACACAAAACAATGTTACTTGATCAACATACAGTAGTTTCAAAAAGAAATCTTCGTTAGTATAATTTTCACGAATTTCCAAATTGTGTACGGACCGTGTACTACGCGCCATTTTATGTAGACTATAAACACAGAAATCCCCGCTCTTCTCGCTGAGAACACTGAGAATACAATTGTTACAAAAGTCTATAAATAGCTTACAGATCAGAAAAAAACAAAATGAAAAACACATAACGGGGGCAAAGGGTCATTAATCAGGGGGTGTAAGTCTAAGATCGTTGACTAAGCTGTTTACGATGAGGTTACGATATATATATATATATATATATATATATATATATATATATATATATATATATATATATATATATATATATATATATATATATATATATATATATATATATATATATATATATATATATATATATATATGTATGTATATATATATATATATATATATATATATATATATATATATATATATATATATATATATATATATATATATATATATATATATATATATATATATATATATATATATATATATATATATATATATATATAATTTTTTCACCAGGAATGAGAGCACAGAGAATGCGGAGAAATTCATCTTCATTTATTGGGTATAAACAACGTTTCGAGCTGTCCGCTCATCTTCGAGTTCTATGATATAAAGTAATACATAATTTACAATGAATTATAATATTAAAAAATTTGTTTAGAAATTGGAATATTAAGAGTGTTGACAAATATCTACAAAAAGAGAGACTGTTTTCCTATAATGCAAAACCTAAGAAAATACATAATTTATAATGAGTTAGGATATTACAAATCCTAGAGGAATACAAGGTCTGACTCCAGAGAGAAGTGGGGAGGGGGGATTGAAGTGGACATAGGTAAGATCGTATTGGTAGTAGAGTTATCTCATAAGTAGTGGAGCAGTGGACGAGTCACAATTAAGACTAGGGGCACGAGATTTAATATAAAGCGATTCTAGTATTCTTAAGCTTTGTTCATTGTTATCTTGATCTATTATTGTAAAATTATCTAAAGTTATATCCGCGTTGAATTGGATTGCATGTGCTCTGATAGGGGATGATACTCTACGATTAAGTGGTTTTTCAGTACGGGCGCTGATGCCCATGTGTGAGGAGAACCTTGCTCTAAGGGAGCGAATCGTGCTGCCTATATATCTTCCTTGGAGACACCGAGGACAAGTGAATTCGTAAACAACACGACTGCGCATCCCTAGAGGAGGTTTGTCCTTTTGACTGAACCAACTACCAATACTGAGTTTGTTAATAAATACTAATTAGTATGGTAAAAATGGCGTTTAAATAATCTAATGCTTATATAAAGAATTAAAATTCCTAAGATCCTATTTCAAGAATAATTGCTATCCCCTGTCAGTAGTAAATACCCTTATTTGTAAATTCTTAAATTCCCAATATTTACCTCCCAATCCTTCCTTCGATGTTCTAAAGGACTCAAAATATTATATTCTTCCCGAAATGGGTCCCCTTAATAGAGAATTCAGAAGAAAGTTTTATAAATTATTTAAACGCTATTTTGGGGCTCACATATTTATTACTGAAATAATTTGTCATGTAGTAGTAATGAACTAATGTAGAATAAAGCGAAATAGTTATATATATATATATATATATATATATATATATATATATATATATATATATATATATATATATATATATATATATATATATATATATATATATATATATATATATATATATATATATATATATATATATATATGTCGTAGAATGACTCCCGACGATATACCATATATCACTATTCGTTGAGGGAACTTCCTTAATTATCTTTAGAGTGCGTTAATGTCTGGCGGCCGATATTATGTATCTTCGATATGCTTAAGAAGTGGAACTGAGCTCAAGAATAATAATATTGCTATCATTAATAAAATAGAGTTTTATTAATAATAACTATCAACAAACACAAGACGGAAAATATTGACATAAGCAGAGAATGGAAAGGGTCGTGGGGGCTCGGGCTAATCCGAGGATTTAAAGGATTTAAAAAGGTAAAACAAATATAGAGTTAAAGAGATGGGATGGTTCGATAAATCATTTAAAGCACAGAATAGAATTGACAAAAAGGTTAAGTACTCAAAGGTGACGTTTGGCTTACGTAACTTTACACTAGTGGTGCAGTGGAAGGTGGTTTGGAGGAATTTTCGGTCCGCTGGCGAATTCCAGCCGAAGGGGGGGAGGGGAATAAAAGGATCCTGACGTGGCGTCTTGGGAATGAAAACCGTTTCTCGACGAACGGCTTGAAGAACAATGGCTGTTCTACGTTGTTCTCTTCTGAACAAACCGGGGGGGTGGGGGTGAGAACCGTCTCTTGTCTACGGGCTCAAGAACAATGGCTGTTCTAATGTTGTTCTCCTCTGAACAACAAGGGGAAAGGGTGAGAACCGTTTCTTGGCGAAGGACTCAAAAGAACAATGGCTGTTCTTCGTTGTTCTCCTCTGAACAACAAGGGGGGGGGGCGAGAACCGTCTCTTGTCTACGGGCTCAATAACAATGGCTGTTCTAATGTTGTTCTCCTCTGAACAACAAGGGGGAAGGGTGAGAACCGTTTCTTGGCGAAGGACTCAAAAGAACAATGGCTGTTCTACGTTGTTCTCTTCCTGAACAACGAGGGGAAGCCTTAAGGACTTGGCGTCACGAAAGGCTCGAACCTTTGGCACTCAAGGGATATTGTCCTCCTTCTGGACAAGTGATGGTGAATCTCGAGGTCGAGGTTCCTTGGCGCACAAAGGGAGAGAGGGTCGTGGTGATGTTTCGCGACGAAAATCTGGATCTCCAATCTGATCTTAGTGGTAAAGTTTCCATATAAATAGCCAGGATATCTCCTTGGCGCGGGGGACAATGGAGTGGAAGCTTCGAGGGAACGCACAGCCGAGCCGGAGAACAATGCCTCATCTGCCCATAAGCCTAACTCAATCTGGCGAGGTCGGCGTATGGGGAAGAACGGGGGGACGATAACCTCCTTGTTTAAACATTGACATCCGGTGGCTGTGATAAGGCGGCAAGCTTCGAAACGAAGATGCACGTGGGCCCATCGTGGTTTTAAATAATATGTGATAGAAGTTGAAATTAACGCAGCTTCAACTCGTTCTATCACACCCCTCCATTCCGGGGGAAGTTGTCACTTCGAAAAAAAAAAGAGAAGGGACAACGATAGAGCTCCGTCCGTTATGGGGAACTCGTTTTCTTGTACCAACCGTACCTTCCTGCACCTAACTAGTATTACCTCAATAAATATGATTATTTTGATCTTTTGATTACAGGGGAAAATAACCTTTAATACAACTTAATCAAAGAAAAAAAAGGGCATGGAACAATGACATGATATAAAATTAGTACATACGGGACAAAATAATTTATACTTAAATTAATGGGTACAAATATATATACATACAAAAAAATTAGACATTGAGCGTTACAAAATTCAGACATATACATTAATTAATTGTATTACAAGAGAATCTTAATTTAAGTCGTACAAGACGGTATATACATACCTGGAGATACTAATCCTATGAATACAATTACTCTACGCTATTCGGTAACGCATTCCTACTGAGTACGTCAGCGACCTGGTTATCGGAACCTTTTATATAATTTATTTTAAACTGATACTCTTGCAAGAGTAAACTCCAGTGCATGATGCGGCCGTTTGAGTGTCGCACATTCCTAATATAGGCTAACGGACGATGGTCGGTTCCTATTTGAAATTCTTTACCTATCAAGTACATCTTGAATTTGTCTATGACCCAGATAATTGATAGAGCTTCCTTTTCTATAGTGGCATATCTCTTTTCGCGGGGTAATAATTGACGACTAGCATATGCAACTGGATGACTCGTGCCGTCATCCTCGTATTGAAGGAGTACACCTCCAATGCCCTCGTTGGACGCGTCTGTCTTAATCCCCAAGGATTTTTCCGGGTTGGGCAACTTTAGAATGGGGGGAGAAATGAACTTACTCTTGAGCTGATTAAAATGAGAAATAGCGACATCATTCCAACGTAAACGATCGGGGGAATTATTTTTTTGAAGGGGGCTGAGGGGGGCCGAAATTGCAGCGAAATTCGGAACAAATCGCTGATAGTGAGAAGCTGATCCTAGGAACGATCTTAATTGCTTCTTTGTAATCGGGAGGGGCATGTCGGTGATTGCCTTAATCTTGTTCTCTTGGGGACCTAACTTGCTTTGTTCTCTTTTGAAACCCAAATATTTGATGGTTTCGTGGGCAAAATGGCATTTGCTGGGGCCAAGGGTGAGGCTATTTTCGCGCAGTCGCTCGAAAAGAGCTAATAGGGTGGTTAAATGGTGACTCCATTCAAATAGCTCTTGTAGCTGACTCTTTTGACGTGGTGTCAGCTGCGCGTCAATATCCAGGTCAGAGAGTTCCAAAGACTCGCCTGGTAGGGAAGGAGGAGGGTAATCGGCATCAGGTTGGATGCACACTGTCTGGATTACATTAAGGGACTCCGCGGGGTAATCTTCTTCAAGCGCCGATGCTTCGTCCAGTGCTACGAAGGTATCTCCATGGGCGCGTTGGGGGTTCTTTTTTTCTTGGGATCCACGGACAGTCTCCGTGTCCTTGTCTGTGGCCTTATCACCTAAGGGTGTTAGTGATTCACATTCCTCTTGTGCCGTCCTAAAGTCCTGGTTAGGGGTCTCCGAGAAATCGGACGGTATCGGGGTTCTGATGGGGTCGGCTCCTGGGCTTCTTTCTTATCTCAGCCTCGAGGAAGGGCGGCCTGAAACACAGGGTCTAAACTTACTTGGGGGCTCTGTCCTATAAGTACGGAACAGAATTGTATGGGTGCTATAATGACTTCAGCCCAGCCATCATAATATTGACACTGCAGGTAACATCTAACGACGGGGAATCGGTTCGCCCGCCCAAGGTGGTCATGTACCACCGCAAATTTTCGTGGTTAGAGGCCACTGGGAGGAGTTTGTCAGGCACGATGAAACACGTACATCCTGTGTCCCTGACGAGAGTCAATACTCGGCAGCCGTCCACGCTGCCCTCCTCATATTTCAAAGTTCCCGATGAACTTTTATCAAAAATCAACTTTAGCTGGTGGTCTGACGGAGGGGGAGAAGTTTCTGCTTGGGTCTGTACCACCGGGGGAGCCGGGGTTGTATTAATCTGGTGAACTTGGTGGGCTGGTCCGCTTTTAAGCCTAGAATTTTGGGGGCAATTCCAGCTCATGTGGTTTTCTACACCACAGGTGAAGCATATGATTGGTCGCTTCGGGAAGAGAGATGGAGGAGAAATCTTAACGGGAGGTTTGGAGTCCCGTTGTTGGTTTTGGGGAATGAAGTTTTGGGGTTTTGCGGGGCTCGGAAACTTTGTCAGCTTTCCTGGGAAGGATGGCGAATCCTTCCTTCTTTCTCCTCGTTGGATTTTTCTTTCTCGTTCTTCTCGTTGTATTTCTCTTTCTCGTTCTTCTCGTTGTATTTCTCTTTCTTCCTTTTTTCTTTGTATTTCTGCTTCAATCCGAGCTAATTCAAACTGATGGTGAAGCTCAGCTTGTCTTATCCGTTCCTCTCGAATGTACTTAATTAGTTCTTTTCCGGAAAGTCCCAAGGATTCTCCTTGCGCTTTAAAGATTTCGAACTGAGTCATCTTTGCACTTGGGGGCGCACTAGTCAACCAACTAAAATTCCTTGCAACAAGAATAATGCCTCTATAGAATTAGCCTACCTAAATATGGGCACTGACCTTAAATCACAAAAAAAACACAAACAAATTATTATAACCGTTCCTTGAGCTACTCCAGTTTCTTAAGTTTCAAAAAAAAGGGGATAGCAATCGTTAAAACAAAAGGGAACTACTATATTCTATTATTATAATGAATAACACTATGCTTTACTCGACTGAGACCAGTGTTTGCAAAGATATAGCGTTAAACCTTACACACCTGATACCAAATTTAAATAGTATATATATATATATGTCGTAGAATGACTCCCGACGATATACCATATATCACTATTCGTTGAGGGAACTTCCTTAATTATCTTTGGAGTGCGTTAATGTCTGGCGGCCGATATTATGAATCTTCGATATGCTTAAGAAGTGGAACTGAGCTCAAGGATAATAATATTTGCTATCATTAATAAAATAGAGTTTTATTAATAATAACTATCAACAAACACAAGACGGAAAATATTGACATAAACAGAGAATGGAAAGGGTCGTGGGGGCTCGGGCTAATCCGAGGATTCAAAGGATTTTAAAAGGTAAAACAAATATAGAGTTAAAGAGATGGGATGGTTCGATAAACCATTTAAAGCACAGAATAGAATTGACAAAAGGGTTAAGTACTCAAAGGTGACGTTTGGCTTACGTAACTTTACACTAGTGGTGCAGTGGAAGGTGGCTTGAAGGAATTTTCGGTCTGCTGGCGAGTTCCAGCCGAAGGGGGGGGGGGAATAAAAGGATCCTGACGTGGCGTCTTGGGAATGAGAACCATTTCTCGACGAACGGCTTGAAGAACAATGGCTGTGCTACGTTGTTCTCTTCTGAACAAACCGGGGGAGGGGGGTGAGAACCGTCTCTTGTCTACGGGCTCAAGAACAATGGCTGTTCTAATGTTGTTCTCCTCTGAACAACAAGGGGGAAGGGTGAGAACCGTTTCTTGGCGAAGAACTCAAAAGAACAATGGCTGTTCTTCGTTGTTCTCCTCTGAACAACAAGGAGGGGGACGCGAGAACCGTCTCTTGTCTATTGGCTCAAGAACAATGGCTGTTCTAATGTTGTTCTCCTCTGAACAACAAGGGGGAAGGGTGAGAACCGTTTCATGGCGAAGGACTCAAAAGAACAATGGCTGTTCTACGTTGTTCTCTTCCTGAACAACGAGGGGGAAGCCTTAAGGACTTGGCGTCACGAAAGGCTCGAACCTTTGGCACTCAAGGGATATTGTCCTCCTTCTGGACAAGTGATGGTGAATCTCGAGGTCGAGGTCCCTTGACGCACAAAGGGAGAGAGGGTCGTGGTGATGTTTCGCGACGAAAATCTGGATCTCCAATCTGATCTTAGTGGTAAAGTTTCCATATATATAGCCATGACATCTCCTTGGCGTGGGGGACAATGGAGTGGGAGCTTCTAGGGAACGTACAGCCGAGCCGGAGAACAATGCCTTATCTGCCCATAAGCCTAACTCAATCTGGCGAGGTCGGTGTATGGGGAAGAACGGGGGGACGATAACCTCCTTGTTTAAATATTGATATCCGGTGGCTGTGATAAGGCGGCAAGCTTCGAAACGAAGATGCACGTGGGCCCATCGTGGTTTTAAATAATATGTGATAGAAGTTGAAATTAACGCAGCTTCAACTCGTTCTATCACAATATATATATATATATATATATATATATATATATATATATATATATATATATATATATATATATATATATATATATATATGTATTTAATAGACCAAGGAAATGGAAATTGGTAACACAACCCGGAAAAACACTAAGGAGAATATTACATCAACCAATAAAAGCTTCAGAAGGAAAATGGGAGAGGTAGAGAAAGGAAAGATAGGGCAAACTATTTTAACCGTTATATGTCCTATCATTCCGTTCTCTTCATCTCCCATTTTCCTTCTTAATTTTTTCTTGGTTCATGTAATATTCTCCTTAGTGTTTTTCCGGGTTGTGTTACCAATTTCCATTTCCTTGCGCCTTTAAATACATCTATAAATCACGTGTCATATTATTTTCAATTATTATATATATATACATAAGTATATATTTAATAGGTCCAAAAGGGTGCTCATTTGTGAGGTTCCTCGTTGAGTCTATTTTGCCTTGCAATTAGGGCGTCGCTAAAGGTGCTCGGAGAGTTTGAAGAGCCTTAGGTGGAGTTAGACGAGATAGACAAGGAAATAACTAAGTTTAAGGGTACAAGAAAGAGAGAGGGAGAGAAAGAGAACGAGAAAAAGGAAAGAGAGAAGAAAGAGAAGGAAGAGAGAGAAAAAATAAATAAAGAAAGAAAGAGAAAAGAGAGAAAGAGAAAGAAAGAGAGAGAGAGAAAAAGAGAGAAAGATAAAGAGTGAAACAGAAACAAACAAACAAGAAGAAAGAAAGAAATTTAGAGAAATAGAGAGCTAGAAAGAAATAAAAGAGAGAGAAAGAAAACAGATAGAGAGAAAAAAAGAGAGAGAAAAAAAGTAAGAATGGGAGAAAATAAAGTGTGTTAATACGACGCCGTTGAATGTGGTTCGGGGCTACTCTTGGAAGGCGTGTAAGTAACATTTTCGCGTCCTCTTTACCGGACTAGGTCTAGGAACGAGTTTGTGGCCTGAAACCCCCTCAATTTAAGCCCTCCTGTCCTCAGGAACGGCAACTCATTCCCATTCGAGGGAAGTGTGGTTGCCGAGAAGCTGGCCGTCCACTTTCCCTCATGAGACAGCTCTCTCTCTCTCTCGCATCGTATTACTCTCACTTGTGTTAGGGAATATAACCAACTATTTTCTATAGAAGAGCTACATCATGCCTTATCCTCTTTTCGCCCATTGCTTCAAGGCCTGACAGAATTCCTTACTGCCTTATCCAACGCCTTCACGTATCGATGTTCCACTTAATCGAGTCTTTATAACCGGATTTGGTTGGATGGTAACTTGCCCTCAACTTTGCGTAAGGCAGTGGTGATGCCTCTCCCCACTTCGAACTCTGACCTCTCAAAGGTCTCATTCTAACGTCCCAGAGCCATGATCTGTTATCCTCACAGGATAATGGAGAAGATATTTAATTCAGATATTTCTTTTTAACGAGTCCCATTTGCCTGACTGCGAGACAGGCTGCTTCTCTCCAATAGCGCAGGAATCTAGATCGCCTCCACCTCTCTACCCACGATCTCCAGGAGGCATTCTCACTGAGTTATAGTGTCACGTTAGACTTATCACTAATGGGAGATCGAAGTGACAGACAGGTCCCCACTGTTAGGAACTCCACTTCTGAACGGTGACCCCAGTTAATTAGTTCGTCCACTAATTAGTAGAAAATGACACACGGGGCAAACAACTCGAGGACAAAGTCAGAGAAACAACGTGGGAACTTGCTTCTGGGCTGTCTCAAACATTCTGATTTGAACCTAAACGTGGGGAAGGGGAAGGGGGTGTATGGCGCTTTCTCTTAAGAGCAGAGATAAAGAATGAGATAACTGTCGAATATGAAATAACAAATTTGACCCATTCTCACCCCCTATTCACCCCACCCCCTTCCACTCCCAAAACTGCATATTATATCCGGATAGCTGGCGAGCTATAAGCACTTGCGCAGTTTTAGCCGCACCCTTACGAGGAAATGAAAAATAATTGTTGTCCTGTAGAGTAAACAAAAACAAATTATTTTGTTAATCACTCCTCAAATAATCACTCTAATACTCCCCTGAGTGCTGAGGCAATACAAATATCGCATTCTACCCATCTACTACATATAAGAAGATAATATCCCGTTCAAATACAAATTTGCAACCTAAATAAATAAACTGTGAACCCTCACAATGGCAACTACAGATGCTTCTTTTTCATAGCTTTCCAAATATATATATATATATATATATATATATATATATATATATATATATATATATATATATATATATATATATATATGTATATATATTTGTATTTGTCCTAACTAAAGTTTTATATATTTCAGATATTATTTTCTCGCAGCACTTTAGGCTAAGCATTCACTGAATTTAATTGTTTTTAAATAAAAGTGACTTAAATGTCACCATTCTTTATGCTTTCATACCAGCTCAGTGGTGTACAAAAAATGGATAGAATCCACAGTAAAAATATAGAGAAAATATAAAAAGTTTCGATGTAATAGTTAAAAAAGTAAACTGAAAATGCTGATAATATTTTTAACGATATTATTTATAATTAGCCAAAGTGAATCTACAAATAGCTACTAGCACCTATAGATGCCTCTGGGCAGTACTGGGCACTATTGCATGTGCTTCGTAGCAGCAATACGTCACTATGAACATTGTTAATTTATTCCTATTGCATTTGCTTTTATATATTTCTTTTATGAAACTTATAATCCTGCTTAAAAATTTAGCTTTCATTTTTTATTGTTTATAATAAATAGAAATTGATCAATTCCTTCATACCTCTTAGATAATTAGCAACTCTCAGAAACTGATAAATTTGCTAAACTTGCAGATTACTTTTGTTCATTAAACAAATCTTTTCTGGCCTCAAATGCTAATGTATTCATCCAATCTCTTCTGTTAATAGAGTTGATTCAGTCGATAAACAAAGAGCAAAATTATTCTTCCTTGTTCAAAAGTTGTTTCCATGTAAAGAGTCTTTCAATAAGGCCGCTCGATTTTTAAATGTAAATAAAACAAGTTTTGCCTGATATATGCATACAATTTATTTTAAATTTGAAAGAACATTTTATGGCATTAAGTGTGGAATATGACGTTCAAATGTCCGCCGCGAGATGACCCTGTCCTGAAATCGCTGGTGCAAAATGTCTATCGTGGCGTGCGCAGTGTGGCACGTTGCGCCGTCCTGTTGGAACAACATATCGTCAGTATCCATATAATCCAGTTGAGGCCACAAAAAGTTGCTTATCATCGATCTGTAGGTATCGCCGTTGATAGTTATGGCAATCCCATCTTCGTTCTCCCCAAAATACGGACCAATGATTCCGTCAGACGAAAATCCGCACCAAACAGTGACTTTGTTGGGATGCAATTGGTGCTTGTGTATCTCATGTGGATTGTTTCCGACAAAATCCGACAATTTTGCTTGTTCACAAATCCATTCATCCAAAAATGGGCCTCGTCGCTGAAGATGATTTTTGGGGGGAAATTTGGGGCAACTTACAACTTCTCTAGAGCCCAATCAGCAAACACCGGCGTTTTCTATGGTCGTTTACCTTAAGTTCCTGGGTAAGTTGGATTTTGTACGGGTGCAGACCCAAGTCCCTACGCAAAATTCGCCAAACTGAAGTCGCAGAAAGGCCAAGTTCTTGTAAACGACGAGAAATTGACTGCCTCTGATTTTCCCGTACACTCTCATTTGCGGCAGCCATGTTTCCAGCAAACTTTGCGTTTCAGCGATGTACGGGTGTTGGTTGATTGTTGATCGACCCTTTTGCCTCGAATTTGGCCACCAAGCGTCGAACAGTGGACTCGGCAGGACGATTGTGGCGAGGATAGAAATCACGTAATGCGCGGAACGTTTGTCGAACGGAGCACTGATTTTGATAATAACATTTGATGATTTGCACACGCTGTTCAACGCTATAACCTTCCATCGTGACTTGCCAAGTACTACTAAACAGTTGACAGTGAGGTTGCTAGATGTCGCTTTAACAACATGGCCACTATCGCATAACAAAGCTCAAGCGTCCTTGTTTAAAGACTCTTTATATGTATAAGTTTGTCATTCAAACCTTTGAATTCGTTTTATTCGTATTCTTTTTTATGTTTTTGACGTATTCTTGGCTAAGTTTTTGTTTATTCCTGTCAAGGTGTCTTTCTTACGTTTCCTTTTTTTGAGTAACTTGTTAGTTTTGTTTTCATCATACTGTTTTGTGTTGATTTGGTTGTTTTGTTATCTTTTCTTATTTTTGTTTGTTGTGTTCTTCGTACTTACGTACTATCTTCTTGTTATTTTTTATTCTTATTCTTTCCTCTTGTTTATTTTTGTAGTCTTCTTGGGTTGAGATTATCTTGTTCGGGTTTTTAGTCTAATTCGGTTAGTATTTCCATTGCCGGTTGTCATTTTGGTCGAGATTTGATTCGTATTCTTATGCATAAAACGAGACAACTTCGTTTCCAAGCTTGCTGGCGCTGCTTGGGAATCTTGCATGGCATGGATTCCGTTGATTTTCTTCCAGGAGTGCTCTGATCTCGTCGGTGGCATTGGATGTTATTTTTTCATTCATGTCTTCTGCTCTTGCTTTTAGTAGAGAGTTAAGCAGAGTGATCTTTACCGCTCTACTCTCTTCCTTTCCCTTCTGCCTGTGTTTGTGGTGATATACACACATTTGTTCTGTATTATTTGAAACTCTTTTCGTGCCGTATTTGAGACACTGAAGAGAGTTGCTGAAGGTTAAATTAGAGTTGATCTTACTAGTGCCATGTTATTTTTCATGCTCAGGTTTCTAAGGGTGTAGAGGGTTTTCTGACTGCCGACTTCGCTTTCAGGATCCTATCTGAGATGTGCTTCTTGGACCCGGACCCAAGTACATTGCATTCATTCGTGTATCGCCCACTCTCACATCTGCTAAAGTTCTCCTTGTCAGTGGGACAATCTTAAACTTTTCCCGGTTGGTTCGTATCTTCCATATATTCTCGTATTCATTAACGTTCCTAATTTCTTAGGCAGTCATGCGAGCTTGCATAGGTGCATTGCGATATCTGCCAACGATGATTTGACTTATATCGTCGGCGAATTGAATGTTTAGATTCCAGGGATTGATGGGCTCGGGCATGTCGGATGTGTATATCAAGTATAGGGTCGGTGATAAGCACCCACTTGGGGAAATCCTGCCTGCAACGGAAATACACACTCACATAAACTACAAGTACACCAAACAAACAAAACATGGAAAATACAAACAACACACTAAAAATACTCTCACTAAATGTAAACGGATGGGAAGGGAAATCCATTCCCTACTGAAACATATTCCGTACAGTGAATCTCGACCTAATCCTCATTTCCGAACACGGTGTGAACACAGAAACTAACACATTAAAAATAGAAACTACACTGTGATCACAAAAAACATACACAGGATCGATACGACGGCGAAGACATCGCGATCCGAAAAAACATCAATACAAGACACTACCAGAGTTAGAAGAATCATTCGTGGCTGCCGAAATCCAAACCCTGGTGGGAAGCCTAACCGTGACAGCTGCCTATCAGCCGCTCCGTCGAAACTACCTGCCGATTCCCAACCTGTCCAACATCTTCGGGAGCGGGAAAATGGCATTGGTGGCTGGGGACCTAAACGCTAGATGCAGAGCGTCTGGTTACGGTCGCACCGATAAAAGGGGAAGGAATCTGGAACTACTTCTCGAAAGAGACAGGCCGGCCTTCCCGACCTTCCTAACATATCGTTCGGCAACTAAACCAGACATAGTGTTAGCGAGCGCGAACTTCCCCTTTAACATCAGCAATGAGCCCGGACCTGTGGTACCGAGCGACCACATCCCGATAATCGCCACAATTTGGCTTGCTCCAATACTCAAGCCTGTCCTATTTATGGAAATGTTATGCGAAAGTTAACTTGGAGCTATATAGAGAGATACTCAGCAAATACCAACCAACTGACCTGGGAGACGCCAATCTCGGAGAGATAGATGAGGAGATAAACTCCATCACTAATCTCTTCATTCAAGCCGAAGAGAGATGCATCCCCAGGATCTCCTATAAAATGCTCCCACAACCTAGGTGGACAAACGAGATAAGGAAAATCGCCCGGGAACATAGAGTAATCTATGAGGAAATCGGCAGGATAGGCCCAAATCGTGAAAAGACGGCCAGAATGCGACAACTAAGCGAGAAGTTAAAACACACAATCACAGAGAAACAGAAAGAAATCTGCAATGGCATCATTGGTAGGCTGGACAGGAAAGGCAATCCATTAGTTTTTGGAACAGCATCCGAAAACTTCGGGGATTGCGCGCCAAAACCAGAACATAAATAAAAGACGGAGAAGATATCATTGAGGATCCAGAGTCTCTCCAAATAAGATTCAGGACACACGGAAATAGATTTTCGTTATAACCCCCGAGGAGAACGATGACTTCGACCAAGACTTCGAAGACCAACTGCTCGATGACCTCAGCACAGTGATACATACAACCCACCCCTATCCACAAATATCTCAGGAAAGGGAGATGGTTAACTACGGGTGCCCAATCACCTTTGAAAAGACAAGGAACAACATAAGGTCCTTCAAGCATAGGGCACCAGGCTGGTCTAGGATCACGAAAAACAACCTCGCGAATGGCCCGAGGCAAATTATTCAGGGAATGGTCAAATACCATTGTCGTGGTATGACATTACATTAAATCAATACCATATTATATATATGGGAGAGGGACCAATAACTTAAAGGCGAACCGACAAGGGACGGAACGCCACGAGTTTCGACGAGCGGAACAGCGAGAAAAGAGTGCAACGAGGTCAGGTAAAATTTAGTCAATGGCAAAGCTCAAGGTTATTTAAAGAGGCATGTACAAAAATATAATGTTATTTACGTGAAATAAGAGGATTAATGGGCAAAATTACATCGGTAAATGAGGGGGGAATTGCAGAGTTATGCATCAGACTCTGAAGTTAGAAATTAATGCGTTACAGAAAGAGACTTTTCAAATGGGGAAGATTAACTCAAATGGGTTGCTGAAGGAAGAGCTTTGTTGGCTTACGGAGGATACTGGGTGAGACGTCACGGTAAGGCTTCACGGATGTCTTCTGCAGGCAATAAACGTGAGGCGAGGGCGCTCGGAGCTTCGGAGCGGAAGGTTAACGTGATGACGATTCTCTAAAAGGGAAAGGGGGGGGGGGGAACGTCCGGTCCAGGGAAGAGTATTTCGGCCACGCTAAAACGAGGATCAAACGAGGAGGGCTTCGACAGGTGTTGATGAGTGGAGTAAAAAAAATCGCTTGGTAGCGATCGTTAAATGGAATTACCTGACTGGCTGGGGCTAATTCCAACACACAAAAAGTTCAGCCGTCACTTTGCTTTGTTGTTAGCACCTGACTTGGAACTAGGGGAATCTTCTTGGGTCCGGGCGAGACTCTTCAACTCTGTGTCTCCCACATGGAAGACGAGCCCTATATATATATCCGAGGCTCCTCCCGTGGGGGTGAGGAAAACAGCGCTACTCTCGAATGGCCTTGAATCTTCACGCCGAGGCGATTCTAACCCGCGTAAAGGTGGTCCGTGGGGGACGCGGTTCGAGGCCAACGCTTGTGGATGGGATGGGGGGGCGGGAAAGCTTACCAATTTAAGCCTAACCAAATTCTAGAATCTTCTCCAGTGCAAGGACGACTTCACTTCCGGACTGAAAAAGAAATTCCACGTGGAATTCCCCCACAACCATGAATGCCGCTCTGAATACAGGCTACTTTCCTGACGGGTACAAGATGGCAAAAATCATCTTCATCCCGAAAGGAAACAAGCCCCTAGACCAGGTGGCTAACTATCGCCCGATCTCTCTGCTGAAGATGCATGGCAAGATCTTCGAAAAAATTATAGCTAATAGGCTACAAGCTCAACTGAGCGAGTTAGAAGCGCATAACCCCCAACAACACGGGTTCCGTTCAAAAAGGGGCACCGAAACGGCCCTGGCACTCCTAACAGAGAAATTGGTTTATTGCCAAGCGAATGGGTGTTATGTAGACATTGTGATGAGGGGCGTGTAAAAGGCCTTCGATAAAGTCTGGCTGGAAGGACTTCAATACAAGATCCTGAATCTCCAGCTAGAATCAATAATGGAAAGGATCCTTTGTGACTTTGTTATGGACAGTAGGGCATGTCTCATGAGTGAAGGATACAAAGGATCTGAGTTCGAACTCAAGGCGGGCGTTCCCCAGGAAATGTGCCTGAGCCCATTGCTCTACTTGTTTTTACCATCGACCTCCCAACTCCGGTGCACAGGGACACGATGTATCTGCAATTCGTAGATTCCATCACTCAGATCGTCCCGTGCCCGGAGAGGAAAGCAAGGGCACAGTCAACCCACACAATAGCGGATATCAGCAACATCAACCGATACGAGAGACGATGAAAGATTAGAACGAACAGGGACAAGTTCAAAATCGTCCCACTGAGCAGCAGTTTGACGTGGCCCATCATCATTGAAGGGAGGGGATACGGCTACTCCACCGAAGGCACTGTCCTGGGCCTGAAGATCTCCAACCACGAATACTCGAGACTACACGGAAAGGCGGAATCTAGCAAAGAGAGAAATCTCCAAGCTATTCAGGTTTAGAGATCTTAGCTCGGCCAACATTAATAAAATATACTTGATGTACGTCGGGCTAAAGCTTATCTACCCCACAGTAGTGACTCAAGCGACCAGCAAGACTTCAATGAGAAAACTCCAACGTGCCCAGAACTCCGCATCCCTAATAATCAACAAAGCCAGAAGGCGTGAGTACCATCGGTAAAGGGATCTTCATAGGAGGAAGAGAATAGACCCCCTTAATGTTTTCACCCCCAAACTGGGAAGAAAGGTCTGGGCACCCTGACCAACGTTGTCTTTCCGGAACTACAGAGAACAGGTGGCAGAATAAACATACCTACAAGGCTAAGGGAGAAAGTCTCCCGTCGTAGCCAGTTCCCGAGTACTAAGATATGCTCTCAAGAGAACATTACATCACTATGCACATAACAGAAACACTAGAAAATAACTTAGTACAACCCGAAACCAACGCAAAGGAAATAAATAACAATACCCTAAAACAACACAAGGTAAATTGCTGAGCCAAAAGCTATTAAAGGCTTGAATGCTCAAAGAATGTAATCAAAAAATAAGTACACAAAAATGGGAATACAAAGAATAAGAAGAACACTCTAACAACACATGAAGAGACACAAATATATAAAAACACGACTTACCAAAAAATAAGACAAAAGGAAAAATCTAAAGAAAAACATAAAGCGATGCCCTCCCTACTAGGGCAAAATGCCCCTGCCGCTTTTAAATTTTCACCCACTATTATCTACCACTATCCAACCATCTTCTACAATTGAGTACACCATTATTTCTATTTAATCACTCACATTGTTAATTGACACTAAATATTTTAATACACCTCGTTAATTTATTTTCAATTAGGTTGTTTCTAATATCTAATCGTTAGCTATTTCAAATTCAATTAGGTTATTTGTTTTGTTTCTATTATTGTACGCATTTTGTTCATTTTTCACTTACGTTTTATTATCATTTCGTCACATATGTTATTTTATTTTATTCAATTCACCTTTGAGTTAGTTATTATTATTTTATCCACTTTGAACCTTTTAGACAATTCTTAACACTTCACTTCGTTTTTATATCACTTTTACGCATTAATCACTTAATTTCAGATGTCTTTTAACCATTTTTTATATTTTTAAAGGTTGACATGTTCACGGTATGTACACACGATGCTGGTATATACACAATGCCATTTAATACCAGCGCTGCCACTTAATTGGGTGAAAAGGGACACTCATAGATCCACTTGAACTGTCCGTCGACGATGCCTTGCAGGAGTTGTTCCGGGTCCTCTTTTGGGGGATTGCACAGAGGCGAACCAAATGCCTTGAGACCCACGTCCTCACCGTCAAAGAATTATCCTTTTTCCATTAAATCGTTCTTGTCGGTGAGGGGAACTTCCACGTATTCATTTTCGTGATCCTCTTCTTCATCCGTGGTTATTTGAACGTTTTTGCTTTCTTCTTCCCTCTTTTTCTTTCTTCTTTGGGCCTTTCCTCGTTTCCTCCTCTCCTTTAGAAGTTTCTTCTTTTCCTGCCTGATTCTTTTTGGGCTCTGCTTTGGTTGGTACTCGTCTTTTGTTGTTTGTGGCTCGTCGATAAACTGAATGTTTAACAACTCGGCTGAGGATGGATTCTCGGAGAATCAAACCTTCTTTTTAAACCTGTTCATTTCTGGAAGACGGTTAAGTTCTTCCGAGAAAATGCCGGGGTTAGCCAAGTTTGCCAGATGAGCGAAGATGACAATTACCATGATTTCTCTCCCCTCTTTTGACATCATCAGCTTCGCGGTATTGGTTTTCTCGTTGTTCTTCGGGGCTGCAGCTTCCGCGTAGTTTTTTCTTGTTTTTGCTCCCTTTTCTCTTTTGCTGTTATCTCTCTTAGCACAAATAGCCTCTTTGCAGATGGGATACTTCATGACCAAGGTCCTCTGGTCCTCTCTACAGTTAATGTACTTTTGTTTCTGTTCTTTGCATTCATTCCATCCGGGCCCAAATTTGGCACAGTTGGAACATGTTAATTCCGTCGCCGTACAGTCCTTTGTCTGGTATTTCGCGACTGCATAACACTTGTAGCAGCAGTCAATCGGGATAAACTCTTCCGTCTCTATTTGGTCGAGTGATATTCTTAGGTAAAACTCAAGCAGCCCTTCCCTTTTTGCTCTCCTCGCCGTTTGAATACTAGAAAAATATTTTTAAGATGCTTTGGCCTTTCCCAAACTTGTCCACCTTGGCAATGCTGGCCCATGGATGTTGTTTTAGCAGTAAGATCTTCCTTGATTTCTTCGCAAGAGCTTTCCGCGAAAAGTGGGTCTCCTCGCAGTTGGATGACCGTTCGTTGGACTCGTATTCCTTGGGGAACACTAGCCTCAAGCCCGATCTTCTGGACATGCTTCTTTGCCTCGCCCAAAACTAGGCGCTCAACATCCTCTATGGTGTGGCAAATGGTTGCATAGCCTGCAGGCGTATCAATGAGCCTAATGAGGACGACGTTGATGTTGCGGTAGATTTTTTCGATCACGGCCGTTCTCGAATGTTTTGTCGCCCCCCCCCCCACCTCTGGATAGTGCGGAGGAGAACTCGCTTGCAGTCTTGGGGGGGGGGATCCCATAGGGCCCATCCAGGTAGTGCCCTCCTCTTCCTGTGTGCACCCTCCTTCTACTCGTGTGGAAAGAAGTTTCCGCCACACGAGCAAAGAATAGATTGTCTGGTTAGTGCGTCTTCTGATGTTCTTAATTTAATCCACCTTTGCCACGACCAGACATGATGAAAGCTCAGCTCAACTCTCATTACTCGCGCAAATTTTCATTTCCTCTATTGTAACTAAGTAAGTAGAAAAGGTGTGGAAGGTGCGATAGAATGGATCGCCAAGGCCCTTCCCCTCCCCCTCCGGTCATCCTAAGATGACCAGAGGGGGAGGAGAGGGCACTAGGCTCTCCCAGTCTCCCCTCTCCCTCCAGAGTCCTTTTGGACTTCTGAATAGGAGAGAGGGAGACAGGGAGAGGGAGAGGAAAGGGAAAGAAGGATAGCAAAGTTTGGAGTAGTGTGGAAGATTAAAAGGAGACCAAGGTGGTCGGCGGACCTACAGCTTTACGTGGAATCCGAGCCACGCTGTGTACTATATCCTGTCTATTCATTCAATCTCTAGTGCCCCTGACCCACGTATGCTGTGTTAAGCCCAGTGTGAAGGAGAGAAGAAAATGTAGATGGAAAAGAAGGAAGTAGAAGATGTACAGTTGAATGCAAAGTATACGTGGAGGTCACGCTAATCTCTGGCATTTAGAAATGTTATAGTTTAGAATTCAAATGAATAGTAATAGTTTCCTGAGTATCAGGTTTATCCTTTATGTTCGTTTTATGTCATGTTTTTAAATCTCTGTTATTGTTGATGTGTGTGGCGTTAAAACCATTGTTTTAGATGTTTTTCTTCACTGTTTTTCTATTTTAAAATACATGTCTCTCGTTTATCCTTTTATGTTTTTTTATTATTTCTAGCTTTTTCTAACTTTGTTTACTTACTCCCTCTGTTTTTTCTCACCATGTGAACACTTCGTCCTCTTCTTCGTTGATCTTTGAAGTATAGGTTGAGAAGTCTCTACGTGCTCCCCTTTCTTGTCTCTGGGTGATCATGGCCATTACTTCCTCTCCTATCTCGCGTTGCGTGGTTTGGATGAGTTTCTCGGCCCTTTTCTCTATAATCTTGCTGATTGGCTGAATTCTTGCTTCGCGATGCAAATCTTGCTTTTTCTTCTGTCTATTTTTCTTTTGTTCGTGATTATCAGAACTGCATGGTTCTGTATTCTTTGCAGTGCGATAACATTACATTTCGAGATTGTATACAATGGTATCACCAGGTATACCATTGTTGACTGGATTGAGGCTTGATAAATTTTCTTCTTGTTTTTCTTTAAAGTGCTCTGAGCCTAAATAATAGCCCGAGTCTCTTTCTTCCTTTTTCTACTCTTTCTCTCGCATGCTTGGTGTATCCTCTTTTCGTAATCGTCAATCCTAACACTGTAGCTTCGTTTGTGTATTCGTATCTGTTTCCTTCGATCACAATGTTACTGAGTCTCCTGTGTATTAGTAATATTTTAGGTTTATACCTGTTGGTGCTGATCTTCCACTGTTTTCCATTCGAGATGATCCGTCGTATTTCTTCTGCTGTCAGACTTGCTTGCATATCAGGGTTCCTATAAGGGCAGACGAAAATCTGTGTGATGTCATCTGCGAACTGTATATTTAAGCACCCGTATGTAGCTGGCGGAGGAATGTCCGAGGTATATACAGAGTATAATGTTGGACTCAGAAATCCTTCTTGCGGAAGGTCAGCCTCCCTCATGAATTTATCTCCATGGTAGTTCCCCATTTTGATAAATGCGTTTCGTTCGGTTATGTAATTACAAATTAGTCTTTCCATCTTGCTCTTTAGGCGTAACTGTAATATTTTATATTGATTTTCTTTCGTCCATCCTTTTCAAAATTTTTGGACACATCCCTGCAGACTATATCAACGCTAGCCTTTTCTCTTTTTGCTTTAGCTATTTTTTCTGTTATGACCGCTAAGGCCATCTCCGTGCTTCTTTTCTTTCTGAAGCCGAATTGAAACTTATTTAAAAGTTATTAGCTTCCAGGTGCCCATTTTAGGCGAGTGTTCTTAATTTTATCGAACTTCTTCCCGATGAAGTCGAGTAGAGATATAGGTCTGCAATTCTCCACTCGTGTAGTAGGCTAGCCAGCTTTGGGTATAGAAATCATATTGGCTACTTTATGTTCTTTCTGGAAGTAGCCGGTGTTTAGGCTGGCATTAAATACTGAAGTAATTGCCTGCAGTATTTTTTCAGTCGCTTGTTCGTAGTTCCTCTTAGTGGGCTCTGATCTACCGGGTGCCTTCTGCTTAAACTAAGTGATTGTGTTTGTCAATTCTTGGTCGGTAATTCTTGCGTCATTACCGTTCAAGGTGTCTCTTGTCGCATCTACATTTCTATAAGGGATTATCCTGTCCGCTTCTAGTTCGAGTTGTCTTGTGATGTTTCGTTCAAAGTACGTGTCGAAGCCTTGATTTTCCTCTTCACTAATGTTAAAAATGTTCTTCCAGTGTTCTTTAAATAATTGTTCTATTGCGTCAATATCTTCTATCTTATTGCCTTGATTATCCTTCAGGGTCATCTTCTTATCCCCTGATTTTCCTTTCATTTGTTTTATTGTTTTCCTAAATTCTCTTTCGGGTGGGTCATCGTCAATCTTCTGGATTGTTTCATTCTAGTGCTGATTTTGTTTTTCTATTATTTCCGTATTAAGAATCCTCTTTATCCTCTTCATTGCGTTGAGTAGCTTCCTTGTTGGTCCGTTTCTCCTAATGTTGTCTGAAATTTCTCTTAGTTGTCGATGGCTTCTTATCATCTCTGGAGACCAGGTAAAGGTCTTAATCGTCGAGTAGCTGTTTCTTGGGATGGCTTTTTTATCCGCCTTTTTTATCAAATTCCTAATGGTTTCTAGTTCTTCGTCTATCTCTTCTTGCGATGCGCCGTCTAGTTCTTTCGGCTGATATGTGCTTAATTCTCTCCTGTATATCTCCCAGTCTGCTCTGTGAAAGGCTTTTGTTACCTTTCCTGGGATCTTGATTAGTCTTTGATTAAGGGTGATCAGAGTCGCGGTGTGGTCCGTACATGGGATATCTTCTGGCCTCATATAGTAATTATATGGAAAATAGTTATTGCCCAAGCAGATGTCTGGTTTAGTGGCTGAGTTTACCCTCACGTAGGTAGGGTAGTCCGGTCCAAGTCTTTGACAGATACCTCTAGCGAACAGAGTTCCGAGGTCTTTGCCTATCCCGTTTCTACGTCTATATCCGCTCTCTTGATAGTGTGCGTTCAGGTCACCCAAAGATAACACTGGTAACCTATTATTAAAAATTCTGATGAAGTTCTGAATGTGCAGTTGGTTTCTCCTTGGCGGTTGATATCCCGTTGCTATAATGATGTTCGTCAATTCCATTTTGATCTCCACCTCTTTGCAAGTTCTATATTCAATATCCTTTCTGATTGCTATAGCTGCCCCATCTTGTAGTTCCCCCGACGGGTTGGCCGCTATAACATAGTAATTCCAAATTTTTATCTCGTCTTCTTGAAGATTTACGCCGTGTGCCGAAATTAGAATTAGGTCCGGGTCTAGTTTTCTAAAAATGTTTCCATACATTATCCTTTTTCTTTTCGATCCGTTAACGTTGATCTGTAGAATCTTAAGATCTGTTTTATCTATTGTAGTTTATAAAGTCCTAAAATCGATTCCGTTTACAAAGTCCTTTAACCGTTTCCGTTCGTTGATCGAGTATCTGTTTTGGAGACTAAGTAAAAACTTATTTCCGTCTTCCTGCTAGTTTACGGGAGCCCTTGGCTCTCGAGTGGTGACCCGTGTTTGTTGGATGTGGGCTTAGTGAGTTTTGACTACTTTGTGGAGCAGGGCTCTTTTCCGTCTTGGATTTTCTTTTCTTCTGGGTTTTCCTTGTTATTATTCTAGTCTCTTCTTATTCCGATTCAGAGTTGGTGTCTTCTGTGTCTGTTTCCGTTTCGCTGTTTTCTTCCTGAGCGTCTCCTTGGTTTTCAGTCTCTGCGTTATCTACTTTGAGAATGGCCTCTGAATTAATCTCTTGTGGCACGACGATGGGTTCTAGTCCATTGGCCTTCAACATGGAGTTGAGTGTTTTCGCATATGTTCCAGGATTAAGTGCATTCTGTTCATGTGCATGAATCACGCAAGTATAGATCTTACCAAACATTCCCTTCGTGATGTTTGGCAGCACTGGAGTGGTTGAGCATTGGCTTTTGGCTCGTTAGCGTAGGATGTGGTGTTTTCTGCAGATTTCTTTGTCTGTAGGTCTCTCTCCTTCTCCTTAATGACGTCTTTTCTAGCTGGGCATGACATAGCCAGGGTATGATGGCTACCGCCGCAGTTTACACATTTTTTGTACGTGTTTCTGCAGTTGCGGTTGTCGTGTCCCTCTTCGGCGCATTCGGAACATGTGACTGTTCCTCTCTTGGGGCAGTTGGCTGGAGTATGTTTTTCCATCGCATAGAAATTAAAGCATATTTTAATGTTGAAAAATGTGTCTCTTTGTATATTCTGCGGAGGAATACACATACTAAAGGCCAATAATCCCTTTTCTTGGGCTTTGGCCGCCATTTCAGTTGTCTCGCATACAACTTTAAAGATATGAGTATAGTCTTTAAATTTTACAATTTCCTGTATCTTGATCCATTTCTGTTTTTCCATTATTTCCCTTTTGATTTCTTCGCATGAGTGAGATCCCACCCATGCTTCTACTTTCCGGCATACGAAGCTCCGGTTTGCAGTGATCTGTGGCGGTGTCTTCGCTTCCAGTTATAGGAATTGAAGACAGAGCTTTATATACATGATCAATTAGATGGTAACATAAATACGAACATACTTATAGGGAATGGAATTTATAAAAACACGAAGGTATGTATATTAAAATGAAGGATGAGACTGTTTCAAATGGTTAATCATTAACGGTCACAGGATTATTATTCGGGGCGTGGGAACATGAGGAAGGCAGAGTGAATTGCATGTTTGTTTGTATATTTAATTTAGGTTGTTTTTTATATATATGGTTTTTAATTTAAGTAGCTGCCAGCGGTTTGGAGCATGTGCTACGATTTCGGTATTTTCTTTGAGTGACTTCCGGTCCAGTTGCGTTTCATGTTTTTCCAACGTGTGAGTTTTGGGAGCACCATTGTTTAAATGGCGTCATTCTTCGCGTTAGCTTTGTTTCTCTCATTTCGATATATGAATTAGGTTGGAGGTCGTCGTCTCTTGTTTGCAGGTATATTCATATATCAAATGACTTCTCTGCTTAGGGGTTAGGTGATGCCCTGGGTTGTTTTTCATAATTATGTTGCAAGTACGTTTATTATTGTAGTAGATTATGAGTGATACATTGTTTTCATTTTGTGTTGGTTTTACGCCTCTGTTTATTATTGCCTTCATTACCCTTTCACTCTTTTTGTACCAGGTGCTTACAATGTTCTTTTAGTATAGTTCAATAGTGTTTCTTTCAGTTTGCTGATTGGTTTGTATACCATTTGTCCATTTTCTCATGAATAGCGGTGTTTATGTCGCCGTTTGTAAAAGCGTTATTCACGAGTACTTGTGTAGCACGCTCGAGTACTTCGTGTGTTTCTTTCCATGTGGAGAAATGGGTGAAAGCACGGTTGATGTAGGAATTTATTACACCTTTTTATGGGGGTTGGGACAGTCACTTTTTGAATTCATGCAAAGACTTTTTATGTATTTTTGACGTAAAACTTTGGTATTCAGTTTATCGTATGTTTAGTGTATCTATGGTATAGTTAAGTGAAGAGTAGTTCTTGAATGCTCTTAGTAGTTCCTGTATCTCTTTTTTTGTTTGTATATTTATATATACGTCGTCTATGTTTGTGTAGTAAATATGTGGTGTTGGCAACATTGAAAAACCTCGTTCTTCCACGGACATATCGAGAGATATGTCGCCTTCAATAATATATGTTACAAATAGAATCTCTGCCCAACTAATCATGTATATAAAGCTCTGTTCCCAATTCCTAATTTTTTTGTTTGGCTCAGTGAACTAGTCTCTGACCTCGTTCGTTACTACTTTTCTAATTCTATTATAACATCCTCAATAATCTTTGCCAGAGAAAATTCAAAGTTTCCAAAATTAGTGTACAATAACCTATAGGTATAAACAACGTATGGTTAAAGGTTATGCAAATTTGGATGAATATAACGAGTCATCAGCAGATAAACAATTTACTAAAAAAATTAGTGTTCAAAATGATCCAAACACTTAAGCTTCGTGTTGAGAAAAACCCACATTGTTTGAAGGCAAGTGACTTCAGTTTAATGTTGTGGAAGTTAAGTGATTCATTCTCGTAAAGGTTATCTTAAAGATGCGGCATAAAATGGTCTTTCTTTGCAGATACAGTCAAACACTCCCAAAGAGTAGTCCATAATATTCTGTCAACCTATGACAAAACAGGTTTATGTAAGGCTGGTAAATCAACAGGTAGCCGAAGAAGAAGAAGTCTGTTCTTGCATTCGCCAAATGAGCACGTTGAATGGACGGATGACTAATTGAGCTAAGTCAACTTCATTAACGAATCTAAGTTGAATTTGTTTGGATCCGATGCCCGGAAGTTTGTTCGTCGTAGACCAGTTTGTCAATATTTGTCCAAAAGGAGTGTGAAGTTTGGCAGAGAGGGCGTCATAGCTTGGGGCTTACTTTCGGTATAAGGTACTGGGTCATTTGTGCGATTACTTGGCAACAAAGGACAAAGTAGTATTGAAATAAAAGGCGATGGATTCCTGTGAATATCCAGGAGGTCGTTTTAGTCGAAGAAGAGCGGTTTGGAAATTGATTCAAGAGGAGTTAGTAAGAGATTAAAGACCGGTGGCTATACACCGGTGCGGAGTAGATACCGATATTATGTGATAGTGTGGTGTCTGGACTGAAGAGATTGGAGGATCGGTTCGTGAGGGTCTTGCTAGATCGGCAGCTTGCCTAGATCGTCGAGACGTGGTAGCTTAGTGTCTGGGACACTTCGGTGCGGCGGCGTCTTTTTAGAATCAAGGAAAACGTACTGTAATGCTGCTATTTAGGTGTATAGTGGTTCTGGCAGCTAGTGGTTTCTTGCTGCTGAGAATTTGCGTTCCCAAGCAGCACCACACTGTATGTGGTAAACATGGGTGTAAATAGGGTGTCTCTCAAGTTTGCCCAGTTGTCAAGTTAGTCTCGTGAAGGTGTATGTATTTAGAGGAGTGAGTTTGTTTGTGTCGCGAAGTGTCGACATTCTCGTGTACAGAGGAGAGCAACAAGGAGCTTCAGAGCGGAGTTCTTATGCGCTGCGCCCTCCTCTGACAAGTGTGGCTTGTGGCCATTAGTGTAATTGGTGTATATGTAAGTATTGTTCTGATTAGTGTATGTTGTTCATTCGTTTAGCTTTGGCTTGTGTGGTGTTTTGGTGTGTGTGAAAGTGTAAGTACTTGTCAAATGTTGGCCTAGTATTTTTGTTGTGGGTTTGTATGCAAATTTATGGGGGCTGGGTAACGTTGGTCGAGTATGTGATCGTGTATCTGGATGTTTTGCATGTAGTTGTTTTGCGCTCCATACAGTGTCATATGTGTCTTATGAGGATTGGTGGTTATGAGCCACGTATCCTCGTACTCTGTCTTTTCGTTTAGTATTATTTGTGTCCGGCGCGCAAGTATGCCAGGGCGCACGCTGGTGACGAGAATGGTCTCGTCATCTTCGTACGACAGTGTGTGTGTGTGTGTGTGTAAGTGTGTGCAATTTACTTCAGGGCATGGAGTGTCGTTTGTATAAATTATAAAATTACGATGCCCTGTGGTAGCCCAGCGCGTGGGGTAAATGGTCGTGATAGTATGCAACATTCCATATCCGTAAGGTAGTGCGATAGAAGCATTCTGGAGCAGAAAGGCAGCTCCGTGTAGTTGGCTAGTTTATAACGAAGCCCCGCGTGCCACACATCCTTGCTAATAGTGAGTAATATTTGTCATGATAGTCGTGCATTCTGTATGATATCGTGAACGATGATGACCACTGAGCCGGTGAAGCGGCCCCTCCTAAAGCCATACTGACAGGGGGTGAACCAGTTCCCTGTCCCCAGAAAGCTCCTAGGGTAGTTATTTATTATGCGTTCTAGTATTTTGCCTAGTTGGGTCTTTGTGTTGTTTATGGAGTAGAATGTTGTGTGAGGCCTTGAATATTTTTGTAAAATATTCAGAGGCTAGAGATGTATTGTAGAGATGTGTTAATATCAGGTAGATGTTTTCTGGCTGGTGATGAATGATTGTTGTTGGAAGGCCGGAAGGGCAGGGGGCACCCTTACGTGTAGCTTTGATGAGGTGTTTTTGTTTCCTTGATAGTGACTGGGGTAGTTAATGTGGTTGAGTTGTCGAGCACCTCTATTTCGATCTAGGGGGCTGGCTCCAACTCCTTGGCATGGAGCCTGAACCATTCCTGAACAAGCTGGGAGTGATCTTGTGCGTGTGGTTTGGGTTGGCTATGTGAATGTACTTGGTCCCAGTGGAACCTGAATGTTTGTGAGTGCCTGGTTGTTTACTTAGAGTTTTATGGGCTTGGGAGGGTCCGTTCACATCATACTCCTGATGCGCCACCAGAAGAAGGAGGGGTCAGCGCAGCGAGCGTCTTCCGCCGTGCGGATCACTTCGCCCCACTGACGGTTCCTGTCCAACAGCACGCACTGGAGCATGTGGGCACGAAGGATTGTGATATTAGGTTGCCGTGGTCCTCTGCCATAGTGGCTGTTGTATATCATGATGAGTCTTTGTGTATGTATAGAGAAGGCGAAGTGTTTTATGTGTCTGTATACAATGCGTAGCGTGAAGGTGTCGTGGGCAGTTTTTATGGTGTCCATGATTGCCTTCCAGTGGTTGGCTAATTGTGAGGATCTGGTACCCTGGAGGTTGAGGTTATGGTGTGTGTGTGTAGTTATATGGTTACTGAACTCTACACAGTTCGTGTTAAGTAGTCGCATAAGGGTGGTGTAGGGATTAGTATAGGAGAAGAAGATATCAGAAGGCATATGGGGATGTGGTCGGATAATACATGGAAACCCAGGGCTATGTGTGTGTAGAGTCTTGTGGCGTGGTCGTTACGGAGGACTACGTCCGGGGATGAGGTCCCCCCGCGCTGACCGAAGAAAGTGGCGAAGGCCGGGCCAATGTGTTCACAGCGCAAACGCTGCAAGGCTCGGACCAGGTAGCTTCCCGCTTCATTTGTAGTGTTGGAGAAAAATGTCGGATGATGAGTGTTTAGGTCCCCAAGGAAGAAGAGTGGAAGATTATAGTTTGATAGCGCTCGGAGTGGGACATCAATGTCTAACTGTAGACGGGGTGGTCATTAGTGTGTGGCAATTAGGGTTGCTCCAGTGTCTGTATCTATTTTGCAGGCTATGAAGGAGTCGTATGTGGTGTCTACGGGAATATGGTGTATTCGGCGTTAAATTAGGATCGGCGATTACTGGGCTCAGTGAATGCTATAAGTTTACACGGAATTGCTGCGATAGCATGCTTTGTCCCATCTGCGAGCTTCCGACGCCCAAACAGCAATTTTCATAGAGGTTAACGGCGCTGCCACACGGCCAATTCGGGGAAGATCTTCCGCTACGACAAGCAAATCCAAAATACATTTTTTTTTATTTATTAGTGTATCATTTCGTGATATATTGCCTTGTTGGCTTACTATTTATTTTATCTTATTTTATTTATTATTTTAATATTTTTTATGGTGAGATAGTGCTTAAAGCCTAGTTCTTCCACAGACTCATACATAAGCGTACTATACAGAAATAAAATTTGGGGAGAATGTATCGCAAAAAAATGGGGAGTCATTGAAAAACAACTAAGAAACTCCTATATTTAATTTACTTCAAAGTGTACTTAATTAACATTTAAGATACATCCATTTGTTTAATAATTATCAAGATGTAGAAGAAGACAACCTCGTTTCACACTATTTCTTTTATGAAATCGTCACCTAGAAAAGAATAAAATCCATAAATAACAAATTATTATTTATAAGTATAAAAATATTGTCAAAGTAATCTTGTCGCAAGTATGAGCTAATTTTCTGAAAATTTTCAAGCAAAAGAGCTTTTAATTAATTAAATTTATTTTTCACATAAGAATAAAGGCCTTATGGAATAGATTAACTTTTGAGCCAGATGAGAAGGGAATAAGGATTCAGATGAGGAAGAAATTATTCATCACTTTGTGAAAAGGCAGTTACAAACGTTGAGACGTCAACAAAACCAAAACATTGTATTATTATCTTATTCAGAAAATAAATTAAATTATTACCCCCTTCCCATCCAACGAATTCTCCGTGTTCTTTGTTGTCAGCAATGAGCCATTCTTCGAGAGGACGGAAATATTCCCTTAGAGCAGTGGCATCTATTTCTGTAGTTCCGGTGAGGGCTTTTAGCGGCTCACGCCAATGCTTGGAAGAACCCAATTTGAGCATATCTCTGGAGGAAATTAAAAAAAATAAAATTAAAGACGTGATCTATTTTAATGTTGCTATTGACTATAGTATTTTTGTCGATACTTCGATAATAGGGACTTGTAAGAATACCTAGTCAGTCTACGCCCGTCACCCACTCCAACAAGATTTACGACTTACTTAAGGCAAGATTATAGGAACAACAACAGTACCCTACCTGTTCCTTTCAGAACTTAAGTGTATATATTATACTCTATTTACTAACACTTATCGTGACAGTTATTACCCATATCTGACACGCCACATCATCTTCGGTGAGTGTTGTTAATTGTTGTTCACGGTCTAACTATAAATGATAATTTTTTCATTAAAATCACCAGGAGGGAAATTTGTTCGTAACTATTTTTTTTCAGGGGTCCAAAAATAATTTTAGCTATCGAACTTCATTTCAGGCCTAGATTCCATTTCATGTTTTATTTTCTCGCTAGAACATTTAATCTCTTTACCTTTGAAAATATTCCTTTTAATAAAGATTAAAAAAAATAGGAAAAAAATCTTTAGAAGAATATAATCGAAATACCTAATAGCCGATCCTGCTTCAGCTGACTCGTGGATGCTACACTTATGCAAGGGTTTCCGAGGATCGTTTGGATCAAATTCCAGTGCCAGAAGACACGCAGCTTTGTGGAATTGGAACTGAAGAATGGTTGACACAAAATATCTAAAAAAAACAAAAAAACACACAAAACCTGATTTTATCGCTTTTCTAAACAACCTTGTCGTCCTTCTTGGTGCAATATACAATTAAATTATAATGGACTACATATTCCATTTTCCATTTTCTTTAGACAAAATGTTGGCTATCTTGTGCATGGCAACGCCTACGAACGCACGCTCGAGTAAAGTGGATGAAGAATTCTATTTAATCCATTGTGTTTCCTGGATATTATTGGAGCGTCATATATACAACAATTTTCATAACAATTGTGCATTTAATGATGAAAACACCAAATTCGTCACTGCGAGGAGGTAATGGTATGTAAACATTTTTAGATATAGAATGCATACTTGATCTGAGTGACCACTATAAATCAAAGGCGGGTCCAGGAAAAAATTCAGGATTCGTCATGTTACTTATTCCTCTGATACCAACTAATTACTGCGACTCATGGAGAAATAATAATCTATAAGAAGAAAAAATCGAGGGGGATTTAGAGGCGGCCGCCCAAAGTATAGTTTTTACCTAATATGCTATTGGGACATGTTTTTTTGTACTATTGTGACATAATAATTCTAATTAGTTCGTTTCTATTGTTTCAGGTGTGTTGAGCTTAGGAAGAACAGTGCTTCAAGCAACAGTCATGTCAAATGAGTTCAAGTTCGTTGATGTCAACAGTCTAGACAGCTCCAGAAAAACAAACCCAGTATCAACCAACTGGAAACTGTGTGATATGTTAAAAAGAGAAAACCAGAGCCACTACTAACTCTTCGTATCGTCGATACTGATGTCATCTTTCCTTTAGCGAATGAACGGAGTGAGGAACTTTGGCTTTTTTCTGCATGGGAAAGATTCGACGTCACATAGCAGGACATCAGGTGCAAAGTCAATGGGACCCGAGAAAGCGAGAGCTCCTCCCGTTTTACGCAATAGCGGGTTGCGACGTGCTATTTGCCTCCGCAGGTCATAACAAAAGGGTAGCCTGGGCAACATGTAATGTGTTTCAGGAAATGACAACAAATTTCCTGTCTAGCCTATACCCTAAGGTGGCTGCATGATGGTGTCCTGTCAACACGAATCATCGTGCTGATTGCTAAGAAGAAAAATTTTCGACCAAAATCAAGCTCACTGGAGAATATCAAACCAACACGAGCACCTCGGGAGGAGCACATAAAAAGTGCTGCTTGTTTATCAGGCGGGGCATATCTGGGGCCATGCTGCAATAGCATCTGTCAGTCTGCATCACCTTGTGACTAGGGTTAGATTAAGTCGGGTGATGAGCTGGAACCTCTCTGAAGTGCCAGTCATGCCACAAGCTCAACTCTTGCGGTGAATGTTAGGGCCAAATATCTAGTGATTCGGCCTCGCTAGTCGAATGTTCAGAAAAAAATATGTAGATTATGGGAGCTCAGAAAATTTGTGTTAATTTTACACTGTAATAGTTTTACTCGTCTTTTTCATTTTAATAAACTTCGAAAAGTATTCCAAATAATGTTCGTCACCAAGATTATGTATATTGATGCATTATAATTAAATATGTAACCGTAAACCAGGAATAAATAGTTTATTGTATGCTTAACGGCGACCATCTTGAAATTGAATATGACCCCACAAAGGTTGTTTTTACTGCTTTAATATACGAGGGGCGGTCAATAAGTTTTGCGAATCGGTAGGGCAAAACAGAGGAAGGGGGATGGCTGTTTGTGGGAGTGTTAGTACAAGTTATGACAAGTCAGGACCTGCAGCCGCACGCTCCTGCCTCGTCTATTTAAGAAGCAGTAGCTGATCGCAGATCGTCAGTCACAAATTTTTCAACAATGGAGAAGGTTGAGCACCGCGCAGTGATCAAATTTTTGAGCAAGGAAGGCAAGAATGCAAAAGAGATCCATGAACGCATGGTTGCAGTGCACACCGACACCGCCCCTTCCTATGCAACTATGCCAGAGTTGCACAAGCTGCCCTGCACGAGTACGGATTCGAGGAGCTCAACCATCCCCCCTACAGTCCAGATCTGGCCCCTAGCGACTACTTTTTATTCCGCCAGCTCAAGGCTGCACTGCATGGACGCCGGTTTGGGGACGATGAAGATGTCCAGCTCGCCGTCCAGGAGTGGATTGAAGAGCAGTCGGGAGATTTCTGGTTGTCGGGAATCGAAGCCTCAGTGACAAGTGGCGCAAGTGCATTGAAGTCGAGGGTAGTTATATTGAAAAATAATAAAACACTTTTCCTCATATCTCGTTTCCTTATATCCGAATTGCAAAACTTATTGACCGCCCCTCGTACCTATGTACACCATCTCAAAAGTAAACATGATTAAACTGCAAAGGATTCAAAGCAAGGCAGTATTAATGATCACAAACACAATGAGAAGATAACGCAACGTGCAAAGAGAAGTTGAGATGAAACCAATTAACTAAATAATTGAAGAAAGAGCTAAGAAAATAAGAGAATAAAATAAGAGGAAATAGGAAAGGAGATCACGGCGTGGATGGCCCAGAGGGAGGAGCGGAGATCACACCCACCTCTTTTCCCACCTGTACATTAAAAATCGACGAAGCAGAGGAAGAAATTTTTACGCCAAAATTAAGAAAAGTAAGAAAAAAGAAGAGTAAGTTAACAAACTTTTTACTTTTTTTAATAACAGCTATGTTAAATATATACACAAATAAACAAAAAAAAAAGGTTAAGACAAAACTTTACCAGCAGTACAAAGAATAAAATCAACGGGTTGAACGACACAAAATAACAAATATAATACTAACATGATACAACGTAGAAGCATAGCTTGAGACTCAGGCAACAACTATCTATCTTCTGACCTCCATTCAACCTAGCATTCAATTACAAACCTACTTCTTTTCACTTCTCCCTACACTTTTTCTTATAGCCTTCGCACCTTACTGTTTAACCACTTTATACGTGGGACAGGGTCACAATAGGAAAAAAAATGAGTAGGTAAAGGAAATAAATATAATACACACTGTGGTTCGGAGCCCACGTAAAGTTGTAGGTTCACCGACCACGTAAGTCAACTGTCAAGTCTACTACGTAATTTCAAGCTTTGTACTCTCTGCTCTTCCTCTTCTGGCCTCCTTGCCGCTCCGTCGAAGCCCGTTTAGGGCTCTGGGGGAGAGGGGAGGATGCTGGAGGTTCAGGGTTCTCGCCCCTACCCCTCTGGCCATCTTAGGGTAGCCGGAGGGAGAAGGAGGCTTGGCGCCTGGCGTACGATTTAAATCTGAACGCCCCTTACTGCCCCCTCAACTACTAGAATTTTGTATCGCCCTCCCCCCATTTCCTAAATGTTCCCAAAGGAGGCGGTAGTGTCCACTTTGAAAACCGCTGTTCTAGACTATTCCTGACTAATCTAAATAGGTCACAGAAACTACTCGTGTGACTTCGAAACCAGATAAATTAAACATAGATCTGAAAATGATGTCGTATGAATATATTTTGGCGCGAATTTTCTTCGTAAAATGCGCAATTGTTTGGTATGGCGTTGTACTCTATAGTGGACTCAGCTGGTCAAGAGTGGTCAGATATAAATGTGTGGCCGTTTTGCCAGACTTCCCAAATATTTTAAAGTAAATGGAACCAGTTTCATAATATGGAAGAAGTTAAGCTACAATGGTTATGTTATTCGTCGGATGAGCCCTAATTTGTGTCGACTTTTCGGCCGCCACATATGCTGTAGTGACCTGTGGTTAGCTATCTCTCGGTATCCTAGTGGATAAAGCTTTGAATTTCGACGCTTTGGTACCGGGTTCAAGCCAACTGAGAGGGGCGGGATCACCTTTCGTAGAGATCTAGTCGCGCATTGGCATCGCACCCAGTTTAACGCCTGATTACAGGCAGCTCCTTCCACACTTATAACTATCCATAACACCACTGTCCGTCTTAACTCCCATCTTCCACACACACACACACCATCCCAGCCCGAACTCTGCCGAATCAGCTTCATTATTCGCTCTCCCGTGACACTGGGACTACAATAAGCTCAAAAAGAACCAATTGGAAATTTGGTCCTGTTTTTACCTGATGTATCTCGTGTTTGTAGAGACGTGTGACTTGGCAGCGGGATCAAAATCGACCTCCGATCGTGGCACCGGAGACGCAATTCCTTGAAATTCATATCTGAGTCGCGGAAAAAAAAATCACTTGTTGGCGATTTGGCATTTTGAGATGATCTCCATAGCTAGCCCGGTCTCTCCACTCTGTCTAACCCTGCTAAATTCTCAGCATTCTTATCGGACAAAATAGTCCGTATTCGATGTGGAATACCTTCTGTCTCTCAACCTCGTCTTTGTGTTGCCCTTCCCCCCCCCCCCGTTATCACCAACTTACCTGCAACCTCGACGCATCCCAAAGTAAGTATCTTCACTCCTCTGGAAGGACATATTCTCCGCCTGACTAAATCTCCTAGTCTCTATCGTCACTACCTCCAAGTTTTCCTCCTCCTTCATCTCATTGAGATGTTTAACACCTTTTAACTGGTGTGTTCCCATCCTACTTTAAACATGCTACTCTTTCCACCATTCTAAAATACCACACCGCCCCATCTACGAACTAACACCGGATTTCTAAAGTTCTGTTCCTTTGGAAGGTTCTTGAACGACTGGTAACTTCCGGATTCATGACGACAAGTCATCTTCGTGTATTGATGACGTATTCCAGTGTGGCTTCAAGGATGGTTACAAAACAATCTGCACTCTTATATGTCCCTGATTACCTTCGTCGAGCTGCGAACGCCGACGACTCTTCTACTTAAGTACTTCTTGACCTCTTGGCAACCTTCGATACCCTTGACCACAAGGTTTTTCATCGCCTACTTGAATTTCGGGGTGCTTCTAGAACCACTTTTGATCAGCTATGGTCGTACCTCTCATATCCCCTTCTCAATATGTTTATATTGGCAGTGAGTCTTCTGGTCTGACCAAAATTCGCTCTGGTGTTGCACCAGGCTCTATGTTTGGTCCGATCCTCTTTCGTGTAGATCTTCTCCCTCTTGGTATTCCTATGCCAGACCTCTGTCTATCATTTTAGTTCGATTTAGATGACACTCGATTCTACTTCTTTCTTCTCAACTTCTTTCAGTGATTCTCTTAAGAAGCTCCTCACTACTTCCATAATCATGACGGAATAACTCTTGGACTACCTTCAAAAACTCAACCTTGATAAAAGTGAAGTTCTGTTGGTCGGTACCCCATCCTACTTTGTTATCTATCAAGTTATACCTTTTTTTCTTGACAGTGGCCAACCGGCTACTCGTGTCATTAAGGCTTCTCCACTTCCTCCCAAATCATCTACTTATCCACTCACACTTTGATTAGTGAAATTTCAAGGCCGCCAACCACACTTTCGTTAACTCCCGCCTTGACCACCGCAACTTCTGGCTTTCTGGATCGCTCGTTTTCACTCTCAGCGCACTTCAACTTGTTCACAACGACGATGCAGCCCGTGTTCTTCTACACCAGGGGCGGTTTTATCCTTGAACACCGTTGCTCAGAGAATCGCACTGAATCCCCATCTGGTTTTTCCTCGGCCCTACCCAATTGATGCGTGTACTTCGTACTCATTTGTGTTTCATGGTTAACCGTGGCTGTCTAAAGCTGCACTCCTAAGATGTGGAATGAACTGCCAGTCGCCGGCCGCCGGCCGCTCCTCCCCCTCTCTTACTTCCTTGAAAACCCACCTCTTCTCTCTGTGCTTGAGAGGCGCTCTGTGAGAAGCCACAATCCATTATTATTAATAATACTATTAGACATATTCATACACCACTTATCCACAAAGTGGGGCGCGCAAGAACGCCACTAAAACCCCTACCTATACCCCCTGCCTCCCCTTATATACCCGAACAAGTACAAGGGCACCCATCGTTTGTCTACGCCGAATGGCCATTCATAGCACATAATATGTGCTCTAGCATCATGGCCAGAATAATACTCATAATATATTATTTTTCTTATTAATGGTATAATATTAATTATTATTATCATGTTTCCTTGATAATAGGTCAGTAGGTGTTGACATTTCGGCTAAACCACCGGTGTATTTGAATCCTGGTGGGTATAGCGATGGTCTTCTACCTCACATTGCTACCCCATTGCTCTGCCTGCTGCATCGTGTAGGTACTTTCAGTTAACGGATGAGTGGTAAAATGAATATTATGTCCCCTACCTGTACTGCCACCAGCTTCTTGTGTAGTTCTCGGGAGTAATGCTTCCTCTGAAAATTTCCCATCGATATTTGTCGACCAAGTAGCCAAAGGGGAGGAAAGTGACTTTGTCAAGGGCAGTGGACATTAGGAAATTAATGTCCGCCTCATTATCTCTGTCGTGGGTGTCGAGAAGTCCTATTTTGTGGAGATGTTTCGGTGCTGCGACACTCAAAAATATCAAATCTCCAACAGCTTCGTGGAAACCTGCCTCGGAGAGTGGATTAAAAAAATATGGTAGAAGCGAATTTAATTGAGATTGAGTAGAGCTGTTCTGTCATCCAAAAGTGGAGGATGAATAATTTCCTACTGTGGCTGCAGCTCTACATAGGTCACAAGTCACAATTTTACTACGGTCATTTGCATTTTATTTTCTAGGATATTTGAATCCTTTTAAACTTCCTACATTTTCCTCCTAACCAATCATGCATCCATAATCTCATCAACCATTATATTTTGATAAAACGTCGGGGTAAAATTATGCTTAAAGAGATAATGGAAACATAAACGTGATGGCCCAAGGAATGGGTATTGGTAGAAGATGGCCACCAAGCTAAATCGGGCATAGCGTGGCCTACCTACGCGATCCGGCTCCTTTGAGATATTCAAAGGTTTATTATAAAAGAGAGCTGAATGGTAACCCACCGCTTGTCTCTATTTCACGCATGGCTATGTTGTTCAGGACTCGAAACTTACAACAGAGAAGTGATATTCACACTGCCCCAGGGGAGATGAAAAAAACCCATACATTTGGGAATTCCTACCGGGATTCGCTCCTGCCCTGAAGATAGTCGGCAAATCTTTATACTGCAAGTAATATTGAATGTGACCCATCTCGTGATGCACCGTAAAGAAATCCTCCATGCCAACCGTCGTACATTGTTTGATTCTAAACAAATAAAAAAGGTCAGCTTCTACAGTGTTTATATTTGTCATAACCCGAACCTTTATACTTACCAGTACTTTGCAAGTTTTCGGAATGAAAAGTAGAAAGGCCTGACAGAATGTTGACCCAACTTGCTAGATAAAAAGTAGACGATGATTCACGGCCGGCCCTATGGTTGCTGGCGCCCTGGGCAAGAGGATGTTTGGGGCCCTTTTTAAGTATAATGATAAAGAATTCACGAGGATAAAACTAAAAACAATGAACAATAATATTGTTTTCGTTAACCTGGATTGTTCGCAGTATGAACAATTAGTCTACCTGAAACATTTTTTCCTAGCCTTTAGATCAGGCAATCTTCTTATGGTAGTTTCTATATTTAAATTCTTTGCAATATCATTTTCTATAGACAGAATGAATGTTTTCATAAGCTTCAGTTTACTAAAGCTTCTCTCGACAGCGGCCACACTAATAGGTATTTTAAACATTATTCTTAATGCAACCCCCACAGATTTAACATATCATGACTCTCTCTCTCTCTCTCTCTCTCTCTCTCTCTCTCTCTCTCTCTCTCTCTCTCTCTCTCTCTCTCTCTCTCTCTCTCTCTCTCTCTCTCTCTCTCTCTCTCTAGTCATTTATTGGCCCGACGTTTCGGACCTTCGCTAGGACCATCTTCAGCGACTGTCTCGGCTAATGAGAAGGGGAAGAAATATTAACGATAACAGTTAAAGAGTTAGAAACATTATATAATGAGTAAAAAAGCGGGGGAAGGCAACGTAAATCAATAAAATTGACAATTATTGAGATGAAATTAAGAACACAAATACTCGTAACAATAGAATTAATTGATACTATCCAGTGTAATTTTGAAAAATAATAGAAAGAAGTGAAGTTTCAACATAAACTGACTTGAATATAAAAAAAATAAAGGTAACTGGAGTAAACAATAAAATAACCTATTATATTAAATTATAGAGAAATCAACTAACTAACGCTAGAAAAACTACTAACGAGATTTGTTTGGTTGGTTAGTTAATATTCCGATTTTTTTACAAATTTTGACCGTGAGCTTTCGCCTTTCTTCAGATGGAAGTCTTCGTTATTGTTGAGGCGGCATTGATGGAAAGGTTCTATGCTCGTTGCCTCCTTTAGCGGCGAGGTGATTGTTTGGTGAGCAGCAAAGAATGAATTTCGTCATTGAACATTGTTGCTAGATAGATATAATAAGAGGGGGAAGGGGAAGTTTGGAAGAGAAGAGGAGGGTAGTAGTAAGAAAAGGAAAGGAAGTGGTAGTGAGATAGATAATTCTTTTGTTTTCTTTTATTTAGCTGTCCACTACGGAATCTTTTTTATTTTATTGTTTTTTATTTACACTCCCACTACGATATTTTTATTATTATTTTTATTTATCTTTTTAGCATGTCCCATACAGGATCTTTTTGTTCTAATTTGTTCTTTTTAATTAATGGGTTAAAATAATTTTGCTCTTTTTCTCTTACTTCATAGATATATGTTTGCATGGGTTCCGCTCTCTTGGTGCTGGGGAGGTATCTTTTGTATATTCCTCTCTCTGCCTCTGGGTCAAGAGCCGCTAGAGTCTCCATTGGAAGAATATCCTCGAGCCTTGCCAAGATGTCCCGTCCTGTTTTTATATAGAAATATATTCAATGGTCCTAGATCAATCTTTTCATGGAAGTTCCTCAAGGTCCGGTAGTCATACCATCTAGGATTGGAAATATACCAGAGGCCTCGATTTTGCACCCTCTGGAGTCTTGGAGCGCTTTTTCTTGATGGCGCGTTGAGCGGTATAGTAAGGTACACCACTTTAGATCTAACTAAACTGGTGTATAACTTCTTTTTATTCGCTGTGCTAACGTTTCTAAATCGAAGGAGTTTGTCTAGTTCAGTGTTAGCGTATCCAATCCTGGGGCTGACGTTTCCGCTCATGCCAGTACTGGCGAGTTTGAACCTGAGAACGGAAACATGCAGTGAGTATTCAATTTCGGTCTCTTCAAGATTGAGAGGGACGGAACGATGTCTCGCAATTGTGTCTTTCGAGAATTTCGATACGTTGGTCTGTCTTACAGCGTTTCTCAAACCTAGAGATTCTTTCGGCTTCAGCGGTCGTGGCTCTGGCCATCATCCTTGCGGAATTTGTCCTCCGAACCACGACTTGGGTGATACCGTCCGCTTATTGAATGTCAAGGGTTCTTCTATCAATCAGTCTAGGGATGTCTCCCATGATGATGGTGAAGTGAGTAAGGCTAAGGAATTTTCCTTGACGGACACCGGACAAGAACTCGAAGACTTCCCCTGTATGCTTCTCGAAGGCGATGGCAGCTTGCCTGTTAGTTAAGTAGCTACAGATAAATTTTTGTAAGAAGTCCTTCTTTACATCTCTGCAAACAACGTCAATCCAGTACTCCCTCGCTAGCTCTGCTGCTTCATGTTGAAGTATGTGGGCTATGGCTCTCTCCGTGCTTTAGTGTCTCCTGAATCCATGCTGTTCTTTATTCCACAGAGTGCTCTGACAAGTTTTTTTGTTAGTCTACTGTTGAAAATCTTCTCAAAAGCCTTCACAATGGTCTCTAGCAATGATATAGGTCTGAAATTCATCACCTGGTTCGCTGGCTTCCCAGACTTCGGGGTGACAATCATTTTTTTAAGTTTTCAGGCCATCTGGGAAATATCGCATTGCCAGGAGAAAAGTGAATAGGTTCAGCAGCCTAGCCTGAAGTTTTTTCGGGTGCCTCTTTCAGGTGCCTGATGGTGATTTAGCTAAGGCCTGGGGCTTTAGACCTGAACGATGATATAACCTCCCACAATTTCGCACTGGTGATGGATTTCCCCTCCTGTGAGTTGCCATGGAGACGATGCAGGTTCCAGGTTCCATAAGAATCGAACCTGCTCTCCCTCCTCTCCATGTACTCGAGAACCTGGTCCTCGAAGCCTAGGTCAAAGTTTTCCTTCTCTTCGTCGAAGATTTTGAAAATCTTTTTCCAGACTCCTAGAAATAGTTTCTCCTTCTCACTGTGGGTGGTCACAGGGATGTCTTCGGATTCCTGTGAATTTCTAATTTTTCAATTAGACGGTTACACTTCTCCCTCAGTTCGTGAGCCAGCACGGTGTTCAGCCTTCTCCTGAGGTGTTGAACGAGTTTGAAGTCCATGGGCCTTGAGCAGTCCATGTTGAGGATGCGGTTGTAGACAGCGATGAAGCGCTGTTGAAGCACCACTCTCTCTTGTGTAGAGGGTGTTGCAGTGTAATTTTGAGAGAGAAATTGTCGGGATAGCTATTTTATCCGCGTTGGAAATGCAGGTGTTGATACTAGTAAGGTCATCGTCGAGGTCTTCCTCGGATGATCATTCCAGATCAGGCAGGTCCAATGGAAACGCCCACCCGTATGCTTCCTAGTCGTCCTTCGTGAAGTCTTTCCTGGGTAAAACGGGAACTGATATAGG
Source organism: Ceratothoa steindachneri (assembly GCA_963969495.1). Lineage (NCBI taxonomy): Eukaryota > Metazoa > Arthropoda > Malacostraca > Isopoda > Cymothoidae > Ceratothoa > Ceratothoa steindachneri. Next base: position 62,617,466 of record OZ018338.1, on the reverse strand, counting down.
AGCAGCTGTTAGAGTGATCAACATAAGAATGTGATCACTAGGCGTCAGTTGTCCTGGTATGATAAGCTGGTGGAAGGGGAAGTTGAGAACGACCTCTGGCTTGGTGGCTAACCTTGGGTATAGGAAAGTAGTTAAGTCCGGCCCTATGCGTACTGCGATATCCCTTTTTAGGAAAAGGTCAAGATTCTTGACTTTAGTGTTTGCCCTTTCGTAGCCAGCTGCCCTTTTCCTAACGTTCAGGTCTCCGGCGAATATTACTTTGTACTCTTTCTTGAATAGGAGAAACGAGTCATGAATGGGCGACTAATGGCGGTGATGAGGTTAGTATCTCGCACCCATCTCGATGTCCCCCAGAGAGCATCTCAAAATAATCGACAGTAACGATTCTTCCATTGAGTTTCCTGGTCTGAAGTGCGGATCTTTCTTGACTGTCATCATTGCTCCGTCAAATCACTCTCCTGAAACGTTCTTTTGGAGAACGTTTTACCCAAAGATCTGCTTGTCGTCATCTCTGATTTCAGTTTCTGGCAGCAGAAGAATGTCTGCGTCCAGTTCCCTGTAAACGTTGCACAGCTGGTGTTTGTGCAAGTGCCACCATTGCACGTTATGCGCTAGAATATTAAGCCTATTTCTAGTTACCATCTTTATCTGTGACGCTCGAGGGCTTCTGGCTCTAAGGTTTGCCCGAGCGATGCTTCTTGTATAGAGATGTCTCGTAGAGCTTGAAGTTGTGGTCGTACAGCTTTACACGGTCCTTCATTAAGGCTGCCTTGACCGACTCTTTGTCTACAGGTGAGTTGTAGCACCACTCGAAGTGGCCTATTCTGACTCCTGTAACCACCTCTTCGAGGGATATATCTTTCTTTTGTGTGGTGTGGGAGTTGAGGGCAACGGTTAAGTTGAGCTCCCTGCCATCGAATTCTCGTTCGTCCTGATGTGGTGGCCGCTCAGCGCCCTTCTCTTGCTTCTTGATCTCCTCTTTGACAGGCAGAGATGTATGGTGACTTCAGGCTTATGTCCGGTCGCTCTTGGTTTCCCTTCCTGGGTCTTTGCTTCTTGCGGTGCCGTGGTCGATTTTGTCAGTGTTTCCTTGGTGCACGTTGCCGAAAGAACTTTGGCCGACTGCGGGTTGTCCGGAAACGTGATTGGTTCCAAACCATTTGTAGCTAGTATCTTATTCATTTCAGCATTAAATATGCCCTGGTAGGCCAGGCTAGGTTCATCAAATGTGCGTGCAGAATGCATGCTAGCATTTTAGGTGGGGTCACATCGGTGAGCTGCAGAACTATTTGGAGTTGGGCCGGCTTTACCTTGGTTTGTGGTGGAGTTTTGCCGGCTGTAGCGTACGAGATGTTTGGCCTGTCAGCCGCGTCTCTCTTTGTTCTCAATTGCTCCTTCCTGACTGGGAACTGCATGTTTAAAATCCGGTGTGGACCCGCGCAGTTGATGCACATTTTCGTTCACTGACGCAGTGCATCCAGTCGTGGCCGGTTCGTGAGCACTCGGAACAGATCTTAGCATTTTCATTGTCTAGGCAGGCGCTAGTAGGGTGTTCTTCTACCTTGTAGCAGGAGAAGCAAGTGAACAACTTGAATAATCTCTCCCTTCTGATCTATTCAGGAGAGATTACCATGGATAATAGCTTTAATCCTGCTTCTTTAGCCTTGGTTACCATCTCCATTTCGCGGAGCACGGCTTTGAAGACGTGAGTGAGGTTTCTAAATTTGATCACTTCGGCTATCTTTATCCCATTCCTGGTTTCTTTCTATTTCCTGCTTTGTCTTCTGTTGACCGTTTGCTTAGCCACATCTCGACTCACCTGCACACAATAGCCTTCTTTGCCGCTTGGGTTGGGAAAGGTTTGGGCTTGAAACCGATGGCATCTAGTTCTTTTGTACTAGTTGTTAAGGTCTGTTTCACCAGATCCGCCTGTGCGTGGCAGATCGCAGTGTAATCACTGGCGACTTCGATTAGTCTTTTGGATCCGATCTCCAGTTACCTGTAGATCGTCTCAAAGACCTTCATTTTATCGGGTTTCTCATTCACGATGAGTCTCAGTGGAACCCAAAAGTCTAGAGACTCCCCCGCTCCGTTCATTGCGGGGACGTTCTTTCATGGTGGAGGGTACCCCATTTTGATTCCGTTTGAAAGATCTCTCCTTCCCAACAGGGGAGATAGAAGCGGGAAGAATCTCTCATCAGTCTATCTCGGGTGTGGGAAGAGGCAGCACCAGAGCCTTCTCGATCTCCTTCACCAAGCTTACGAATCTGTTACCGCGGGGGTTTGATTTCTTCAATTTTTCTTATTTTCGAGTATTCGTGGATAGAATGGCGAATTCAGTCATTGTTAGGGGCAGGGGGGAGTGGTGGTGGGAGATTGGGGCTCGTAGGGTGGCGTGTGAAGTGTGTCACTGCTGGTTCCCCGGAGCGGTTGGGAGGTGCTCGTAGACTGCTTTAATCAGCTACGCGCTATGTCTCAGTTTTCTCCCTTGGCGGATTGGGATGGGAGTTAGGGCCCCTGTGCAGGTGCCCCAGGCATAGGAAATACCCTTGTATATTAAGGGATATTTAACTTGGGGTTCAGCTCTTCTAACAAAGTTTGGGAGGCCTCTTCCACTTTTCCTTCCCTAATTTGATGGGCAAAGGTTCCTCTTGATGACGACGACGAAGATCACGATCTATTTTTTTGTTGTTTTTTTTTATGAGCCCATCTGGCGACTGCCTACTTGGACATAAGTCTAAGTACTCAACCTAGCCTATTACTAGGCTATGTTAAAAAACATAAGAAAAAACAAGTAACAATTTGTAAATAACAAAAAACAACGATAAAAAATGACCAAGGTTGAAAAAAGGCAAAAAGGAAGCGCGCTCCGGGATCGGGGGTAGGCCCGCTTCCCCGCGGCGCAAGAAAAATGCGACCCACAACAAACAGTCAAATAAAGTGAAGTAGGCCAACTTCCTCCAAAAAGTAAAGTCCACATGTCAGTGTGCACAAACCCGTCCTAAGTACAAGGGAAGAAAGGTAGTGACCCCGCTCTTCCAGGTACCGGGACAGGTAACATGCGCGAAGATCACCCAGACTGGGACATTAACAAGAATGTACCGAACAGTCTCGGGGACAACGCAGTCTTCAAAATAAAGTGCAGGCGAGCGCTCGATCAAATAGCGGTGCGTCCCGCGAGTGTGTCTAATTGGGAGACGGCAGAAAGCAACCTGAAGCCCTCGCAGCATTGGAGGGTAGGTCCATGGGAACAGTCTCGGCGCAAAGGCACTCCACTTTAATTTCTCCTCAACCGTCTCCCATCTTCTTTGCCAAGTAACCCGGAGAGTTGCCCGTATTCCTGCCATGTAATCGATGTGAAGAAGAGCGAAACGCTGGTCTGGTCGCAGAGTCCTCGCGGACTCTTTGGCGCCCTAATCAGCGCGTTCATTCCCCGCAATTCCTACATGTCCAGGAACCCAGCAGAAGATAATCTCGACATCCACCCGGCTTGCCAAACCCATGGTGTCACGATTATCGTGAACGAAGGGATGCAGAGATTCCAATGCCCCCAGAGCACTCAGAGCGCTTTGTGAGTCACTATAAATAACAATCAGCTCTCCGAACCAGACTCATCGCGTTATCTCCCGTACCGAGCGGTGTATTGCCACCAGCTCGGCCGTGAGGACAGACGCAGTACCCAGCAGAACCCCGATGACTTGAAACAGAGGGGATACGGCATGGAAATCGACCATCTCTTGGGACTTGGACCCAGCCCTATACACTGGCATGGTTACAGTGTGACACGAAGTGTGCTCCAAAAAGGCCGAAAGCAATACTCCCGGCGATGTAGAAGCTTTGGGAGCAGAGGCGTGGTGACAAATAGTCAAAGGTGGTACCCTCCAGGGTAACATCCAGGGCAAAACCAGGGGCGCTACCGCCCCGAGAGCTATATCTAACTCTCGAAGGAGTTTCCTGGCCCTAAGCCCAAAGAGCTTAGTGTATGACTGGCGTCTCTCGGCGACGCCAGTTGGCGACTGAGGGAGGCGCCGGGCTCGCGCGTACAGGCGAATAATGCACTGTACACGGCGCAAAGCGAGTGGCATCTCCCCAGCATCGAACGGTAGGCTCTCAATGGGGAAAGTGCGGAAAGCACCGGTGTGGTGGATTGAATCCACCTTCCGCAATAAACGCTCCGCTGCGGATGCATAAAACTCGCATCCGTAGTCGAGCTTCAAACGAACAAAGGATCGATAAAAAAGTAAGGCAGTAGACCTATCAGTGCCCCAGGCGCTGAACATCATGGAACGAAGAATATCCATGGCTCGGGTACGATCAGGATCAGAGAATCACCGGGAATCGAATGTGATAATGAATTTCATGGGATTGGGTATTGGGGATTGGGATATTAAAATTGGTGAATGTGAAAGAAGAGTATAGGATAGTTAGGAAATATTGTGTATGGTGTGCATGTGTTGATGAAATGGTTATAAGTAGAGAGTCATATTGTGGGAGCATGGAACTTAATACGCCGCTATCATACATAACTTCCCTGGTCGAGTCACTTTAGCGCAGCTGTATTTAATTTGTGGTATTTTATTACCGTTTCCCCCAGGTTGATAACACCGCTCTGCTCTGAGGCTCAGCAGCCGTGTTCACCCACCCCCCCTTTTTTCGGGTAGAAGGGAATCTCGCTTATTTCCCTTTCGCCTCGTCGATGCTCCGAAATTATCAAGGTCCATGTTTGCTTAAGCCGCGTCCGTTATCCCTTGGGACGTCTTGCTGCGCACAGACTTTTGACGACTATGGCTGTGGCTCCTACTTAAGGTGATGCCTGCAAAGCCTCAACAGATAGAGAGAGCTCGAGCTTCTTTCCTATCAGTATGGAGATTTAGGTTTAAATTGGGGTTGATGAAGACGATATCTGGAGGAGTAGAAGTTCTGTTGGTTAGAAATGTTGGAAAATCTGGTCCTTCTCTGTGGACCAGGTTTCTTTGCAACACTAATTGCAGAGTTCTATCTGTACCGTTCGTATGGGCTGTGTACCCTGCTTCCTTGCATCTGGCGTTGAGATCTCCGATCAGTAGGGTTGGAGCTGGCCGGCGAAAGAATTTAATGAAATTGGGGACGGGAAGGTAGGGGCACCTTGGGGGTTGGTATGCTCCGGCTACTACAATATCGCCTGTAGTAATTTTAATCTTTATTGCAAGGTAGGATTCTTCTAGGGCTTTTACTTCGGTGTACTGGATCCCAGTTTTCACTCCGATCATTACACCATCGGATCTGGTCTGGGTATGGTTTGTAGTTATAATTTTGTAATTTGGTATTTTTATTATATCAGTTTACATGTTAATTCCGTGTTCGGTTAATATTACCAACAATGTCCCTATCTTCTTGTCTTATTATGTTTGAGTAAATAATTCGTTTGTCCATCCAGCCGTTTACTTTCAGCGTAAATATTGTGATTTTTCGCTGATATGTGAACATGTTAGATTTAGTTCTTGCTTTCTTTTCCTGCTTTCATTTTGTCGGTTCTTGCTGATGAACGGACGCGACCCGATCGTTTTTTCTTAAATTGGTCGTTTGATATGTTGTAGTAGGATTCAAGGACGATTAGAAACATTCCCTGCTTGAGTGCATTATGGACTTCTGTTTCATTTGCGTCTGCGGCATAATCGCATGTATATTTTCCTTTTACGAATCCATCAACGATTTCTTTTTGTTTGCACGTTTTAGGGAGTGGGATCGTGTGAGAACTGTATATTTTAATATTCAGTTCTTGAGTATCTATTTTTGGCCTTTGTTTTGTCTTATTTTTCTAGATTTTTTCCAATTTATCTGGTTGCTTTTGCAATTTCCTCGCCGGATGTTATTTCTTGAGTTTCTTGGGCAGTATCCATTTGAATTTGTTCTTGATTTTCTGGTTTTTTCTTGTTCGTTGAGTTTCATGTTAATATTGTATATTCACTTGAGGGTGGGTTCTCGTGCAACCGCATTTTCTTTAGACCATTCTTTTCATCCACTGTATTTAGCTCCGTCGCATACAATATGAGGTCTGGTCGTATATTTCTCTCTATGTTTACGGTCGTTGTTTGTGATGTAGGTGTCTTTGTTGTTCATCCTGTTGTTGCGGTGGCGTATATCGTGTTCTTTTTCTTTCCTTCTCTTCGGATATTTCAGTTTTCTTTTTCTTTATCAATTGTTTCTTCATTGGGCACGGCATTGCTAGGGTTCTGCGTCCGTTCCCACAGTTCAGGCTCATTTTCTTGGAGTTTTTTTACACTCGTCCCAGTGATATGATCTTTACTTGCACATTCCGAACAAGCTTTACCTTTGTATGGGCATTTCTTTGTCGTATGTTGGTCCACGGCGTATCAAATAAAACGCACCTGGACATAGACGAACGTTTTTATTTAAATCTGGCCTGGGGAGAACTTCATGTATAAAGCAAGTAAGCCATGTTTTGCGTCCTTCTTTGCGATTTCAGTTGTTCTAAAAATTACTTTGAAGACGTGTGTGTGTTCTCCGTTCTGTTTTTTTATAACTTTGCAGCGTCTTGGATGGTAACTCAGTTCTGTTCTTTCTGCAATTTGTTTTTAATTTCGGTGGCTGAGTGGGCTCCGACCCATGGGTCTAGGCGTCGGCAGATTACGGATCTCTTTGTTGTAACGTGTGGGAGTGTGTGGGGTGCGAGTACAATTTTGGCAAGTTTATTTTGCTGCGTCTTCACTTAGGAGGAGGTCTAATCATTATCTGTGTTACAGAACGCAACGTATCTATTATATTGGTCATTTAGCCTTTCTCGTGGGATTTTCGTTCCCGGAGAAGCTACGAAAAGACTCGGCCCTCCGCCGCCTGACAATTATGGTGGCTCTTCTCATCAAAGAGATGGGCCCGAACTTGAACACACAGCAATCCAGCACGGAGCGAGCATTTCACTTTTTCTGCTAAAAGAAAAGTGAACCGTACTCTGACTCCGACCTATAAAAGGCATCAAAGAATGAAGACAAATTTCATGGAGGCCGATTTTCGCGACTCGGCATTTGTTAAGAGACGTATCGGAATTCATTTTTCTCCTTAGTAACGGATTAAGAGCAACGCTACCAAGTTAACACAGCCAATCCGGCGTCTTGTGAAATTTTATTCACATTTAAAAAAGAGAAATAATTACTTTTTCAGAGATTATTACAAGCAAATGAGGGCTTAAATATCTCATTGCACAGCTATGGCGCAAGTACCCGAGGGGCGGTGACAAAAAGGTATCGGTAGTTGATTCGGCCACTACTTCCATCAAAGTCCACCATGATTCACCCACCTTGAGGTGCCCAATCAGGACCCATCCAATCCATCCATCATCACCCATCATCTAGGCAGCATCTGAGCGGGTGACCAACTGGAAAATGGGCGCGAGCGCTCATTTCAAATATTTTGTTCACTGACCTAAACCAATACCGCCTTTACTACCTTTCCACATCACCTCTTCATCATACCAAAGACACATTAACTATACTTTTGCTTACAGAAAGAAAAATAAATCAAGAAAGAAGTGGAAGACCACGGGGACCTTTACTAAGAGGGTCCCCTTGAGGACCATCCTCGGCCAGAGCCCACCCGAGAAGAGCAAGCTCTGTAAAACGCTCCCCAATTGAAAGTCGCATTGGTGAAATTGATTGAAGTCCCAAATGGCTTCATCGCTATATGCGCGGAAACTCGAGATGTAGACAAGCTCCTGTCTGAAGAAGGAGCGAGTCTATTAAGACAATCAACTTGGAAGCAAAGACCCCCTTGCAAGTAGCTGCTAACGGAAGCGTTATTTGCTGAAAAGTGGAGAGTTGGGTTGGAGGACACACGGCAGAGGAAATTAAGAACGAAATTGAGAACCAAAACCCTTGGACAAAAGTTCGCGAAGTGATTAAATTTCTCGAACACACACATGTGTTTAAAGTGACTTTTGCCTCTACAGAAATGGCAAGTGAAAGCACGAAGAAAAAGTGTAAGGGCGACCATAGAACTATACCTTGAACTGACCAAAGAGAAAAGAGATAATTAAGAAGAAGGAATAATAAGAGAGAAAGGCGAAACAGAATACATACGCGAGCGCCACAAAGAAGAACGAAGTGATACAACAAACAAGGGCATCCTCCTCAGATGGACGCATCATAAACGAGCCCAGTGCTGGTATTTTAATATGTATTACGCACGCCGACGTAGCAAACGCCGTTAAACCCGGTTGCTACAATGAAGTGTTTAATTAGCTTCTAAAGACAAATGGCTTCCCATCAATTATCATGCCGACAAACCCAGGATGCTCCAAGGACTCAATTATAAAAAAATGAGTTCACTAAAGCTGGTCTGGAACTAGAGAAAAAACAACCCTCTCCGGAAGATTCCGAGAAGGAAGAAAAAAAGAAGATAAAGAGATTAAAGAAGAAGAAGATAATACCTCTTCGGATAGTGAGGAGGGCCCATGCACTCGTAACAGGCTAAAGAGTAAATCAAAATCTGCAGATAAAATGATGCAGATTTCATCTTAATTTCGGAACACGGGATTGACACACGTAATTCGGAAATGAAGATCTGGAATTACGAAATGTTGATCACAAATTACTCGCAAGAGCGTTACGATTGAACCGCTATTGCGATTAAAAAAGGGATTAAATACAAGCAAGGAAGAAACCTTGAAGAATCCTATCTTGCGATTGAGGTCGAACTCGACATAGGAAAATTGGTCATTGCCGCCGGATAACAGCCGACAGGGAGAGACTTTTTACCTCTTCAATCTCTCACTGGACTATTTGGCAGATGAACTCCCCACGATACTAATGGGGGATCTGAATGCCAGATGTCAGGAGTCCAGCTACAAAACCTTTAATGGGAGTGGAAGGAACCTGAATACTTTGCTGGACAGAAACATCGTCCAACGAATAGTCCCCGACTTCCCCACCTTTGTCAGAGGAAGAAGTGCCACGAAACCAGACATATGTCTGGCCAATCGTTAGCTACCGTTCAGTTACTACATCGAAACGGTCCAAGTACCATGTAGTGATCATATAGGGATACTACTCACTATCAATAGGAACCCTATATAAATCCCAGATGTAGTTAGAAAAAAACCTCAAAAAAAGCACACTGGGCACGGTATGCACGTTTCCTCGAGGCCTACCATCTGCTAAACTTGGATGAGGCGATTCTCTAGGCGAACCACGAGGCACTCTATGACCTTAACAGCCATCTTTTTAACGTGGATAGAGGTTGTATCCTTAAATCCGAGTATAAGTCCATCTCGGCCTACATATAGGCCGAATACATGAAGGATTTATACCGTGAACTGAAATTACTGTATGAAATCAACATCAGGAACGCATCAATTGACTTAATACAACGAAGTAAAGAGTTAAAAGAAGAGCTCAACCAGTTGATCCTTGAACAACAGTGAAGACGTTGGGACGATGATATCGAAAGCATTGATCTTTTTTCATCACCCAAAGATTTTTGGAACAAAATTAGGCGTCTCAAAGGATCGACTGGGAAAAGGAAGAAAGAAACATCGAAGCAATATTCCGAAGTTATTGGGAAAAGTCTTTAGTATAACTGAAGAAGAAAACTGAGATTATGATATAGAGTTTGAAAGTGATATTATAGACTAGTTTAATACCCAAATTGATAGGACGCACCTTCAACACCAGGTGAATAGACAGCACGACGGAGACGCCGAGATTACCAAAGAGTAACCACTCGGCGCGCTCCGCTCATGTCGTTAGAAAGCCCCAGGAGAATCGGGGTTTACAAAGTTAAACTTTGAAAAGGCACCAGTTAACATCATAGAAAGAATGAGAAGAATTTTCAACGCCGTCTTAACACAGGATACTTCCCAGAAGCTTACAAAACAGCAAAAGTGATTTTCATGCCGAAGCATAGAAGGGATCCAACGTTGAAAGAGAGCCACTGGCCAATTTCGCTCCTTGAATTTGGCGAGAGGCTCTTCGAGAAGATCCTTCACCAAAGACTGGTGTCTCACCTGGAAGAGAAGTCCCTGTACAACCCGTACCAGTTTTGATTCAGGAAAAAAGCGAAGTACGGCGATGGCGATAAATCTCATCACAGAAAAGCTTGCCCAAGCCAAACGGGAGAGGAGTTACGTGGACATTGTTTGTCGGGATGTATCAAAGGCAGTTGATAACCTGTGGCAAAGGGGGATGCTGTACAAGATCCTACGGCTGGGCCTAAGTGAAAACTTAGAAAGAACTCTCTGTGTCTAAGTCAATGTAGAGAGCGGTGTATGTCGTTTGGGGTGCACGGATGGACCGAAGTTTCCACTCAATGCGGGCCTCCCGCAGGGGAAGGGGGGTATGCCCCCCTCTAATCAATATACACCGTAGAGGTCCCGACACCTGCGAACCCCACTTGCACCGACATTCAACACGCCGATGATTTCAGTCAGATAGTCCAGTATCCTTGGAGGGACGCTCTTACGCAAGCTTTTATGACAGGGGCAGAGATCGAGAGATTAAATATCTACGAGGCAAAGAGTAAAATTAGAACTAATCAAGAGAAATCAAAAGTAGTCCCCATTGGGAGGAGACTACTTGCAGATGTCTAGATGGGGGATAGGCGCTATCCCTACAGCCTTTAATCCTGGCTGATGGCCCATTGTTCTTCGCTTATCTCTTCTCTTTCTCTTCCACTAGACTTCTTCACGTGATCTAGTTGCGCATTCGTTCTCTTTCCACTTGTCCTTTCCCTACCCATTATCAATGAAGAATCTCCTTAAGTAGGACGCTTGTGCGCCTATAGGCAGTCAAACCAACTTCCATAAACTAACAAGGAAACTAAAAGTTCACAGCAAACGTGGGACCGAGAACTAGACCAAGATCCGCTACAATACATTACAAACCCTAAAATGTATGGAACCGATCAAAATTGGGTCCAAGAATGGTTTTAATTGGTTTACAAAGATTATTGTGGCATTTCTTGTACTTGTGTGAAAATGAGCTGCAAAGTCCACTTGACCTCGCAGCAATTCCCAGTCCTTTCGATGTCCACATTAGATCTCGCTTCCTATCGGGTTTTCTTGCAGTAATAAAAGTCCTTTTGTAAACAGTCTAAAGATCAGGGTTCTAGAGATCGTCTTTAGCCATATTTTAGAGGTCGCGAAAGCCAAGAAGAAGTGGAAGCACATTTTCCTCTCCTGCGATTAGGAGGCATTCTTTGAAATGCGAGAGCCAGTATAATGAACATGGACTCGTATCTCTTGGACTTGAGTGTGCAACGTTAAGATAAATATACGCCCACGTCTATCTATCCTTCCTTTCTTACACTCTAGGGCCACAATGGCTGAGGGTACAGTAACCGATTAGCTTGTAGGGAGAGTTATATAATAGGTAGGCTCCTGGCACCAAAATTGCAGGATTAATAGGGTATACGAAAAACCACAAAATGGACGCTCGGTGGACTTAGCAAATCCGAATAAATTGCCTTTCATGTGAATAACACGAATACTGTGTATAATAGGAGAATATGTAGATGAAAACGCATGTTAATTTATGTATATTAATTTGTATACAGAAATGGCGAATATATATATATACACATATATACACATATATATACACATATATATATACATATATATATATATACATATATATATATACATATATATATATACATATATATATATACATATATATATATACATATATATATATATATATATATATATATATATATATATATATATATATATATATATATATATATATATACATATATATATATATACATATATATATATATACATATATATATATATATATACATATACATATATACATATACATATATATATATATATATATATATATATATATATATATATATATATATATATATACATATATATATATATACATATATATATATATATACATATATATATATATATACATATATATATATATATATATATACATATATATATATATATACATATATATATATATATATATATATATATATATATATATATATATATATATATATATATATATATACATATACATATATACATATACATATATATATATATATATATATATATATATATATATATATATATATATATATATATATATATATATATATATATATATATATATATATATATGGCATGAAAGACTCGACGTATAGGTGAGAATGGATGGGGAGAAAGAAAAGTCCAGACACTACACAGAGCTCTGTGTAGTGTCTGGACTTTTCTTTCTCCCCATCCATTCTCACATATACATATATATATATATATATATATATATATATATATATATATATATATATATATATATATATATATATATATATATATATATATATATAAATATATATATATATATATATATATATATATATATATATATATATATATACATATATATATATATATTACATATATGTCTATAACTCTATATCTATATATATATTAACCTGTATGAATAAAATGCGACAAGCGGTCGTCGGAGTAGCGCGGGTAGGCACAAATGTACGAACACGAAAGCTATCAGAGCGAGCAATGAGAAGAATTGTGATTATGAAGGATTATAATTGTTATCCAAGATCAATTAATTCTCATCTTAGCGTTACGTAACCCCTTTTAATTCGCCAAAGTCTTGTCGCTCTAGAATTCAATATTTTGCGTTGAATAAGAGAACCTGCTGGTCGCCCGCAAAGTACTTAACGACCTACCGCTTGTCTCTTTAATAGGCCCTTATTAGAATAAAGGATTTTTGCTACGTCCTTTCTCAGTCCTTCCTTACCTCGATTACCCGTAAACGTTCGGTAAGTCCAGCCAACTAGTCAGATAATTTTCTCCATTCATATAAACTGGTAACCAACCCACTATAAACTGGTGAAATTGGTAACTCACCGCTATAAACTGGTTACCTATATACCCCCCCCCCCCCGCCATAAGGTCTCGATATGTTTGGGGGAAAGTAACTCAAAGAAGTTGCAGAGCGGCAGACGATTGCAGGTAGTGTTGCTTGAGTGTGCTGGTGTGATGGAAGCAGATCGGGAGAAGGCATTGGCGTACTCGATGGGACACGGAGTCTCGCACTTTCTCCGCTTCTCTCAATACTTAAGGGCGGCGGTGTATTAGGGCAGCTGCACTTCCGGTTCAAACTGAAGGGTGGGCAGTCTTATGAGATTAGTGTTCTCCTTAGCAGGTGAGCAAAGGGGGGGAGGGGTGGACTAAACCTCGAGGTCAAAGTTCTGAAAAAGCGCCACCACCCTTCGGCATGTTTTTATGACGTGTCCAAACTTGTTACATTTAAAGCACCTTATGGGGGTTGGACCCACACCCTAACGTATGTGAGTGGGCGGGATCAGTGTTAAATGATACTTTTAATAATTATAAAAAAAAACTGATGACACCGGCCAAGTTGGCACTACGAAGGTAACACCTGCTCCTTAAGGCGCTTCACCCAGAGTTAGGGGATACACCCCCAAGAATCGGGCATTTCGTAGACCTAAACATAACTTGCACCATTGCGCGGGTACCCATCCATCCTCCGGCACTTGTGCGGCCTCTTTACGGGGACACCCCCGTTGATGGTCTGAGAACAAGAGAATTCCAAACAAAGAGGATCTTAAGCAAAAAGCTTAGCTTTATATTTGAATGAAACTTAAAGGTTTGGAGTCATCAAACTTGTATCGCGTTGAGAAAATACTATGAAATCGGAGGAAATTAGTTTCCTGATTCTGCGTTTTCCTGCCTTTCACATTATCCTTATTATTTTAAACCGCAACAGAGAAAATATAAAGATGGTAGAGTTCAAAGAAAAAGAACTTGAGGATGAGTCAGAGATTGAATCCATTCTGTCAGATCAACAGTTCTTAACGCGAACCACATTGCCTCTAGGGAACCATAACAAACTTAAGGGCCACTGGAAACATGAGTATAATTATTAGTGAATTGATGATAAATTGAATGTCTGTCAATTTTGGCTACTTTGTCAGGAAGCCTTTGGAGTATGTTTCTAAGGAGACCATGAAAACAAAGAAATGGAGAATTCTATTGGCGTTTTAAGTGGTAATATTCCCATCGTTTACTAACAATAATAGTGTTCACTTACCTGAAGTCCTTTCGGTCGAACAAATCCCAAGCACTCGCATGGCATACTACATCCCTTCCCACAGGCTTTTCAATCATGGAATTATTCCAGAATGTTTCTGGCACTCTTTCGAGCCCCATGGAAGCAAAGAAGTCGTCGGCTTTCTCAAACATGAGACGAGGTGTATAACCCTGAAGTTTGGAATAATTGGTATTTTAGTTATAATGAACTTCATTTCTTAAGGGGGGGAGGGGGGGAGATTTGAGAGAAAAAAATTGAATAACAATTTTACTGACGAAGGTTATAGAGGTATTCTTTTTATAGAGGTTTTTATAAAGATATATGGACCTTATGGTATGGTAAACGTAGATTTCAGGATTTCAGGGAGAACTAATATTCATATAGCTCTTGAGAAAAATGTTTGAAAAAATTCAAGTTTTAAAAATGCTTTATTTGAAGATCGTTGTAGCGCCCATCGTGAAGAAACCACTTGCGACTCAATGCCACCTGTCTGTGGCCTACGCAAACTAACCCCCAAAAGCTGACTTCCACCTCGGTGATTAAGTCTCACTTAGCGTACGTAAGAATAGGCAGAGTTCAGCTAGCTAGCTAGCCAGCCTAGCCTATCCTATACTCATTGCCATATACTCACGTGATGTAAGCAACGATACGTGCACTTCTTGTACAAGTAAGTCTGTCTGCAGGAACCAGACCCGAGTGCAAGCATACATGGTAGCAACCTACTCGACTCACCCAGACTGGGACATTTAAAAAATGTGCCGGAATAGTCTGTGGTACAACGCAGTCTTCATAAGGCGCAGGCGAGCGCTCCATCAAATGGCGGTGCGTCTTGCGAGTCTGTCCAATTCGGAGAATACAGAAAGCAACCTGAAGCCGTCGCGGCATTAGGGGTAGGTACATGGGAACAGCCACGGCGCAATTTTGTGTAACTTTAAGTTCCCCTCGACAGTCTCAACTTCTTTACCAAACCACCCGGAGGGCTGCCCGTATTCCTGTCATGTAATCGGTGTTAGGAAGAGAAACGCTGGTCTGGTCGCCCAGGAAGTATTCAAAGCAAAAAAAAGGGATTGGGACATCATGCCGCGTGTAAATGGCACATCCTACTGCCCGGTCTTCATCCAGGTCCTTATCCAGGTCCTCACCCCGTTGCTCTGGGGTTGCAAAACCCCAAATACTTCGAGTGGCTGGGCAGGGGGCACGCGCCCAGCATGGTCTCCTGCAAAAAGATAGCTAAGGGAAAACTGGAGGAGGCGAGCCTCGGTAGCAACTTCCAGTTGGCCTGGAGTCTGCGGGAATTCCATTGAAGAAATATGCCCTCCAGGCCTAGCTCGGAGGATATGCGGGGGCTCTCTTCGAAGAGAATACCCTCACGGGAATGGCTGTACGCTTCCCGGAGGCAGAATTGCGAGCGCTGTTGGGCGGACAATGCGCTGAAGACGCTATCACCTTCGAGAATTTATCGGGGGAGGTTGGTTTCGCCAGGCTAGTGTCTTCCTTCTGCCTCGAAACCTTAGGCAGTCTTCGGTGGCGGATTCCAACCTTTAAAGGATCCACCACGTCACGACCAACATGAGGGGTGTTGGCTCCTGTGAGTCTAACGACTCGGTGGACGCGCGTGGCCCTTTCGCTTTACGTAAAACGGTCACGCTAGGGGAAGGAGGAGAGGGAACTTTTTGTTTGCCGCCAGCTCTACCAGGGAAGCCCTCGTGGTAGGTAGAACCCTTGTGGTGGGTAGGACCCAAAAAAGGGGTTCCAAATGGGCGCGAAAACGACCGCGTTAGTATGCCTGGAGGGGCCAAGAGCAGAGGGTTTCTTTTTTAACATAAGAGGCAAAAGGCGTCTCAGGCAGCGCCGAGCGCGCCAAGACCATGTCCTTAGCCCTTACGAAATGAGAGACGATCCTGGGCCTGAACGGCCAGGAATTCCTTCTCAAGGAGATACGCATCACATTGCTTCGAAGAAGAGGAGTGCCGCTCTCCTCAATTGCCTCACTTGACGACACATGATTTGGACTTATCGTGTGCGGCCTTGGTACAACTTACACTGTCTTCGAGTAAGCCCGATTTTGCACGTCTACATGAGCCATTCGTATGGCCGAAGCGGCGGCACTAGTTTTCTCATCACACGTTCGTACTTTGACCACATCATATTCGGCCAGCTCTAAGGTGATGTCATCTATCGAGTAGTTCACGAGTTCTCTAGCATAAACCACTAATTTTAGGTAGACCATGGTAGAGTGCGGCGTCACACTCACCAGTGTGCCATCAAATGTCCGAAGGACATTAATCATGGCCACCTCGGAGGGATTCGACCCATTTGTCAGAAGGCTCCCGTCCAAGAAACGCGTCACCTTCATCTCTCTACCAACCACGCTAGCTAATGCTCTTATCTCATGGATCATTTGGCCCTTGTTCAACATGCTCTTATCACTGGAGCAAATAAGCAGAAGCATTTGAATCCAGCAGGCTCGAAAACGCCAGATAGTCTCTGAATGAGGGCCCCCCACGAAATCGAGGCTCCACTCTGCGCATTTGGTCTTTGTCTCTTACTCCCCGCCCAGGTAAGCACCGGGGCCGGACGTGCCGGAGATAGTCGCTTACCGAAACGGCAGCGGACCCGTCGGTCTCGGTGGCTCTCGCGGAGGGAGAGGAGCCATGTGTCTTTTTCGTCTTCTTCCCGTTTCTCTTCTTTTTAGGAGATGAGGGTGGGGAAATGAACCCGCTTATCTCCACCGCTGTAAGGAGCCCCTATGCCAGAGAGACTGGCCTCATCAAGATTATTCTCTTAAATGGAGAAGGTCTTAGCTGTCATGTAGGCACCAGCCGGGAAATGAGTTCCCTCCTCTCCTTATGAGGCCTCGAGGACTCGAGCCGTCTGATGAGAAGCTTGCACAGGGGTGGAGTCCAGGTTTGTGCCTGGCACCGAGCCCGGGTTCGACCCGATAGAATATCCTACCGTCTGGATCTTGGTCACCCCAGGGACAAAGTCCATCTCAGGGGGGGCTCCATGTGCCCCCCCCCCCCTCAAGACCTCACAGATCCCATTCGAGGTACCTTTTGTCTCGTCTTGGGACGGCGAACAGGCATCCGTCGGGGAAGAGAGGGATGCACGTACAGTGGCCCTTTGTAACATTGATATGCACGTCAGTCGGACGTTAGGGGGCACGGGCCGTTGGCGTGCTTTCTTGGCAGTCCCCTCGGAAAGTAAAGTGGGGACTGCGGATGTTAAGAGGGAGTCACCAAAGGGCGACTCCAGAGAAGGCGGTGAGGCGGAGTCCCCTGCACCTGTAGGCTTAGCCTCCTCTCCGTTTAGAGAGGTTTGGAGGGTCACCTGAAAAAGCACAGTTGGAGGAACCTCATTTTCTGTTGTAGTGCTGCCCGAGAGTAACTCCGATGATGGTGGAGGGAGAGTATTTTGAAGAAACTCATCATTGGGCATGGTGACCCTAATAGTATCACGGGACGCATACACTAATCACTCCATGCAGCAACCCGCTCTGCGAGGAGCGGATACGGGACAGCAAAAGCCAGCTGCTGCCTTTAGAGACCACTCCTCCCGCCCAGTGGCCAGGCAGCCCTTCGGCATGGCGGCTCCAACTAGGGATTGGCGTAAAAAATGAGAGAAGAGGTATCTGAGGAAGATAAGGGTGGGGATGAGGCAGGTTGTTAAAAACTCACCACCCCAAACCGGAGCTCAGGGGTGAGGGGATGCTGCCCCCCCACCCCCCCTTCGCCTCGATCCAGGATGGTCGGGTGAGAGGAAGCTGGTCGGCGTCTACCCTGTGAAATTAGAGGCTGACCAGAGAAAGCTGTGGAAGAGGTTGTTGTGAAAATGAGGAAGCAGGGTAAGAAGACAGGGTGCCAGAAGGAAGAAGAGGCTACGCTTGGGTCCGACGGGGCGCTGAGTTCCGTCAGTACGGCGGCCAGGAAAGCAAATCACCTTGCCCCTTACGGAGAATTGGAGGGTCACTGTAGGAAACTCCCGCTATTCACGGCGGGCTACAGGACTCTTCCCCATAGAGCTTCGTTCTCATATGTCATCATATACGAGTACAGTCTCTTTTCAACCCGAATATATTTTACTGCTTCCTTACCGCCATGTTGGTATTATCCGTCAGGACCCCCAAGCTAAATCAAATGGACGGGTGCGTTAATCAATAAATAAATACTAATCTTTCATCATAATCATTAATTACCTGGCTTATCAATGCGTCAGTTACATCAACCGAAGTTTTGTTCGCATATGGGATTAGGAGATCATAAATGTTCAAGAAGCTCTGGGCCCACATATTTCCGGTTACGTGTGCTGGGATCGGTCCTTTCCTCGGGATTCGAGATTCTCCGTAAATCTGTGGGTGAGATTTTAGTGAGCACAACTCAGGTTGCTTGGTGAGGAGGGGGAGGAGATATTGCTGCTTCGGTGCTTTTAAGAGAAGCTAACTCTAATCTAGCAGTCTAGAAAAATACCTGTTTGCACGAATCAAATTCAAAGTTAAAAAGAGTTGTTGCAGAATGCAGCCGGTTGGGTAAAGGAAGATTGGAAATATTGAATTATTCCAGCAAAGGAAATGGAAGCTAATACTTAGGCATCGGGAAGCGGCGCTTGTCTGAGCCAAGCAAAACACATTGAAAATGGTTAGTTACTAGAACAAAGCTTCATTTGGGTATACTCTGCGATACGTAGTTTGAGAGAAACATACCCATCCCTCCCTCTATCAAACAAATCCCATTAGATCTTCACGCGACTTGTGCAACCATGATGATTAAAACAAAGCAGGTCGCCTCACCTCTCTCAGTTTTCGTCTAGTGTAGGCGTGCAGTTGTTTATAAAGAGGTTTTAATTGTTCATAGAGACGAGATAGATCATCTTCTAAGGTCTCGGATTCATAGTCGTGGGTCCACATTTCAGCAGTAGAAGGAAACCCTGCGGAAAAGTGTCTCAAGTACCATATCATACACGGGCAAATGACACATCCTCTATACCTTGCGATTTGCATTCCAGTGGTGGCTCTCGTCCTAAAATCGCATTCCCATTTGTTTATTCCTACAACCAGAAGCGTCTCTCACGCAAACTTTATCCTTCAGGCAGTTCATGTGACGCTCAAACAATTTTTGTAGCATAAAAAACACCTACGCATTCCTAGCTTGCACCAAATTTGGAACAATCTAAACAACTAAAAATACAATTTTATCTTCTAAAAATGACATTCATTAACTTCTTGACATCCTGATATTTAGCCCCTTTATTATGTTTGTTTTGAAATTTGATTAATTTGGTTACTTCGATATACCTGATTTTAAGAATTCCTTTGGGGACGTAAAATGGTTTCAAATTTATCAAAATCCCTTAAGTTATCAATCTTATAACTATAATACATCTTAAACCGGGTCTTCAAGGGATTCTAGACACAATTCATGTTTACAAATTGATTTAGTGAAATGGGAAAGGTAGAAAAGTATAAATTAAATGGCGTTTGTTAGGTAGGACGAGAGATGTAAACAGCCAGAGTTATTTCAATACAAGAATTGAACTAAATACATAGAAAAGAGCTAAGTTTATACTAATGTTGGTCGTGATTCTTTATTACCATTCAATTCAGCCGCTTCGTTGGAGAGTTGGACAAACTCGGAGTAGAGTTGTTTGGTCTGAGAAAACTTGTCTCTCCAGCTTTTCCAGAGATACACGAGCTCATCATAGTTTCGACTCGATCCCATAAGAGCTTTGATCTCTGAAAAAAAGAAAAACCACCTTTCAGTCTACACTTTACTCCGAGGCTGAGAGATATTCCTGTTTTGTTGGTTTTGAGGGCTTGTATAACATAAATCTTGGTTGGGACATTTTGGCCTTATCCTGGCTTTCTCATTACCGCATCAAGAAAGGGACTTTACCTGGTTCAAGGGAAAGGTCACATTTTGTGCGCTTTCGATAATCGCAAATTTTTGCCGTGCTGTAAATTTCGCTCATGAGGACTTGAAGAGAGTTGAACTGAAATGAATGCAGAGATTTGTCATAGTAAATTACCTCATTATTTGTTTACTCATTCGTGTTGACTTATTCGTATACATGAAAGAACATCAGATTAAGAGAAATAAACTGGGAATTAGGGCATTGACAGGTTGGCTCCTATGTGAGAGACAATGACTATTTTGATTATAGGGCGTCGTTGTGTCGCTCGCATCAGTCATAAAGGCTGTTTCCTTTGAGCCCGTGGGGCTCATGTATCAACGGCACCTAAATTAATGCAAACTACTTTCTCTCTTCACCACTTGTTTATGTTCGTCTATCCTCCCACACACCTTTTTGTCCCCTACACACACACTCAAACATATATCAATTCGCAATTTAGGGTGGTACACGTTTTGGCAAATTCCAAGATGAGTTCTCTAAAATATTTTTGGGGGGCAAAAGACCCGTTGCTATTATAATGTTAATGGTGATATGCGTAAACTAATTTTGTATCCCATAAAATGTTTAAAACAAGACAATATCTAATGGAAACTATTTAATATTAAAAAAAACAACATTTTAATTGAATACAAATATAAAAAATAGGATGGTGATTATGCATGGGAGACAGGTATATATAACTTCTGGTCAAAGACCATGCCATTCATTTTTCAAAATTAATCAAATTAAATTAAAATGAGGGTAATTTATCTCTTCACTTCACTAACTCTATAATTTAAGGGGATTTTTTGAGTATTTGAATAATAATTTCATCTTAGTTTGGTTATGACTTATGTTTTTTTATCAAAGTTATTTCTAAAAATTATTTTATAATATCAAAAAAACAAAATGGTGAAGTTCAGAAATAAATATAAGTACCGAAATTTTGTGAATTTTTTAAAACCCAAAGAATTACAAATGGTGAAGTTCAGAAAATTTATTTTTATATATCTTCTATAACTATATTTGTTTAGAGTTCCTTTTTAAAAGGATGGGAGTGGCGAAGCCATTGCCTGGTAAACATTATAATTTAAAAACTCAAAAATGCTCTGGTCGCAAATGTTAACAAACATCTAAATCATTTTAATATAGAAAATGGTAATGAGGTAAACTAAATAATGAATTTTGATGATGAATTGAGAATTAATTTCTTAACTTGAAATGTCATCTGTTCTTGCATATTTAATCTCTCCATTTGGCAAAGTGGAGAAAAATGAGTTGGGAAAAATCATTATTAGACATACCCGCTCAAGTTTTTCCTGGGGAAGGGCAGCGTTACCCAACTTGGAATACTTTTCGAACTGCCTCCGTAGAGTGGCGTTGGTAAAGGTTGGCCATGCTTTCTTCCATTTTTGAATCCTCTTCCAGGCGTCCTTCTTCCATTCTCCGTAGGCGTTTTGCGCAGAAACCTTCGATTAATGGTTTATTGTGAAAGACGTTCTTTCCAGCCTTTAATAAGAGCTCAATAAAGGAGTGAGTAGACATTGCAAATGCCAAGACTGTTCACACAAAGGCCGGTTCTTGTTAAGATTCTACTAATGAAAACGTTCAGTAAAAATGATTTAAAGAAAATCCTCAGAAGTAGAATCAGAAGGAATAAATTTAATTATCCCGAAAGATTATTAAATATTAATAAAGGTAAAATATTACGTAAATAGGCGCAGCCTAGTAACTGACTTACTCTGACTCCTTATGTTAAAATTTAATACTGGTATGGATACAGATCCTGAGTACAAACATTCGAATAAAGAAACAAGAATACAACCACCTACCAATGGGTAGTGGCATGAAAGAACACTAAATTAAAACAAGACTGGTTCTACAATAGACAAAGAAATCTTTAAAAAGAAACCATACACAACTTTCTAAACACAATGTACAGAATTTTAAAAATGAATTCAGAGTTAACACCAAAACGATAAATTAGTGTTTAATGACAAATACTAGTAAAAAAGTCATATAATTGTTTTAACACTTACAAGGTTTTGTTTGTTTTCTTTCGTGATGTTCGTCTGGTAATTCCAACGAATGGCGAACAATTCCTGGAACTTCGCAGCAAATTCAGTGTTAGTTTTATTGATGAAGTCCAACGCATCACTTTCTCCCATTACTTTGGGTTTCTCAGACGACAAGATCAAATCATGATTTAATGGTTCACTAGGATCTTTGCTCACGTTTCTTTCGTTGGATAATTGACTACTGGTAGTTTCTGCGTGCTCAGGATCATTTAAGTTACCTTGAGAAATTTGTTTCACTTCGGTGCTTTGGGTGTTTTCGGGTTGTTCTGTAGTGTACTCGGTCACCCTATCTTCGTATAATGGCTCAGTCATGTTTAGAGAGGCATCTACTGTCTCCGTTTGTGTTAAGTTGCCTAGAAAGTGTATTGTCAAGCGTTCTGAAACTGGTGTGGTTTCTGGTAGGGCAGTAGTAGTCGCTTCGTCTATTGGCTGAGTAGAAGTGGTTCCTGCATCAGTCGTGAGAGATTCCTCTAGGATTCCTGATGAGTACTTGAGGGGCTTGGAGCCATTCTTGTGTTGAGATTGTTCGTTACCTGAAATTGATATGATTCAAATTAGGCATGGGCAACCTTCTAGATCTACAGGCCTATATAAAATAATTCCTAACTTGATTCAAGCCAGGATGGAGTCCCGATTTGGGACGCCTTCGCGTTGGTTGCCATAAGCTGTAAAGAACCGTGGTTCGGATCCCACCTTAGAATGCAAGTCCCCACTGAAAAATAAAAGATATCTTAAATAAGTGCCACTCAGAGGCAAAATAACCCGTACTTTATTTATTTTTTTTTTAAATAGAAAAACTTTAAAACCGTCATTTATGCATTGATTTTTAATCTATTTTAGAGAAACGTATGAATTACAATTATTAATTTGTGAAACCAAAACAATTGTAGTTTTAAAATATAAATCATAAAAGTGAGCGAAATTACATTTTGTGACGAATAAATTTTCATGCTTGGCCCGTGGGCCTCCGGTTGCCAGTGTGCCGTTTAAACATTGGTCTTCATTCTTCACTATTTTCTCCACTATGGGGTTCTGAGATAGAACTTTCCCCTGGAATTATTTATGGGGTACCGAAAATCCACAAAGTAGGAATAGGCTTCCGTCCAATTCTATCTGCCATCAATCAATGTTCCCAGTCTTAACCTAGCTAGATGTTTAGTGCCTCCCATTGCATTCTACGAACAGCTGGATGCGGAACTGCAGCGTACACAGATTTCAGACAAGTGATGGTGCTGGGAGACTTAACGCGCGAGTGGGCTCCTCCTACCAGGCGTGGGCCGGAGTTGTTGGCAGGCACGGTATTGGTAAAGTCAATGCCAATGGCCACCGCCTACTTTCTCTCTGTTCTCAGAACCAGCTTGTCATCACCAACACCATCTTCAAGACGAAGAAAATTTACAGGGGAATATGGAAGCATCCTCGGTCTAAGCAATGGCACATGCTAGACTACGTGATCGTCAGACAGCATGATCGGCAGGACGTAATGCTGACCCGTGCCATGCGAGGTGCCGAGTGCTGGACGGATCAGTGGCTGGTTCGTAGCTCTCTCTTCCTTCGCATCCGACCAGCTACTAGCAAACGACCTGCAAAAAAGAAGCTTAACTGTGCCCTGCTCTTGGTATTTCCATCTCACACCATTTAGCTGATGCAACCCCCCCCCCCTTCGAAGAACTCAATGACTGTGTAGAGGGTAGCTGGGGCCACTTCGCACAGTCGGTATCTGCTGCTGCGGAAAAGGCCCTTGGTTACGCCGAGCGAAGGAACAGAGACTGATTTGATGGCAGTATAGTTGGCATACAGGAGCTTCTGGAAGCAAAAAACAGGGCATACCAGGCTTTCATGAACACCCCTTCTTCGGACTACTTAAAGCGACAGTGGCAAAGCAAGCAAGCCGAAGCTCAGAGAACACTTCGAAGCATGGAAAATGACTGGTGGTTTTGGATTGCTACGGATCTGCAGGGTTTTGCGGATTCTGGAGACCTTCAGAACTTCTACAGCTCTCTCAAACAGGTGTATGGACCAGCTAACTGCTCCCTTGCTCCAAGCAGGTCCCAGGATAGAACAGTCCTACTCACTAGCCGGATCCAAATCCTGGAACGGTGGAGGGAACACTACCGAGATCTTCTCAATACTCGCAATCCCTGTGAACCCGCTCAGCTTGATGCCATCCCGGACAGGCCCATTATTCACGAGTTAGATACCCTACCATCAATAGAGGAAGTCAAGAATGCGATCCGTAGTTTGAAGAACAAGTCACCCGGCGTTGATGGTGTCCCCGGTGAGGTCCTCAAGCATGGCAGCGATGCTCTGCACCTTCGTCTCTACGAAATGATCTCTACAATGTGGTAGGCTGAACGTGTACCACAGCAATGGAAAGACGCCAGGATCATATCAATGTACAAGAAGAAGGGCGACCGAGCTATGTGCGGGAACATCCGGGGAATCTCACTCCTGGCTGTCGCTTGAAAGGTCCTGGCAAGTGTTGCTCCTGCGGCTGAACAAATACATCGTTGATGATGTGCGCCCCGAAACTCAGTGTGGCTTTCGTAGGGAACGAAGAACCATAGACATGATTTTATGGCCAGACAAATACAAGAATAGTGCCGCGAACAACATCGGAACTTGTGTCTTGCCTTCATTGGTCTGACGAAGGCATTTGACACAGTCAACCGGGAGATGTCGTGGCGCGTCATGCGGAAGTTTGGATGCCGTGATAAGTTTACAGCGGTTGCTCGAGCTTTTGACGACGGAATGCGGGTGAGCGTAGTCATTGGAGGTGAAGAAACAGAGGCGTTTAACGTGGAACTTGGTGTCAAGCAGGGGTGCGTGATTGCTCCCGTCATGTTTAACATCTACCTCGCTGCAGCAACCATATTGTTTCGTGAGAGATTCCCACCGGGGCGTTGAATTGGTCTTACATTCCGGTTGATGGGAGCCTCTTCAATCTAAGCCGACTCCAAGCTCGAACAAAGGTCTCGCATGACGAAGTGTTTGAACTCCTTTATGCAGATGACTGTGTACTTCTCTCCCACTGCCCTAAAGACCTACAGGAAGCACTAAATATCATCACAGACATCTACAGCACTCTTAGGCTCGTTATCAACTCTGACAAAACTGAGGTGATGTAACAGTAGTCCGGTGTTGCCCCCCAAGTAGAGCCAGTAATGAATGTCGCTGGAGCTGAGCTCAAGACCTCTGTCTAGTTCAATTACCTCGGTAGTGTACTGTCGGCTGACTGTTCTGTTGATGAGGAGGTCAACCGAAGAATCAACAAGGCATCAGTATCTTTTGGCGGGTTAAACAGACGGGTGATACAAAACCACAACCTTAGACTTGCAACGAAGGTCGCCGTGTATAGAGCTGTGTGCCTCAGCGTGCTGTTGTATGGCAGCGAAACACTCATCCTCTACCGGAAGCACATCAAGCTCCTGGAAGCCTTCCACGTACAGTGCATTAAGAGGATCCTCAACTTTACCTGGCAAGATCGTGTGCCTCATACTGATATGCTGGAGCGCGCCGGTGTACCAAGCATAGAGTGCATTCTCTCTGGCCGACAGATTCGATGGTTGGGGCATGTGCTTCGAATGCCCGCTGATCGCCTGCCAAGGCGTACCCTTTAAGCGCAGCTGTCGGAGGGAAGACACCCCCCTGGCGGCCCGAAAAAGAGGTACAAAGACCAAGCTAAATGGGCACTCAAAAAATTCAACATCAACCCAGACCATATCGAAGCCATAGCTGCTGACAGGGGGGGTTGGCGCGATGCCTGTCATCGTAGTGCTGCCCACTTTAACAAACAACGGACCAGACGGCGAAGAGAACGTCGCCAAAAGTGCCATGAGGGGGCGCTCCGGCACCCTCCGCCGCCGGTGCGAGACCTTCGGTGCCCTGAGTGTGGCCGTCAGTGTGGATCACGCATTGACCTTCACAGTCATCGTCGGAGACCACCCTGAGGACATCCGTCATCATCGACTTCCCTAAGCAAGTAAGGCTATTGACCCACTCACTCGCAATGAATGAATTCACTACATAAAATTCATTTTAATTTGTGAATTATGTTTCCAACTCAATTTTAATAGGACGTTTATGTCTTCCATTGGTGTAGAGTCATTATTTACAATTGTACCCGTCCTAGAAACGTGTAATATTATATCAGATACTTTTTATCAATCCAAAGATAATATTTTAAGTTTGATCAAGTTTCTCTTCTTAACTCTTTTTAAACTTGGCTGTAGAAAACTGACATTTTTCTGCTATGAAATTCGTTTAAACTGTGCCCAGCCTTCGTAAATATCGTTCAATCTTTACTTGCAAGCCTGATCAAACTTTGCCAACAGTCTCCTAAATTACCACGAGGACAACTGGCTATGGAACTCTCCTACAAATTCAAACGGTTGCTGTTTAAAAGGTATATCGATGACTGTTTACTTACCTTCTAGCAGAAAGATCACGCCCTTTTATTTCTTAATTACTTAAATTAACAACCCCCCAATATTATATTCCCAATAAAAGCAGAAACAGCTAATAAAATTTATTTTGTTTACAGGAAATCTACCACCACCAAATTTGCTACTCATTTCGTTAGCAGCACTCTTACACATTTCAAACTAACCAGCATCAAATGCCGATCCGTATCTATTCTCCGATCAGGGTGAGACCCTTGACGACATTAGACGTTATTTGAAAGAATCCTCTGTATCGACCAGTTATACTTATTTTACCAGGCCCATTGACCCAAGACCCCGTGGTAGGAGGAAAGATTCCTTACCTGGGTTGTCGGCATCCAATAAGCAGGCAGCATCTAAAGCTGACTCAGTTTAGCCTTGAGAGCCTTCAATCGACTTTTTCCTTTTTGCTCAATATTCTTTGTCCTCAAGTTCTCTCATTTTTCACAGGACGTAGGCCCCTTACCAGTCAAAACGGTTTCAGAAATCCTTCCAGTACCTCAAAGTTTGCCCAGATCGCCTGCTCTGCACTCACCTTACTATTCAGAATCCATTGAAACTCTATGATATTCCGACATCGCGAGTCCCGGTTGTTGGATCAACCCCTCAGACATCGAAAGCGCCATCGCCCCATGATTCCGAACCTACCGTCCGAAAATCTCTTCTTCTCGACCTTCCGTTTCCGCCGGGCTGTGCATCCCAGTTATAGGCATGAACCTCTGCCGGTTCCTGGAAAACCTAGGAAATATCCATTATCACTGCTCTTTCCAGGATCTCTTTCCTTACTAAAGGAGGATCTTCGTAATCTGCTCTCCGTTTCCCCATCTCTTTGGGACGCACTTCAAATTCAACCTCAGCCACAAAAGAGAAAGAGATATTCACTTGGTATCTAACTGTCCCACATAATATCCTCCATTTTATAATGGAATTGTCAAGGCGTTCTTTCCAAGTAGAAAGAACTCAGTCATTTTGACGAATCTCCATCCTGATGTTGTTTGTCTTCAGGAGAACAAAATTGGTACCCGCCATTTTCCGGCGGTGCCCGGTTTTCGTATTTTCAACTCTGTTGCTCTTGTCGGAGGTTCTTCTCACAGTGGGATGTCAGTTATGGTTTCGTCAACCAACCATCTTTATTCCCTTCCCCTTCCCACTCCCCTCAAAGCTGTTGCCGTGTGTTTGTTCTTAAAAGGCTTTTGACTGTTTATCCCTTTCCTTCTTTACCATTGTTTTTATTACTTAGAGATTTTAATGCCAGTCACCCATATTTTTGCGACGTTATTCGTAATGTCAAAGGTAGGGTTTTAGTCTTTTTTTTATTAACTGACTTTCTCTGTGTTTTAAATGCCGGTGAATTTACCTCGTATCATGTCTAGATGGACTCTTTCAGTTGTGTTGACTCTTCTTTCTGTTCTCTGGATTGTCTAACTGATTTCCGGGGTCCGTTTTTGCTGACCTTCATGGGAGTGACCACTTTCCTATTGTCTTTTCGGTCGTTCATCCTACTCATCCAGGCATGTCTCTCAAGTCGGACCTAGGCCATGCTGATTGGGAAGGCTTCTGAGAGACCTCTTTCACAAGTGCCTCCTTGGGGACATTCATTGGTGTGGACGCGGTGGTGTCGTACTTCACATCATCAATTATTTACAACGCGGCCACACAAACCATTCCTCAGAGGCCACCCGTAACTGGTCGCTCAACTGTACCCCGGTGGACACCTGAGTGCGCGACAGCCGTTAAGAACTACAAGTCAGCTCATGCCTGATCCTGGCGGAACCCAACCTTGTGCAACAAGGTTACCCGAAACCGGGGCAGTAGCTTCCTCAGAAAACCTTTCGTAATGCTCGCTGAACTTCATGGCGTCGCTATATTTCATCGATTTCCGCACCTCTCCCGTGATCAGTCTTTCCTGTCAGAGTTGGATGCTCCCCTACCACTCTCATCGACTCCAAATATGTATGCAATGCTAATGTCGTGTACGGTAGGCTCCTTCGCCAGAGGTTTACATATACGGCATTCGATAGGTTGCCGTCTTAACCCCGCCCCTTGAACCTCCGGATAGGAGATCATCTCTTCAACCTAGGTCCTTTAATGCCCCTTGCCCTTTAGTCGTCGCTGACCCCTAGTTGGCGTGCTTCACCTCACAAAATTTGCCCCAGCATGTAAAGCTTAGAAAACTCCTCCGTGGACCTTTGCTCTCTTAAGTTTCTGTTCCTCCAGCATGCGACCTCAAATACATCACATTGTCCCATATTTACAGATGGTTCCAAGTTAGGCTGAGGAGTGGGTGCTGCAGCCGTTGACTCAAGAGAGTTTTTAACTGTTTTTTGCCGCAGGCGGCTTCTATTTTTACCGCTGGACTTTCAGCCAATTTTTCCTTTTAAAGATTGTTATTTTCTCCGACTCTGTTTTACAAGCCAATAGCTCTTTTAGTGCTTTCCATCCCTTAATTGTAGAAATTTGCAATTGGCTGGTCCAGAAAGCGTCCTGTTATCGGGTTCTATTTTGTTGGGTTCACGGGCATGTAGAGGTCCTGAACAACGAAAGGGCTGATCAGCTGGCCCGTTCATCTTATCTTGTGGCCGTCTATAACTTTGTATTGCCTTTTCGGGATTTATTTCCCTCTGGAGGAGATTATGTTTTTCATTTGTGGCAGAGCGACTGGGGTGGGTGTTGATCCTTTACATTACACAATATCAAAGTATGTTCGTTTTGGGCCCTCGAAACTTTAAAGACTACGATCCCTAGAGGTAGCCCTTACCCGCGTTCGGATCGGCCATAGAGACTTACCCACGGCCATCTTGTTTCGGCTGGTACTCGAAACACTCCTTGCTGCGGTTTTTGTGGTGGGCACCAATCGGTCGCCCATCTTGTATTGGAATGTTCTCATTTTGCCATTCTCTGGTCGTCCTGTCTCCCGACCCTTTCAAGTATACAATGGCTCTCCCGCCTTCGTTTTCTTTTGGCAGAGGAATCTTTTAAACTCTCATTTTTTTATCTCATATTGCTCTTCTCCCTCTTCTATAATTAATTTGCCCTTATTTGTTTCTGCTGCTATTTAAAATCTACTTGGATTGGGCAGCTGTCCAATTTGTTTCTTCCTTAAATCCTTAATCCATTAATTCCTACTTTTGCCACAAAGAATCTCTTCCTTTCTACCTGCGATCCTTCATTGGATATAAATTTACGTGATCGACCTGCCAAAGTTTGGTTTCTTTTTTCAGTTTTGTTTTCGTTGTTTTTTTCAGTATTTTGATGGTCTTTAATTGTATCTTGTACCTATATTTTAAATGATTTTTACCTTTCTACTAGTTTCATATTCATCAATTTTAATATTTTTCAATTTCTGTTTACATTTGCAATTTTTTGGTGAGTCTAGTATATATTTTCCCTTATTAATACTTGTTCGCCCCTTGTCATATGAGTTTTATATTTAACATTTTTATCAGTTTCGTATATTTTGATATATTATTATTACGTTTTTACCTATTCACCCTCTTATTTTAATAGTATTTTATCTCCATGTAGATTTTATGCATTTTTATTATGTTGAGTTTCCTTTGCATTATTAGATGCTTAGTCCCTGAAGATGGTCGCTGATGAGTACCGAAACGTCCGGAAATCTAATATTTACGAACAATTGCATCGGTTATCGGTCTTCATATTCTTACTACGGGTCAGGTTCCCCGAGGAATAACTATCACCAGTATATATATATATATATATATATATATATATATATATATATATATATATATATATATATATATATATATATATATATATATATATATATACAGGGTGTCCACAAAGTCTGGGTACATAGTGGATAAATACATACCTTTAGAATATTAAAATATTAAAATTCCTATGTACCCAGACTTTGTGAACACCCTGCATATATATATATATATATATATATATATATATATATATATATATATATATATATATATATATATATGATGAAAATTAATGCAATATCGCAAGAAAAGATGAGGAATTAAACCACATTCTGCCAAGACAATTTAATTCAGAACAGTTTCGGTGTATCTCACACCCTTTTTCAACTGACACTGGATAGAAAATATAACACAAGGTCAGGTCGTGAAAGATCCCCTTTTTTTCCCCAATCCCCTAATTGTGGCTAATCGGGGATCCGGGAGGTTAGGCCTAAACATATTGAAGGGTTGACATTTCGCTATTTTGTTTATTTCCTTTCGTATTACAGGATTAGAAGAAAATTGACCCTCAGATAGATTTAAATTAGGAACTAACGATATCAAGCTCGATTCTACGATTCTTCTCTTAACATAGTTAGCTGATTTAAATACCATTTTACTTCCATTGAAATCGATCGAATGATTCAAGTCTCTAACATGGCAAAATATTCCACTGCTTTGGCTGCCCACTCTAATATCTCTTTTGTGTTCGTACAATCTCTTGTCTAGATTTCTCCCCGTTTCCCCTATATAAACTTTATGGCAATCGTTGCATGGTATTGCATATACTCCTATGTTAATATGTTCTTTGATATCGTCAGTTCCTAATTTAAATCTATCTGAGGGTCAATTTTCTTTTAATCCTGTAATAAGAAATCAAATAAACAAAATAGTAAAATGTCAGCCCTTCAATATGTTTAGGCCTAACCCCCACCCCACCTAGATTAGCCACAAGTAGGGGATTGGGGGAAAAAGAGGGGATCTTTCACGACCTGACCCTGTGTTATGTATGTAAGCACTTTTCTAATATTTTCTATCCAGTGTCAGTTGGAAAAGGGTGTGAGATACACCGAAACTGTTCTGAATTAAATTGTCTTCGGAGAATGTGGTTTAATTCCTCATATATATATATATATATATATATGAAAAGAAACTCGTATATATATTAGTATCCAGTCATGACCAAAAGTTTTGACTAATATATATTATAATTTTCTCATTCGTTTTTAAAATTTACGTGATAGGAATAATTATTATAATATTTAAATTATTGCAGGTTTATTAAAAAGTCAGCATTTCCAAAATAATAAGAAAAAAAAATGCATTCCTTTGCTGAATCCAAAATGGCGCTCTGGTTCTGTTACTGTAGTAGGCGAGTTTCAGACCCTGAGCTTTAAAGCTATTCGATGACAAATATGGGTTAAATGAATTACGTTGTGTAATTATAATCTATTTCGTAATAATTTTTATAAAAAAATGTTTGAATCATTTTTACTTACAGAAATGGTTCTTTGTTATGAAAAGCGCGCAAATATTGTTGCTTCCGTTCTCTGTCTAGCCTATCGATCAAACCCTGCCAGAGTCTTTCTTTCCTCACTCATTATTTCCTTTACTTAACTTTGGAGCACACGTTTCCTTGGGCGCGGTTCAGCAGCTGTTGGGTCTATGCCTTGCGTAAGTTGGCTAATGGCTTCCATTTCTCGCATATCGGTCCTAATTTCATGTGACCAGCTTGGAGCCGAGAGTGTTCTCATCGCTACCTTGGGTATACTTAATTCCTCTACTGCCTTCTCAACCTCTATTTTTGTTCTATTTCCTGGATAATATATTCTACTCCTTGACCTTCCAGCATAAGACTACTTGAATCTGTACAAAGAAGGTGGACAAAGAAAGATAACTGGACTTAGCGACATATCATACTACGAACGACTAGATCAACTTAACCTCCATTTAGTGCAAGGACGTCTTTTCAGACATGATTCGATTTAGACATATAAGATATTCAACAGTCTATCTCCTATCACACCAACAGATCTCTTCACTTTAACTCCCCATATAGGTACCCAAGGCCATTGTCATAAAATCCTTGACCAACCAGGTAACAGTGGGTCTCAACGGAGGTTCTTCTCTCACCGTGTGGTAGCAAAGTAGAATGCACCATCCGAGAAGACTGTCACTGCCTCAAGGATTCATGCGTTCAAACATAGACTACAAACAGAAATTAATAACTCATTATCTGAGTACACCGAATAAATTATTTCTCTCCTAAAACGACCAGCTAAAACTATCTACACTATTAGAGAGTACATTAAACCATCCATACATGAACAAAGTCGTGGTATGATTACATCCCAAACACCCGGTTGGAGTACTCAAATTCAAGACTTGGGTCCCTTCCACCTGCAGTCTGATCTGTAAGTGGTACGAGGCCCTACCAAGTAAGTTTACTGGCGGCCGGAAATCTCACAGTACATCTCGGAATTCGCCCCAATCAGCCTTTGCATAGTATTTCCTGACTGGGCATGGGACTCGAATTGGGCTAAGTGCCCGTAATATCGGAATGGGATTGTGATCCGTCGTGAACACAGCGCCCGGTCGGACATGCATTTTCCTGTGGAATTTCCTACTGGTAAGTATTATGTCTGGCTTTGTTGTTGCGCTTTCCTTCACGTGCGGGGGAAAATCCTGCCCAGCTCGTACCACTATGCCCTTGTGAATCAATAGATCCAGGTTATTCCCCCTCCTGTTCTCTGAGATATACCCTGAATGCCTGGAGGGCGCATTCAGGCAGCCAAGAAAAATCACCAGTGTGTTCCTTCAAAATACACTAAAGTAGTTATGAATGCGCAAATAATTTCTTGAAGGTGCCCCCCCTTCCCCCTCCATTACTTTTCCTGGGCCTGTCTGGGTATACAGCTCTATTGTCATATAACTTTCGTCTAACTCTTCTAACTCTTTTTGATTTATACCTTTCCTAACAGCTATTATTATACCGTCTTACTTCTCGTTAGAATGACCTTTCGTGTAGGGAACATACTTCTGCAGCTTTAGCTCATAATTCCCTATTCTCAACCCTTGTTTACAGATTCAGGGTCATCTTGACTAACACGTTCTAGAAATGGTTTCTCTTTTCATTCAGCATATTTATGTTCATCTCAACTATTATTTATTTGCTCTAGCACCCAGTATTCTTTACTTATTTAAACTCTAAACCTCTTCCGTTGCCCTTCCTTAACTTCCTGAAGTTCTCAGTCGTCAGGATATGGAATCTATCCGAGCAGTAGTGCTCTCTGAACTACATCCGACGGGTATTCTGATTGGTGAGACCACTTGAACTTCCCGTCGACTATGCCGTCTATTATTGCCACTATGTCCATGTCCTTCGGAAACTCCAAAAGTGGTGTAGAGGTGCAAGTCTACCTCCTCATACGTTGACAATGCATTGTTCATCCTCTTATTCACCATATCCTCTTCCTATGCTGTAGCCAATTTCTTTATTTCCCTTATATCACTGTCTTTACATTTCTTAACATCCCTTGGGATTCATTCCTCTAGACATTCCTCTCTCTCAGATCCGAAGTGGAACCCTCTGAGCTGTAATCTCTCTTCATATCCTTCTTCTTCTTGCAGTTTTCTTCTTACCCTGTTTCTTAGTACCTTCTTAAGCAGTTCTTTCGTCCGCATTATCAGCCCCCCAACCGCTATCTCTTCTTCCTTATTATTTTTATTTAAAAAATATCTCATAAAGAAGGTTTGTTCGGGAACCACAACGTCCTCTTCATACCGATCCTATCTAGTAAGGTGTTAAGTTCCTTCAAAAATAACCCCCCCGAGTTTACAATATTTGCCATATGGGCGTACATTATCTTGCCATAATCGCCATGCTTTGATTTTCGACCACGAGATATGGCACGTGATTACCGGCCGTGTGGGGCCGTTTTTGCTGCCCCTACGTATGTCAAGTTCCCCCTCCTCTTTTGTTCTGCAATTGGCCTTTCTTATTTTTATGAGTTGTCTTTTAGCAGGGTAACTCAGAGCCATAGCCACATGTTGGCATTGTCAGTTCAGCCTCTTTTTTCCCTCACTTATACACTCTCTGAATGCATAACCACACCTGGTTACACTCCCAATACTTCTTTTCCTTCCTACATTACCGTAGTGATATGGTTTTCAATTACGAAGCAGTTGGTACCGATTTGTCTATGGACTTACTCCTCTGCGTCAATCTGTGAGGAAGTAATTGTTAGGTTGAATGCTAGAAGGCCAGGTTGTTTAGCTTTCCTAGCAGTCTCGACATCCACAAATGTGCTCTTGAGCGGATTGTTAAATCTACATAGCTTGATCACTTCCGTCACCTTTGCCCAACTCTGCTTCGCCTCCAATTCTCTTTTAATGTCCTCTGCTGAGTTTTTTCCCTATCTGCTGGTCTATCTTTTGGTCTATCTACCTACAAATAACTGCTCTATTCGCCATGATCTCAAGTGAGCTTTAGTTCGATCTCACTCACCACTTTCCTCTCTTCACTACCCGATACCTTTTTCCTACCCTCATCCTGGCGGCACATTGCTACATACCCCGAGTAGGAGTCATTAAGTCTAATCGGGGCGACATAATCAATTTCCCGTTAACTTCGTCCGTTACCTTTTCCTTCCTGGTTTCGTCCCACCCCAGACTACCCATAATGGCAGTATCTTCCACCTCTCCCCATCCATATGCCCACCTCACATGTACTTGTTTAGAATGTGCAGGGTGTAATAGAAATAAGAAATCAGAACCTTCACTCTACCTTATTTTTCTCCTTTCACCCTATCCTTCTGGTTACCGATACTTCACTTTATTCACTTCTTAGCCGGCGACTTATGCCCCAAATAGGCAGTCGCCAGAGAGGCTCCTGAATTAAAAATAAAATTACTTCTTAGACGGAACTTCTGAAATGCCTTCTTTGCTTCGCAGATTCTTCTCTTAATTATCCAGTTACATCTTTCGTCTTCTGTAATATAACTTGCCAAGTAGCAAAATCTTCTTACCTGCTTCATAGCTTTGTCATTCACTCTCACCACGCACCTAGGAACCTCTCGACCAGTGACTTTTTACTAATTACCATAACTTCTGTTTTGTCCACCCCTGTCTTACTCCTCTTCTTATATCTATCCAATCACTCAAATCTGCCTCCACTCTTACTGCTGCCTTATGATACCAATGTGCCTTACTTCCACGGCCTTCAAAACGTCAATTAGGTCTTCTGTTTGACTCGATCGAATGTTTTTTCATAAAACACAGGTACAAATCCTTCTGCATCTCATTTCTTCTCTCACTTAACATCCTTAGTATAAGTATAGCATTTCTTGTTCCTTTTCCTTCTGTGAAGCCATATTGCTCTTCTGCTATTTCATTCCTTACCTTAGTAGCTCTTATTGTCTCTAGTACTACCCTTAGGATTACTTTAACTAATTGACTCATTCTACTTATAGTTCTGTGTTGATTTGCACTCTTGTTTTCCCGACTTCTTTGGTATAGTTGAAAATATTGATTTGCACATATCGTCACTTAGTCCTCCATTACTGTATATTTTATTCGCAATGCTGGTTATTTCCCTAATACTAAAGTCATTCAGAGTACTCAACATTTCCACTGCCTCTTCATCTTCTCTAACTACCTTTCCTGTCTTCATTTTACTAATTGCTTTTTCTACTTCATCTTCTCCAATAGCAGATCCAGTCATTTACACATTAAGCTCTAACTACTCTGTTATATCATCTTCAAACAATTCTTCGATATACTCTTTCCATCTATCAAAGACTTCTTTCTTTCCATTGTTATTTGGGCGTTTTTATTCATTATTGTTTCGTCTGTACGTAATCTTCCTTTACCAGTAAGTTTTCTCTTTAATAATCATCTGTGTATCCTTCTTTGATAAATTTTCAATTTCATCACACTGGTCATTTATCCAATTTTCTTTTGCAGCCGAACATCTTTTTATTTCTGTTTATTTCTCTATATCTCAAAACATTACTATGTCTATATTTCCTTATTTCTTCCATCATCTTTAGTATATCTTCCGTCATCCACTTTTGTCTTGCACGTCTTTCTTTATTTGGTAGTATTTCTTCAGCTACCTCTTAATATGCTCTCTGTAAATATTTCCATTTATTTACCAATTCATTCATATCACTCTCACATGCAAGTACTTCATATCTGTTTTGGACTTCAACACTATATCACTCTCTTATGTCTTCTTTTGTAAGTTCTTTGAGATTAATTCTTTTCTCACTTTTTCTTTTCTGCAGTATTCGGAATATGTATAATTGGCAACGTCTCGAACATTAGCTATGTTCATCTTCGGCCTATATTGGAACAAAACAATATGATAATCGAACATGTAAGCTTAGAATGCATAAAGAAATATATATGAATTAATGAATGACAATAAATTTAAAGTTTAGTATATTTTAGAGAAAACAATGCAAAAAATACATCGAAAACACTGCAAGAATTATAAAAACAAACTGAGAAAACCAAGCAACATATTAAAAATAAATAAACACGTACCGACTTGAGAGAAGGACAGGAACCGAATGATTTAAAAGGTGGAAAATTTAAACAGAGATAAACATGGCAGTAGTTTAAAATAACTGAAATCATGGCCAAACAACTAATAGAATAATTTAACTATCGGGTCATTGAGTGGATTGGTAATATATTTTAGGTAAAAATTAATTATAAATCAAACTAAAATTAAAATATTTGAATTAAGAAATGCGGATTTATCCGCAGAGGGAGATAATTACGAAGTGTAAGAATCCAAATGATTCATTATTGAAGAGAATTCTGGTTTATCAATGGGTCTGTCTGTATAGTGAGAAACCCTCTTATGCTTGCAGATCCTCAGCTTCAATAAATTTCACATTGTTTTCTCTAAAATATACTAAACTTTAAATTTATTGTCATTCATTAATTCATATATATTTCTTTATGCATTCTAAGCTTACATGTTCGATTATCATATTGTTTTGTTCCAATATAGGCCGAAGATGAACATAGCTAATGTTCGAGACGTTGCCAATTATACATGTTCCGAATACTGGTTCTGGTTTTGATTTACATATATCCCTCTACCTCTCTGTTATCCTCTCTCTTGAGGGAGAGAGATAGAGAAAATGAGAGAGAATGAGAGAAAAAGTGCGAGAGAGAATGAAAAAATGACAATGAGAGAGAGAGAGAATGAAAGAGAGCATAAGAAAGAGAAAATGAGAATGAATGAGACGGAGATAATGAAAGATACAGAATGCGAGAGGAAAAAAGATAGAGATAGAGTGAGAGATAGATAGATAGAAAGAGATGGTGTGTGTGTGTCATATAGATTTGGAGTATCTCAAAAGGTATTGCTTACCATACCGGAGAGGTACTTTTTAGAGAAAATCCTATTTTACAACCGCTCGCCTTAGTTTGGAATGAGCCCTGTTTTCTCTTAGGGGTCATCCTGTTTGCTAGCAAGCGCACCATCTTTGCCGCATTTAAGCATACCGTCTTTTTTTGCAATCAAGTCAGTCATTTTTGTTTGCAGTGAGGCCATCATTTTGGAAGGATGCCATATTTTGAAAGCTAGGCATAATTTTACACGCAGTTGTGAGTAGTCATCTTTAAAAGCGGTCGTTGCGACTAAGTGGTCATCTTTACTAGCGGTCGTTGAGATTGAGGGGTCATCTTTACTGAGGATCGTTAGGAATGAGGGTGTCATCTTTCTTTGGTCAATGGGAATGAGTGGTCATATTTGGTGTCATCTTTATTAATGTCAGTGGTAATGAGTGCTCATATTTGGGAGTAAATGGCTATCTTTACTAGGGATCGTTGGGAGCGAGTGGTAATATTTCCCAGCGGTCGTTGGGAATGAGGGAGTTATCTTTATTTGTGGCCGTCCTTACCCGATTTGTCGAGACCGGCTTCTGCCTCCATGCACACATGGTGCTGCAGCAGGAGGGATACCGTTCATAAGAGCACTTTTGCCCCCGGCAAGGGATGGCGTGTTCGCTCTTTTGATTTCCTGCGGCCCTGGAACAAACCTCCAGCTTTAGAATACCCCCTATCAGCGCCAATATTTAGAGTTCAGGTTCGCTATTACAGCCTGTCATCCTTTGCCTTTTTTTAAATATTTTGCATCTTTTTATTTAGCCACCATTTTCCTTTATCTGTTTGTCCACCACCTTTATTCATTCACCCGAAAAACTTCTGCCCACGTTAGTTGTGTAAAGTTCCATTAGGCAAAGGAAAAGAGAGAAGCAAACAGACAGAGAGAAGCGAAACTCCCACCCTGGGTGAGATCCTGGAACTCAATTTGGCACCTGCCGGTACATACCAAGGCCTCATTGGCGGCTACCGGTCATGAGACTTACCAAGAGGCGACGCGCTGCATCTCTCGCCCCAAATGAGGAGTATGAGGAGGCAGAAGAGGAAACGAGACAAGGATCTGCGAGAAAACACCATCCTACAACACTTGGAATCAGCCGTAGACTGGCGTGGCCGCCTTAAGCCTCGCCGGTCCACCGCAGTGAGCAGTTTTCGGACGTCACTGCAAGCGAGGCTTGGGGGCCTTTGGCGGATGAGCTCACAAGGGGGCTATGCAACCCCCTCTCCCTCATCCCAACAAAGGAACCTGTTTTCGTTGTAGACTTAAGGTTAGGAAAGTTGCGCGACTTCAGGTTCTTAAGTTGACTGACGTTTCTTTTAATTACACAGGTTCATTACATCTGGCTTCATTTCCACTTCCCCTAACCTTACTAATCTTACTAAGCACTTCTTCAAACCCATTATGTCGGAGACTCCCCCAGACGATTTTTGTTATCACGGCCAACTGTTCGAAAATGAAAGCAATTTTCAGTTTTCTTCAAAACTTAGTACAGAAAAATGGCAAAATATTTCCTTATGCCCCACGTCGACATCTCGGCCAAGGTAAAGTCAGCGTCTGGACCTGTTCTTTCATTCGAACCTTCCCCTATGAGTAGTCACTCAATTATAAACTTGGCGTGATTGGTAGTAGGTTCTTAATCATTATACAGTTGGATGGTTTTGGATCAAATAAGTATCGGATAAAAGTGAGATTTGCTAAAAATAAACTGGATAATCAGAATTGAGGGAAGGTGGAGGTTATAGAAATGTTTATAACGCTTTTATTAGACAGAAATTTTGAATAGAATTTTAAAGTTGATGCGAAAGACGAATTTTGGGATGTGGTAGAGAGACTTCTCTTGACGTGATGCTGTTATCAGATTTTAGATAAAGCGCAAATGGAGGCAAAGAGAGGGTGGTGGTGGTAAATACAAGTTGGAGGTGCTGCCTAACAGTATCCCCCATAAGGGAAGACGCACCCCACTCTCATCAGCCCCTACCACTTGATATGAGTAGTCGTTTTACAAGACCATTGAGGAGGGGGGGCGTAACTAGCAAAGCCTCTGCTGCTCCTCTTGACTTCCATCCCACCACCTCCCTCCCCCATCCGCCCACCATTCGTTCCACCGGCATTGAGGTCCCACAAGAAGGTGTACTGCTACACTAGGCATCTGGAGCAGTAGTAACACGCCCTTCCGTCCCCAGTGTCGCGCACTCTCTAAAAAATGGGTCCCGACTATCTTTATCTCCCCCACACATCTTTCTTTTTATCCCTTTTCGCTCTTTCTTACCACACTCATATTATCTTTTCTTCTCTTATTAGATCCAAGTGTGGGTGAAAGAGGGCATTAACCCGATCGCAAAAAAACGGCTTGAGGACGTATCGCATAATTATATTCAATGCAAATTAACTCATTTTAGTAGTATTATTTTAGCATCATTTGATCTTGTTTATAATTTAATTCTTCTTATAAGCATTATTATTGATGTTATTATCATCAGCATTATTATTATTATTACTGGTATTGCCATAATTTCATATAAAAATCATTGAGGGCAATTTCTTTCGTGATTGTTAATGATAATAAAATAATACTACAAGTTTCTAAGTTTAGTGGCTATCTGGTTAAAATGGAACCTCGCACAATAGGACATATAAAGAATTAGGAAGTGATAAATCATCTTTCTTCTGTGAATATAAATTCATTTAACGTTAAATCCGATAATGAGTTAATAAAACGTTAATTTGCTCAATACATTAAACAACTCTGACGAATACTTCCCTAAATTAGATAAGGAAGCACAAGGTAAATTAATAGTTTCTATTTGAATTAAGTAAGCAATGGTAATTTTAGATGATATCTAGCGTATTCATGATTATCCTATAGATCTGAAGATACCGAGCGACGCTTTCCTCGTTTTACGCTACACTATCCTATTCCGATATAAGTGAACCCTCGTCATCTCATTCCAGTCCATTACTCGTTGTATGGAGAACTCCTTCAGTACTGAATTAAAGGTTGAAAAAATTTGGCCCAGGCAATCGTTTTCTCCTTCCGAGATTTTTTGCCCTCATCGAAAGTATGAAAAACTGTAAATACCATTCACTATTTGATCTGTAAGGTTTATACCCTCAATTAAGTTTCAAAATTGAATCAAAACCTCCCACTGCGTTTCAAACAAATTTTGGAACCTTTCCATATTAAGTACATGCTCCCAAATGGCATCCGCATTTGGAGTACTCGTTTCTAACGCGTAATAAATGCAATTCTTTCCTAATATTTGTTCAAATTTGTTTCAACATTTAGTGATGACGTAGCGATTATTCAAAGAGGCTCGATTCTCATCTTTTGCACATAGGACAAATGCGAGAAAAGCTAAAGTGTGTTGGATTAAAATGAAAACTTACTGAGTGCGAATTTATCTATTCGGAAATTCCTTATTTAGCCTACTTAAAATCTTCGAAAGGTGTGTTACCCAATCTCGTATGGATAAAGGCAATCTTTGACTACCCCCAAACGCTGAATACAGCTCGTTCCTCGGTATATTCCTATTATAGAGGTTAATTTTAATA
Source organism: Ceratothoa steindachneri (assembly GCA_963969495.1). Lineage (NCBI taxonomy): Eukaryota > Metazoa > Arthropoda > Malacostraca > Isopoda > Cymothoidae > Ceratothoa > Ceratothoa steindachneri. The sequence goes on along the minus strand of OZ018338.1, from coordinate 62,576,279 downwards.
ACTTTAAAATAGCTTCCCCTCTAAATGTGCTGTAAAGAAAGGAGCAGATGCGAAAAAGAATTTAAACTTGAGCTTAGATGCTCTTATAGAAGGAATAGGCGCATGCCAATTAGTCTCACCCTACCTAAGTCAAAGAAATCAGTGTATCTGAATTAGAACACTTGGTGTTCTACGAGCGTTTCGAAGACTTAAACATTAAATTCCTGTATATCATATAATTGTCAGAGTGGATCATACACCCTTAACTAATATGTTTAAGAACAAATATATCTCCAACACTCTCATTATAAGATAAGCACTTGCCATCCAGGTATTTAACCTAACTTTCAAATACCTGAAAAATTAATCGTTATATCTCCTGCTTCGTCACGCTAACCCATTCGTGATTATCCGAAGAACGGAAATGATCATAAACAAAAATCTGTTAATGTTAATTATGTAAACTTTGTATTTGAAATGACTGACAAAATATTACTGCTTATAGAACAATCGGCAGACCTATTCTGCAAGTCTTTGATTGAAAAAATATCCGTAGATCCTCTAAAGTGCAGCTCTTTCACTGTAATAAACAGAATTAAACATTATGTCAAAGAAAACAATGAACAGATTAACGTCTCTATTCTTCTGTCACCCTGGGTTACAAAGAACAACTTCAAATGTTGCTAATTAATTATATTTTTCATACTTAACCAAAAACTGCAAAGCACACGGGGAAGCTTGTAGCTCCTGCATTATGGTCAAGGGCAACACGAATCCTACAGAACCATTCAATGAGAAATCGATTCCACTTAAACCATTTGTTTATTTCCTTGGACGTACTCATTTTACCGAGCAATAATTTTCGTAGAGCGTTTTATGTGGACCGGTTGGTTATGCAAACACTCACAATTAATATTTATTGAAAGATACCTATAGAATTCTTTTAAGTTGTCGCAAGTCAGGGGAATTGCAGCTCGTGTGGATGGCTAGCTTATTGGAGTTTGATTATAAAGGGTAGGCCCTCGTATTCCCATGCCTTCCATTTCTCATCATAGTAGTTTACGGTGTTTATCACAGGTCGACCCGCTTCGAGGCTACCATTTCTAGCCTAAACTTCTGTAACCTACCAGCCTAATTTGCGTAGAGGAAGCGACTCACCCCCCCCCCCCCATTGTGCCCCACTTCCCTTTTGCCCCTTCCGACTGAAGGATATAAATGGGGCCGTGAGGTCTTTTAATTTATAGTGGCCACACACTACAGACCACCACGAATACAGCTAAACTTAGAAGTCCCACTCCGGGCCCTATCAAACCACAACCTACCTATCTTCTTCGCGGGGGACCTCAACGCTTTCCACCCGACACTCCTTTCAAACAATACGAACGATGTGGGTAGTTACTTGGCTGGTGCCTTGCGGCGTTACCGCTGCGAACACATCGGCCCTGCCTTCCCCACGTTCTTCGGCCCGCGCGGTGGTACCACATCTCTGGATGTGGTCTTCCGTAACCACCATGCCACACGATTCTATACTCACATTGCACCCGGTCCCCACGTACTATCAGACCACATACCAATATGCCTTCTCATATCCACATCCCCCATACTCATCCCCACATCACCTCTATACGATTACAAAAAAACACTAACTGGGCTGAATTCAGGAGCCACATATCCACAAACACACCACATAACCTCGACCTGGAGAACACCAATCCAGGACAAATAGACCACCACGCGTGCTCACTTTTAGACACCATCACCACCGCACGTAACCTACACTCACCACACAAAAACTACACCTTAAAACATTTCACATTTTCAATACACACCCAGAGACTTATCACACAGTACAACAACCACTACACCAGAGGCCCACGACAACACAACATCACAACATCAACCAACTACGTGCCCGCATCCTTCAATGCGTGCAGCTAGATAGGAACCGGCAGTGGCGTGAGGTCGTTCGCATCGCGGACGACACCCGCTGCATGGACCCTTCCTTCTTCTGGCGGCACGTGAAAAGGATGCTGGGTACGGAACCATCAAAACCAATTACACTGAAAATAAACAAACACACACTCACAGACACTAATGACATCCTCGACGCATTCAGGTCCCACTGGGACACAGTACACACCCACAACCCACCAAAACCACATGTGCAGGAGCACTTCCATAACATCCAACGGTGGTGCCGGACTCATGCTCAGGAGCTGAGGCCTGCCCCCCTGATACGTATGGAGGTGCTCGACTATACGTCCACACTTACCACTCCAATCACCTTTGAGGAAACAAAACACTACATAAAATCGACACCAAAACGCGCCCCCGGCCCCTGCGGTCTACCAGCCACACTCATACATAACCTCCCCGCAGACATATACCCCACACTCACACATCTATTCAACGCCTCACTAGCCTCAGGCCACTTTCCCAAAATATTCAAAGTCTCTCACAACATACTCCTTCATAAACAACACAAAGACCCAAAACACCCAAACAATTACAGGCCTATTGCTCTATTAGAGCACCTAGGCAAAATACTCGAACGAATGGTCAACTGCCGCCTACGGGAGTTCCTGGAAGAGAGGGACTGGTTCTCCCCCCATCAATACGGGTTCAGGAGAGGCAGGTCCACTCAGGCGGCCGTGACCATCGTACATGACAGAATACAGAAGAAACGACAGATTCACCAAAAGACTCTCTCCGTCAGTAAGGACGTGGAGAAAGCCTTTGACAAGGTGTGGCACGAGGGACTCTGTTGGAAACTCGCCAACAACACGGAGTTACCTCTCGGCACCAGAAGGCTCCTCTCACACTACCTCACTGGACGGCGCTGCCACATCAGATACAACAACACCCTTTCAAGACCCTTCACACCACGCTCAGGCGTTCCCCAAGGAAGCGTTATGGCACCCACATTCTACATTATGTTTACAAATAACACCCCACGCCCACCAGAAAACTGTGTTCACACATACATAGTGGCCTACGCCGACGACGAGACCATTCTCATCAGCGGCCGGGCCCCCGAAGAAATCGCGCTCCACGCACAAAGAATACTTGATGAGAAGACAGATTACGAGGATAAATGGCTGATTACCACGAATCCTCAGAAGACACAGATGACACTCTACGGCGCTAGAGATCACTTCATGCATAACCTACAAATCTACTCACACACACCAGACATGATCCACCAAAACCCAACAAGGCTCGCATACACACAGTGCACCAAAATCCTGGGGGTAACATTCGACAAATCCCTCAGGTTCAACTTACACCAAAACATAATACAAACAAGAGCCTCACGCACAAACGCATCGCTTGGTAGGTTCTACCCAGCGAGTAAAAAACTAAAACTACACTTATATAAAGTACTCGTGCGTCCCATTCTCACGTACGCCCCACTGTCGCTCGTAGCTGCGAGCGACACTTGGAAGCGAAAGGCTCAGCGCATTCAGAACTCTGCTCTGAAGCGCGCTTGCCGTTCGCCGCTGTACTCGAGAATGGACGCACTACACAACAACAACAAACTAACTCCTCTCAACACTTACGCTCACACCAGACTTACAAAACAACTCGGAAAACTCACCACAGACCCACTTTACACCTCGCTACACGTGAGAAGGTACGCGATGGCGCCGCGATATCCCACGGCCCACGAACACCTGCCGCCCGTACCGTTCTTCGCATAAACCAATAGGCATCGTATAACGCGTTTCCGGATGAGCTGTCAGCTTCCCCCTCCTGACTTGCCCCCAACCCTCGCCCAGTCAATACCACATAACCTACACCCTCATAACAACACCTCGCTTCGGTGTATAGCCACCGACCTATCTACTCTCGCTGTCCCTTTCTTAATTATTTTCCGCAACGCTCCTCTCTGACTACCTGACTGCCGTATTACAGCGGTCCTTCTCTGTTCTTTCTATACACCAAAATCAAGTTTTAATTTATTCTGTTGCGAAGATTCTGCCTTGATTGCTCCGCTGAATCGTTTTCCGTCACTTATATTTTACGTTGTTCATTTTGGGGGGAGACCCATACTGGATTCGTTCGTGCAGCGAGGATTTTTTTTTGTCATTGATTCCTGCCAGCGTTGTCGCTGCCCCTCTGTCGGCTGCATCGAATTGTGCTCTTCCAGTTACGTTTGCAAGTGTTCTTCTTTGGCAAGCCGTTCACACTGGACATGTGAAAGCTCTCCCCTAGTCACCTCACCATCTCCTCTTTGGGGAATTCTGTCATTTCTAATTCCTTCTCTCTGGCCGTTGGGCCTTCGAGTCATTGTTCCTCGTGGCCTCGATGCCTTTCGTCCCAATATCGCCGTCTGCGGGTTTCTCCTCGCCAAAGACCGTCATCGCATTCACCCTTGTGGACTTTGGTCGAATTTACTCATCGTCGAGCCTCTTTCGTTTGGGTTTCCGACGTGGGTTATTGCTTCACTGCTCTGGTATCAGGTATTTTGGAGTATCTCTTTCTTCTTGCGTCCCTTTTAAATTAATTAGTTTTATTCATGTAACTTTAGGCCTTCGGGTAAGGGAGGTAAGACAGGAAGTTATTCCGGGAACACCTGTCACGAGGGTAGCGTAGCCTATTTCATCTTCAACGGCACGGGTCGTTTCGGCTTTAAGCGAATTATTCATAGAACCTAATTTTGTATGCGCGAATATCTATTTTGGTTAGAACGACTTGTGGTCATTAGATGATGATAAGCATTTGTGACTTTCTTATTATTTGCTGTACCCCCGTAAAATTTGTTAGCAGTCAATTTATTTCATTTTGATTTTGATGTAAATAATACTGTACATAATTTTGTGTGTATTCATTTAACCCCTTGCGGATACCTCGTAATTTAGCACCGTCCTGATAAATTCTGGTGAATTTCTGGTAGGCCTTTGGATCTCTGGTCTTCTATAAATTACTTGTGTTCTATTTGGGCCGTGTGAACCGGGTTCCACGATAGCCTTCACATACGTGGTGACCTTGACAGGATTACGTTTTGCCAGGATTTATATAGCCAGTAATTGTTTTTTTTTCCAGTTTAAGTTGTCAGATTAGGTTGTGGTGCTTATCCGCTTGGGTGTTTAAGTCGCCTCGAGCGCGCATCACTGTGGGTGGCCCGGAAGTGAATTCCTACTGTGCATTGGACTTTGTTAGCCCCCTGTGCTATCGAGGTTTGCCTTTGCCTCAATTTTCACGGCTCTGCGTAGCCTTTGTTTGTATTAATTTATTAATCTTATGGCACTTGCAGGGGTGTCTTCTGAGGTTTGCTATACGCCTCGTATTCACGGTTGTTTTTTTGTTTTTTCTTGCCGTGTTTATCTTTGTACTACTTACATTTGGCTACTTTGAGCATCATTTTTTTTTTAAAGAGGTTTGCTTATTGCCTCCTGTGTGGGATTTGTGTGGTCCCCATTGTGTGTTTAACCTTTTCTTTATTATTTTTGACCTCCACTTTGAATAATTTTTTGTGTATTTTAGTTAACTCTTACCGCGGTTTTTTTTTAAGTTTTGCGTAATTATTGTGTTCTTTGCAAAGTTAACTCATTTAATTGTTTGAGGTTTTAATATTTATCGTCTAACTTTCATTAATCGACTTTGCCTCCATTATTTAGTAACTGATTTAGCTTTGTTTCTTTTTTTTGGGGGGGGGTGACCTTTTCCCCGATTTTGTTACAATGTCTTCCATCAAGGAACTTAAGGATCAGGCCATCGAATTGGTCCTTACCGGCAATGAAATTGCTCAATATGTAGTGCAGCAACAGACATTCGAACGGGAGGAGCGGCAGAGGGACCGCTAGGCTAAAAAAAGGGGAGGAAAAACTGGAGTGCGAGAGGGAGCGCCAGGGCAAGCTTCAGCTAGCCCAAATCCAAGTAGAAGCAGAGCAAGCTAAGATCCAAGCCTGGAATGGCCCGTATAAGGTACTTGAGTGGCGGGGTAAGGTAGATTATCTCATCGAGGTTCCTCGTGGACCCCGTCTCTATCATGTTAACCTTTTGAAAAAATATAATCGCAGGGCCCAGGTGCAGCGAGTAGAAGTTCTAGACGAAACTTCCAGTCTGGAGGAACTTATGGCTCCTGGGAGGAAAGGACTAAGCATCGTCGAGGAAGGAGACTCGGACAATTTCCTTATACCTTTTACACCCGATGGTAGTATTGATTCTCTTTCGTCTGAACACCCAGAGTTTGGAACACTGCAACAGGATCAGCTATCCCAACTCCAAGAACTCGTGGGTGGGTACCGGGTTGTTCTCTCTAATGAACCCGGTTGTACCTCCACTTCGCCCATGACATTAATTTGACAACCACCGATCGTATACAGTCAAAAAGGTAGCCAGTACCCATTCACCTTAGGCTGGCCTTTGAGAAGGAGGTAGAGACCCTCTTCCAGCAAGGGATAATCCAGCGCTCCTCCTCCTCTCACTGTTCTCCTGTTGTCATGGTGAAAAAATCCGATGGTTCCTTTAGGATGGCCATCGACTTTCGTCAGCTTAATTCGGTTACAGTGTTCCACGCCGAACCTACCTGCAGCATGGAAGATCATCTCCATAAGTTTTCTGGTGTGAAATACTTCAGCAAACTTGATCTGTATAAGGCTTACTATCCAGTTCCTCTGTCTGAAAACGCCCGACCTTTAACCGCTTTTTCCACCCATCTAGGCCTTATGGAGTTCTGTCGAAAACGCTTCGGATTGGTCACAGCTTGTGCGACCAACATCCGACTGATGAGGCTTGTGCTGACTGGCCTCTCGAACGTATGTTTTTACTTCGACAATATCTTCGTATATTCTATGCGCTGGGACGAACACGTCGAAGCCCTCACTCGCGTGTTCGAACGTCTGAAGGAACAGGGTCTAACCGTTAAACCCTCCAAATGTCGGTTTGAAGCAAGCTCCATTCAGTATTTGGGTTTCCTGCTTGATGGAGAATCCCTTAGACCCCAACATGATAAGGTTGAAGCTATAAATAACATACATCCTCCCCACCAATAAGAAGTTATTAAGGTCATTCCTGGGTTCGGTCTCTTTCTATAAATCATTTATCCCTAGAGCTTCAGACTTCACCGGCCCACTAACCTTTTAATTTTCGTAGAGCGTTTTATGTGGACCGGTCGGTTATATAATACAATTAATATTTATTGAAAGATACCGATAGAATTCTTTCAGGTTGTCGCAAGTCAGGGAAATTGCAGCTTATTCGAGGTTAATGTTAAGCCTGGCACTTTGTGTGTATTGAGCTATAGTGTGAATGACAATTTGGGGCTTTTCTCGTGGGTGCCAGATTAAGTAGGCCTCGAACAGCGTGAGGTCTCCAAGTGTCGCCATCATAGGGTTGTGGGTGCTCGCTGGCTGCACCAACATGATACACAGTAATTGTTCGATCAAAGGATCACACTACTACACCATCGTTAAGACATTACATGACATTATTTCTGTTTTGGGAATCTCATCGATCATTCATTTAAATACTGCTCCAGAACATACTTTCTCTTTGATGAATTTTTGACACTAGTTAAGACGAAATCTTCATGGCACTGGACTAGTTGAGCGCGGGAATTCGAAAATTGCCAAAGCACTCCATCATGTCGTTAGTGAAAATCAAATCAATTGGGATTCAAAGTTAGTTTACCTGCAGTCTTAACTTAAATAACATGTGTATCATTCGTGCCTCATTTTATTTCGACCCGAAATTACCGTTTGACTTGAATACTTATGGAGCAGAAAAACGTTCGCTTCATGAGAAAAATCATATTTTTCTCAAGAGCGTCAAAAATTAACGATATCGCTAGATAAACTCAGCAAGAGTAGATTCAACCACAAGTTAATAAAAGGAACAAACCTCTCCGGTTTTTAGTCGCGTGCGACTCTATCTCACTATGTCGGTCGGTTGGTCCGTCCATCGGCCATTCCCCGTTTTGCTTTTTTCTTTTAGTAATAACATCATAACTATTAAGCCGATTCCCCGTAAGGAGCGCGGGGATTTGCCATCCTGGCATCAGTGCTGACGGGACTCAGCACCCTGTCCGACCCCAGCTTAGCCTCTTCTCCTTCCTTCAAAACACTTGTTTCCTTGCTTTTCATACAACCTCTCCCACAACTTTCTCTGTTCAACCTCTAATTTCACAGGGTAGATGCTGACCTTCTTCTCAGCCAACCATCCCGGATCGGGGCTGAGGGGGAGGGTACAATGTTCCCTAACCCCTGAGCTCCGGTCTGGGGAGGCTGGTTTTAACAACCTGCTTCATCTCCACCCATACCTTCCTCGCATCTCTTTTCCTCTCCTCTTCACAATCTATCTTTTTACGCCGTGTTTAAGGTGGAGCCGCCATGCCGATGGACTGCCAGGCCACCAGGCAGGCGGGGTGGTCCCAAATAGCGGCGCCTGGTTCTGTCAGGCCCGTAAGCACCTCTTGCAGTGCGGGCAACTGTGAGATGATGAGCTATTGCGTCCCACAGAAAGTTTAGGGTCACCATGCCCAATGATATTTAAAAAAAAAATCTCCCCCTAATTCCCCCGTGCTCATCCACCGAGCTGCTCTCGGGCAGCTCCACTGAAAAAATGGAGGTCCCCACCCACTGTGCTTGCGCAGGGGACCCTCCATATTTCCTTAACCGGAGAGGAGGATTATTCCTCTCCTACGCCTACGGGTGAAGGGGACTCCCCATCACCCCCTTCTCTGGAGGTGCTTTCGGACACCTCCCTATTTCCAGCAGGAGTCCCTCCTTTTCTTTCTAAGGGGACTGCCAAGAAAGCCAACAGGCAGCCCATTGCCGACCGCCCCTCGTGTGAGCGGCTCGGTAGGGCAAACCCCCTTAGGGGGTAGAGGGAAGCCAGGCCCCTTCGGTCGCTTCCCTCAAAAGACCTGCTGGCAAGAATATTAAACCTTGCCGGGGTCGAGGCCTGTGCCTCCCCACAAAAGACTGGTAACTCTGCCAAGGGGACCTGCGATGTCCTGGGAGGGGATGGCCAACTGGAGGCCCCTCCTGTGTTAGACATGGTCCTTGAGGAAACCCAGCCTCAGATGGTAGGGCCTTCCATGTGGGGAAATCCGGGCTCGGCTCCAAGCAACGAACCCGAATCCGCCCCTGTGCAAGGTCCTCCTCAAACGGCTGAGGGCTCCGAGGCAGTACAAGGAGGGAAGGGATTTCCTTCAACCGGTGCCCCTGCGACCACCAGGAACTTCTCCATTTCGGAGAAGGACCTGGCTGAGGCCGGTCCATCTGACCTAGGGACTCCTCTCGGCGGAGGGGAGAAGCAGGTTTGTGATAGAACGGTTTGAGGCCGCTTAATTTCAACCACTATCACATATTATTTAAAAACACGATGCTACCCACGTGTATCTTAGCTTTGAAGTCGGGCGCCTTATCGCAGCCACCTGAGTCAATGTTTAAACAAGGAGGTTTATCTTGCCCCGTCGCCTCATGCGCCGACCTCGCCAGATTGAGTTAGGCTTATGGGCAGATAAGGTATTGTTCTCAGGCTCGGCTGTGCATTCCCTCGAAGCCCCCACTCCATTGTCCCCCACGCCAAGGGGATGTCCCGACTATTTATATGGAAACTTTACCACTGAGATGAGATTAGAGATCCAGATTTTCTTCGCGAGCCATCACTACGGTCCAGTCTCACCTTGTGCACCAAAGGGCCCTCGACCTCGAGATCCACCATCACTTGTCCAGAAGAAGGACAATATCCCTTGAGTGTTAAGGTTCGAGCCTTCGTGACGCCAAGTCCACTAGGCTTCCCCTGTTGTTCAGAAAGAGAACAACGTTAGAACAGCCATTGTTCTTGTGAGTCCGTTGACAAGAAACGGTTCTCACCTCCGCCCCCCGTTGTTCAGAAGAGAAAATCGTAGAACAACCATTGTTCTTTCACCTTGTTCGGCAAGAAACGGTTCTCACCCTTCCCCCTTGTTGTTCAGAAGAGAACAACGTAGAACAGCCATTGTTCTTCAAGCCCGTTCGTCAAGAAACGGTTCTCATTCCCAAGACACCACGTCAGGATCATTTAATTCCCCCCCCCCCACCTTCGGCTGGAACTCACCAGCGGACCGAAAATTCCTTCACGTCGCCTTCCTCTGCACAACAATTGTATTTACGTAAGCTGAACGTTACCTTTGAATATTTAACCCTTTTGTCAACCCTATCCTGTGCTTTAAATGGTTTAGCGAACCATCCCACCCCTTTAACTTTATATTTGTTTTACCTTTTTAAATCGCTCTTAATCCTCGGATTAGCTAGATTCCCCACGACCCTTTCCATTCTCTGTTTATGTCAATATTTTCCGTTTTGTGTGTTGTTAATAGTTTTTATTAATAAAACTCTTTTTTATTAATGATAGCAATATTATTATCCTTGAGCTCGGTTCCACTTCTTAAGCATATCGAAGATACATAATATCGGTCAACCCAGACATCCACGCTCTCTAAAGATAATTAAATAAGTTCCCTCAACGAATAGTTATATATGGTATATCGTCGAGAGTCTATTCTACGACATATATATATATATATATATATATATATATATATATATATATATATATATATATATATATATATATATATATATATACTATTTAAATTTGGTATCAAGTGTGTAAGGTTTAACGCTATATCTTTGCAAACACTGGTCTCAGTCGAGTAAAGCATAGTGTTATTCGTTATAATAATAGAGTATAGTAGTTCCCTTTTGTTTTAACGATTGCTATCCCCTTTTTTTTAAACTTAAGAAGCTGAAGTAGATCAAGGAACTGTTATAATAATTTGTTTGTGTTTTTTTATGTGTGATTTTAGTCAGTGGTTATTTAGATCGAGAAACAAAGTACGAATAGGTCAGTGCCCAAATTTAGGTAGGCTAATTCTCTAGAAGGCATAATTCTTGTTGCAAGGAATTTTAGTTGGTTGACTATTGCACCCCCAAGTGCAAAGATGACTCAGTTCGAAATCTTCAAAGCGCAAGGAGAATTCTTGGGACTCTCCGGAAAAGAACTAATTGAGTACGTTCAAGAGGAGCAAAGAAAAGAGCGAGAAGAAAAAGGAAAAGAAAGGGAAAGAGAAATCCAACGAGAAGAAAGAAAGAGAGGAACGGAAAAGACAAGCTGAGCTTCACCATCAGATTGAATTAGCTCTTGTTGAAGCATAAATACAGTCAGCCAGTTCACGTTCAGAAGACCCCCCCCCCCAATCTCCCTCTAAAGCTTTCCAATTTCATGGACGGAGAGGATTTTGGAGCATTTTTAGCCCACTTCGAAAAGATCCTCGAAATCAATAACATGGATCTGGAGGCTAAAGGTGTAGTCAGATTACTTCCCTTGTTAAATTGTAAATTGCGCGAGATTTTTATATCTTTACCATCTGAATGTACAATTAACTACAGCACCTTAAAAGCTGAGTTATTGGCCGCTCATAATATGACTCCCGATTTCAACCGCCAAGAATTTCGAGGAGGTCGTATTAAACTTGGACAGACGTTCCGTCAATTCGGATACATTCTTCAGAGGAATTTTAAATTTTGGTTAGAATCCTCAAAGGTTGATCCTAATTACGAGTCCTTAACAGACTTCGTGTTGCGGGATCAATTTTCGGCGTCTCTCCAGATGGAGATCCGCGCGTTCATCAAGGATCATCGGTGCCAGACCTTTAAAGAATGTACCGAAGAAGCGGATGTCTATGCCGCAAGCCATAATTCATACCCAAAGGAGAATCGAACTTCTCACCACCCCCCCAACCAGGAAAGAAGGGAGGATTCGCGCCCCTTCCCAGGAAAGCTGACGAAGTTTCCGGGCCCCGTAAAACCCCAAAACTTCATTCCCCAAAACCAACAATGGGACTCCAAACCTCCCGTTAAGATTTCTCCTCCATCTCTCTTCCCGAAGCGACCAATCATATGCTTCACCTGTGGTGTAGAAAACCACATGAGCTGGAATTGCCCCCCAAATTTTAGGCTTAAGAGCGGACCAGCCCACCAAGTTCACCAGATTAATGCCACCCTGGCTTCCACGGTGGTGCAGATCCAAGCAGCAACTTCTCCCCCTCCGTCAGGCCACCAGGTAAATTTTATTCTTGACAAAAGTTCACCGGAAACTTTGAAATTTGAGGAGGGCACCGTGAACGGCTGCCGAGTATCGACTCTCGTCAGGGACACAGGATGCACGTGTTTCATCGTGTCCGACGAGCTCCTTTTCCCAGTGGACCCTAAACACGAAATATTCGCGGTGGTACATGACTACCTTGGGCGGGCGAACCGATTCCCCGTCGTTAGATGTTACCTGCAGTGTCAATATTATGATAGCTGGGCTGAAGTCATTTCAGCACCCATAAAATTCTGTTCTGTACTTATAGGACAGAGCCCTCAAGTAAGCTCTGACCCTGTGTCCCAGGCTGCCCTTACTCGAGGTCGAGCTAAGAAGGAAGCCCAGGAGTCCGTTCCCCTCAGAACCCCGATACCGTCCGAATTCTCGGAGATCATTAACCAGGACTTTAGGACGGCACAAAAGGAGTGTGAAGCACTTACACCCTTATGGGATAAGGCCCAAAACCAGGACACGGAGACTGTCCGTGGACCCAAAGTCATCAGGTACCTGGAGCAAGGTGGCTTACTTTATCGATCCGCCGAGGACAGTAATAACGCTGTTACTACTGTCCTATGCCTTCCACGATCCCATGTCCCTATAGTGCTCAAAGTGGCTCATGACAGCATTTTTACCGGTCATTTTAGTCACACTAAAACGGGCCAGCGCATTTTTAAATATTTTTATTGGCTGGGTGCTGCAACTGACATCTTAAAGCATTGTCGATCGTGCGATGTGTGTCAGAAGACGTCCGCTAAGGGGCGGGTCAAACCTGCTCCCTTACAAAGGGGACCAGTCATTACTGAACCCTTCTCCAGAGTAGCCATCGACCTGGTTGGCTTTATCCACCCCCCTTTAAGCGAAGGGCACAGCTACATTTTCACCTTGGTAGACTTTGCTACCCGTTTTCCCGAGGCTGTCCCCCTTCGCCGAATCGACAGTATTTCTTGCGCCGAGGCCCTCATTTCCATCTTTTCAAGGGTAGGGGTCCCCAAGGAAATGCTCTCCGATAGAGGCCGACAATTCACCTCTGAGTTGATGGAGTACGTAGGGAAGCTGCTCATGGTAAAGCCCCTTTTTACCCTCCCCTTCCGGCCACAGATAAACGGGATGTGCGAGAAATTAAATGGAAATTTAAAATCCATTATTAAGAAGATCTGTGCCAAGCAGCCCCGCGAATGGCACCGATATCTCCCGGTCGCCCTATTCGCCTATCGGGGAAATTCCCCACCGTACATTAGGCTTCGCCCCGTTCGAGCTCCTTTATGGACGTAATGTACGCGGGCCACTCAGTATTTTAAAGGAGTTGTTAATCAAGCCCCAACTGGATCAAGAACTCCAGTCATCTTACGCCTATGTCTTGGACCTACGCCAGAGGCTCGAGAAATGCGCAAACATCGCCTATGAAAATGCCGATGTCAATTTGGAGAAATACAAAACCTATTTTGATGTAAGGTCCGAAGATCGTAAATTTAAGGCCGGTGATGAAGTACTCCTGCTCCTTCCCACAGCCAGTAATAAATTACTGAGCCAATGGAAAGGTCCGTACTCGGTCCGCGAGGTACGAGGATCGGTAGATTACCTCATTGGTACCGCACAGGCGATAAGCTCTAGCACGTCAACTTATTGAAAAAGTACCATGTAGATACCTTCGTAGCACTGGACGAAACATCGGCGCTTGAAGAGGATTACCCCGCGGAGTCCCTTAATGTAATACAGACAGTGTGCATTCAACCTGATGCCGATTACCCTCTTTCTTCCTTACCAGCCGAGCCTTTAGATCCCTCTGACCTGGATATCGACGTGCAGCTGACACCACATCAAAAGAGTCGGCTACAAGAACTATTATGTCAGTTCGACGACGTTATTTCAGAGAAGCCTGGGTGCACTACTAGTTTCGAGTATGATATCGAATTAACAACCTTAGAAGCCGTCCGTTCAAAACCTTATCCCATGCCGATTCATTTACGCCAAGCCTTTAACGCCGAAGTTGATAATTTAATTAGTTTAGACATCATAGAACCTTCCACCTCTAGCTATTGTTCCCCAATCGTCATGGTCAAGAAACCTGATGGCTCTTATCGGATGTGCATCGACTTCCGTAAGTTAAATTCAGTTACTGTGTTCGACGTCAAGCCCATCCCGTTGGTAGACCAAAACCTCCACCTTTTTTGAAAACGCCAAGTTCATCTCAGAACTCGATTTGTGCAAGGCGTATTATCAAATCCCCCTCGGGCCCGAGGTGAAAGCATATACCACCTTTGCAACGGAGAAAGGCCTTATGCAATTCAAGCGCCTTCCTTTTGGCCTCGTCACTGCTTGTAGCAACTATAACCGTCTCATGAGAAGGTTGTTGGATGGACTTCCGAATGTATCCTTTTACTTCGGTAATGTCTACTTCGCTACTCGCGAATGGAGTCACCATTTAACCATCCTGTTAGCTCTCTTCGAGCTACTGCGCGAAAATGGCCTCACCATTGGCCCCAGCAAATGCCATTTTGCCCACGAAACCATAAAATACTTGGGTTTCAAAATAGGACAAAGCCAGTTGGGTCCCCAAGAGGACAAGATTAAGGCAATCGCCGACATGCCCCTCCCGATTACAAAGAAGCAATTAAGATCGTTCCTAGGATCAGCTTCTTACTATCGGCGATTTGTTCCGAATTTCGCTGCAATTTCGGTGCCCCTCAGCTCCCTTTTAAAAAAGAATTCCCCCGATCGTCTACGTTGGAATGATGTCGCTGTTCCCAATATTTTAATCAGCTCAAGAGTAAGCTCATTTCTGCCCCCATTTTAAAGTTGCCCAACCCGGAAAAATCCTTTGGGATTAAGACCGAGGCGAGCAACGAGGGCATTGGAGGTGTACTCCTTAAATACGAGGATGACGGAACGAGTCATCCAGTTGCATATGCTAGTCGCCAATTATTACCACGCGAAAAGAGATATGCCACTATAGAAAAGGAAGCTCTATCAATTATCTGGGTTATAGACAAATTCAAAATGTACTTGATAGGAAAAGAATTTCAGATAGGAACCGACCACCATCCGTTAGCATATATTCGGAATGTACGACACTCCAACTGCCGAATTATGCGCTGGAGTTTACTCTTGCAAGAGTATCAATTCAAAATAAATTATATAAAAGGTTCCGATAACCAGGTCACTGACGCACTCAGTAGGAATGCGTTACCGAATAGCGTAGAGTAATTGTATTCGTAGGATTAGGATCTCCATGTATGTATTAACCATCTTGTACGACTTAAATTAGATTCTCTTGTAATATAATTAGTTAATGTATATGTCTGAATTTTGTAACGCTCAATGTCTATTTTTTTGTATGTATATATATTTGTACCCATTAAATTGCGTATAAATTATTTTGTCCCATATGTACTAATTTTATATCATTTCATTGTTCCATGCCCCTTTTTTTTATTAAGTTTATATTAAAGGTTATTTTCTCCTGTAATAAAAAAATCAAAATAATCATATGTATTGAGGTAATACTAGTTAGGTGCATGAAGGTACGTACGGTTGGTACAAGAAAACGAGTTCCCCACAACGGAGCTCTATCGTTGTCCCTTCTCTCTTTTTTTTCGAAGTGACAACTTCCCCCGGAATGGAGGGGTGTGATAGAACAGGTTGAGGCCGCTTAATTTCAAACACTATCACATGTTATTTAAAAACACGATGCTACCCACGTGCATCTTTGCTTTGAAGTCGGGCGCCTTATTGCAGCCACCTGAGTCAATGTTTAAACAAGGAGGTTTATCTTCCCATGTTCGCCCCATGCGCCGACCTCGCCAGATTGAGTTAGGCTTATGGGCAGATAAGGTATTGTTCTCAGGCTCGGCTGTGCATTCCCTCGAAGCCCCAACTCAATTGTCCCCCACGCCAAGGGGATGTCCCGACTATTTATATGGAAACTTTACCACTAAGATGAGATTGGAGATCCAGATTTTCTTCGCGAGACATCACTACGGTCCAGTCTCACCTTGTGCACCAAAGAGCCCTCAACCTCGAGATCCACCATCACTTGTCCAGAAGAAGGACAATATCCCTTGAGTGCCAAGGTTCGAGCCTTTGTGACGCAAAGTCCACTAGGCTTCCCCTGTTGTTCAGAAAGAGAACAACGTTAGAACAGCCATTGTTCTTTTGAGCCCGTTGACAAGAAACGGTTCCCCCCCCCCTGTTGTTCAGAAGAGAACAACGTAGAACAACCATTGTTCTTCTCACCCTTCCCCCTTGTTGATCAGAAGAGAACAACATTAGAACAGCCATTGTTCTCGAGCCCGTAGACAAGAAACGGCTCTCACCCCCCCCCCCCTGTTGTTGAGAAGAGAACAACGTAGAACAGCTATTGTTCTTCAAGCCCGTTCGTCAAGAAACTGTTCTCATTCCCAAGACGCCACGTCACGATCATTTAATTCCCCCCCCCCCCCTTCGGCTGGAACTCGCCAGCGGACCGAAAATTCCTTCACGTCGCCTTCCTCTGCACAGCAAGTGTATTTGAGTAAGCTGAACGTTACCTTTGAGTATTTAACCCTTTTGTCAACCCTATACTGTGCTTTAAATGGTTTAGCGAACCATCCCATCCCTTTAACCTTATATTTGTTTTACCTTTTTAAATCTCTCTTAATCCTCGGATTAGCTAGATTCCCCACGACCCTTTCCATTCTCTGTTTATGTCAATATTTTCCGTTTTGTGTGTTGTTAATAGTTTTTATTAATAAAACTCTATTTTATTAATGATAGCAATATTATTATCCTTGAGCTCAGTTCCACTTCTTAAGCATATCGAAGATACATAATATCGGTCAACCCCAAAAACCACGCACTCTAAAGATAATTAAATAAGTTCCCTCAACGAATAGTTATATATGGTATATCGTCGAGAGTCCATTCTACCACAGTGTTCATTTCCCGCCCTCCTCTCCAAAAAAGAAAAAGACAAAGACTAAGAAGACTCGGGGCTCCTCTCCACCCGCGGGGGCTACGGGGACGGATGGGTCTGCTGCCCCTTTGGCAAGCGACCAAGCCAAGATCGGCACATCCGGCCCCTCTGCCCCTCCGGGTGTGGAGCCCCTGACTAAGACTAAAGGTGCACAGGGCGGGCCTCGATGACATCGGGGCCCCTGATTCAGAGGTTACCTGGCATTTTCGAGCCCGCTGGCTAAAAACGCTTCCTCGTTATTCGCTCCACTAATGGCACCATGTTGGCCAAGGGCAACATGATCCATCAGAGGAGAGGATTAGCTAGTGCAATTGGTAGAGAGCCGAAGGTGACCCGTTTCTCGGACGGGAGCCTTCTGGCAAATGCGGCGAATCCCGCCGAAGCGGCCAAGATAAGTGCTTTTCGGACACTTCATGGCACCCCGGTGAGTGTGACGCCGCACTCTACCATGAACTTTGTGAAAGGAGTAGTTTAGGCGAGGGAACTCATTGACTACTCCATTGAGGACATCACCTTAGAGCTGGCTTACCATGGGGCGGTCAAGGTCAAACGTGTGGTAAGAAAACAGGGAGGAGCCTCGAGACCCACCACTACACTCTTCGTCACGTTCGACTGTGACAAGCTCCCTGAGTCGGTGCGTGCCGGTTGGTACCGTTACCGCGTGAAGGCATTCCTGCCACTGCCGCGGCGGTGCTATTACTGTCACCGCTTCGGCCATACGAATTGTTCTTGTAGACGTGCAAAGTTGGGGTCACCCGAAGTCTGTGTAAATTGCTCCAAGGCCGCACATGATAAGTCTAAATCATGTGTGGCCAAGTGTGTCAATTGCGGAGAGCCTCACCCCGCTTCTTCGAAGCAATGTGGGGCTTATATCCTTGAGAAAGAAATCCAAGCATTTCAGGCCCAGGATCGACTCTAATTCCGCAAGGCTAAGGACTTGGTCCTGGCGCGCCCGGCTCTGCCTGGGACGTCATATGCCTCAATAGTTAGAAAGGCACCCTCTGCTCCTGGCCCATCCAGGACAACGAGCACGGTTGTTTCTGCGCTCATTCGGAGTCCTTCTGCGGGCTCTACTCATCCCGTGGCTACCCTGCTAAAGCTGGCGGCAAAATGGGTTCACGCCCAACCCCGGCTGAAACCAGGAATCCCCCCTCTTCCCCAAGCGTGAGCGTTTCCCGTTAGGCCTGTGCACCTTTAGCTTTCCCCCGAAAGGAGGACACCAAGAAAGGAGCTTTGGCTCCTTTGCCCACGCCTAGAGGTGGAGCGAGTGTCTCGGAGACGGTGGTTTCTCAAAAAGAGGGCCCCCCCATGCCTCCGAAGCCGCAGCGCCCGCCTAAGGTTTCGAGGCGGAGGGAGGAAAAGACTTGCATGGCGAGCCCAACCTCCCCCAATAAGTCTTCGAAGGCGACAGCGCCTTCAGCGCTTTGTCCGGCCAACAGCGCCCGGGTTTCTGCCTCCGGGGTGTGTACGGCCATTTCCGTAAGGATCTTCTGTTCAAGGAGGGCTTCCGCGTCTCCTCCGAGCTAGGCCTAGAGGGCATATTACTTCAATGTAATTGCCGAGGACTCTGGGCCGCGGGGAGCAGCTGCGGAAGCTCGTCTCGTCCCGTTCCCCGTTAGCTATCTTTTTGCAGGAGACCATGGTAGGCGCGTGCCCCTTGCCCGCCCTCCTCGGGTATAATGGTCTTGCGACCCCACCACCACGGGATGGCCGGGCTGGGGGATGCGCGGTTTACACCCGGCATGATGTCTCCGTTCTTCCTTTCTCTTTAGATACCTCCTTTTAGGCAGTGGCTGTGCAACTGGTTAGGAGGTATACCATCATTTCTGCCTACATTCCACCGTCAGCTGACTTCGACGCGGGGGACTTACGCCGCGTCTTGGCACGGTTGCCGAGGCCCTTTCTCTTGCTTGGAGATCTTAACGGCAGGCATCCTCTCTGGGGAGATTACTCCATAAATCCCAGTGGACAAGTCCTTGCCGATCTGATCGAAGAGCTTGAGATGGGTGTCCTAAACGTGGATGAGTTTACGCATCACTGTCCGAGAACCGCTTCATTTTCTTGCCTTGATCTATCTGTGTGCTCTTCGGATGCACAGCCTGATTTTGATTGGGGGTGGTCGATGACCTTTATGGTAATGATCACTTTCCCATTCAAATATCATTTTCAGGGCAACTGCGGTCTGAGAGCCCACCTCGGTGGTGCTTGGAGCGGGTGCGGTGGCCTGCATTTCAGGAAATGACTGAATTCTCTATCTCAGTCAAGGATTTTAGGTCGGTAGATGAGGCCGTTGAATTCTTCTCCGGCAACCTAATCGCCGTGGGCCTGACTACTATTCCTAGGACGTCTGGCCGTTTTGCACGCCGACCACTCCCATGGTGGTCGGCCGAGTGTGAGACGGCCCTCAAACAGAAGCGTTATGCCTACATGCGTATAAGCGCCACCCGAACGAATTCACTGTCGCTGAATTTCGTCGGGCTAGGGCTAGGTTCCGGTATATTTCGAAACACGCCCACCGCTCTTCTTGGCGGGCATACGTGTCTTCACTTAACGAGAAGACCCCTTTAGTAGAGTTGTGGAAGCGAGTCAAAAGGATTCGGGGCAAGTTCTCGCAGGACCCCCCTCCCGTTCTCCAGGAGAATGGGACCGCAATCTCAGACCCCGTGTGGACGGCGGAATCCTTAGCGACCGCTTTTTGCGCATTCTATAGTCGGGATGCTGCTCCGTCAGCATTCAATGCACGTAGTGATGTCGCGAAAGGCCGCCGGCTGGACATTACCTCCAGAGGCGCAGAACTCTTCAACGACAAGTTTACTGTGAGTGAGTTGCGCTCCGCTCTCGCTTTGTGCGCGGACACCGCCCATGGTCCAGACGATGTTCCGTACGCCATGCTTCGACACCTCGGTTAACAAGGCATGACCTTTCTGTTAGATTTGGTCAACAGGATCTGGGTAGAGGATCTTCTCCCAGACTCCTAGGGAATCGCTACTGTGCTCGCCTTTCGCAAACCGGGCAGATATCACTCTACTCCGACCCGTTTCCGCCCAATCTCTTGAACCTTTTGCGTGTGAAAGTTGATGGAGAAATTGGTAAATGTTAGATTAGCCTTTTTCCTGGACAGCGGAGGTCATCTGTTTTCTGCACAGTGCGGCATCCGCAAGTTCCACTCCACGTCGGATGCTCTGCTCCGATTGGAAAATGCCGTCTGCGAGGCTTTCCTTCGTAGACAGCACTACGCCACGGTGTTTTTCGATCTGGAGAAGGCCTATGATACCGCATGGCGATACGGTATCATGGAGACTCTCCACACAATGGGGGCGAGGGGACGCCTCCCAATGTTTATATCTGAATTTTTGCGAGGTAGTCGATTCCGCGTACGGGTGGGGGGAGCCCTTTCCGGCCCAAAGGAGTAGGAAGAGGGCTTCCCGCAGGGAAGTGTCCTCAGTGTCACACTATTTGCCCTGAGCATCAACGGCATCACCTCGGTGCTGCCGAAAGATGTTCTCGCTACGCTCTACGTGGACGACCTTTTGATCTCTTTTGGCACGGCCCAGATGCCAACTCTGAAGCGTCGACTCCAACAGGCATTTCGGTTTTCTTTGGCCAAGACTAAGGTGGTGCACTTCTGCCGCCATCCACGGCTTCACCTCGACCCAGATTTGTTTTTTAATGGGTTGCGCCTGGATGTGGTGGAATCGCACCGTTTCCTCGGTCTTGTATTCGACCGACGCCTCACCTGGGAGGCTCGTATTCGCAGCCTTACGGGCTCTTGTACCCGCGCTATTGACATTCTCCGTTCCGTGACGTTCAACGCTTGGGGCGCTGATAGGGCTACTGCCCTAATTTTTTATCGATCCTTTGTTCGTTCGAAGCTTGACTACGGATGCGAGTTTTATGCATCCGCAGCCGAGCGTTTATTGCGGAAGGTGGATTAGATCCACCACACCAGCCTTCGCCTTGCGACCGGTGCCTTCCGCCCTCCATCTATTGAGAGCCTGTTGCTCGATGCTGGGGAGATGAAAAAAATCAAATGAATAAACCAAACAAAATTAAAATTGCTGTATATTATAGCATCTAATGCCTTAAATCTGAATCTTTGCTTTCTGAAGACAGCGTAGATGAGAAACTACTTGATAAGATCGGCGGTGTAAGCGGAAAAGAATAAACTTCATTCTGAGTTCTAAGTCTCCGAGGTGAGGATAAGTGTGTTTGTCTACCGAAATCTCATCTAAGCCCACACGATTGTGTGTGTCATGAACACTTTCTGAATATTAATATTGAATCCGGCGCCTCCCTCAGTCACTAACAGCTCTCACTGCATCCGGAGCTGATCTCGATGGTGCCCATGCCACCGAGAGACGCCAGTCATACCCTAAGCCTTTTGGGTTTAGAGCCAGGAAACTCCTTCAAGAGCTAGATATTGCTCTCGGGCCGGTGGCGCTCCTGGTTCTGCCCAGGTCGCCACCCTGAAGGGTACCACATTTGGCTATTTGTCGCCACGCCTCTGCTCCCAGAGCTTGTACAGCGCCGGGAGTATTGCGTTCGACCTTTTTGGAGCACACATCGTGTCACGCTGGAACCGTGCCAGTGTATACGGATGGCTCCAAGTCCCAAGAGGAGGTTGGCTTCCACGCTGTATCCCCTCTCTTTGAAGTCAGCGGGGCTCTGCCAGGCGCTTCGTCTGTCTTCACGGCCGAGCTGGTGGCAATGCACCACTCGGTACGGGAGATTACGCGACGTGCCCGGTTCGGAGACCGGATTGTGATCTATAGCGACTCACAAAGCGCCCTGAGTGCTCTCAGGGCATTGGAATCTCCGCTTCTAATAGTTCGCGATATCCGTGACGCCACGGTTTTGGCGAGCCGGGTGGATGTCAAGATTATCTTCTGCTGGGTTCCTGGACATGTAGGAATTGCGGGGAATGAGCTCGCCGATGAGGGCGTCAAAGAGTCCGCGAGGACTCTGCGACCGGACCAGCGTTTCGCTCTTCCTCACACCGACTACATAGCAGGAATACGGGCAGCTCTTCGGACTACTTGGCAAAGAAGATGGGAGACGGTCGAAGGCAACTTAATGTTGCGTGCCATTGCGCCGCAACTGTTCCCATGGACCTATCCCCCAATGCCGCGACGGTTTCAGGTCTCTTTCTGTCGTCTCTGAATCGGACACACTCGTGTGACGCATCGCTATTTGATGAAGCGCTCGCCTGCGCCCTCTTGCGACGACTGCGTCGTCCCCCAGACTGTTCGGCACATTCTTGTTGAATGTCCCAGTCTGGGCGATCTCCGCGCACGTTACCTGTCCCGGTACTGGGATGGGTGGGGTCGCTACCGCCTGTCCCTTGTACTCGGGACGAGTGTGTGCACATTGACTGGTGGACTTGTTGACTTTTGGGGGGAGGCGGGCCTTCCCCCTATTATTTAAGCAGGGTTTTTTTTGTCGTTTTTTTCCTTGGGGGTCATGCTCCTGCGCCGGGGAGACCTCTCCCCGACGCAGGAGCTTGCTTCCTTTCCCCCATTTGGGGAGTGTTTTTTTTCGTCTCTTTAATTTTATTTTAAAGTAGCCTAGAACTAGGCCAGTTTTAATACGGCGACTAATGACCAAGTAGGCAGTCGCCAGATGAGCTCTTAAAAAAAAAAAATATATATTCTGCCGATCCTAACGAAATTTAAAACCCTTATGATGTTCTACCTTTTATTTCGAATTATATAATTGTCAAGGTCCTCCAAAGGTTAGCCCCGGAATCATTGAAAGTTTTGAAGGTCGTTAGGTCATATATCAGAATAAGTGAGGGCACGCGACTTTGGTCAACATACCTTGTTTAAATCTGGAACCATCACAGGTCTGCGTAGGACATTCAAAAGCGTCATAAAAATTTCATTCCTATTATGAAAGACCGTAAGCAAACGGGTAGGGATAAGCATTTCACATATGATAGCACCGTCACAAACAATTGGTAGCTCATTATAATAACATCAAATTATCAAAGCAAAAATGAAAAACCATCGCTCAGTGCGGTAGAACTCAACAAATACCTAAAAATAAAACAAATCTATAATTAACTGATCAAAATGACTTTTTCTACCTCATTCTAAAGACATGAAAAACTACGCCACACGCACCACTTCACTCTTAATATTCAGAAAGTGTTCATGACACACACAATCGTGTGGGCTTAGATGAGATTTCTGTACACAAACACACTTATCCACACCTCGGAGGCTTAGAACTCGGAATGAAGTTCATTCTTTTCCGATTACACCGCCGATCTCATCAAGTATTTTCTCATCTACGCTGTCCTTTAGATTTTAGGCATTAGATGCTATAATATAAAGCAATTTTAATTTTGTTTGGTGTATTCATTTGATTTTTTTCATGTCTTATCAACTTTGTTGTAATTTGTTTTATCACAAGACTTTCTTTCCATTGCAGACTTAATCACGTCGTGTGCACATAATAGGCATATCGTTGCAAAATTTGATTAGCTACCCTACCATTTGTCACGCGTATTGACTCTTTACACATTTACTTATTTGTCTGTAGTCAATTATCTTTGTTCTCCATATTCCCATGTAAGTCCTGAGTAGCAGACATTTCTCTACAATCATTTTTAGCCTAAAACTAGATGCGCAAGCTCTCGTACCAATTCCTCTCCATCCGTATTCAGGGTTAACTTACAGATTTTTTCACCAAGTCATTTTTCTTACGAAATTACTCAAGAACCTGTTTACTTGCATACTTACAAGATTATATATTTAATCCCCCATTAACTTTATGTTGTAATGTTATATTTTTGTGCAACATTGCGTCAAGTGTTATTAAATTAAGTGAAATGTGATTTCATTTGCAGAATTTGTGAAATAGGTAATCCATTGACTTTAACGAGCCGACGTGATACGACGCCCGAGCTGCACCCAATTCAGAGCCCCATAAGGGGCACGGCGATTTGCTTTCCTGGCCGTCATAGTAACGGGCCTGGGCGCCCCTTCCAGCCTCAGCTTAGCCGCTTCTCCGTTCTTTCTGACACGGGTCTTCTTACTCGGCTTCCACACTTTCCCTACAATCTCTCCCACAGCTTTCTTTGCTTAAGCCTCTATCTTCACAGGGTAGACGCTGACCAGCTTCCTCTCATCCAACCATTCCGGATCGAGGCTGATAGGAGAGGGGGTAACGTCCCCTCATTCCTGAGCCCCGGTTTGGGGTGGTGTTTTTTTAACAACCTGCTTCACCCCCAACCACACCTTCCCTTTCTCTCACCTTTCATGGCCTATTAATTTTACGCCAAGCCCAAGGTGAGCCGCCATGCCGAAGGGCTGCCTGGCCAACTGGGCGGGAGGAGTGGTTCCAAATGGCGGCAGCTGACTTTGCCGGCCCCGTGTTCACCCTTCGCAGAGCGGGCTACTGCATGGTGATGATTAGCGTTTGCGTCCCGTGATACTAATAGGGTCGCAATGCCCGATGATGTTCCCCCCCCTCAAAAAAAAAGAAAACGACAATCTCTACTTCCATTTAACATCATTGGAGCCGCCCCTGGGTAGCTCCACATTAGAAAAGGAGGTCCCCCTGTGCTTTCACGGGAGCCCTCCAAACTTCTTTTACCAGGGAGGAGGCGGGTCCTCTACTAGGCCTGCGGTTGCATGGGACTCTGCCTTGACCCATTCTCTTGGAAGCCCCCCTGGGGACTGCCAAAAGAGTAAGCGGGCGGACTATAATTGACCGCTTCCGGTGGGAGCGGCACGATAGTGCCTACCCCATTAGGGGAGCAGGGGATAAAAATACCCGTTCCCCCTAATGTCATGTTTGCATGCATGACAAGTTTAGAGGGGGTCAGGGTACCGCCCCCCTCCCTTTCCCGTCGGATGCCGGTTCGCCGGCATTATACCAAAAAAGAGGAACCTCGAATGGGATCCGTGATGTCTTGTCGGGAAGTTGGCCACTTGGAGGATCTCCTGAGAGGGAGCTGGTCCCTGTGGTGACCCAGACCCAGACGGTAGGATCTTTCATGGGGTCGAACCCTGGCTTGGTTTCAAGCACCAAACCCGAGTCCGTCTCTGTGCAAGCTTCTTCTCAGATGACTCGGGCCGCCGAGGACTCGCAAGGAGAAGAGAGCCTCCAAGTGGCCACCTCTCCTACAAGACATCCCATTCGAGGTTCCTCTTTTTTGGTATAATGCCGGCGAAAGAGAGAGAAAGGGAGGCGGTACCCTGACCCCCCCCCCCCTTCCACACACACACATACTCCCCGGGTGGTGACCGCTTAACAGCCAAGACCTTCTCAAATTTAGAGCAGGATCCTGCCTGAGTCCATCTGCCCTAGGGGCTACTACCGGCGGAGGAGAAAAGCGTCTTCATTCCCCACCCTCGTCTCCTAAAAACGATTCCGCTGCCGTTTCCTTAAAGGGATACAACATTGATTTTTTTAATTTTTTTACTAAGGTAGATTATCGTATATGAAATTAAAGCTCATTAAAAGTCCTTTTATTTCTGCCAAAATCATAATAACCTACGGCGCCGTTTTTGAGATACAGGGGGGCCTTTCAGAACCCACTCCCCTTAAAACTTGATCATATAAATGGCTATAGAAATACTAAAAATTAAGCTAGCAAACTCAATTCACGAGCAGAATATTCAAATATGATTTAGTTATCATTTGAAATCAGTTTTCTTTAGTTCCATCAAAATCTGTTTTAATGGTGGACTGAAAGATATATTTTTCGGACATGGTCAACTATAGGCTTTGTTCTCGGTTGGAAAGGGGGGTATTAGTTGAATAGTAGGGGTGTTATGAATACCCAGGAATTTACTTCAATCGATATTCGAATGATGCTAAAAATATAAATGACTACACCGGCGCGGTTCTTTTTTTAGCAAATATTTAAAATGCATGATTTAGTTTGGTGTTTTGTTTAGAAATTCACTTTTAAATCTACAGAGAATTTCCATGAATGTATACAATTTTGCATTATCCCAATTTTCATTATGTTCTAGTCATGTTGCTAAAACAAAATATATATGTACGATAAAAGTGCAAAAATTTGCAATAAAATAACATAAAAATCAATGGTGTTTTTTTCAGAAATGAACTTTAAATATCTAAGAAAGATTTTCCACGAATGTATACAATTTTGCATTATCTTAATATTCACTATGTTCTAATCATGTTCCTAAAAAAATAATTATACCATAAAAAAGGCATAAAATTGGCAATGAAATGATATACAAAACCAAATGCAAATTTTGAACGAAACAACGCGAAAAGTAACTCAAGAAGAAATGTGTTATGCCCTTAAGCGACCAAGCCAAGAATGGTACCTCCACTCCCGATGCTTCTCCAGATGAGAAGTCACTGACTAAGACCAAAATTGCAAGTGCGCAGAACGATGCCTCGATTACGTCGGGTGCATCTTTCAGAGGCTACCTGGCGTTTTCGAGCCCGCTGGCTTCAAACGCTTCCTTGTTATTCATTCCACTGATGGAGACATGTTGGCCAAGGGCAGCATGATCTATCAGAGAAGAGCTATAGCTAGGGTGATTGGTAGAGAGCTGAAGGTGAACCCTTTCTCTGACGAGAGCCTTCTGGAAAATTCGTAGAGTCCCTCCGAGTGGCCATGATTAGTGCCCTTCGGACACTTGATGGCACCCGGTGAGTGTGACGCCGCACTCTGCCATGAACTTTGTGAAAGGAGTCGTTTATGCAAGGAAACTCGTGGACTACTCCATAGATGACATCACATTAGAGCTGGCCGACCTTTAGGCGGTCAAGGTCAAACGAGTGATAAGAAAACAGGGAGGGACCTCGAGACCCCCTCCTACACTCTTCGTCACGTTCGACTGTGACAAGCTCCTTGAGTCGGTGCGTGTCGGTTAGTATCACTACCGCGTGAAGGCATTCGTGACACTGTCGCGGAGGTGCTACTACCTCCACTACTTCGGCCATACGAATCGCTCCTGTAAACGTTTAGAGTCAGGATTACCCCAGGTCTATAGAAGTTGCGCTAAGGCCGCACACGATAAGTCCAAATCTTGTGTGGCCAAGCGTGTCATTTGCGGAGAGCTGTACCCGGCTTCTTCCAAACAAAGTGGCGTGTATCTCCTTGAGAAGGAAATCCTGGTCGTTCAGGTTAGGATAGTCTCTCATTTCGGGAGACTAATGACTTGTTACTGGCGCGCCCGGCTCTGCCTGGGACGTCTTATACCTCAATGTTAAAACGACACCCTCTGCTCTTTGCCCATCCAGGCCTACGAACACGATCGTTTCTGCGCCCATTTAGAACCCACCTAGAGCGC
The DNA here is from genome assembly GCA_963969495.1 of Ceratothoa steindachneri. Taxonomy (NCBI): domain Eukaryota; kingdom Metazoa; phylum Arthropoda; class Malacostraca; order Isopoda; family Cymothoidae; genus Ceratothoa; species Ceratothoa steindachneri. Next base: position 62,548,985 of record OZ018338.1, on the reverse strand, counting down.
TTACCTGGTCGAGCTGGTGGCATAACGGGTTCACACCCAGCCAGGGCTAAAACCACGGTCACCCTCTCCCCCCCCCTCGCCCCGCCGTGACCGTTTCTCGTAAGGCGAAACGGCCGTGCATCTCCAACGAGTAGTTAGACTCACAGGAGGCAACACTCTGAAGTTAGTCGTGAGGCCATCTTCCGGGGTTCCTAAAGCTTCCTCCCGAAAAAAGAGTAGCACTAAAGGAGCTTCGGCTCCTAAGCCCACACCGACTGCTAGGCTGGGTGACTCAAAGGCGGTGGATCCTCCAACGGAGGGACTACTATTCTTCGCTCCGTGACGTTCAGCGCCTATGGTTGACTACAGATGCGAGTTTTAATCATCCGCATCCAAGCATTTATTGCGAAACGTGGACTCAATCCACGATACCGGCCTTCGCCTTCGCCTACTTGGCGGTCCTGGCGAGATGCCACTTGCTCTACGCTGTACACAGCGCCGCCCTCATTCGGCAACAGCTCTTACTGCAGTCTCAGCTGATCTAAACGGTGCTTATGCTGCCGAGAGACTCCAGTCATACCCTAAGCCCTTTGGGTTTAGGGCTAGGGAACTCTTAACTTAAAGTTGCCTGCCATTGCACCACGACTGTTCCCATGGACCTAACTTAAATGCCGCGAAGGCTTCAGGTTCCTTTCTGTCGTCTCTGAATTGGACACACTCGTGGGACGTCCCACCATTCGATGGAGCGCTCGTCTGCGCCTTATTGTGACGAATGCTTTGTCCTCCAGAACTTTCAGCACATTCTTGTTGAATGTCCCAGTTTGGGTGATCTTTGCGCACGTTACCTGTCCCGGTACTAGGACGAGCGGGGTCTCTACCGCTTGTCCCTTGTATTCCGGACTGGAATACATGGATTATACGACTTTTTGAGGATGCTGGCCTCCTCCACTTTATTTGCCTGTTTGTTGTGGGTCGCATGTTCCTACGCCCGGGAAGGGGGGCTGACCTACCCCTGACACCGGAGCGCACTTCCTTCTTGTTACCTTTTTGCTATGTTATCTGTTTTGTTATTATTGTTTAGCCTTTGACCTTCTTTTATCGTTGTGTTATTTACATAGTTATTTATTTTTTATCATTGCCTATTCGTAGGCTGTGGTGAGTACGGCGACTTTTGCCCTAGTAGGCAGTTCCCAGATAGGCTTCCAAAAGTAAAAAAAAATAAACTCAAATCAGAGAACATGAAATGAGTCATTCGAATGGTGATGTGCTTAGCAATGCTGATGCAGGGGAGAAAAGTTGTTTTAAAGAAAGGACGAGAATATCTGAAAGACAGACCCAATGCTTCGAGATTCCAAGTTTAAGTTATAAGACCGTTTGTCCTGCGTAACAACTGTTGCAAGTCGTAATTGTAAATAAATAAACAAATCAGGATCGACAGATTAGGCGTAAGCTCCTTAATATTGAAAACGATGAGAATACATAAGAACTATTAGAGTTGATTAGAATGATGGTGCATTTAGGATAAAGGTTGCGTCGAGCAGAAAGAATCCTGATTAGGTTTAAACGTGAGGTGATCCATAAAAAGAAGTTTGATGTAAACTTTAAATTTGGGTGTTGAAAGAATATGATGTTTGAGAGAAAATAGGTTTAAACACTATTGACAAAATTAATTATCAAAATTATCGTAAAGTGTCGAGGGACGAAGGCGTGTGAACAAAAAGTCACGCCAGGCAGCCACTATCGGTGTTGCACTCGGGTACCATTGACTTGGAGAAAGGTAAGGACCTAACTAGAGTGCGATATTATTAGGTTGGCTTGGGGGTTCGACCCAAGTAAACATTCGTCTAAAAAATTTGAACAGGTCACACAAAATTTTTCCGCTTGACTTTACCTCCTTTTTCAAATACAATGTACGAGAGAAATAATCATAACACGAAATATTTTAGTCATTCGGAAACAATTTACAATTTAGGTTAAAGTGGTGAAATTGTGTGGTAGGGATATAAAGGTGTGAATATGTTTTCTAGTTTGCCCTGGTGTTAGGGCATCACTAGCATTCTTCTTGATTATTTTTAAAAATATAAAATTCCTCCGTCAAAAAGTAGCTGACTGTCTTTGACAGCCAGTTTCCTCCGTTATAATATATATATATATATATATATATATATATATATATATATATATATATATATATATATATATATTTATGGATTAGGTTGTTCCTTCGAAGCATTCAAGCCTTTCAAGGATGCTTAAATGCTGAATGGATCTCTCAAGTTGTTGAGTTTTCGGTGAACTGATCAGTTTCAGTTTGGGCACTTCGCCTCTTTTTATCGTTTGATTTTGATTGACACTATCTTCTTATTTTAAGGGTATTGGGAATTGGGCACTTCGCCTCTTTTAATTCAGAAATTTTGTTGATTTTGATGTTTTTTGATTGGGCACTTTGCCTCTTTTATATTTAAATTTTGTTTTAATTTTTTAATTTCTACTTTGTTTATATTAGGGGGGGGAGGGAGGGGGGGGGACTTTAATGCGGGCACTTCGCCTCTTTTTTTAACTTTTATTTATAATTGTCTATTTGGTTGAGCTAGTTGTCAATTTTTAAGTTTTACGATCAATCTCATATCTATTGATATTCTCTATTTCGACAGCTGTCGCCCTCGTCTGACTTCCAGAGTTCCTGAATGGACTCAGGACGATTTGTGTGATGTCGTCTGCGTATTGCAGATACATAAAATCATGCCTCACTGGAGCAGGCAGGTCAATAGTGTACACTAGGTACAGCAGAGGGCTGAGACAGCTGCCTTGTGGAACTCCCGCCTTGAGTTCGAATTCGGGTCCTTTGCAGCCCTCGATTGAAATTCTGGCTCTCCTATCGGAGATATAGTTGCAAAGGATCCTTTCCAGGAGTGGGTTAAGCTGGAGGTTGAGGATCTTGTACTGTAATCCTCTCAGCCAAACCTTATCGAAGGCCTTCTTTATATCACGCAGCACCACGTCTACGTACCGCCTCTCAGCTTTACTGCAAGCGAGTTTCTCCGCAAGGAGGGTGAGGGCTGTTTCCGTTCCTCGTCCCTTGCGGAACCCGTGCGGCTGAGGGTTGTGGGCTCACAGCTCGGCAAGTTGTTCTTGAAGCCTGTCAGCTAGGAGTCTCTCGTAGACTTTTGCAACGAACTCCAGCAGGCGATTGGCCTGTAGTTTACCAGTTGATCAGGGGGTTTACCTCCTTTGGGTATGAAGATCACTTTCGCAATCTTGAAACCTTTCGGGAAGTAGCCCGTGTTCAGATAAGCGTTGTAGATGTTAACGATTCCCTGAATGATGTGCTGTGGGGCGTTAACCAAGTTATTTCTGGTGATGAAACAACGATCAACGAGGATCTAAGAGTGGAAATTGTGTATTAAGTAGAAGTAAAAAGGGGAAAATGTGTTTATAGAGTGAGAAAGTTTGTACCAGGTTATCTGGTAACCTCAGTCTCTTTGCCTCTTTTCATTATGTTACTACATTGATTCTCATAAACTGAGTCAAGCTTTCTTTGGTCAATTCAACGAGCTTGTTGCTGCATAATTTGCATTTATTTATTTATTTTATACTTATTTATTTTTTTTTTTTCACTACGGATCTTTTTATTTTAATCTTTTGTCCACTTCACAACTTTTTACTATAATTATTTTAAATTTTATACTTATTAAATAATTGTCCACTAGGGATCTTTTTTATAATTGTTTTTATGTATTATTTTCTTAATTTTTCTTCATTATCATTATTCTTATCTATAGATCGAGTAAATTGCCTGCCACGTCTGCAGCTAGCTACTTTTAAAAGTTTGTTTGAAGCGTAGATTCGGTGATTCTTCATCTTTGAGTTTTATTTGTCAGGTCACTTCTTCTGGTAGGTATTACATAACATAACATAATTTCACGGATGACAAAAGCCACAAGAGCTTTTGCCAAGTATCTTTTGCGCGTTTGTGCAGACTCATATTTATTGGTTCGATGTCTACAATTTCGTTAAGTATAGTCGATGGGATCCGGTCTTGAAGTGTAACGTTGGTCATAAATCTTGTAGCCTTATTTTGTGCTGCTTAAGCTTTCCTCATCATTGTCTCGCTAGAGACATGAAGGTGAATAGCGGGATACAGCAGTAATGGTCTCAATAGTAGCATACATATATACTTTCCTTTTGTTTCTTAGTGATAGTATTCGGAAACGAAACAGTGATTCTAGCGTCCTTATGGCCGCATTAATTTTTTCTTTAAAGTGCTCAACATACCCGGATGATGTTAATTTGAGGCCAAGTAGTATGCCATTACTGGAGTATGGGTAGAGTTCGCCTTGTATTCGAACATCTGCAGTTTTACGTCGCTCCATCGGGATCATTTTTATTTCTCTCTCTCTCTCGTATCTAGTGATGTTCTCAATTTCTCCTCCTTTCCTATTTGCTATATCTCTGGGATTGCGATAGTTGCTGATGACGACCTGTGTTATGTCGTCTTCCAATTATATATATTGTGCTGATTCTTGATTAGGGTGGGACAGTTCACCCGTGTAAACGCTGAGGACACGTCGCGAAGCACCGGGTCTACGTTGTGGTCTTTGGCCTTGGCGATAGCAATTCGTTCCGTAATCATTGCAAGTGCTGTTTCGGTGCAAGTTTTCTTCTGAACCCATGTTGTTGATCATTATATAGATCTGTGGCATCCAAGTAGTTTCTCAGTTTGTTATTTAGGAGTTTTGCCAGAAGTTTGCCCCAAAACTCCAAGAGCGAAATAGGCTTATAACTGCCTGTATCCTTTTTACGTTTTCCTGGTTTAAGCAAGAATATCATTTTGGCCTTTTTGAATTGGGTTTGGAAATAACAGACATTAAGGCAGGCATTAAATATCTCCAATAGAGCCTCGTTTATGTTTCGGGGAGTGTTTATTAGATTTTTCTTTGTGATGCCGGTTATTCCTGGAGCTTTTAGTTTAAAGCCCTTAAGGGCAGCCTCATATTCCTCATGGGTGAAGGACCCCCTCTCCTCATGTGCGAGACGAGTACCATCAATGATATAGTGCGGGCTGAGCTCCTCACCTAGTTCCATAATCCTTTCGAGAACGGTTCCCTCATGTCTTTCATCGAAGTTCCTGTTTTCTTCCTCATTTATTCTAAAACGGTTTCTCCAATACTCTCTGAAGTGGCATTTAATTTCCCCATCCTCTGAGATTTAATTACCCTTAACTTTGATTGTTATTCTTTTTTTAGGTCGGTGCCTCTCAGTCTTTTCAATTCGCTCCAAAATTTCTTGGGGTCCTTTTCTGCATCAACTTTAACTATGATGTTATTCCACTTTTCTCCCAATTTCTCCCTGATGTGTTGTTTGATTTCTATTCTTGTATTTCTTAGCTCTCTGTAATGATGTGCAGTGTTACCATAAGTATTTATTTGATTGATGAGGGCTTCCATTTGGTGCATTTTGTTTAATATATTTGCTTCCCACCTTGGAGCTGGTAGTACTTTGTATTCTGTCAAGGGGACAGCTAAGCGATCGGCTTCCACTAGCTTTGTTATTATGTGATTCAGCTGTCTTTCGATATATTCAGGTGTGGCTCCTTCCCTCTGATCTAGCTGTATGTTCGTGAGATACTCCTGGTATGCGGCCCAGCTTACTTTGGCCAGACATCTGAGTCTTGGGATTTTTACCTGTATTGAAGATGTTGAGATGGTTGTTATCATGCTAACATGATCGGGCGGGATATATGGACCTGGAGTTGTCACTTGATTGAGAGAGAAGTTAGGTTTCGTCAATATTATATCAGGTGTAGTCGAAGACCTTCCTGTGTAAAATGTAGCAAAATCGGGGCCTTCTATTTGTACGATATCCTTGCTAATTAATAGGCTTAGCGAAGTCCTAGCACGTTGAACGCGATGGTGTATCCAGCTTCTCTGCATCGTGTGCCTAGATCTCCTATTAAAATGGTTGATGCCTCTCTTCTAAACAGTCGGATAAAGTTAGGGATTGGACGTCTTGGTGGCTGATATCCCAATGCCACAATTATATCATCGTAGGTCAGTTTAATCTTAATGGCTAAGTAGGATTCCTCCAGATCTTGGATTTCTTTTAATCTGATACCTTTCCTAATCGCAATGGCAACTCCGTCATTTCTTTCCCTTGAGTGGCTTGTCATTAGTACCACATAGTTATGAATCTTTATCTGTTTATTCTTTCCGTCCAAACCATGTTCAGATATTAGTAGGATGTCTGAGGATACTGATCTTATAATTTCGTTGTATATACCGCCTTTGTTTCTCCATCCATTAACGTTGAAAGAAGATATTTTCAGGTTTTTAATGTATCTGACGTCGGTCTCCATGTTTAGTTCTTATTAAGTTGTTTACTTTTTTCTCCTTTTTCTCTTGCTGGAGATCTCAACCTTCCCGATCTTTTCTTTTTGAATTTATCTTGACTTAGGTTGTGGCATGATTCTGGGTGAATCTCAACTAGACCTTGTAATTACTAGTTATTCCTATTCTTTCATATCAGCGTCAAAATCCCATTTATATTTCTCTTTCTTTATCCCGTCGTTGACCCCGTAAGTGGCGCCGCGATTTGCCATCCTGGCCGCCGTGCTGACGGGATCCAGCGCTCCGTCCGGCCCCAGCTTAGCCTCTCTTCCTTTCTTCAGATAGCCTATATTTCTCCCCTACTTCGTCGCTTTTCATACAACCTCTCCCACAACTTTCTCTGGTCCACCTCTAATTTCACAGGGTAGATGCTGACCTTCTGCTCAAGCTAACAATCCCGGATCGGGGCTGAGGGGGGAGGGGACAACATTCCCTAACCCCTGAGCTCCGGTTCGGGATAGTTTTTTTTAACAACCTGCTTCATCCCCACACAGACCATCCTGGCATCCCTTTTCCTTTCCTCTTCTAACTCTATCAGTTTTACGCCGTGTTTAAGGTGGAGGGCCATGCCGATGGACTGGCAGGCCACCAGGCGGGAGGGGTAGTCCAAATGGTGGCACCTGACTTTGCCAGGCCTGTAAGCACCTCTTGAAGTGCGGACTACTGCGAGAGGTGATGCGCGGTTGCATCTTGTGGAAAAAAGAGGGTCACCATGCCCATAGATAAAAAACTTAAAAAAAAACAACCCTTAACTTCCCCTGTTACATCGACAAAGCCGCTCTCGAGCAGATCCACAAAAAAATGGAGGCCCCCCCCTGTGCTTGCACAGGGGACCCTCCATATTTCTTTAACCGGAGAGGAGGCTTACTCCTCTCCTACGCCTACGGGTGTAGGGGACTCCCTCTCACCCCCTTCTCTAAGGGTGCTTCCAGCGGCAGTCTCTCCTTTGATTTCCAAAAAGACTGCCAAGAAAGCCAGCAGACAGCCCATAGTCAACCACTCCCCATCGAAGCGGCTCGGTAGGGCAAACCCCCTTAGGGGGGAGAGGGAAGCCAGGCCCCTTCGGTCGCTTCCCTAAAAAGACCTGCTGGCAAGAATATTAAACCTTGCCGGGGTCAAGGCCTGTGCCTCCCCACACAAGACTGGTTACGCTGCCAAGAAGACCTGCGATGTCCTGGGAGGGGATGGCCAACTGGAGGCCCCTCCTGTGATAGACATGGTCCTTGAGGAAACCTAGCCTCAAACGGTAGGGCCTTCCATGGGGGTGGGGGGGAATCCGAGCTCAGAGCCAAGCACCGAACCCGAATCCGCCCCTATGCAAGGTCCTCCTCAAACGGCTGGGGCCTCAGAGACAGTACAAGGAGGGGAGGGATCTCCTACAAACGGTGCCCCTGCGACCACCAGCACCTTCTCTATTTCGGAGAAGGACCTGGCTGAGGCCGTTCCATCTGACCTAGGGGCTTCTGCAGGCGGAGGTGACAAGCGGGTTCATTCCCCGCCCTCTTCTTAAAAAAAGATAAAGACTAAAAAGACTAAAAAGAATCGGGGCTCCTCTCCATCCGTGGGGGCTACGGGGACGGATGGGTCTGCTGCCACTTTGTCAAGCGACCCAAGCCAAGATCGGCACATCTCGCCCCTCTGGTCCACCGGGTCCAGAGCCCCAGACTAAGAAGAAAAGTGCACAGAGCGAAGCCTTGATAAAATCGGGGCCCATCATTCAGAGGTTACCTGGCGTTTTTGAGCCCGCTGGCCTTAAACGCTTCCTCGTTATTCGCGCCACTGATGGCAGCATGTTGTCCAAGGGCAACATGATCCATCAGAGAAAAAGATTAGCTAGTGCAATTGGTAGATAGCCGAAGGTAACCCGTTTCTCGGACGAGAGCCTTCTGAAGAATGCGGTGAATCCCGCGGAGGCGGCCAAGATAAGTGCTCTTCGGACACTTCATGGCACCCCAGGGAGTGTGACGCCGCACTCTACCATGAACTTTGTGAAAGGTGTAGTTTATACGAGGGAACACGATGACTACTCCATTGAGGACATCACCTTAGAGCTGGCCGACAGTGGAGCGATCAAGGTCGAACGTGTGATGAGAAAACAGGGAGGGGCCTCGAGACCCACCCCTACACTCTTCGTCACGTTCGACTGTGACGAGCTCCATGAGTCGGTGCGTGCCGGTTGGTACCACTACCACGTAAATGTATTCGTGCCACTGCCGCGGCGAAGCTATTACTGTCACCACTTCGGCCATACGAATCGTTCTTGTAGACGGGCAAAGTCGGGGTCACCCGAAGTCTGTGTAAATTGATCCAAGGCCACACACGATAAGTCCAAATCATGTGTGGCCAAGTGTGTCAATTGCGGAGAGCAGCACCCCGCTTCTTCGAAGCAATGTGGTGCATATCTCCTTGAAAAAGAAATCCTGGCTATTCAGGTCCAGGATCGACTCTCATTCCGTGAGGTTAAGGACTTGGTCCTGGCGCGACCGGCTCTGCCTGGGACGTCATATGCCTCAATAGTTAGAAAGGCACCCTCTGCTCCTGGCCCATCCAGACCAACGAGCACGGTTGTATCCGCGCCCATTCACAACCCTTCTGCGGGCTCTACTCAACCCGGGCGCTCCCCTGGTAAAGCTGGCGGCAAAAAGGGTTCATACCCAGCGCTGGCTAAAACCAGGGCTCTCCCCTATTCCCCCAGCGTGACCGTTTCCCGTAAGGCGAAACGGCCACGCGCCTCCACCGAGTCGTTAGACTCACAGGAGGCAACACCCCTGAAGTTGGTCACTAGGCCATCTTCCGGGGTTCCTAAAGCTGTCCACCGAAAGGAGGACAGCAACAAAGGAGCTTCGGCTCCTTCGCCCACGCCTAGTGGTGGGCTGAGTTGCTCGGAGACGGTGGTTCCTCGAAAAGAGGACCCCCCGCCTCCGAAGCCGCAGCGCCCGCCTAAGGTTTCGAGGCGGAGGGAGGAAAAGACTCGCATGGCGAGCCCAACCTCCCACAATAAGTCCTCGAAGGCGACAGCGCCTCCAGCGCTTTGTCCGGCCAACAGCGCCCGGGGTTCTGCCTCCAGGAAGTGTACGGCCATTCCCGTGAGGGTGTTCTGTTCGAAGGAGGCCTCCGCTTCTCCTCCGAGCTAGGCTTGGAGGGCATATTCCTTCAATGGAATTGCCGTGGACTCCGGGCCAACTGGGAGGAGCTGCGGAGGCTCGTCTCGTCCCTTTCCCAGCTATCTATTTTTCTGCAGGAGACCATGCTCGGCGCGTGCCCACTGCCCACCCTCCTGGGGTACAAGGGCCTTGAAAACGCATCACCGCGGGATGGCCGGGCTTGGCGATGCGGGGTTTACACCCGGCATGAAGTCTTCGTTCTTTCTTTCACTATAGATACCTCCTTTCAGGCAGTGGCTGTGCAGCTTCACCTGGATACGAGGTATACTATCATTTCTGCATATATTCCATTGTCAGCTGACTTCAACGCGGGGGACTTCTGCCGCGTCATGGCACGGTTGCCGAGGCCCTTTCTCTTGCGTGGAGATTTGAACGGCAGGCATCCTCTCTGGGGAAATTACTCAATAAATCTTAGAGGACAAGTCCTTGCCGATCTGATCGGAGAGCTTGAGATAGGTGTCCTAAACGTGGATGAGTTTACGCATCACTGTCCGAGAACCGCTTCATTTTCTTGCCTTGACTACTATTCCTAGAACGTCTGGCCGTTTTGAACGCCGACCACTCTCATGGTGATCAGCCGAGTGTGAAACGGCCCACAAACAGGAGCGTTATGCCTACATGCGCTATAAGCGCCGCCCCAACGATTTCACTGTCGCTGAATTTCGTCGGGCTAGGGCTAGGTTCCGGTATATTTCGAAGCACGCCCGCCGCTCTTCTTGGCGGGCATACGTGTCTTCACTTAACGGGAATACCCCTTTAGCTGAGGTGTGGAAGCGAGTCAAAAGGATTCGGGGCAAGTTCTCGCAGGACCCCCCTCCCGTTCTCCAGGAGAATGGGACCGCAATCTCGGACCCCGCGTCCGTGGCGGAATCCTTAGCGACCGATTTCTCCGCATTCTCTAGCCGTGATGCTGTTCCGCCAGCATTCAATGCACGTCGTGATGTCGCGGAAGGCCGCCGGCTGGACTTTACCTCCAGAGGCGGAGAACCCTTCAACGACAAGTTTACTGTGAGTGAGTTGCGTTCCGCTCTCGCTTCGTGCGCGGACACCGCCTATGGTCCGGACGATGTCCCGTACGCCATGCTTCGACACCTGGGTGAGCGAGGCATGGCCTTTCTGTTAGATCTGTTGAAAAAGAATCTGGGTGGAAGGTCTCCTCCCAGACTCCTGGCGAATCGCTACTGTGCTCGCCTTTCGCAAGCCGGGGAGAGATCACTCTACTCCGACCGGTTTCCGCCCAATCTCTCTTTTCTCTTGCGTGTGCAAGTTGATGGAAAAATTGGTAAATGTTAGATTAGCCTATTTCCTGGACAGCGGAGGCCATCTGTCTTCTGCACAGTGCGGCTTTCGCAAGTTCCACTTCACGTCGGATGCTCTGCTCCGACTGTAAAATGCCGTCTGCGATGCCTTCCTTCGTAGACAGCACTACGCCACGGTGTTTTTCGATCTGGAGAAGGCCTATGATACCGCATGGCGATACGGTATCATGAAGACTCTCCACACGGTTGGGGCGAGTGGACGCTTCCCAATGTTTATATCTGAATTTTTGCGAGGTCGTCGATTCCGCGTACGGGTGGAGGGAGCCCTCTCCGGCCCAAAGGAGCAGGAAGAGGGTTTTCCGCAGGGAAGTGTCCTCAGTGTCACACTCTTTGCCCTGAGCATCAACGGCATCATATCGGTGCTGCCGAAAGATGTTCTCGCTACGCTCTACGTGGACGACCTTTCGATCTCTTTTGGCGCGGCCCAGATGCCAACTCTGGAGCGTCGACTCTAACAGGCATTGAACCGCGTCTCTCGCTATGCCGAAGCGCACAGGTTTCGGTTTTCCTTGGCCAAGACTAAGGTGGTGCACTTCTGCCGCCATCCACTGCTCCCCCTTGACCCAGACTTGTTTCTTAATGGAGTACGCCTGGAAGTGGTTGAATCGCACCGTTTCCTTGGTCTTGTATTCGACCGACGCCTTCCCTTGGAGGCTCATATTCGCAGCCTTAGGGTCTCCCTTACCCGCGCCATGGATATTCTCTGTTCCGTGAAGTTCAGCGCTTGGGGTGTTGATAGGGCTACTACCTTACTTTTTATTGATCCTTTGTTCGCTCGAAGCTCGACTACGGATGCGACTTTTATGCATCCGCAGCCGAGCGTTTATTGCGGAAGGTGGATTCGATCCACCACACAGGCCTTCGCCTTGCGACCGTTACCTTCCGCACTTTTCCCAATGAGAGCCGGTTGGTCGATGCTGGGGAGATGCCACTTGCTCTACGCCACGTGCAGTGCATCACTCGCCTGTACCCACGATCCCAGGGCCTCCCTCAATCACAAACAGCTCTCACTGCATCCGCAGCTGATCTCGACGGTGCGTATGCCACCGAGTGACGCTAGTCATACCCTAAGCCTTTTGGGTTCAGGGCCAGGAAACTCCTTCGAGATCTAGGTATAGCTCTCGGGCCGGTGGCGCCCTGGTTCTGCCCAAGACGCCACCCTGGAGGGTACCACATTTGTCTATTTGTCGCCACGCCTCTGCTCCCAAAGCTTGTACGGCGCCGGGAGGATTGCGTTCGACCTTTTTGGAGCACACCTCGTGTAACGCTGGAACCCTGCTAGTGTATATGGATGGCTCCAAGACCTTAAGAAGGGGTCGGGTTCCACGCTGTTTCTCTCTGTTTGAAGTCAGCGGGGCTCTGCCAGGCGCTGCGTCTGTCTTTACGGCCGAACTGGTGGCAATACACCACTCGATACGGGAGATTACGCGACGTGCCCGGTTCGGAGAGAAGATTGTGATCTATAGCGACTCACAAAGCGCCTTGAGTGCTCCCGGGGCGTTGGAATCTCCACATCCATTAGTTCGCGATATCCGTGACGTTACGGTTTTGGCGAGCCGGGTGGATGTTGAGATTATCTTCTGGTGGGTTCCTGCACATGTAGGAATTGCGGGGGATGAGCGCGCCGATGAGGGCGCCAAAGAGTCCGCGAGGACTCTCCTACCGGACCAGCGTTTCGCTCTTCCTCACACCGACTACATGGCAGGAATACCGGTAGCTCTTCGGACTGCTTGGCAAAGAAGATGCGAGATGGTCGAAGGGAACTTTAAGTTGCGTGCCATTGCGCCGCAACTGTTTCCATGGACCTATCCCCCAATGCCGCGACGGCTTTACGTCGCTTTCTCTCGTCTCCGAATCGGACACACTCGTGTGACGCATCGCTATTTGATGTAGCACTCGCCTGCGCCCTATTGCGATGACTGCGTCGTCCCCCAGACTGTTCTGCACATTCTTGTCGAATGTATCAGTCTGGGTGATCTTCGCGCACGTTACCTGTCCCGGTACTGGGATGGGCGGGGTCGCTACCGCCTGTCCCTTCTACTCGGGACGAATGCGTGCACATTGACTAGGGGACTTGTTGACTTTTGGGGTGAGGCCGGCCTTCTCCCTTTTATTTAACTATGTTTTGTTGTTGTTTTTGTTATTGTTATTTTTATTGTTATTTCTTCTTTCTAGGTCACACGCTCCTACGCCGGGTGGAGGAGGACCTCCCCTCAACGCCGGAGCGTGCTTCCTGATTGTTATCTCTTTTTTATTGTTGTTTCTGTTCAAATATTTATTTTAAAGTAGTCGAAAACTAGGCTGTTTGTTTTCGGCGACTTATGCCCAAGTGGGCAGTCGCCAGATAGCCCCTTTAAAAAAAAAAAATTTCCTTCGTTGATATAATCTGTTTTAGATAATTTCGAAATTGGTGCAATGGAGATACGCATATCTTCATACATAGCTCTTTGGTTGTGAAACTTGATGTATGTGACGTTGACGGTTGCACTGATACGGCCTTGCTGCATTCGGATGTGTGACTTACTGCCCTTTACGATGTCGTTTGTTCTGCCGTTTTTTGGTGTGTTTAATCTTGGGTCTCGAGATGAGGATTGCGTCTTTGGTACGGCTTCAGACATTTTCGTAATTTGCGCCTGGAACAACTCGCCAGAGGGCAGGTTTCCGGGAAACACATCGGTTTAAGGCCGTTGTGGACTAGCATTTTTTTGAGTTCGGTTGCATAGCTGCCTAGCTGATAACGTTAGCGAAGTGGGCATGCAGAATGCACATTATTAAATCTGGTCTCATGTTCTGGTCAATTTGAATAATCGTCTTCTCCTGATCGGATTTTCTCGCCGCTTGCGTATACCTGGTATTGGCCCTTTTGTTTCTCTCCTCAATCATGTGCATTTTCTTGTCAGTAATCAGTATCTTTTTTATTGGGCAGACCATCGATAATGTTTGGTGCTGATTGCCGCAATTAAGACATTTTTTATTAGGGTTGGTGCATTCCCTCCATTTGTGACCAGGATCAGCGCGCTCTGAGCAAACTTTGCCCTCAAGTTTGCATTTTTTGGTGGAATGTTTCTCAAGAGCCTAACATGAGAAACAGATTTGCAATGGGACGAATACCTCAAGTCCGATACAAATAGCAGACACTTTAGTGTTAAACATGAATAATCCTTTTTTTAGTTGCTTTCGCAGCCATTTCTGTGGTCTGAAATGTCATTTTACAATACGTGTGTATATTCTTCACCTGCGCGGTTTTTGAATTTGTGTGTGTCTCATCTATTTATGCCCATTCCTGCCTAAGTTCGATTTTCCTTTTGATTTCCTCCACTGAATGTAATCCAACCTAGGGATCAATTCGTTGACATATGATCGATCTCTTAGAAGCAACATGCAGTAATATTTTCGGGATAAGACCAATTTCCTCCAATTTTTTTCTGGAGTTTTCGCTCAATATGTTGTCCATATCTTGATTAGTGTCACAGAATGCCAGTTAGACATACGCCTGTTCTTTCACCTACGGAGCGCAATTCCCAATTTGGAGTAGACCGTTCCAAAGACCTTCTCTCTCGTTCGTTTTTGGCAATGCTCCTTTACCCAAAGCGGGACACGTTTGTCGCAGCTGGGGTCGTCCGTGACGGCGCCAACCGCGATGACTCCTTTTCACGTACCCAGCAGGTTCTTATATCTCCGCGGAGTGTTCCTAGTTCTTCCCTGGTTCACCCTTATCTACCCTACCTAAATCATTTGTCTGTCAGGGTCCTCCTTCCTTTTCATTTGGAAAATGGATTTCAGCCGTGGTTACATGCAAACGATTTGAGCATTATTAACTTTTTAAATCTATCGTAGCGGTGATTGGACAATTATTGCAGTGGTTATGTCTAAAAGCTGATTGGTCAATATGTTAACGCTAAAGTCTGTTATTTCAAAAATGAAGTTTAGTATGACGATTAAATATATCTCAATCCTAATTGGTTAAATTTTGCGGTATTATGAGAAGATGAAATGACTATTTATATAGGTGTACTTTTGTGGACTGAATTTGGATTAACTGCGCTACGCTCTGAATAGAGTTACTCCAGCGACACTTAGAAAACTTTCGAAGTCCTACTCTACATAGCTTCAACTACAAGATTTTTACGTAGGCAAAGATCTCCTCTACGCGTCAAGACCGCTGATCTTACTGCTACACGACAGTAGTGTCGAAGGCGTACACGCGCGCGCGGGTGTGCACGAAGGAGGACGACGTTTCTCGCCTTGGATTTTTCTATCCATACCTCAGTAGCACACTTGGTTCCTAATAACTTCTCTGCTAGTCGAGGCCTGTATAGACCACCGGTTTCTGTCGTGTCCAAACCCCGGAAGAAAGCCCTGCATGGGGCGCAAAGAAGAGGGCCCCATTAGGGGACGGAGTGGACAGGACCGGCAGGTGGGCCCTACTTAGACATTTTAGTATAGGTAGGGCACAGCAAGGTGGAACGAGCTGATAGTAACAGGGAAACTACTTAAATAGGAGATTGGTAGGCCCCGTGGAAAAGGCAACCCCCTTCCCCAGCGGGACGTCATGGACGACCCCAGGGGTGAAAAAAGGATCCCGCTCTGGGTCATAGAGCGCCACCAAAAGCTGTCGAGGGAGTAAGTCTTCCAGACTATCTTTGACAACATTGGAGTTGCACTATGCCGATTGGTGGACCAGTCCTATGGATACCTGGCTATATGCGACAACAACCTTGACGTCGATAAGTTACTAGGTCTAAGCTTCCGCTCTAAATTGGAAGAAATTGGCTTGTCACCTAAGGTCCCACCACATGTGTCTGCCCAAAGTTCAATCATCTGCCGTCGCTTTGATCCCTGGGTTGTGACACACAGTGCAGAAAAGATCAAGGCCAAAATCGAGGAAAAACAAAGCTGGGCTAAGGTTGATGAGATATAAAAATTTAAAAATCGCGAGGGTGGGGAGTACACCCACTTCTTCAAAGCAACCTTTCAAACAAAGGAGATGGCTGCCAAAGCATCAGAGGTAGGATTAATTATGTTCTGTACCAAGATCTCAGCCTCGTGCATTGAGAGAGAGATTTTTGTTTCGGTGCAGGTCTGCTTCTCGTGCTACGCTTTAGATCAGCACACGACTAAAGAATGTACATTCCAGGGGAAAGTGTGTTCAGAGTGCGCCGGAACCGGGAACACCTGGAAAGAATGTACCAATGGGGGAACAAAGAAGTGCTTAAATTTTGGAGGTCCTCACCGCACACTATCCATGTCATGCCCCATGAAGAAGACCCTGGTTAACGAGAAAAAGAAGAACCTGCAGAAAGAAAAGACCCGTAAGGCAAATACCACCTACGCCTAGGCGACGCAAAACTAGGACAAGCACAAAACTTTACTACAGCTAGAGCTACGTCAAGAAGCTGATCAAAATCCAGGGACCCCCGACTGAATAAGCGAGTAGATCCCGCAACACCCGAGACAATGGAGACCAATCTGCCGGCCCAAAAGACGAGCGCCCAGCAAGGAGCAAGTCATCATAACAAGCCCGCCAAAGAGGACAGGAAGACGGCACCCATGCGAAAGACTACGGACGTGGACATGAAAAATTTATGCCTCGCCATCGTCATCACTCCCGAGACTAGCAAAAGTCAAAGACATAATCGAGGGAGTATTAAAAGGAAGGTTCAAGTACGAATATGACAGTACCGACACCGAGGAGGAAATGCTTTCGGCTCTCAAAAGAGGTAGCATTGAAATCTGCCCCGAGTCATGCTTCAACTTATCGCACGAACAATTTAAAAAGAAAAGGTCAGAGAGAGTGAGGTCGCCAACACACAAAGAGCAAGCAAAGGTCCAGAATACCCAGAACGAATAACATGGCTTACAATACTATGTCTATTAGCAAAATTAAGATCTTTTCGCTAAATGACAATGGTTTGGAAAATAAAAAATTCGCATACAACAACATCATACGCGAAGTAGACCCGGGCATACTTCTAATCTCGGAACATGGCCTCAGTACAGATGTGAACCCCCCTGAGAATATATAAGCATAATGTTATTACGGCCAACTATTCAAGTGAAAGATATGATGGTGTCGCAATAGCTGTACGAAAGGGCATCAAGTACAGGGAAATAGCATATCTGGCCATTAAAATCAAAACAACCATCGATGACATTGTCATAGCTGTGGGCTACCAACCCCCAAGACGACCATATCTCCCCATCCCCAACTTCATCTGACTATTCAGAAGGAACACCTCAACCTTCCTGATCGGAGACATCAATGCCCGATGCAGAGAAGCGGGTTACACAACTGGGTTCAACGGATCGGGAACCTCCCTGAGCCTGCTTATTGATCAAGATCTGGTGCGAATAGTCGGCCCGGAATTTCCAACGTATCTGACAAGAAGATCCTCAACGACCCCTGATATCATCCTCGTAAACTCCAACTTTGCCCTAAATAAAGCGACAGTTCCTGGCCCATACACCCCATCGGACCATCACGAAGGTGCATGCCCAATGCGAACTGGGAAGAGTATAGAAGACTACTACAGGACTACCGACTGAACCAACTGGACGGGTCGACACTAGAAGAACTCGATAGTCACCTAGAGGACATAGAACTCGATAGTCACCTAGAGGACATTATGACGAGACTAAAGGAGGAAGACAGGGTAGCCATTCCTAGGGTCGAATACAAGACTCTCCCAGCACCACGATGCGACAAGAATATAATAGAAAAGAAGATCAGGCTAGACGAACTGGCCTTGGAGATAATTCGGCTTGGGTATACGGCAGACCGCTACCAGGAGCTCCGGAACCTCCGTTTGGAACTGAAAATCCTGATAGCGGAGAAGTCTAAATGATCTGGGATGGAATGATAGAATGGATAGACGCAGAAGGTGATCCCAGGAAGTTTTGGAGCCAAATTAAGAGGCTAACATAAGAACATAAGAAAAGAAGGAGACTGCAAAAGACCATTCATGGCCTACACTTGGCACACTCCCCGTCAAAACTAACATCAGCGTCATAGTGGATGGGAGAAAAATCTCAGAATACCAAGAAATAGTGCACCAATTCAGGGAACATTGGGAAAGAAAGCTTACCATCACAGATGAGGAGAACCAGGACTTCGATATAGAGTACGGGGAGGAGATCTTGGCGGACCTGGAGGCTTGAGGGCCAGTCTTGATTCCCTTCCATTTCGTCTATGCTACCAGACAAATAGAGGAAGAGGGTAGATCATTCACCCAAGATAAGTTTGAGGCTGCTCTCAAAAGTTTCAAGCAAAAAGCCCCCGGCATTTCAGGCATTACTAAGGCTCACTTGACTAATGCTCCCGAAAACATCAACATGGCGATTTTAAGCCTGTTCAATGCCTGTCCTAACGCTGGTTATTTTCCCGATCAACTCAAGAAGGCTAGAATGATCTTTCTTTTAAAGCCAGGAAAACCCAAAGGGGAAGTGAAAAGCTACAGGCCCATATCACTCCTGGAGTTCATAGGGAAGCCCCTTGAGAAATTGGTTAATGATAGGCTGAAGGAATTTCTTGAAGACGATGGTTGTTACAATGAGCAAAAACATGGATTCCGGAGACACCTGTGATCTGAGACAGCCCTTGCCCTGTTGACTCAGAACATTGCCGTTGCAAAGGCTGAGAACAAAAGGGTAGATTTAGTACTCAGGGATGTTTCATCTGCCTTCCTTTGATAAGGTATGGATCCCCGGACTAAAGAAGAAACTCTGCGACCTACGCATAAGCACGAACATCACCAGCCTTCTTTGTGACTACCTTGAGGACCGCGAGGCGACCATAAAAATCAACAGCATCGAAGGACAGCCATTCCCCATGGGGACCGGGGTATCCCAAGGAGGCTGTCTAAGTTCGATTCTGTATACGATCTACACAAGCGACCTTCCCTTTCCCATCCATGATTACGCAAACTAAATCCAGCTGGCTCACGATATTTCTCAATTGATCACCAGCGATTATCTCAATCCTATCGACATCGCCAATAGAAAAGCAGGGGAAATAAGTAACCTCAATT
The DNA here is from genome assembly GCA_963969495.1 of Ceratothoa steindachneri. NCBI lineage: Eukaryota > Metazoa > Arthropoda > Malacostraca > Isopoda > Cymothoidae > Ceratothoa > Ceratothoa steindachneri. Next base: position 62,530,110 of record OZ018338.1, on the reverse strand, counting down.
CCTACGAGGCTCGTAACAAGATCCGCACCAATGTGGAAAAATTTAAAGTCCTTCCCATCGGACGTAAAAAAAAAACGTCCGACATTTTAGTGCTAGACGAATTTTATCCATACACTCGAGAAGCCCGAGTCCTAGGATTAAATATAACATCATCAGGATACGGCGCACATATCAATGTAAAAGTCGCACAAACCAAGCAACGATTACGCCAACTCTACAGATTTAAGGGACTCTCCCCCCGGAACAAAAGGAAATTGTACCTGGCCCTGGTGAGGCCAATCCTGTTATATCCCGCTATTCCAATGCACCTAGAGAGCAAAACCCAGTTGAAGAAAGTGCAGGCGGTACAAAACCAGGCTCAACGTTTCATCTCTAATGCATCTAAATTGGACTGCATCCCTTCGACCAGACTTTACGCCCACGCAGAATTGGAATCTCTAATATAATCTTACAAAATAGGGCGAAATCGATTTGGAGGAAAATCCAAGAGCATCTACCAGAAAGAATAAACCAAGAAATACGACAACCCAATATAGGCAACCGACTAAGACACTACAAACGCGGATTCAATAGCAGCCGCCTTCGTACGCAGGAGTATGTGATACCTTTATTTAGATAAAGAATACCTTAAAAACTCAAATGTCTACAAATAGGACAATGAAAACCATTGTTCATACATGTTTTACAAAAAAAAATCCCTATTGGACAATTAACCGAAATGAAATAACATTAAATCAACAAATTATAAATAAAATTAATAAAAAGATCCGAAGTGGACAAAAGTAAAAATAAAATAACGTAGAACGTACTCAAATTATGAGTAAACTCTAAATCAAAACACCAAGTCAAACAAATACAAAGGCTTGAATGCTTAATTTTCACATCAAAAAGCTAAGAAATAAAGAAGACGACGAGAAGACTATGCCAGATAAGCTGGCACACATCCTCTTCTATTATAACACTTTTTCTCACTATAACCTCTCCTACTATCTTACACCCATTTTTTTCAATCTTTTATTATCCTTGAATCCCTTGACTTTGGATTCTATTTTACAACGGAGAGCTTTGAACGCGCTTGAGGAAAAGTTCACTTTTCATTAAAGTTAAAGTTAACTTCAAGAAAGAAGAAATATACGCGCCCTCTGGACAGATTAGAAATTTCTCCTGTTTCCAGTGGGCGGGGTGCTTACCCTAAAGGGGTAGTTCATCATAAATTCCACCCTATTCCACGCTTTGACTTCCACTTACTTCACCGACCAAAAACAACATAACACGACCACTGCTGCGCCCAGAGCCACTTAAAGTAGGGTATAGTGAACCCCGGAAGGAAGCCCCAATAGGGGTGCGAAAAAGGGGGCTCCTTAAAATCACGAGGCCGAAATTCTGTGGAGGCGCTTCTTAGCTTAGGTCTATTTAGGTAAGGAGATCGTGAAATGCTAAAATAAGTAGGTAAATAGGGAACCATAGGCTGCTAGGTGATATGGAACGTTTTCACTGTCTTTTTTACAGATTTAGAGAGGTAGGAAGAAAACAAACATAGGCTTCGGAGGAAGAAACGAAGAAAAGAGCGCTTAGGCGCTCGGCTAGCAATAGGATGGGGGGTCATCCCCCTCTAGGAAAAGGAGGCAGCCTGGAATGCCTACGAGTACCAATACGGACAATTGACCAGGGGACCAATACGGACAATTGACCAGGGGACCGAACCAGAAAAAGGAAAACTCTGTGAAACCCTATTTGGAGAGATAAAAGTAGCTATCGTCAAAATTATCGACATCCCAAATGGTTATATCGTAATCGCAAGTAATGAAATAGAGGTATAGGAATTATTGTCCCAGGAAGGAATAGAGACACTAAAGAGAATAGGACTAACGCCTAAAATCCCGCCCCAGATAACTGCAAACAGAAGCATCATATACAGGAAAGTCGACGTTTGGGTGGGTTCCCATGACAAAGAGGAAATGAAAGAAGAAATATAAAAAAATCATGAAGGCATAAAAATAAACGAAATAATTAAATTTTGCCACCACACACATGCCTATAAAATTGTATGTGCAACAACGAATATGGCAGCAAAGATATTTCAACGAGGACTGCTCATGTTTAACATGAGAATTCTACCAGAGAACATGGAGCGAGAGAAACATATTAATATTCAAATGTGCTTCCGCTGCTATAAGATGGAGGACCACTTAACGCATGACTGCAGTGAGAAAGATACAGTATGTTCTAAGTGCGGGCAGAAGAACCACGAATGGAGACAGTGCAAGGGAAGTACTAAGAAAAGTGTGAACTGTCATGGGCCACATAGGACTATGGCAATGGCATGCCCCCAAAGAAAGGAAATAAAAGAACGAAAGGAAAGAAAAGCGAGAAACGAAGAAGAAACTAGAAGAAATGCAACTTACGCAGGAGTGGCTAAGGCAACTGTAAAGCAAATGCAGGAAGCACATACCCATCTAACTGTGCCATAAGGGGCATCAACAGAAGTGCTCACATGCATGCTCTATGCCGATGTGATGAGTATTGGGAAACCTGGCACCTTCACTAAGACACTGAATGTTATGCTAGAGAAAAATAGAATGAAGAAGATGTAGTCCCTGACCCCCCCCCCCTTCATCTGAAATCCTTAAAATCAACGTCGCTTCAGCGTCGGCACCAACGAGCAATGAGGAACTCACTACTGAAAAGCTCACAAATTACAAACATGACAGTGCAAAGTAATGAAAGAGACAAAATAGTACGCATGGAATCACAGGAACTAAAACTTAAAATCTACAGCGATGAATGCTCCCCCCTCCCGAGAGGCAAGAAACAGGACGACACCATTAAGGCAATTAAAGAAGGAAAATGCAAATGGGCATTCAGAGGAAAGACAGGAGAAGAAGACGAGGAAGAAGTAGAAAAACTCTTATTGGAGGATAAAATACGAATATACCCTGGTAACTGCGTTACTCTCTGCCATTCTACATTTCAAAGTATGAAGAATAATAGGTTTAAAGGCAGCGAAGCAGAACCCAACAAGAGATCGACCCGCCAGAAGTCCAGAGATCTCTAGAAGATCAAACTTAATAAACAATGGTGTGATAGAGCGGTTTGAGGCCGCTTTAATTCAGCTTCTATCGACATGTTAACCATGCTTACCCACATGCTTACCCACGTGCATCCTGACAGCGAGAGGAAGCAGAAGCGCGTTATCTCCCATCATAGCCAATGTTTAATCAAGGAGGTTCACTCCCCCGTTTCGCCTCCATACGTCGATCTCGCCAGATTGAATTAGGCTTATGGGCAGATAAGGTATTTTCCCAGGCGCCACCGGGACATTCCCCCGAAGTCCCCCACTCAATTATCCCCTATGCCACGGAGATGGCTCCGGGTATTTATACAATAGCTTTTCCCAATTGAAGCAGATCCAGATTATCTTCGCAAGGCATCAAGCTGATCCGGTCTTCCTTGTGCACCTAGGAACTTTGCCGAAAAACACCTTATTGTCCAGAAGAGGACAATATCCCTTGAGTGCCAAAGTTTGTGCCTTCGAGACGCAAAGTCAACAAGGCCCCCCCTGCTGTTCAGAAATAGAACAACGTTAGAACAGCCATTGTTCTTTGAGCCTGTTTGACAATCAGATTACCACGCACTCGAAATATAGAATAATTCCCTTAACGAATAGTTATATATGGTATATCGTCGGGAGCCTATTCTACGATAAATGGAACCAGAGAGGAGAAGAAAGCTCAGCATTCTGAAAATCAACACTCAAGGGTGGATCGGCAAAACATCGGCATTAGGAAACAACTTTAGAGAGATCGATCCAGACATAATATTAATATCAGAACACGGAGTGACCACAGAAGAAAAAACAATGAAATTGTTCGATTACACCGTCATAAACGCGAACCCTTCAAGCGAGCGTCATGACGGGGCGGCCATAGCAATAAGAAGAGAGCTGAAGTTCAAAGAAGTTATTAATTTTGATGAGGCATACTTGGCCGTAAAAAATTGAAACGGAATTAACGCCAATAATAGTAGCCACGGGATACCAATAACCAAGAAAAAATTACCTTCCACTGCACAACCTATTTAAAATCTTTGGCACAAGGTTCCCAACAATCTTTATGGGAGACCTCAATGCCAGGTGCAGTGCAAATGGATACCGCTCCAGAAACAACAGATGAGCTAACTTAGAAATGATGTTGTAAAGAAACATTTTCAAGAGAATAGGGCCAGACTTTCCAACATATGTCACAAGCAATACAGCTACAAAACCAGAAGTCATGCTAAGTAGCTCCAATATGCCATACAACATCCACATGCAACCAATTACTTTTGCATGTAGCGACCATGTTGAGAGACATTTGCTCATGAATCAAAATCCGATACAGGTACCGGTACCGGCGAGGAAGGAATACAAGAGAGCGAACTGCACAGGTTACACACAAGCTCTTAGTAACTTCGTCCCAAAGGATCTCAATGACGCTAACTTGGAAGATATTGATGAGGAGGACTCAAGATTAACAAGAACGATGATTGAGGCGGACAAAAGATATATACCAAAGACAAGATACCGTACTCTGCCACATGCTCGATGGACAGAGGGAATGAAGAGAAAGAATAGGCAACCAAGAGGAATGGACCAAATAGAGAGCGATACGAAGAACTCAGAAGATGGAGAAAAGAACTGAGGCATCTCATAGAAGATCAGCAAAGCCACATATGGGATAACCTCATAGAGGAAATAGACGAAGAAAAAAGACCAAGAGAAAATTGGAGACTAATAAATAGACTTAAAGGCAGACCCCCGAGAAAAAAAATAACAATTAAGAATGAACGGGGAGAAAAGATCCAAGAAGAGAGAACCACAGAAGAACTTTTTCGTAATCTCTGGAAATCAGTGTTCTCCATAACACCAGAGGAGGACGAAGACTTCAATCCAGAGATAGACGAAATGGTCCACACAGTCTTGAGAGAAAACATAAACAGGATCACTCCAGCACCAAGTGTAGAGCGAGAAAGAGAGGAAATTCAGGGTACAGGGGCCTACATAACAACGGAAGAGATCAAAGGCGTAATAAAATCATTCAAACAGAAGGCGCCAGGTCTCTCAGGAATAACCAGAATTAATCTTACCAAGGTACCTAACATAATCATCAGGGCATTAAAGATTATTTTTAAGGCGTGCCTAAACACCAGTTACTTCCCTGATAGTTATAAACTAGCGGAAATGATATTCGTCCCAAAACCAGGAAAACCACCAAACTACCTCAGCAGTTACCGGCCAATATCGCTATTGAACTTCATGGGCAAATTCTTCGAGAAAATCCTTAACAAAAGACTAAAGGAATATCTTGAAGAAAATGACCTTTATAATGATTACCAGTTCGGATTCAGAAGAGGCAGAGACACCACAATGGCACTTGGCATAATAACAGAGAAAATAGCAAAGGCCAAAGCAGAGAATAACTACATCGATCTGGTCCTGAGAGATGTAGGAAAAGCATTCGACAAAGTCTGGGTCAGAGGAATGCAATATAAGATCTTAAATCCCCAGATGAATAGCAATTTGGAGAGAATTCTCTGCGATTATGTCACAGAGCGAAGGGCATATGTAAAGATCAATGGTTATTCAGGACCAGAATTCGAATTGGAAGCTGGAGTCCCACAGGGATGCTGTCTCAGCCCCACGCTGTACTCAATATACTCAGCAGACCTGCCACCACTAATAATGCCTGGTTGCTTAAACATACAGTTCGCGGCGACATAAGCCAACTCGTCGTCACTCTTACAGGAACGTACGCTTTCAAGCAAGGACAGTAGCTTTAGAAATCAGCAACATCAACAACTATGAAAGAGATTGGAAGATAAGAATGAACAGGAGGAAATTTACAATAATCCCAATCTCCAGGAACAAAACAGCTGAAATTGTAGTTGAAGATCATAACTACAGATATCATAGTGAGGGCAAAGTGCTTGGACTCAAAATAACAAAAGGAGGCTACAAACATCATATAACTGAGAGGAAGAACAAGGCGATTTCAATGCTTAGCCTACTGTACAATCTAAGAGAGTTAGGCATAAAAAATAAAAGAAAAATCTATCTTGCACTAGAAAGAGAGGTACTACTATACCTGCCAATCCCTATCAACGGTGAACTATATTAAAAAAATCAACAAAAAATGTTAGTGAAGTGAAAGTTAAGATTAAAACAGAAATAAAACGAACATAGTAAACTAAAAGTGCAATAAGTGAAATATAGTATTGAAAGGTTTAACCAAAATGATAGTGAAGTGGAAAATAATAGTAAAACAAGTGAAAAAAGTGAAACTAAAGTAAAAAAGTGATAACAAGAGAAAGTGAAAAACAAAGTTAGTGAAGTAAAAAGAAAACAAGTACATAACAATACATAAAGAAAGCTCAGAGGTAAGATTTTGGGGAGGGGGGGCCATTCCTTATTTTCAATTTAAGTATTTATCTTTAATTTTATTTTTATCGAATCTATTTACTTTCTGAATTTCCTTTTATCTTTAAGTTGGCCCTTCAAACATTGTCTTCCATTTACTTTGACTTAATATTCTTGTTGGCTGGGTTAGTTCTTGATCTTCGTATCCTTCCTTTCTTATTTTCTTTCATTTATCTTGAGTTGATGATGCCTTCTTGATTCCTGATGATTTGATGAGTTAGTCTTTGAAGTCGTTTTTTCTTCCCTTTTCTTTCTTGAGTCTTCTTGATTCTAGTTGAGTTGTCCTCAAAGCGTTTTCCTTGATTCCGTTTTCCTCTGGAGATTTCTTTCATAAAAGTTTGTGGACTTTGAGTTTCGAACGCGGTACCTCTTAATTTAAATGCCAGTCACTCTAGCCATTACGCCACAACTTAGTACGTCCTGAGTTGGTAATTTAATGGGCTATTTATATTATCGATTTGGAAAGGATTTTTCTCTGATACATCTTCGCACCCCAACAAGATAACTAAAAACTGCATGAATGCTACAATAAACACATGAATGAAAGATGAAGAGAATAAGGGAACAGAGATTAGGCGGTCCTCCCGCTTCTGTATGAGGAACATAGGTGCTAAAAGTGTACGAAAGG